>OX376667.1:16623528-17268424 GCA_947386135.1 Melanchra persicariae | reverse complement strand
AACCTAACCTAACCTAACCTAACCTAACCTAACCTAACCTAACCTAACCTAACCTAACCTAACCTAACCTAACCTAACCTAACCTAACCTAACCTAACCTAACCTAACCTAACCTAACCTAACCTAACCTAACCTAACCTAACCTAACCTAACCTAACCTAACCTAACCTAACCTAACCTAACCTAACCTAACCTAACCTAACCTAACCTAACCTAACCTAACCTAACCTAACCTAACCTAACCTAACCTAACCTAACCTAACCTAACCTAACCTAACCTAACCTAACCTAACCTAACCTAACCTAACCTAACCTAACCTAACCTAACCTAACCTAACCTAACCTAACCTAACCTAACCTAACCTAACCTAACCTAACCTAACCTAACCTAACCTAACCTAACCTAACCTAACCTAACCTAACCTAACCTAACCTAACCTAACCTAACCTAACCTAACCTAACCTAACCTAACCTAACCTAACCTAACCTAACCTAACCTAACCTAACCTAACCTAACCTAACCTAACCTAACCTAACCTAACCTAACCTAACCTAACCTAACCTAACCTAACCTAACCTAACCTAACCTAACCTAACCTAACCTAACCTAACCTAACCTAACCTAACCTAACCTAACCTAACCTAACCTAACCTAACCTAACCTAACCTAACCTAACCTAACCTAACCTAACCTAACCTAACCTAACCTAACCTAACCTAACCTAACCTAACCTAACCTAACCTAACCTAACCTAACCTAACCTAACCTAACCTAACCTAACCTAACCTAACCTAACCTAACCTAACCTAACCTAACCTAACCTAACCTAACCTAACCTAACCTAACCTAACCTAACCTAACCTAACCTAACCTAACCTAACCTAACCTAACCTAACCTAACCTAACCTAACCTAACCTAACCTAACCTAACCTAACCTAACCTAACCTAACCTAACCTAACCTAACCTAACCTAACCTAACCTAACCTAACCTAACCTAACCTAACCTAACCTAACCTAACCTAACCTAACCTAACCTAACCTAACCTAACCTAACCTAACCTAACCTAACCTAACCTAACCTAACCTAACCTAACCTAACCTAACCTAACCTAACCTAACCTAACCTAACCTAACCTAACCTAACCTAACCTAACCTAACCTAACCTAACCTAACCTAACCTAACCTAACCTAACCTAACCTAACCTAACCTAACCTAACCTAACCTAACCTAACCTAACCTAACCTAACCTAACCTAACCTAACCTAACCTAACCTAACCTAACCTAACCTAACCTAACCTAACCTAACCTAACCTAACCTAACCTAACCTAACCTAACCTAACCTAACCTAACCTAACCTAACCTAACCTAACCTAACCTAACCTAACCTAACCTAACCTAACCTAACCTAACCTAACCTAACCTAACCTAACCTAACCTAACCTAACCTAACCTAACCTAACCTAACCTAACCTAACCTAACCTAACCTAACCTAACCTAACCTAACCTAACCTAACCTAACCTAACCTAACCTAACCTAACCTAACCTAACCTAACCTAACCTAACCTAACCTAACCTAACCTAACCTAACCTAACCTAACCTAACCTAACCTAACCTAACCTAACCTAACCTAACCTAACCTAACCTAACCTAACCTAACCTAACCTAACCTAACCTAACCTAACCTAACCTAACCTAACCTAACCTAACCTAACCTAACCTAACCTAACCTAACCTAACCTAACCTAACCTAACCTAACCTAACCTAACCTAACCTAACCTAACCTAACCTAACCTAACCTAACCTAACCTAACCTAACCTAACCTAACCTAACCTAACCTAACCTAACCTAACCTAACCTAACCTAACCTAACCTAACCTAACCTAACCTAACCTAACCTAACCTAACCTAACCTAACCTAACCTAACCTAACCTAACCTAACCTAACCTAACCTAACCTAACCTAACCTAACCTAACCTAACCTAACCTAACCTAACCTAACCTAACCTAACCTAACCTAACCTAACCTAACCTAACCTAACCTAACCTAACCTAACCTAACCTAACCTAACCTAACCTAACCTAACCTAACCTAACCTAACCTAACCTAACCTAACCTAACCTAACCTAACCTAACCTAACCTAACCTAACCTAACCTAACCTAACCTAACCTAACCTAACCTAACCTAACCTAACCTAACCTAACCTAACCTAACCTAACCTAACCTAACCTAACCTAACCTAACCTAACCTAACCTAACCTAACCTAACCTAACCTAACCTAACCTAACCTAACCTAACCTAACCTAACCTAACCTAACCTAACCTAACCTAACCTAACCTAACCTAACCTAACCTAACCTAACCTAACCTAACCTAACCTAACCTAACCTAACCTAACCTAACCTAACCTAACCTAACCTAACCTAACCTAACCTAACCTAACCTAACCTAACCTAACCTAACCTAACCTAACCTAACCTAACCTAACCTAACCTAACCTAACCTAACCTAACCTAACCTAACCTAACCTAACCTAACCTAACCTAACCTAACCTAACCTAACCTAACCTAACCTAACCTAACCTAACCTAACCTAACCTAACCTAACCTAACCTATACCTAACCTAACCTAACCTAACCTAACCTAACCTAACCTAACCTAACCTAACCTAACCTAACCTAACCTAACCTAACCTAACCTAACCTAACCTAACCTAACCTAACCTAACCTAACCTAACCTAACCTAACCTAACCTAACCTAACCTAACCTAACCTAACCTAACCTAACCTAACCTAACCTAACCTAACCTAACCTAACCTAACCTAACCTAACCTAACCTAACCTAACCTAACCTAACCTAACCTAACCTAACCTAACCTAACCTAACCTAACCTAACCTAACCTAACCTAACCTAACCTAACCTAACCTAACCTAACCTAACCTAACCTAACCTAACCTAACCTAACCTAACCTAACCTAACCTAACCTAACCTAACCTAACCTAACCTAACCTAACCTAACCTAACCTAACCTAACCTAACCTAACCTAACCTAACCTAACCTAACCTAACCTAACCTAACCTAACCTAACCTAACCTAACCTAACCTAACCTAACCTAACCTAACCTAACCTAACCTAACCTAACCTAACCTAACCTAACCTAACCTAACCTAACCTAACCTAACCTAACCTAACCTAACCTAACCTAACCTAACCTAACCTAACCTAACCTAACCTAACCTAACCTAACCTAACCTAACCTAACCTAACCTAACCTAACCTAACCTAACCTAACCTAACCTAACCTAACCTAACCTAACCTAACCTAACCTAACCTAACCTAACCTAACCTAACCTAACCTAACCTAACCTAACCTAACCTAACCTAACCTAACCTAACCTAACCTAACCTAACCTAACCTAACCTAACCTAACCTAACCTAACCTAACCTAACCTAACCTAACCTAACCTAACCTAACCTAACCTAACCTAACCTAACCTAACCTAACCTAACCTAACCTAACCTAACCTAACCTAACCTAACCTAACCTAACCTAACCTAACCTAACCTAACCTAACCTAACCTAACCTAACCTAACCTAACCTAACCTAACCTAACCTAACCTAACCTAACCTAACCTAACCTAACCTAACCTAACCTAACCTAACCTAACCTAACCTAACCTAACCTAACCTAACCTAACCTAACCTAACCTAACCTAACCTAACCTAACCTAACCTAACCTAACCTAACCTAACCTAACCTAACCTAACCTAACCTAACCTAACCTAACCTAACCTAACCTAACCTAACCTAACCTAACCTAACCTAACCTAACCTAACCTAACCTAACCTAACCTAACCTAACCTAACCTAACCTAACCTAACCTAACCTAACCTAACCTAACCTAACCTAACCTAACCTAACCTAACCTAACCTAACCTAACCTAACCTAACCTAACCTAACCTAACCTAACCTAACCTAACCTAACCTAACCTAACCTAACCTAACCTAACCTAACCTAACCTAACCTAACCTAACCTAACCTAACCTAACCTAACCTAACCTAACCTAACCTAACCTAACCTAACCTAACCTAACCTAACCTAACCTAACCTAACCTAACCTAACCTAACCTAACCTAACCTAACCTAACCTAACCTAACCTAACCTAACCTAACCTAACCTAACCTAACCTAACCTAACCTAACCTAACCTAACCTAACCTAACCTAACCTAACCTAACCTAACCTAACCTAACCTAACCTAACCTAACCTAACCTAACCTAACCTAACCTAACCTAACCTAACCTAACCTAACCTAACCTAACCTAACCTAACCTAACCTAACCTAACCTAACCTAACCTAACCTAACCTAACCTAACCTAACCTAACCTAACCTAACCTAACCTAACCTAACCTAACCTAACCTAACCTAACCTAACCTAACCTAACCTAACCTAACCTAACCTAACCTAACCTAACCTAACCTAACCTAACCTAACCTAACCTAACCTAACCTAACCTAACCTAACCTAACCTAACCTAACCTAACCTAACCTAACCTAACCTAACCTAACCTAACCTAACCTAACCTAACCTAACCTAACCTAACCTAACCTAACCTAACCTAACCTAACCTAACCTAACCTAACCTAACCTAACCTAACCTAACCTAACCTAACCTAACCTAACCTAACCTAACCTAACCTAACCTAACCTAACCTAACCTAACCTAACCTAACCTAACCTAACCTAACCTAACCTAACCTAACCTAACCTAACCTAACCTAACCTAACCTAACCTAACCTAACCTAACCTAACCTAACCTAACCTAACCTAACCTAACCTAACCTAACCTAACCTAACCTAACCTAACCTAACCTAACCTAACCTAACCTAACCTAACCTAACCTAACCTAACCTAACCTAACCTAACCTAACCTAACCTAACCTAACCTAACCTAACCTAACCTAACCTAACCTAACCTAACCTAACCTAACCTAACCTAACCTAACCTAACCTAACCTAACCTAACCTAACCTAACCTAACCTAACCTAACCTAACCTAACCTAACCTAACCTAACCTAACCTAACCTAACCTAACCTAACCTAACCTAACCTAACCTAACCTAACCTAACCTAACCTAACCTAACCTAACCTAACCTAACCTAACCTAACCTAACCTAACCTAACCTAACCTAACCTAACCTAACCTAACCTAACCTAACCTAACCTAACCTAACCTAACCTAACCTAACCTAACCTAACCTAACCTAACCTAACCTAACCTAACCTAACCTAACCTAACCTAACCTAACCTAACCTAACCTAACCTAACCTAACCTAACCTAACCTAACCTAACCTAACCTAACCTAACCTAACCTAACCTAACCTAACCTAACCTAACCTAACCTAACCTAACCTAACCTAACCTAACCTAACCTAACCTAACCTAACCTAACCTAACCTAACCTAACCTAACCTAACCTAACCTAACCTAACCTAACCTAACCTAACCTAACCTAACCTAACCTAACCTAACCTAACCTAACCTAACCTAACCTAACCTAACCTAACCTAACCTAACCTAACCTAACCTAACCTAACCTAACCTAACCTAACCTAACCTAACCTAACCTAACCTAACCTAACCTAACCTAACCTAACCTAACCTAACCTAACCTAACCTAACCTAACCTAACCTAACCTAACCTAACCTAACCTAACCTAACCTAACCTAACCTAACCTAACCTAACCTAACCTAACCTAACCTAACCTAACCTAACCTAACCTAACCTAACCTAACCTAACCTAACCTAACCTAACCTAACCTAACCTAACCTAACCTAACCTAACCTAACCTAACCTAACCTAACCTAACCTAACCTAACCTAACCTAACCTAACCTAACCTAACCTAACCTAACCTAACCTAACCTAACCTAACCTAACCTAACCTAACCTAACCTAACCTAACCTAACCTAACCTAACCTAACCTAACCTAACCTAACCTAACCTAACCTAACCTAACCTAACCTAACCTAACCTAACCTAACCTAACCTAACCTAACCTAACCTAACCTAACCTAACCTAACCTAACCTAACCTAACCTAACCTAACCTAACCTAACCTAACCTAACCTAACCTAACCTAACCTAACCTAACCTAACCTAACCTAACCTAACCTAACCTAACCTAACCTAACCTAACCTAACCTAACCTAACCTAACCTAACCTAACCTAACCTAACCTAACCTAACCTAACCTAACCTAACCTAACCTAACCTAACCTAACCTAACCTAACCTAACCTAACCTAACCTAACCTAACCTAACCTAACCTAACCTAACCTAACCTAACCTAACCTAACCTAACCTAACCTAACCTAACCTAACCTAACCTAACCTAACCTAACCTAACCTAACCTAACCTAACCTAACCTAACCTAACCTAACCTAACCTAACCTAACCTAACCTAACCTAACCTAACCTAACCTAACCTAACCTAACCTAACCTAACCTAACCTAACCTAACCTAACCTAACCTAACCTAACCTAACCTAACCTAACCTAACCTAACCTAACCTAACCTAACCTAACCTAACCTAACCTAACCTAACCTAACCTAACCTAACCTAACCTAACCTAACCTAACCTAACCTAACCTAACCTAACCTAACCTAACCTAACCTAACCTAACCTAACCTAACCTAACCTAACCTAACCTAACCTAACCTAACCTAACCTAACCTAACCTAACCTAACCTAACCTAACCTAACCTAACCTAACCTAACCTAACCTAACCTAACCTAACCTAACCTAACCTAACCTAACCTAACCTAACCTAACCTAACCTAACCTAACCTAACCTAACCTAACCTAACCTAACCTAACCTAACCTAACCTAACCTAACCTAACCTAACCTAACCTAACCTAACCTAACCTAACCTAACCTAACCTAACCTAACCTAACCTAACCTAACCTAACCTAACCTAACCTAACCTAACCTAACCTAACCTAACCTAACCTAACCTAACCTAACCTAACCTAACCTAACCTAACCTAACCTAACCTAACCTAACCTAACCTAACCTAACCTAACCTAACCTAACCTAACCTAACCTAACCTAACCTAACCTAACCTAACCTAACCTAACCTAACCTAACCTAACCTAACCTAACCTAACCTAACCTAACCTAACCTAACCTAACCTAACCTAACCTAACCTAACCTAACCTAACCTAACCTAACCTAACCTAACCTAACCTAACCTAACCTAACCTAACCTAACCTAACCTAACCTAACCTAACCTAACCTAACCTAACCTAACCTAACCTAACCTAACCTAACCTAACCTAACCTAACCTAACCTAACCTAACCTAACCTAACCTAACCTAACCTAACCTAACCTAACCTAACCTAACCTAACCTAACCTAACCTAACCTAACCTAACCTAACCTAACCTAACCTAACCTAACCTAACCTAACCTAACCTAACCTAACCTAACCTAACCTAACCTAACCTAACCTAACCTAACCTAACCTAACCTAACCTAACCTAACCTAACCTAACCTAACCTAACCTAACCTAACCTAACCTAACCTAACCTAACCTAACCTAACCTAACCTAACCTAACCTAACCTAACCTAACCTAACCTAACCTAACCTAACCTAACCTAACCTAACCTAACCTAACCTAACCTAACCTAACCTAACCTAACCTAACCTAACCTAACCTAACCTAACCTAACCTAACCTAACCTAACCTAACCTAACCTAACCTAACCTAACCTAACCTAACCTAACCTAACCTAACCTAACCTAACCTAACCTAACCTAACCTAACCTAACCTAACCTAACCTAACCTAACCTAACCTAACCTAACCTAACCTAACCTAACCTAACCTAACCTAACCTAACCTAACCTAACCTAACCTAACCTAACCTAACCTAACCTAACCTAACCTAACCTAACCTAACCTAACCTAACCTAACCTAACCTAACCTAACCTAACCTAACCTAACCTAACCTAACCTAACCTAACCTAACCTAACCTAACCTAACCTAACCTAACCTAACCTAACCTAACCTAACCTAACCTAACCTAACCTAACCTAACCTAACCTAACCTAACCTAACCTAACCTAACCTAACCTAACCTAACCTAACCTAACCTAACCTAACCTAACCTAACCTAACCTAACCTAACCTAACCTAACCTAACCTAACCTAACCTAACCTAACCTAACCTAACCTAACCTAACCTAACCTAACCTAACCTAACCTAACCTAACCTAACCTAACCTAACCTAACCTAACCTAACCTAACCTAACCTAACCTAACCTAACCTAACCTAACCTAACCTAACCTAACCTAACCTAACCTAACCTAACCTAACCTAACCTAACCTAACCTAACCTAACCTAACCTAACCTAACCTAACCTAACCTAACCTAACCTAACCTAACCTAACCTAACCTAACCTAACCTAACCTAACCTAACCTAACCTAACCTAACCTAACCTAACCTAACCTAACCTAACCTAACCTAACCTAACCTAACCTAACCTAACCTAACCTAACCTAACCTAACCTAACCTAACCTAACCTAACCTAACCTAACCTAACCTAACCTAACCTAACCTAACCTAACCTAACCTAACCTAACCTAACCTAACCTAACCTAACCTAACCTAACCTAACCTAACCTAACCTAACCTAACCTAACCTAACCTAACCTAACCTAACCTAACCTAACCTAACCTAACCTAACCTAACCTAACCTAACCTAACCTAACCTAACCTAACCTAACCTAACCTAACCTAACCTAACCTAACCTAACCTAACCTAACCTAACCTAACCTAACCTAACCTAACCTAACCTAACCTAACCTAACCTAACCTAACCTAACCTAACCTAACCTAACCTAACCTAACCTAACCTAACCTAACCTAACCTAACCTAACCTAACCTAACCTAACCTAACCTAACCTAACCTAACCTAACCTAACCTAACCTAACCTAACCTAACCTAACCTAACCTAACCTAACCTAACCTAACCTAACCTAACCTAACCTAACCTAACCTAACCTAACCTAACCTAACCTAACCTAACCTAACCTAACCTAACCTAACCTAACCTAACCTAACCTAACCTAACCTAACCTAACCTAACCTAACCTAACCTAACCTAACCTAACCTAACCTAACCTAACCTAACCTAACCTAACCTAACCTAACCTAACCTAACCTAACCTAACCTAACCTAACCTAACCTAACCTAACCTAACCTAACCTAACCTAACCTAACCTAACCTAACCTAACCTAACCTAACCTAACCTAACCTAACCTAACCTAACCTAACCTAACCTAACCTAACCTAACCTAACCTAACCTAACCTAACCTAACCTAACCTAACCTAACCTAACCTAACCTAACCTAACCTAACCTAACCTAACCTAACCTAACCTAACCTAACCTAACCTAACCTAACCTAACCTAACCTAACCTAACCTAACCTAACCTAACCTAACCTAACCTAACCTAACCTAACCTAACCTAACCTAACCTAACCTAACCTAACCTAACCTAACCTAACCTAACCTAACCTAACCTAACCTAACCTAACCTAACCTAACCTAACCTAACCTAACCTAACCTAACCTAACCTAACCTAACCTAACCTAACCTAACCTAACCTAACCTAACCTAACCTAACCTAACCTAACCTAACCTAACCTAACCTAACCTAACCTAACCTAACCTAACCTAACCTAACCTAACCTAACCTAACCTAACCTAACCTAACCTAACCTAACCTAACCTAACCTAACCTAACCTAACCTAACCTAACCTAACCTAACCTAACCTAACCTAACCTAACCTAACCTAACCTAACCTAACCTAACCTAACCTAACCTAACCTAACCTAACCTAACCTAACCTAACCTAACCTAACCTAACCTAACCTAACCTAACCTAACCTAACCTAACCTAACCTAACCTAACCTAACCTAACCTAACCTAACCTAACCTAACCTAACCTAACCTAACCTAACCTAACCTAACCTAACCTAACCTAACCTAACCTAACCTAACCTAACCTAACCTAACCTAACCTAACCTAACCTAACCTAACCTAACCTAACCTAACCTAACCTAACCTAACCTAACCTAACCTAACCTAACCTAACCTAACCTAACCTAACCTAACCTAACCTAACCTAACCTAACCTAACCTAACCTAACCTAACCTAACCTAACCTAACCTAACCTAACCTAACCTAACCTAACCTAACCTAACCTAACCTAACCTAACCTAACCTAACCTAACCTAACCTAACCTAACCTAACCTAACCTAACCTAACCTAACCTAACCTAACCTAACCTAACCTAACCTAACCTAACCTAACCTAACCTAACCTAACCTAACCTAACCTAACCTAACCTAACCTAACCTAACCTAACCTAACCTAACCTAACCTAACCTAACCTAACCTAACCTAACCTAACCTAACCTAACCTAACCTAACCTAACCTAACCTAACCTAACCTAACCTAACCTAACCTAACCTAACCTAACCTAACCTAACCTAACCTAACCTAACCTAACCTAACCTAACCTAACCTAACCTAACCTAACCTAACCTAACCTAACCTAACCTAACCTAACCTAACCTAACCTAACCTAACCTAACCTAACCTAACCTAACCTAACCTAACCTAACCTAACCTAACCTAACCTAACCTAACCTAACCTAACCTAACCTAACCTAACCTAACCTAACCTAACCTAACCTAACCTAACCTAACCTAACCTAACCTAACCTAACCTAACCTAACCTAACCTAACCTAACCTAACCTAACCTAACCTAACCTAACCTAACCTAACCTAACCTAACCTAACCTAACCTAACCTAACCTAACCTAACCTAACCTAACCTAACCTAACCTAACCTAACCTAACCTAACCTAACCTAACCTAACCTAACCTAACCTAACCTAACCTAACCTAACCTAACCTAACCTAACCTAACCTAACCTAACCTAACCTAACCTAACCTAACCTAACCTAACCTAACCTAACCTAACCTAACCTAACCTAACCTAACCTAACCTAACCTAACCTAACCTAACCTAACCTAACCTAACCTAACCTAACCTAACCTAACCTAACCTAACCTAACCTAACCTAACCTAACCTAACCTAACCTAACCTAACCCAACCTAACCTAACCTAACCTAACCTAACCTAACCTAACCTAACCTAACCTAACCTAACCTAACCTAACCTAACCTAACCTAACCTAACCTAACCTAACCTAACCTAACCTAACCTAACCTAACCTAACCTAACCTAACCTAACCTAACCTAACCGCTGCACTGCACAGCAGGAAAAAACCGGACTATGACCGCTGCCCGGTATCATTCGTCAAGCGGCAGATCCGCATGGAGTCGCTTGACGAATGGAACCGGAGGTATAAGGAGGGCGCTACCGCCTCAATAACCAAAATCTTCCTCCCAGATGCAATTGACGCTTATAAAATTATCACCAAAGTAAGGCCAACCGGGGTTTTGACCCAAATTATGACGGGGCACGGTGGGTTCTCAGAATACCTGCATCGTTTCAAGTGTAAGGAGAGCCCATCGTGCATCTGTGAGCCGGGCGTGCAGGAGTCAGTCCCGCACATTATTTTTCAATGTCCTGCGTTCGAGAGGGAAAGGCGTGAAATAGAACAAGAGCTGGAGACAACATTAGCGTTACAAAATATGAACGAATTAATCAAAGATAGGAAATCTAGGGAAACCATACTTAATTTTTGCATAAAAATTTCGAATAAAGTAATAAATAGAAATAAGTAGTGTAAATTATGCTTACCTTATATAGATTTATATAAAGCGACAAGCATAAAAAACATCAGAATAAATTAGAAAATTAAAATAGCTCATAAATTAATTAAAGTCTTAAAATATATTAGTTAAAAACGTAGTAAACAAATTTCAAAAGAAATTAATTATAAAATATCCAACAAGATCTCTGACTATATCAGGGGAACACTTAGAAAGGCAGGAGTGGGTTTTAGCCGGTAAGAGTCCGGCACTGCCCCAGTTGGGGCGTCCATGAGGATTTCCCACTCCTGCCAAAACAAAAAAAAAAAAAAAAAAAAAAAAAAAAAAAAAAACCTAACCTAACCTAACCTAACCTAACCTAACCTAACCTAACCTAACCTAACCTAACCTAACCTAACCTAACCTAACCTAACCTAACCTAACCTAACCTAACCTAACCTAACCTAACCTAACCTAACCTAACCTAACCTAACCTAACCTAACCTAACCTAACCTAACCTAACCTAACCTAACCTAACCTAACCTAACCTAACCTAACCTAACCTAACCTAACCTAACCTAACCTAACCTAACCTAACCTAACCTAACCTAACCTAACCTAACCTAACCTAACCTAACCTAACCTAACCTAACCTAACCTAACCTAACCTAACCTAACCTAACCTAACCTAACCTAACCTAACCTAACCTAACCTAACCGTAATTTCTTGGGCGTCTGGACTGCGTTTTTGAAGCGGTTTTCTGTTCCAGAAAACTTAAATAGGCGTTCCCTAACCTATTGACAAAAAATTTTTGACTTTTTTGCAAGGGTGGTTTTAATTTTGGCACCAACCCCTTTTTTACTAAATTCAACATACTAACCTGGTTCTAACTACGGAACCCTTCATTCGATTTTCATTCTGTTTGCGGAATCGTGTTTTCGCCATACTAACCTCGGGTTCCCGGCGCTGTGCGCGAACTGACACCCTTCCCGGTCGCTGAAAACACGATTTTTGCCCGAAAAAAGTGGTTTTTTGACCACCCTCAAAAATTTTCTTCATCCCTTATTCCTGAAAACGTCCCAGTTACCTGGCCCGCGCCGAGACGCTTCTCCTGACACCTCGCACGCGCGTCTAGCTCCAGGGAATCTGCAAGAAATTCAAAATTAATCAATTTCCATACATAGGTACTTACCTCAGAATCCACCTTAGCGAGAACATTCAAAACAAAAATCGTAATTTCTTGGGCGTCTGGACTGCGTTTTTGAAGCGGTTTTCTGTTCCAGAAAACTTAAATAGGCGTTCCCTAACCTATTGACAAAAAATTTTTGACTTTTTTGCAAGGGTGGTTTTAATTTTGGCACCAACCCCTTTTTTACTAAATTCAACATACTAACCTGGTTCTAACTACGGAACCCTTCATTCGATTTTCATTCTGTTTGCGGAATCGTGTTTTCGCCATACTAACCTCGGGTTCCCGGCGCTGTGCGCGAACTGACACCCTTCCCGGTCGCTGAAAACACGATTTTTGCCCGAAAAAAGTGGTTTTTTGACCACCCTCAAAAATTTTCTTCATCCCTTATTCCTGAAAACGTCCCAGTTACCTGGCCCGCGCCGAGACGCTTCTCCTGACACCTCGCACGCGCGTCTAGCTCCAGGGAATCTGCAAGAAATTCAAAATTAATCAATTTCCATACATAGGTACTTACCTCAGAATCCACCTTAGCGAGAACATTCAAAACAAAAATCGTAATTTCTTGGGCGTCTGGACTGCGTTTTTGAAGCGGTTTTCTGTTCCAGAAAACTTAAATAGGCGTTCCCTAACCTATTGACAAAAAATTTTTGACTTTTTTGCAAGGGTGGTTTTAATTTTGGCACCAACCCCTTTTTTACTAAATTCAACATACTAACCTGGTTCTAACTACGGAACCCTTCATTCGATTTTCATTCTGTTTGCGGAATCGTGTTTTCGCCATACTAACCTCGGGTTCCCGGCGCTGTGCGCGAACTGACACCCTTCCCGGTCGCTGAAAACACGATTTTTGCCCGAAAAAAGTGGTTTTTTGACCACCCTCAAAAATTTTCTTCATCCCTTATTCCTGAAAACGTCCCAGTTACCTGGCCCGCGCCGAGACGCTTCTCCTGACACCTCGCACGCGCGTCTAGCTCCAGGGAATCTGCAAGAAATTCAAAATTAATCAATTTCCATACATAGGTACTTACCTCAGAATCCACCTTAGCGAGAACATTCAAAACAAAAATCGTAATTTCTTGGGCGTCTGGACTGCGTTTTTGAAGCGGTTTTCTGTTCCAGAAAACTTAAATAGGCGTTCCCTAACCTATTGACAAAAAATTTTTGACTTTTTTGCAAGGGTGGTTTTAATTTTGGCACCAACCCCTTTTTTACTAAATTCAACATACTAACCTGGTTCTAACTACGGAACCCTTCATTCGATTTTCATTCTGTTTGCGGAATCGTGTTTTCGCCATACTAACCTCGGGTTCCCGGCGCTGTGCGCGAACTGACACCCTTCCCGGTCGCTGAAAACACGATTTTTGCCCGAAAAAAGTGGTTTTTTGACCACCCTCAAAAATTTTCTTCATCCCTTATTCCTGAAAACGTCCCAGTTACCTGGCCCGCGCCGAGACGCTTCTCCTGACACCTCGCACGCGCGTCTAGCTCCAGGGAATCTGCAAAAAATTCAAATTAATTTGCCCTCCCACCCGCCCTTTACTATATAGGGAAGAAGGGAAGGAAATTTGACGAAAAATTTTTTATTTTCATTTGGCTCCCAGGAAACTCGCTTGGCTCCTACAAACAATTTATATTTATTTTGGGCACATATAGCATCATATCCAGGGGCAGGGGAGCAAAAAACGTAAAGAATTTCTATTTTTGACATATTTGCTTTTACTTTTAAAAATTTATGTGACAGATAGTT
Source organism: Melanchra persicariae (assembly GCA_947386135.1). Lineage (NCBI taxonomy): Eukaryota > Metazoa > Arthropoda > Insecta > Lepidoptera > Noctuidae > Melanchra > Melanchra persicariae. The sequence continues at coordinate 17,253,600 of OX376667.1, read as the reverse complement.
ACTTCTTTGACTATCTTCTATTTACATATTTACTTATATATATTATTACAATTATACTTATATATTTACGTTCAGTTGCTGATCCCCCCTTTACAGGGACCAGTACTAAGTGTCCTCTGACAAGCCTTTTAGGACTTCCCGATTCATTATGTTTGGGATAAGGACACCGGTCCCAAAAAAGACCATGGCTGGAGAGGAGGGCTCGGATGTGGGGATGGCTCATTCTGTGCGGGCGGGTCCATCGGTCAGGCGCAGTATTGGGGAATGGGAGGCTGATAGGTCTAAGGCAGCGCAGCCTCTCAAGACGCCAACCCCTCCAAAGAAGGCCCCAATGTTATCCCCCCCCAAACTGAAGTCCAAGGCGGCGCTCTCGCAAGAGGCGAAGTCTGCTGGGCAGCAGCAGACCTGTGATGGCTCGCCACCCAACTCGCAACCCACTCGGTATCTCAACAGGACCTCGGAGGCGAAAGCCTGCCTCTCGAAAGCCAAGATTCAGCTGGTGAGCTCTCGAAACTTGAAAAAAGAGATCAAAGATGAGATCACCAAAGCGGTGGAGAGGCTTTACCAGCTGGTAAAAGAGGCAGAGGCCGAGAGAGGACCCGATACCGAGTTGGAAGACAGAGTGGACCGTCAAACGAAACCAACGCCAAGCACAGATGTTTCGACAGAGCTCGTGAAGCAGCTCATGGAGAACCTCCAGCAGCACAACAAGGCACTGGAGGAATGCAAACAGCATACGCGGGCTCTGTCGGAACAACTGAAGCATGTCCCTCCTTACGTCCCGGGTCAGGGGCCGACCTTTGCGGAAGTCGCTGGCTCTAGGCAAAATACCCAACGGCCTCTTCACTCGGTGGTCGTATCGTCAGTTGATGATCAGGACACCGGTGAAGAGGTCGTTGAAAAACTGAGGACGGCCGTCGACGCCAAAAATGAAGGAACGCAAGTTGAGCGGCTGCGAAAAGCCAGGGACCGGAAGGTTGTGGTCGGTTTCAAAACCCGGGAGGAAATGACGAGGGCGACGGAGCGAATAAAGAGGGCAGGAAACCTGGTGGTGGAGGAAGTTAAAAATAAAGACCCTCTCGTCATTATCAAGGATGTCCTCTCCTGCCACTCGGACGTGGAGGTCATCGCAGCTCTGAAACGTCAGAATCAACACCTGATTGGGGACACGCCTGTGGAGGATGTGAGGATCTCGGTCAAATACCGTCGTAAGACGAGGAACACCCACCTGTGCCACATCATTCTGCAGGTGTCCCCAACAATATGGCAGAGGCTGACGACTGCGGGTCGAGTGCACATTGACCTGCAGAGAGTGCGTGTACTGGACCAGTCACCACTGGTGCAGTGCACTCGCTGTCTGCGATACGGCCACAGCCGCAAATTGTGCACGGAACCCGCCGACCTCTGCATTCACTGCGGAGACCCCCATCTGCGTGTGGACTGCCCTTCCCTGCTGACGGCGGAGACACCGAGGTGCCGTAACTGCGTCATATCAAAGATGACCCGAACGGACCACAACGCCTTCGACAGCGAGTGCCCAATCCGCGTCAAGTGGGACGCATTGGCGCGCTTGTCGGTGGCATATTGCTGAGGTGGTCCCGGTGGCATTCGGAAACGACCCCACCGTCCGCACAAACTACGGAGTGATCCAAGCGAATCTGCAGAGGAAGAAATTAGCAACCCAAGAGCTCCTGATAGTGGCTAGCGAGCGCAGGGTTGCATTCGCATTGCTCCAGGAGCCCTATGTGGGCGGGATCGGAAGGATGCGAGACTACCGTGGAGCGAGAATCTTCCAGTGCGCGGAAAATGGAAGTGGAACTGTGAAGGCGGCAATAGTCATCTTCAACAACGACCTGGACGTAATACAGTGTCCGAAACTCACCACCAACAACATCACGGTGGTGAGGATCCGAACCCGCGCCTGGGAAATCGCAGTAGTCTCCTTCTACTTTGAACCGGACCAGCCCATAGAGCCATACCTGGAGCACCTCAAGCGGATTCGCGAGGAAATGGACCAGCTTAAAATAGTCGTGGGTGGCGACGCAAATGCGAAGAGCACCTGGTGGGGAAGTTCAGTCGTCGACGGCAGGGGCGAAGAAACCTTGGGAACTCTGGAGGAGATGGGCTTGCAGGTGCTCAACGTCGGCAACACTCCGACCTTCGACACCGTCAGAGGAGGCAAATCCTACACCAGTTTCGTTGACATAACAGCGTGCTCAACGGAATTGCTGGAACTGGTGGAGGATTGGAAGGTCGAGGAAGGCATCACAAGCTCGGACCACAATGGTATTGTTTTCAAAATTAATCTGGAAAAATCAAAAGGCACAAATATAAATCGAACGACGAGAACATTTAACACTAAAAAAGCGAATTGGAGCCAGTTTCATGAGAAACTGGCCCAATTGCAAGTAGACAGTAACTTAAACATATTTGAAATTGAAAAAATTAATAACAAAACTGATTTGGAAAATATAATAGATACATATATAGATACAATAGTAAAGTCGTGCCAAGAAACAGTACCAAAAATTAAATCAAATGAAAAACTTACCTTACCGTGGTGGTCCACTGAGCTCGCTGCGTTGATGTCGGATGTCAAGACCAAAAGACGCCGCATACGATGTGCCGCACCAGTCCGGAGGCAGAAAGTCGTCGAGGAGTACCTGCAAGCAAAAGAGAAGTATGAGTCCCAAGCAAAAAAGGCGCAGACTGAAGGCTGGAAGGCGTTCTGTGAGAAGCAAGATCGGGAAGGCGTTTGGGAGGGTATTTATAGGGTCATTGGGCGGACTGCCAAAAGGCACGAAGATCTGCCTCTTGTGAAGGACGGAGTGTCACTCAGTCCACAAGATTCGGCTCTGCTGCTGGCTGAGACCTTCTACCCCGAAGACCTGGAAGAGGAGGATAATTCCGACCACCGACGGATTCGAGAAGCGGCCAGTCGTGTAAACGAGTGGACGCATGATGAACACCATGACCCGCCGTTTACGCTTCTGGAGCTGGGATCCGCGGTGGAAAGCTTTAACCCGAAGAAGGCACCCGGGGCGGATGGTCTCACAGCCGACATCTGTGCACAAGCCATCTTTCGGGATCCAGGGATGTTCCTTGCACTGGCAAACAAGTGTCTCGAGCAGGGGCACTTCCCTGGAGCCTGGAAGGTGGCTACCGTGGTGATACTCCGGAAACCTGGAAAAGAGACCTACACAACCCCAAAGTCGTACAGGCCGATTGGCCTTTTACCAGTCCTGGGCAAGATCTTCGAAAAAATGGTAGTAGCTCGTCTGAAGTGGCATCTGATTCCGCGGCTGAGTACTCGCCAGTTTGGATTCATGCCCCAGAAGAGCACCGAAGACTCCCTCTACACCCTGATACAACATATCAATAAAAAGCTGAGTCAGAAGAAGCTGATCACTGTTGTCTCATTGGACATAGAGGGAGCCTTCGACAGCGCATGGTGGCCGGCCATCAAAACCAGACTGGCTGAGGAAAAGTGCCCGGTGAACATCAGACGGTTGCTAGCCAGCTACCTCAGCGATAGAAGCGTCCGGGTCAGGTATGCCGGGGCAGAATGCCAGAAACAGACGACTAAGGGGTGTGTCCAGGGGTCGATTGGCGGTCCGATCCTGTGGAATCTGGTGCTGGATCCCCTCTTGAAGGGGCTCGAAGAGCGGGGCGACCACTGCCAGGCGTTTGCCGATGACGTGGTGCTCATCTTCGACGGGGATACAGCACTAGAAGTCCAAAGACAAGCCAATGCCGCCCTCGAGTATGTTCGGAGGTGGGGCATAAGGAACAAGCTTAAGTTTGCTCCACATAAGACCTGTGCCATGCTTATTACGAGGAAGCTAAAGCACGATGTCCCACTCCTGAACATGGGCGGGGTCGACATTGGCATGTCAAAAGAAATAAAAATACTGGGGCTCACCATAGACCACCAGCTCACTTTTAACACCCACGCTGCAAATGTTTGCAAGAAGGCTATTAATTTCTACAAACAGTTGTCCAGAGCAGCCAAAGTGAGCTGGGGTCTACATCCAGAGGTGATACGCTGCATATACACTGCAGCGGTCGAGCCGGTTATATTGTACGCAGCCAGCGCGTGGGCGCCAGCAGCAAGGAAGGTTGGAGTTCAAAAACTCCTCAATTCAGTCCAGCGGGGGTTCGCTCAAAAGCTCTGCAAATCGTACCGCACCGTTTCGCTTAACTCCGCGCTCGTGCTGGCTGGGATACTCCCACTTGACCTCCGAATTCAGGAGGCAGCCGCACTCTACGAGGCCAAGAAGGGGGTGCCCCGGCCATCACTGGCGGGACGGGAGGTGGAGCGGGTGGTACCATTTGCAGAGACTCCGCACCCGGCGAAACATACGGCCATGGGGTTCGTGAGCTTGGTAGACCAGTCACATGTGGAGACCCACAACAGCCAGGATATACGGTTCTTCACCGACGGCAGCAAAATCGAGGGCAAGGTCGGAGCAGCACTGTCCCTTTGGGACAGGGAAGCCGAGATCAAGTCAGCCAAACTTAGCCTGCCGACGTGCTGTACTGTCTACCAGGCAGAACTCCTGGCCATATGCGTAGCAACACGCCAAATACTGCGTCGCAAAGAGGGAACCTTCGGTATCTATAGTGACTCAAAGGCCGCACTGCAGACAGTCACAAACCAGGGTTCCCTCCACGCACTGGCAGTGGAGGCAAGAGCGAACCTCAACGTGGCTTTATCCCAGAGCAAAGATGTATCCTTGTTCTGGATAAAGGCACACGCTGGACTGGAAGGAAATGAGCGCGCAGACCACCTTGCAAAAGAAGCTGCACTGCATAGCAGGAAAAAACCGGACTATGATCGCTGCCCGGTATCATTCGTCAAGCGGCAGATCCGCACGGAGTCGCTTGACGAATGGAACCGGAGGTATAAGGAAGGCACCACCGCCTCGGTAACTAAAATCTTCCTCCCTGATGCTGTCGACGCTTTCAGGATTGTCACCCAAATGAGGCCAACTGGTGTAGTGACCCAGATTTTGACAGGGCATGGTGGATTCTCCGAATACTTGCATCGCTTCAAGTGTAAGGAGAGTCCATCGTGCATCTGTGAACCGGGCGTGCCAGAGTCAGTGCCGCACATAATATTACAATGTCCTGTATTTGAGAGAGAAAGGCTAGAACTGGAGCAAGAGCTAGAGACGGTATTAAAACTAAATAACATCAGCCAATTTATTAAAACCAGAAAATCCAGAGAAAGTATTTTAAATTTTTGTATTAAAATCGCAAATAGAGTAATTAAAAGAAATAAAGCAACTTAAACTATGCTTTCCTTATATAATATTATATAACACGACAAGCATAGAAAAGAACTGTTTCCATTTGTAAAATTATTAACGTAGGTATTTCAAAAAATGTAAAAATCTAAAAAGTTCAATTTGGTTAAAATCGTAACAAAAATTTCAATTATTACTAAAAGAACACAACGCCATGCAAGGTCTCTGACTATTTCAGAGGAACACTTAGAAAGGCAGGAGTGGGTTTTAGCCGGTAAGAGTCCGGCACTGCCACAACTGTCTCACAGTGTGAGGCAGTTGTGGCGTCCATGAGGATTTCCCACTCCTGCCAAAAAAAAAAAAAAAAAAAAAAAAAAAAAAAAAAAAAAAAAAAAAAAAAAAAAAAAAAAAAAAAAAAAAAAAACCTAACCTAACCTAACCTAACCTAACCTAACCTAACCTAACCTAACCTAACCTAACCTAACCTAACCTAACCTAACCTAACCTAACCTAACCTAACCTAACCTAACCTAACCTAACCTAACCTAACCTAACCTAACCTAACCTAACCTAACCTAACCTAACCTAACCTAACCTAACCTAACCTAACCTAACCTAACCTAACCTAACCTAACCTAACCTAACCGGTAATTTCTTGGGCGTCTGGACTGCGTTTTTGAAGCGGTTTTCTGTTCCAGAAAACTTTAATAGGCGTCCCCTAACTTATTGACGCAATATTTTTGACAAATCTGCAAGGGTGGTTTTAATTTTGGCACCAACCCCTTTTTTACTAAATTCAACATACTAACCTGGTTCTAACTACGGAACCCTTCATTCGATTTTCATTCTGTTTGCGGAATCGTGTTTTCGCCATACTAACCTTGGGTTCCCGGCGCTGTGCGCGAACTGACACCCTTCCCGGTCGCTGAAAACACGTTTTTTGCCCGAAAAAAGTGGTTTTTTGACCACCCTCAAAAATTTTCTTCATCCCTTATTCCTGAAAACGTCCCAGTTACCTGGCCCGCGCCGAGACGCTTCTCCTGACACCTCGCACGCGCGTCTAGCTCCAGGGAATCTGCAAAAAATTCAAAATTAATTAATTTCCATACATAGGTACTTACCTCAAAATCCACCTTAGCGAGAACATTCAAAACGAAAATCGTAATTTCTTGGGCGTCTGGACTGCGTTTTTGAAGCGGTTTTCTGTTCCAGAAAACTTTAATAGGCGTCCCCTAACTTATTGACGCAATATTTTTGACAAATCTGCAAGGGTGGTTTTAATTTTGGCACCAACCCCTTTTTTACTAAATTCAACATACTAACCTGGTTCTAACTACGGAACCCTTCATTCGATTTTCATTCTGTTTGCGGAATCGTGTTTTCGCCATACTAACCTTGGGTTCCCGGCGCTGTGCGCGAACTGACACCCTTCCCGGTCGCTGAAAACACGTTTTTTGCCCGAAAAAAGTGGTTTTTTGACCACCCTCAAAAATTTTCTTCATCCCTTATTCCTGAAAACGTCCCAGTTACCTGGCCCGCGCCGAGACGCTTCTCCTGACACCTCGCACGCGCGTCTAGCTCCAGGGAATCTGCAAAAAATTCAAAATTAATTAATTTCCATACATAGGTACTTACCTCAAAATCCACCTTAGCGAGAACATTCAAAACGAAAATCGTAATTTCTTGGGCGTCTGGACTGCGTTTTTGAAGCGGTTTTCTGTTCCAGAAAACTTTAATAGGCGTCCCCTAACTTATTGACGCAATATTTTTGACAAATCTGCAAGGGTGGTTTTAATTTTGGCACCAACCCCTTTTTTACTAAATTCAACATACTAACCTGGTTCTAACTACGGAACCCTTCATTCGATTTTCATTCTGTTTGCGGAATCGTGTTTTCGCCATACTAACCTTGGGTTCCCGGCGCTGTGCGCGAACTGACACCCTTCCCGGTCGCTGAAAACACGTTTTTTGCCCGAAAAAAGTGGTTTTTTGACCACCCTCAAAAATTTTCTTCATCCCTTATTCCTGAAAACGTCCCAGTTACCTGGCCCGCGCCGAGACGCTTCTCCTGACACCTCGCACGCGCGTCTAGCTCCAGGGAATCTGCAAAAAATTCAAAATTAATTAATTTCCATACATAGGTACTTACCTCAAAATCCACCTTAGCGAGAACATTCAAAACGAAAATCGTAATTTCTTGGGCGTCTGGACTGCGTTTTTGAAGCGGTTTTCTGTTCCAGAAAACTTTAATAGGCGTCCCCTAACTTATTGACGCAATATTTTTGACAAATCTGCAAGGGTGGTTTTAATTTTGGCACCAACCCCTTTTTTACTAAATTCAACATACTAACCTGGTTCTAACTACGGAACCCTTCATTCGATTTTCATTCTGTTTGCGGAATCGTGTTTTCGCCATACTAACCTTGGGTTCCCGGCGCTGTGCGCGAACTGACACCCTTCCCGGTCGCTGAAAACACGTTTTTTGCCCGAAAAAAGTGGTTTTTTGACCACCCTCAAAAATTTTCTTCATCCCTTATTCCTGAAAACGTCCCAGTTACCTGGCCCGCGCCGAGACGCTTCTCCTGACACCTCGCACGCGCGTCTAGCTCCAGGGAATCTGCAAAAAATTCAAAATTAATTAATTTCCATACATAGGTACTTACCTCAAAATCCACCTTAGCGAGAACATTCAAAACGAAAATCGTAATTTCTTGGGCGTCTGGACTGCGTTTTTGAAGCGGTTTTCTGTTCCAGAAAACTTTAATAGGCGTCCCCTAACTTATTGACGCAATATTTTTGACAAATCTGCAAGGGTGGTTTTAATTTTGGCACCAACCCCTTTTTTACTAAATTCAACATACTAACCTGGTTCTAACTACGGAACCCTTCATTCGATTTTCATTCTGTTTGCGGAATCGTGTTTTCGCCATACTAACCTTGGGTTCCCGGCGCTGTGCGCGAACTGACACCCTTCCCGGTCGCTGAAAACACGTTTTTTGCCCGAAAAAAGTGGTTTTTTGACCACCCTCAAAAATTTTCTTCATCCCTTATTCCTGAAAACGTCCCAGTTACCTGGCCCGCGCCGAGACGCTTCTCCTGACACCTCGCACGCGCGTCTAGCTCCAGGGAATCTGCAAAAAATTCAAAATTAATTAATTTCCATACATAGGTACTTACCTCAAAATCCACCTTAGCGAGAACATTCAAAACGAAAATCGTAATTTCTTGGGCGTCTGGACTGCGTTTTTGAAGCGGTTTTCTGTTCCAGAAAACTTTAATAGGCGTCCCCTAACTTATTGACGCAATATTTTTGACAAATCTGCAAGGGTGGTTTTAATTTTGGCACCAACCCCTTTTTTACTAAATTCAACATACTAACCTGGTTCTAACTACGGAACCCTTCATTCGATTTTCATTCTGTTTGCGGAATCGTGTTTTCGCCATACTAACCTTGGGTTCCCGGCGCTGTGCGCGAACTGACACCCTTCCCGGTCGCTGAAAACACGTTTTTTGCCCGAAAAAAGTGGTTTTTTGACCACCCTCAAAAATTTTCTTCATCCCTTATTCCTGAAAACGTCCCAGTTACCTGGCCCGCGCCGAGACGCTTCTCCTGACACCTCGCACGCGCGTCTAGCTCCAGGGAATCTGCAAAAAATTCAAAATTAATTAATTTCCATACATAGGTACTTACCTCAAAATCCACCTTAGCGAGAACATTCAAAACGAAAATCGTAATTTCTTGGGCGTCTGGACTGCGTTTTTGAAGCGGTTTTCTGTTCCAGAAAACTTTAATAGGCGTCCCCTAACTTATTGACGCAATATTTTTGACAAATCTGCAAGGGTGGTTTTAATTTTGGCACCAACCCCTTTTTTACTAAATTCAACATACTAACCTGGTTCTAACTACGGAACCCTTCATTCGATTTTCATTCTGTTTGCGGAATCGTGTTTTCGCCATACTAACCTTGGGTTCCCGGCGCTGTGCGCGAACTGACACCCTTCCCGGTCGCTGAAAACACGTTTTTTGCCCGAAAAAAGTGGTTTTTTGACCACCCTCAAAAATTTTCTTCATCCCTTATTCCTGAAAACGTCCCAGTTACCTGGCCCGCGCCGAGACGCTTCTCCTGACACCTCGCACGCGCGTCTAGCTCCAGGGAATCTGCAAAAAATTCAAAATTAATTAATTTCCATACATAGGTACTTACCTCAAAATCCACCTTAGCGAGAACATTCAAAACGAAAATCGTAATTTCTTGGGCGTCTGGACTGCGTTTTTGAAGCGGTTTTCTGTTCCAGAAAACTTTAATAGGCGTCCCCTAACTTATTGACGCAATATTTTTGACAAATCTGCAAGGGTGGTTTTAATTTTGGCACCAACCCCTTTTTTACTAAATTCAACATACTAACCTGGTTCTAACTACGGAACCCTTCATTCGATTTTCATTCTGTTTGCGGAATCGTGTTTTCGCCATACTAACCTTGGGTTCCCGGCGCTGTGCGCGAACTGACACCCTTCCCGGTCGCTGAAAACACGTTTTTTGCCCGAAAAAAGTGGTTTTTTGACCACCCTCAAAAATTTTCTTCATCCCTTATTCCTGAAAACGTCCCAGTTACCTGGCCCGCGCCGAGACGCTTCTCCTGACACCTCGCACGCGCGTCTAGCTCCAGGGAATCTGCAAAAAATTCAAAATTAATTAATTTCCATACATAGGTACTTACCTCAAAATCCACCTTAGCGAGAACATTCAAAACGAAAATCGTAATTTCTTGGGCGTCTGGACTGCGTTTTTGAAGCGGTTTTCTGTTCCAGAAAACTTTAATAGGCGTCCCCTAACTTATTGACGCAATATTTTTGACAAATCTGCAAGGGTGGTTTTAATTTTGGCACCAACCCCTTTTTTACTAAATTCAACATACTAACCTGGTTCTAACTACGGAACCCTTCATTCGATTTTCATTCTGTTTGCGGAATCGTGTTTTCGCCATACTAACCTTGGGTTCCCGGCGCTGTGCGCGAACTGACACCCTTCCCGGTCGCTGAAAACACGTTTTTTGCCCGAAAAAAGTGGTTTTTTGACCACCCTCAAAAATTTTCTTCATCCCTTATTCCTGAAAACGTCCCAGTTACCTGGCCCGCGCCGAGACGCTTCTCCTGACACCTCGCACGCGCGTCTAGCTCCAGGGAATCTGTAAGAAATTCTAAAAATTTTGCCCTCCCACCCGCCCTGTACTATATAGGGAAGAAGGGAAGAAATTTTGACGAAAAATTTTATGTTTTTATTTTGCTCCCAGGAAACTCGCTTGGCTCCTACAAATAGTTTATATTGCTTTTGGACACATATAGCACCATATCCAAGGGCAGGGGAGCAAAAAACGTGAACTTATACATTTAATAGTTTTTAAAACTTTAAACTAGAGCACCGCGAGTTACAAGTAGGTGCTTATTTACATTTTAGTTTGACTTGCTTATATTTAGCTGGACTTTTATTTACTTGAAATAAATATTGACTTGACTATATTTATTAGTCACTTGTTTTCATAAGAGTCTATCATTTTCTTTTCAAACTTATCCCCCCTTTACAGGGATTAAGTGTTATCACTCTTGTAGTTGTCCTCTGATCTAACATGTTTCGCACGCCAGCCAAAAGAGACGCGAGCTCGCAGGGCTCCGGGGGATCCCCGCGATCCGCGGAGAGGGCAGGATCCTCACTCTTAAGTGTAAGGAGAAGCATTGGCGAGTGGGAGGCGGGTAGAGCAGAGCCTCAGGCCAAATCCCCAGCCAACTCAAGGCCAGACGCGACACCACCCCAACTACCAACCACAAAAAAGATTCCCAGTTCTCTGGAGACGCGTCGGAACTCATCGGATGCCGCAGGAACAGACAGAAAGCCCGGGGCGAAGTACCCCAGTTTCACTGCGGAAGCGAGAGCTTGCCTAAATAAAGCAAAGCTTCATTTGGGCAACTCTCGCAACCTAAAAACAGAAATTAAAACGGAGGTGCTTGGGGCAATAAACCGGCTCTTCGAAATAGTAAAGGAGTCGGAAAAAGGGAAAGCTTCCCCAATACCCGCGACCGCTCCATTGACCGAGCAGACTAGCCTGGCCGACCCAAGTGAGACAAACAACAGCCAAAGGGAGCTCCTTCTGCGGTTAGAGGAAAACAGCTCCCTAATAAAAGATCACTTGGCGAAAATGGAAGTCCTCAAAGATGCGCTGGTGACAAAAACCGTCTCCATTGTTGAGGAGAAAACATACGCGTCGGTGGCGGCGACGCATACAAGCCAGACCGGGGTTCAGGTGCCGGGGCGAGCGACGCTGCACTCAGTAGTTGTCTCCTCAACAAAGGATATGGACTCAGGTGACGAGATCCTGGAGAAAGTGAGGAAGGCTATGGATGCGAAGGAGGGCTGGGTTGAAATAGAGAGGGTAAGAAAAGCAAAGGACAGGAAGGTCGTCATGGGGTGTCGGACTAAGGAAGAAAGAAGAAAGATCAAGGAGCGACTTGAGGCAGTCGGAGAGAACCTTGTCGTCGAGGAAGTGGCAAACAGGGACCCGCTTCTGATTCTGAGGGACGTGTTACTCGTACATAGTGACGAAGAAGTCATAAAAGCCCTCAGGAATCAGAACCGGGAACTCTTTCACGGCCTCGATAGCGGGGACTCAAAGATGTCAATCAAGTTTCGCAGGAAGACACGAAACCCCCATCTGAACCACGTAGTGCTCAGTGTGTCTCCCACAATCTGGAGGAGAGCCATTGAGGGAGGGAAGCTCCGCATAGACCTCCAGATTGTGCGGGTCGAAGACCAGACGCCTCTGGTGCAGTGCACACGCTGCCTAGCATACGGCCATGGAAAGCGGTTCTGCAAAGATCCAGCCGACTTATGCAGCCACTGTGGCGGTCCGCATCTTAGGGTGGACTGCCCGGACAGGCAGCTTGGCGAGGCAGCGAAGTGTATAAACTGCACCAGAGCAAAAATCAGTAACGCTGAGCACAGTGCTTTCAGCTCCGATTGCCCCGTGCGCCGCAAGTGGGACTCATTGGCTCGGGCATCTATAGCGTATTGCTAAGGTGGTCCCCGCAGTAACCCCCAGGTACCAAATGATCCAGGCCAACCTGCAACGCAGCCAACTCGCAACCAATGAGCTCCTGTTGGAAGCGCAGACTCGCAAAGTGGCAGTGGCATTGCTCCAGGAGCCCTACGTGGGCCGGGTGAGAAGGATGAAGGGCTACCAGGGCGTAAGGGTCTTCCAGAGCTCTGAGGGAGGAGAAGGGACTGTAAAGGCAGCAATTGCTGTCTTTAACCATGATCTGGACATATTACAGTACCCGCAACTCACCACAAACAACATCGTTGTGGTGGGAGTCCGAACCAGAGCCTGGACGATCACGCTGGTGTCCTTCTACTTTGAGCCCGACAAGCCCGTGGAGCCATACCTGGAGCATATGCGGCGCATAGAGCGAGAGATTGGCTCTAGCAGGTTGGTTGTTGGAGGGGACGCAAACGCGAAGAGCACTTGGTGGGGTAGCGGTAGCGAAGACGCGAGGGGAGAGCTGATGTGCGGGGCTTTGGGGGAGTGGGGTCTGCACGTCCTGAATAGCGGAGACATTCCGACCTTTGACACGATAAGGGGTGGCATCAGATACAGCAGCCACGTGGACGTGACGGCGTGTTCGGAAGACATGCTGGAACTGGTAGACGGCTGGCGAATAGAGGAGGGTCTCACGAGTTCCGACCACAACGGCATAACATTTGGCATCAGTTTGGAGAAATCAAAAGGAGTAAATATTGAGCGCACTACAAGAAAATTTAATACCAAGAAGGCTAATTGGAGACAGTTTCATGTGAAACTGTCTCAAATTATGCTGGAAAAAAATTTAACTATTAACGAACTCACAAATATAAATAATATTGATAAATTAGAACAAACAATTAATACTTACACACAAGCTATAATAAATACATGTTTACATACAATTCCTCTAAAAAAGTCCAAAGAAACACTTACTATGCCGTGGTGGTCCGAGGAACTCGCTGAGATGAAGAGGCTGGTCGCTACCAAGAAACGTCGAATCAAGAACGCAGCGCCGATCCGGAAACCGATGGTCGTCAGTCTGTATCTGGAACAGAAGAAAAAGTATGAAGAAGCTGCAAAGAAAGCCATTGAAGAAAGTTGGAAGGGGTTTTGTGGTAAGCAAACCAGAGAGGGGGTCTGGGAGGGAATTTATAGAGTGATGGGGAGAGTAGCCAAAAGAGAGGAGGACCTGCCGCTACAAATGGGAGGGGAGACCCTGGACGCTAAGGGCTCGGTGAGGCTGTTGGCCGAGACTTTCTACCCCGAGGACCGTGAGGAGGACGACAACACGGACCACCGCCAAACCAGAGAACTGGCAGCAATGGTAAACGAGTGGAGTCATGATGAACGGCATGACCCACCGTTTACCCAAAGCGAGCTTGACAGGTCCGTGCTGTCGTTTAACCCCAAAAAAGCCCCGGGAGCCGACGGCCTCACGGCTGACATCTGCTCCCAAGCCATAAAGTGTGACTCCGATTACTTCCTGTCACTGCTAAACAAATGCCTGGCGTACCACCACTTCCCGAAGACCTGGAAGGAAGCGACGGTGGTTGTTCTCAGAAAGCCGGGCAAAGACTCGTACACCGTACCTAAGTCCTACAGGCCGATTGGGCTCTTGCCTGTCTTAGGGAAAGTGTACGAGAAGATGCTGGTTGCTCGTCTCAAATTCTACCTTCTGCCAAGGATTAGTACTCGCCAATACGGCTTTATGCCCCAAAAGAGCACTGAGGACTCCCTCTATACACTAGTGCAGTACATACGCACAAAGCTGGCGCAAAAAAAGATCCTTACGCTTGTGTCGCTGGATATAGAGGGAGCCTTCGACAATGCGTGGTGGCCCGTTATAAAGTTACGTTTGGCTGAGGAAAAGTGTCCTGTAAATTTGAGGCGAGTAGTCAGCAGCTATCTCAGTGGCAGGGAGGTCGTCGTGAGATATGCTGGAGAGGAGAGCAGAAGATCAACCAGCAAAGGATGCGTCCAGGGGTCGATCGGGGGACCAATATTTTGGAATTTGTTGCTGGACCCGCTCCTGAAGCAGCTGGAAAGCAGAGGTGTCTACTGCCAGGCGTTCGCCGACGACGTCGTTATGGTGTTCGACGGTGAATCGGCAGTAGACATCGAGGGGCGTTCCAATGCCGCTCTCGAACATGTTCGAGCGTGGGGTGTCAAAAACAAGCTGAATTTCGCACCGCACAAAACTTGCGCGATGGTCTTAACGCGGAGGCTGAAATATGACACACCACGCTTGAGCATGGGAGGGGTCGACATTGGAATGTCTCAAGATGTCAAAATATTGGGCCTCACTATTGACTCGAAGCTCACGTTCAACAAACACATAGCTATCGTCTGTAAGAGGGCGATAGCTATGTATAAGCAGCTGGCTAGAGCGGCCCGGGTTAGTTGGGGTCTGCACCCGGAAGTGATCCGGATAATATATACAGCAGCAGTGGAACCGACACTGTTGTACGCCGCGAGCGCATGGGCACCAGCCGCCAATAAAATAGGGGTAGTGAAACAGCTGAATGTGGTGCTGAGAGGGTTTGCGCAAAAGCTGTGTAGAGCCTACCGCACAGTCTCCCTAAACTCGGCACTGGTGCTGGCTGGGATACTCCCTCTTGACATTCGGATAAGGGAAGTTGCTTCACTTTACGAAGCCAAGAGGGGCGTGCCCCAGCCCGTACTAGGAGACAGGGAGGTCGAGCGGATGGCTCCAGCAATAGAGGCCCCGCACCCCGCAAAACAGACCACTCTTCTGTTCGGCAGCCTGATAGACGAGGAACAATACAACAACCACAGCGACTTCGCAGTGCGCATTTTCACCGACGGCAGTAAGATTGAGGGCAAGGTCGGAGCGGCGCTATCCTTGTGGAATAGCGCTACCGAAACAAAGGCCCTCAAACTTACCTTGCCGTCGTACTGTACCGTCTATCAGGCTGAACTATTGGCCCTGCAAAGAGCGGCTAAGGAGGCCCTTAAACATAAGGAAATGACGTTCGGCATCTACTGCGACTCTATGGCGGCTCTCCAAACGGTCACCAACGTCGGCGCCCCCCATCCCCTTGCTGTGGAAACCAGGGACACCATCAGACGCTGCAAGCTCCAGAACAAGAGTGTCTCCTTGTTCTGGATCAAAGCCCACGCAGGACTGGAGGGCAACGAGCGAGCTGACCAACTCGCGAAGGAAGCCGCCCTGGGGTCGAAGAAGAGGCCGGACTACGATCTGTGCCCCGTTTCATTCGTCAAGCGGCAGATCCGCATGGAGTCGCTTGGCGAATGGAACGGGAGATATAAGTCGGGGGCAACAGCCTCCGGAACAAAACTGTTTTTCCCGGACGCGGTTGCGGCATACAGTGTGGTTCGAAAAATGGAACTGACCAGCGTGATCACTCAAATCCTCACGGGGCACGGTGGATTCTCTGCATACCTGAAACGCTTCAAGTGTAAAGAGAATTCATCGTGCGCCTGTGAGCCGGGAGTAGACGAAACAGTTCCGCATATACTCCTAGAATGCCCCATAACCGCCAGAGTGCGGTACGAAGCGGAACATCAACTAGATGTAAGACTGAACCCTGCAAATCTCCCAGGCTTATTGTTAGGACGAAAAAGAAAGATTTTCTTAGAATATTGTAGACAAGTAGGAATCATAGTAATAAATAGAAATAAGACAAATTAATAAGGATACTTACTTATATAGTCAGTATATAACTTAAGTACCTAAACCTAAAAAGTGGAAAAAAAAAAAAAAAAAAAAAAAAAAAAAAAAAAAAAAAAAAAAAAATATCGTAAGAAAACAAACCGAATGCCTATACCTTCGTCACATGTAAAATGGATAGCTTTAGTATTATAGAGTATTAATACGATGCAGTTTATCTCCTACATTTATTAAGACATTTAAAAACAGCCGAAACAAAGTCATTAAATCGCTTAACACAGGCTCTGATTATGTCAGAGGACAACTAGCGTGGCAGGAGTGGGTTTTAGCCGGTAAGAGTCCGGCACTGCCACAACCATCTCACAGTGTGAGGCAGTTGTGGCGTCCATGAGGATTTCCCACTCCTGCCAAAACAAAAAAAAAAAAAAAAAAAAAAAACCTAACCTAACCTAACCTAACCTAACCTAACCTAACCTAACCTAACCTAACCTAACCTAACCTAACCTAACCAGTTCCCCCCCGACCCTCGTGGCGATCGGATCGTTTTTGGAGCTGCTCCGCATTTAAAAATTCGTTTGACCGGTATTTTTACGCGATACAGTGACGTGCGATATACCAAAATTTGTGTCTCGGTGCAGTGCATCTTCTTGTGAAAGCGGTTTTCCTCGGAAAACACGCGAAAAAAAGTTATCCCGGAAAAACCATTAAAACACTGACTTTGGCAAACTTCGGAGCATAATAACTTCGGCGTTTCATACTGCTATACTGATTTTCCGGCACCGCAGCATTGGGGGCGCAAGGGCGCTTCTTTTGACACCTTTTATGCGAGAATCTACCTACGCGACGAGGAGAAAACAGAAGAAAACCACCTCACATAACCTCAATTTGAGACACGTGGTTTTTGATCCTGACGTCACAGGGACTTCATCTTTTAGCAACAGACAGACCCTATTGAGAAAAGGGAAAAAACTTTTAGACCAGATTTTTTCTCAATGGGAAGAGAAGAAAATCATATTAGAAGGTTGAAACTTTGACCCGTTGTCCTGAAAAATCTTCAGGCAGGACCCTACATTTTTATCATCAATCCTGTTGCGCGCTCATCTGGAGAAGAAGCCTACACTAAGTTAAGATTTTTCGTATTTTTAATTACTGAAATATAGCAGATTTTCCAAAATTATCATATTTTCAAAATTTTTATATGACAGTTTTTTCAAAAATTTAAATTTTATTTTTTTATTAGAAAGCCCTATATTTAACACGAATTTTACCATTTTTTCCAAATTTTTATCTATTTTAGTTATAAAGTTATTAACATTTTACCTAATTTTTGTCATAAATTCTAAATAAATAGATATAAATTAAAATTAACCCCAGGATCATCTCCAGGAAGTGCTTTGTGACTTGTTTAAGCCCAAATTTGCCCCCAGTAGCTTCAGAGACGAAGAAAATAGCATTTGGAAGCCATCTTGGTTTTTTAGGTTGCCGTACAAAACTTCGATTATCTCTGAGGCTATTGGTCGTAGAAACTCCGGGTTTCCACAGGACTAGGTTAAAATCAGGCGTGAAAATTTCTTGTACACTTTCAGGCGTTTTCAGGACCTGAAATTTTTTAGCCCTGAAACCTTTTTGGTCGGATAGAAAAAGTCAAGCCAAGCACTGCATTCAAAACCGCGGTTCTCTGTGGCCAACGGTTGCGGAGTTATAGCCAGTTTAAGTTGGCGTTTGACAGCTGGGCGGCCATCTTGGAAAAGTTTGGTCCGCCATAGCTCCGGATCTGGTGGTCGCAGCGAGTTGCCGTTTGCGCAGTAGTGCTTGGGGAGACAAAATCTACTCGATCCATTGGGTTTCTATCGTTTTGGCGCTGAAAAATTTCAGGCGCCTGAAAACCACCTTGCGCGCCGGAGCGGGACGAGACAAGCCGAATAAGCCCAAACTCGACCGTTCTGCGGCTGGTGGAAGGTAAGTTGCACCGGTTTGGAGATTGATTTTGACAGTTCTTGGACTGTCAAACCATTTTTCGGACTCGTGTAGCTCCCGAACCGGAGGTCGTAGAGCGTTCGGGTTTTCTTTGGGGGTGTCGGCTGACCTCTCCCTACCCGACAAGCAACTATTCGGGGGTTTTCGGGAACCAAAATTTTTCAGGTCTGAAACCCACACCGCTCGATTGGTCTCGGCGAGCCCATCCAGGAAAGCCCAAACACGGTGGTATTCGGTTGGATGGTTCCAGAGTAAACCACTTGTAACCAGATTTTGGGTGTCACCCTGTGCTGGCAACCAGAATTTCGGACCGGGTTTTCTCGGGAACCCTCTGGGCTAGGTTGGCCGTGTTTGGGTTCATTGGAAAGGGCTCGGGGAGACCTGTCCAGCCGTGGGTAGAGATCGGCTCTACATAGAGCCGCATATTTTACTACAATTTTTTTTTAATTTTTTCTGACGAGTCTGGTTCGCGGAAGCTACCTGACGCCAGACTAAGGTCTGGAATTTAACTGTAGACATTGGTAGAGCTAGACTCTACAAAAATTTTAGTTTTTAGTATTTGTTTTCTTGTTTGCCGGCAAATCATCTGTGACTGTTGACGCAGTAATAAGTATATCACAAATACTCACCTTTACTGAGAGTAACTCAATCGCACTACTGACCTCCTTGCCGCGAACACCACCTGAAACAGAAAACAAAAATTAGTATAATAACCAGCAAGATTCATATTGAATCTTATTGATATTTATTTAGTTTTATTCTACATATGTTGTTTTGTTGACCCGGGTATCCTTTACAATACCCCTTTAAATTCCTTGACGTAAACTAGTTCCTAAAAATACCTGACAAAATGATTGGAATACGAACACCTATTAAGAAGGCTCCGGTAAATATGCAAAGCAAAAGCCCGCTAAAGACCAGAGAAGAGGCTGGACCCTCCTCTCCGCAACTTAGCGTCAGAAAGAGTGTAGGCGAATGGGAGGCGGGACTGAGCGAGACGAGGAAAACCATTTCTCCGGTTAAAAAGACGGCAAACGAGCCAATACAGGAAGTTGACCAAACATCTGCGACAAGGAGAGCCTCTTCGGAAAGCGTCAGCCCGCCCGTATTAAAGCCCAACGCACGAAACACCAGAATAACAGAGGCTAAAGCGTGTTTGATGAGGGCGAAATTATATCTGACAAACTCTAAAACAGTTAAAAAAGAGACAAAAGAGGACATAAAAACCCAAGTGGAGAGATTGTTTCAGCTCGTAAAGGACGCGGAAGTTGAAAGTGGACGCGCTCTTCCCACCCGGGCAATGCTAAAAGCTAAGGATCTAGGAAAGGGAAAAGAGGAGAGCGAACACTATGAAGAGCCAGACTCAACACCACCAGAGCAGGAGACGAGCAAATTAATGGCTAAGATTGAAGAACACTCCAAGTTGTTGCTGGAAAGCAACAAGCAAATGGAGGAGCTAAAGATAGCCATTGAAGCTCAGAGAGAAAGGGTAGAGAACATGGAAACCCCTACATATGCGGGGGTGGTCGCGGCCGGGAACAGCAGTGAGCTGAAAAAGCGCACGTTGCACTCAGTCGTGGTCACCTCCAGCAATGAGGAGGACACCGGAGAGGAAGTTTTTGATAGAGTGAGAAAGGCACTGGATGCGAAAGAAGGATGGGTGAAAGTGGAAAAGGTAAGGAAAGCGAAGAATAGAAAAGTGATCATGGGATTTGAGACGACGGAAGAAAGGGATAAGGTGAAGGAAAGATTGAGGAAGGATGGTACCGGCCTCGCCGTGGAGGAAGTGAAAAATAAAAACCCGATGCTGATCCTTAGGGACGTCCTATTAGCTAACACTGATGAGGACGTCCTTAAGGCTTTTAAAAACCAGAATAGGGACATTTTCCACGGCCTTGACGGCGAGACGGACAAAGTAGAAATAAAATATAGGAAAAGGGCGAGAAACCCACACACTGGACACATTGTGCTTAGCACGTCGCCAACCATTTGGCAAAGAGTCACGGCAAAAGGGCATGTCCACATTGACCTCCAGCGCATAAGGGCCGAAGACCAGACCCCATTAATGCAATGCACGCGCTGCTTAGGCTATGGGCATAGCAAAAGATTCTGCGAGGAGGCGGCGGACATGTGCAGCCATTGTGGCGGTCCCCACCTGAGGACTGAATGCGAAGACTGGATGGCAGGAGTACCACCAGCATGCAGAAACTGCAAAAAAGCAAACACCCCCCAGGTGGACCACAACGCCTTCAGCGCCGGATGCCCTCAGCGACGTAAATGGGACCAGCTAGCGAGAGCAACTGTCGCTTACTGCTAAGGGCTCCCTGGATGGAACTATCGCTTATAAATTCGCGCAAATCAACCTCCAGCGAAATAAACTCGCCACCAACGAGCTACTCCTAGAAGCGGTTAAGCGCGGAATATCCGTAGCACTCATCCAGGAGCCATATATAGGTAGCGCAAAGGTAGTGAGGAGTCAGAGAGGAGTGAGGGTCTTCCAAAGCACTGGCGAGGGAGACGGGGTAGTCAAAGCAGCAGTCGCCGTCTTTGACAATAACGTAAATGTCATTCAGCACCCCAAACTCACCACAAACAACATCGCTGTGGTGGGGATCCGGACCGCCGCTTGGGAGATCACACTCGTCTCTGTCTACTTCGAACCGGACAAGCCGTTGGAGCCATACTTAGACCACCTGAAAAAGATAGAGATGGCAAACGGATCGAGGCCGCTAGTTATCGGAGGCGATGTAAACGCGAAGAGCACGTGGTGGGGCAGCCCAATTATAGATAGCAGAGGTGAAGAAGTCTGTGGCGCCCTTGGAGAGTTGGGGCTTCATATTCTCAATGAAGGGGAAATCCCGACCTTCGACACGATCAGAGGAGGACAACGCTACTCCAGCTATGTCGACATTACAGCCTGCACAACGGACATACTCGGGCTGGTTGAAAACTGGAAGGTTGACGAAGGTCTCGCGAACTCCGACCACAACGGGATAACATTTAGTATTCGGCTGCAAAAGTCAACAGGTATTAAAGTAGAGAGAACCACAAGAGTCTATAACACCAAAAAAGCAAATTGGCTGACGTTTCATGCGAAGCTGAACCAATTACTAACAGTAAATAAAATCATAAAAGCAGAAATTGAAAAAATTAAAAATACCACAGATTTAGATTCAACAGTAAACATAATAACAATAATAATCAAAGAAGCATGTGAGTCATCAATGCCTATCAAAAAGAATAAAGAAAAACTTACCTTACCGTGGTGGTCGGAGAAACTCGCGGGGCTCAAGAGGGAAGTCACCACCAAGAAACGGAGGATCCGATGTGCCGCTCCTGTCCGAAGATCGAAGGTCGTTGGAGAGTACCTAAAAATAAAAGAAGAATATGAGATGGAAGCAACAAAAGCCCAAACAGAGAGCTGGAAGGAGTTTTGTCGCAAACAGGATAGGGAGGGGGTCTGGGAGGGTATATACAGGGTTATAGGGAGGACTACGCGTAGGGAAGAAGACATACCCATGGTGAGGGATGGTGAGGAGTTGGACACAAAAGGTTCCGTAAAGTGGATTGCGGAAACCTTCTATCCGGAGGACCTAATCTGCGAGGACGATGATTACCATCGTCACGTCAGATTAGAGGCCGACAAAATTAATGAAGGAGAAGATAATTCTGACCACGACCCGCCCTTTACCATGGCGGAACTAAAAACTGCTACCGAGTCCTTTAATCCCAAAAAGGCCCCGGGAGCAGACGGCCTTACAGCCGATATTTGTGGCCGCGCAATTAGAGGTGCACCGGAGACATTTCTAGCCCTTATAAATCGATGCCTGCACTATGGTTATTTCCCACATGCCTGGAAAGAGGCCACGGTGGTGGTGCTCAAAAAACCAGGTAAAAGCGACTATACTACCCCAAAATCGTTTAGGCCAATAGGACTCCTACCTGTGCTAGGCAAGATTTTCGAAAAGATGCTGGTGGCCCGCCTCAGGTTTCATATTCTACCCAGGATGAGTACTCGCCAGTACGGATTCATGCCACAGAGGAGCACAGAAGACTCCCTCTATGATCTTATGCAGCGCATCAACAGTAAGCTAAAGGAAAAAAGAATAATTGTCCTAGTCTCACTAGACATAGAGGGGGCCTTCGATAGCGCATGGTGGCCGGCTATAAGGGTCCGACTGGCTGAGGAAAAGTGTCCGATGAACCTGAGGAGGGTCTTCGATAGTTACCTAAGTGGGAGATCAGTTAGGGTTCGTTATGCAGGCGAAGAACATACCAGGGGCACCGGTAAGGGATGCGTGCAGGGCTCGATAGGGGGTCCTATCCTCTGGAACCTGGTGCTGGATCCACTCCTGAAAAGCTTGGAGAGCAGACGGGACCATGCACAGGCGTTTGCGGATGACATAGTGCTTGTCTTCGATGGTGACACAGCACTAGAGATTGAACAGAAAGCAAATGCCGCCCTCGACCATGTTCAGACGTGGGGGGTGAAAAATAAGCTCAAGTTCGCACCACACAAAACTAGTGCAATGGTAATAACTAAACGACTCAAATACGACACCCCACGTCTGAGCATGGGCGGGGTAGACATAATGATGTCGAAAGAAATGAAAATCTTGGGTGTCACCATCGACGACAAGCTGACTTTTAACGCACACGTGTCAAGCGTCTGTCGTAGGGCGATAGCGATCTACAAGAAACTCTGTAGGGCGGCCCGGGTGAGTTGGGGGCTAAACCCTGAGGTCATCAAAACAATATATGTGGCAACAATTGAGCCGATCATCCTGTACGCCGCTAGTGTATGGGCTCCAGCGGCGAGCAAACTGGGGGTCATCAAGCAGATGGGTGCCGTGCAGCGCGGAATTGCACAAAAAATGTGCAAAGCCTACCGCACTGTCTCCCTGAACTCTGCACTTCTGCTGGCTGGAATACTTCCCCTAGACCTCCGAGTTCGGGAGGTGGCCTCATTATATGAGGCCAAAAGGGGGGTACCCCAGTCAGTGATAGGAGACAGGGAGGTGGAGCGGGTGGCGTCGGCAATGGAATCCCCACATCCAGCTAGGCGTACTGACTTGGAGTTCGTATGCCTGGCGGACCGTGAGCAAGTCGACGCCAGCGCCAGCATGGAAGTCCAAATCTTCACTGACGGAAGTAAGATAGGGGGGCGTGTCGGTGCCGCACTATCCATTTGGAGGGGCGACGCCGAGGAGCGCGCTATCAAGTTGGCGCTGCCGGACTACTGCACGGTCTACCAGGCTGAACTTCTGGCAATATGCCGGGCAACCAGGGAGATCCAGAAGTGCTCGGCATCCAGCTTCGGGGTGTACAGCGATTCCATGGCGGCTCTCCAGACAGTGAAAAACCACAGCTGCCTTCACCCCCTGGCAGTGGAGGCCAGGGATAACTTAACATCTATATCCCACCAGAACAAGGTTATTAACTTGTTCTGGATAAAGGCTCACGCAGGGTTTGAGGGCAACGAAAGAGCGGATCAGCTGGCAAAGGAGGCCGCCATGAATAGCAAGAGGAAGCCTGACTACGATCTGTGTCCGGTTTCGTTCATCAGGCGGCATGCCCGTATGGTGACGCTTGATGAGTGGAACCGGAGATATGCGTCGGGTCAGACGGCCTCTGTTACCAAAATGTTCTTCCCGGACGCAGTAGCGGCGTACAGGACAATCCGAAAAATTAATATAGATGCCACAATAACGCAAGTTATGACGGGGCACGGTGGGTTCTCCGAATACTTGAATCGCTTCAAGTGTAAGGAGAGCCCATCGTGTATCTGTGACCCGGGGTTGAGCGAATCCGTTCCTCACCTGATCCTGGATTGTCCAGTGTTTGTGGCTGAGCGGTTTAAAGTGGAAATCGAATTAGACACCAAGTTAACTAAAGATAGCGTAAAGGATATAATACTTGGTAAGAAACGACAAGTATTCATAAATTACTGCGTCAACATCTGTGAAAGGGTTAGAGACAGAAATAAAAATGTATAAAAATACTATGTTTCAATATATGTAACATATATTTAATGTAAACATAGGTCATAAGCTGTATTGGAAAAATGTACTAGAATGTAAGCAGTAGTTATAAGTAATAGATGTAAAAATTTAGAATAAGACAATAAGAGGTAAACTAGTATTATGAATTTGTAACCGTAATGTAAGAAGAAAAATGTGTATGATGATAACATAAATAAAGAAATCTTCAGACTTGGCACTTATTTTCCCCATGAAGTAAATATTATAAGTAAATAAAAAAGTAAGAAATAGGATAGCGTAGAATAGGGTATCTACAAATGGGAGTCCCACCCATGGAATGTATGGCGATGAATGATAGAAAGAAACAGTATGAGGCATAAAAGTGCGAGAGGAATAATTGCGAGAACTGGAATGAAAGCGAATCAGTTAAATAAGGTCTCCGTCCCTCGATGGAGGAACTAGTATATTATAAAAAAAAAAAAAAAAAAAAAAAAACCTAACCTAACCTAACCTAACCTAACTTAACCCAACATCTACCCTACACCTACCTTACACCTACCCTACACCTACCTTACACCACCTACCCTACACCTACCCTACACCTACCTTTCACCTACTCTACACCTACCTAACACCTACCCTACACCTACCCTACCTACATAATTATACAAGCCCAAAAATACTATGACATGTTTCTGGTCTCCTGGTACTTGATGTTTCTGGTCTCCTGGTACTTGTGAATCTGAAGTACTAAGGCAGCAGCGGCTCTGAGTTTCCACTTCCTCCTCAGTCTTCATTAATCCACGCCACTTACCGGGATAAAAAGTAGCCTATTTTTTATTCCAGGTTATGAACTACATGTGTGCCAAATTTCATCCAAATCCCATCAGCCGTTTTTGCCTGATTGTTACACAAACATACAAACATACAAACATACAAACATTCACCTTTATAATATTAGTAGGACTAGCTTCTACCAGCGGCTTCGCCCGCGTGAATATCGGAAATAGGAAGGTTTCCTGATTTGTATCGTACATTTTTTACTCAGGAAACACCTACCCTACCCTACACTACCCTACCCTACACTACCCTACCCTACCATACCCTACCCTACCATACCCTACCCTACCATACCCTACACTACCCTACCCCACATCTACCCTACACCTACCCTATACCTACCCTACACCTACCCTACACCTACCCTAACACTTACCCTACATATAATATTAGTAGGATGTGAATGTTTGTATGTTTGTATGTTTGTATGTTTGTATGTTTGTATGTTTGTATGTTTGTATGTTTGTATGTTTGTATTTCAATCAGGCACAAACGGCTGAAGGGATTTGGATGAAATTTGGCACACATGTAGTTCATATCCTGGAATGAGACATATGCTACTTTTTATCCCGGTAAGTGGCATGGATCAATGAAGACTGAGGAGGAAGTGGAAATTCAGAGCCGCTGCTGCCTTAGTACTACAGATTTACAAGTACCAGGAGACCAAAAACATCAAGTACCAGGAAACCAGAAACATGTCATAGTATTTTTTGGGCTGGTTAGGATAGGTGTAGGGTAGGTGTAGGGTAGGTGCAGGGTAGGTGTAGGGTAGGTGTAGTGTAGGTGTAGCGTAGGTGTAGGGTAGGTGTAGGGTAGGTGTAAGGTAGGTGTAGGGTAGGTGTAGAGTAGGTGTAGGTAGGTGTAGGTAGGTGTAGAGTAGGTGTAGTTACATAACAAATCAAGAAACCTTCCTATTTCCGATTTTCACGCGGGCGAAGCCGCTGGTAGAAGCTAGTCCTACTAATATTATAAAGGTGAATGTTTGTATGTTTGTATGTTTGTATGTTTGTATGTTTGTATGTTTGTATGTTTGTATGTTTGTATGTTTGTATGTTTGTATGTTTGTATGTTTGTGTAACAATCAGGCAAAAACGGCTGAAGGGATTAGGATGAAATTTGGCACACATGTAGTTCATAACCTGGAATAAAAAATAGGCTACTTTTAACCCCGGTAAGTGGCGTGGATTAATGAAGACTGAGGAGGAAGTGGAAACTCAGAGCCGCTGCTGCCTTAGTACTTCAGATTCACAAGTACCAGGAGACCAGAAACATCAAGTACCAGGAGACCAGAAACATGTCATAGTATTTTTGGGCAGTTATAATTATGTAGGTAGGGTGGGTGGGTAGGTGTAGGGTAGGTGTAAGGTAGGTGTAGAGTAGGTGTAAGGTAGGTGTAGGGTAGCTGTAGGGTAGGTGTAGGGTAGGTGTAAGGTAGGTGTAAGGTAGGTGTAAGGTAGGTGTAGTGTAGGTGTAAGGTAGGTGTAGGGTAGGTGTAAGGTAGGTGTAAGGTAGGTGTAGGGTAGGTGTAGTGTAGGTGTAAAGTAGGTGTAGGGTAGGTGTAAGGTAGATGTTGGGTAGGTGTAGGGTGGGTGTTTCCTGAGTAAAAAATTTACAATACAAATCAGGAAACCTTGCTGTTTCCGATATTCACGCGGGCGAAGCCGCAGCTGGTAGAAGCTAGTTTATAATATTAGTGGGATTTGTATGTTTGTATATTTGTATGTTTGTGTTTCAATCAGGCAAAAATGGCTGAAGGGATTTGGATGAAATTTGGCACACATGTAGTTCATATCCTGGAATGAGACATGTGCTACTTTTTATCCCGGTAAGTGGCATGGATCAATGAAGACTGTGGAGGAAGTGGAAATTCAGAGCCGCTGCTGCCTTAGTACTACAGATTTACAAGTACCAGGAAACCAGAAACATGTCATAGTATTTTTTGGGCTGGTTAGGATAGGTGTAGGGTAGGTGCAGGGTAGGTGTAGTGTAGGTGTAGCGTAGGTGTAGGGTAGGTGCAGGGTAGGTGTAGTGTAGGTGTAGCGTAGGTGTAGGGTAGGTGCAGGGTAGGTGTAGTGTAGGTGTAGCGTAGGTGTAGGGTAGGTGTAGCGTAGGTGTAGGGTAGGTGTAGGGTAGGTGTAGGGTAGGTGTAGGGTAGGTGTAGAGTAGGTGTAGGTAGGTGTAGGTAGGTGTAGAGTAGGTGTAGGGTAAACCTTGGTATTTAAAACAATACAAATCAAGAAACCTCCCTATTTCCGATTTTCACTCGGGCGAAGCCGCTGGTAGAAGCTAGTACAATTTATATAATTGATACAATTTATGCAATATACAATTTAAACAATTGATACAATTTATGCAATATACAATTTATTCAATTTATGCAATATACAATTTGTACAATATACAATTTATACAATTAACACAATTTATATAATTGATACAATTTATACAATTTATGCAATATATAATTTATACAATTAATACAATTTATACAATTAATACAATTTATACAATTAATTCAATTGATCCAATAAGTCCAATATATCCAATTTATACTATTTATACTATTTATACAAATTATCTAATTTATTCAATTTATCATATTTTTTTAATTTATATCCAAATTATATGGAATTTACATCCAATTAATCCAATACATCCGATTTATCCTATTTATCCGATTTAATTCATTAAAGACGTTAACCACATTATTTCGTATTGTAGTCCGACCACGACGACGCACGGCCGCGCACTGAGGACCGTCACTGACAGCACGTCGTTTCAACTGCGCGCCGAGTTAGTGACTAAAGACGACGCATTTTTTTTTTTTTGGTATGACCACTAGCAAGTTAGCACACTTGGGATATCAACTGCTTAACCGGACTAACCTGTGGAGGCCTCAAATGAATTTAAGGCCCCCAGCCAAGGCAACAAAACTAGCTACAAGCTAAAAACTACCGACCGCTCGCTAAGGGCATTCCCTGTGGAATACGACCTCGGCTTAGCGGCGTCAGTTAGGGACAGCAAGGGACAATCAGGCTGGGTCGTTTAATTAATTAGGGGTTATTAAAGCTAAAGGCTCAGCGGCGCGGGCTGGCTCGTTTGCAAAAGTCGGGGAGGGTTTTGAGTGGGTCGTCGCGACGGACCTCGGCAGCGAGGTCGGTATACGGAACGCGGTCTGTATCTGTTTATTTTAAGGGTGCTGGTTTCCCTACAGTTTTCCTGAATCTTTGTGATCTCGTCGTCGGACTCGAGAGAGTCGACGAGTGTATGTCGGGGACGGCGAATCTTACTAATGCGAAAGGGAGTGTACTGGGTTGCCTTTGAAATCAAAGGGTTTTGGTGCTTTTCAGCGGATTCGAAGAAACGCTTTGTAAGGCGCTTCATTAACTGTTTTAAGGTCGGGATTTTAAGGTCGACATGAAGTCGTTGGATTACCCCACCAACTGTGTCTCCAAGTTGCCGTCGTGGTGGGCCTTGCGTGTCTCAGTGATCTTGGGGGCTTTGCCGGTAGAGCCACTCATGCCAGAAGGTCCCAAGTGAGAGAGAGACACAAGAGGGGCACACCGTTCGGAGACTTGAGCAGTGTTCGGGTCCTCGGACGGTGTGCGTCTCATTGGCTTGCTCGCTGCTCTCTGGTACGCGTCTGATCATCAGACGTGACTGAGGGCAGCGAGCAAGCAGTGAAAGAGGGAGAGAGGAGGGGAGATAGGGACCGCACCCTTTAAAAGGAACTTATGGATAACACTGAAAGAGAAGATGTACCCCAGGGCGGTCCGGACTGCACAGCAGTTCGGGAATCCGCCACGCCTCGCGCGTCAAGCCCCTCGTATTCTGGGGGGGGCAACAGTGTTATCCACTCTCCGCTTGCCAAGTGCAACAGTGGCCGAGGAGGCCCCCGATCCTAACCGTCCTTTCAGGAACTGATCGGGTATAATTTTAGCCCACCCGACAAAGTGTCGGTCGGGTGAAGCGCGGTTAGAGGCGCGCTATTCCGGAGGGAGGGCTCGCTTGAGCGTCACGCGGGTATAGAGTCGGAGTCCGAGTTGGACTCCGACGACCTGGTGACCGTGAGCTCGGCGAGCTCTGGACCCGAGGGGGCAGGGACTGCAGCGGAGGACTCTAGGTCCTTCCGCAAGCGGCCTTGACCGGAAGACGACCGAGGGTCGTCTTGCAGCGAGGAGGTGGGCTCGGAAGATCCCCACCAGCAGGCGGGGTAAGGGCCGAGAGGGAGGCAAGGGCAGAGTCCTTGCCTCCAAGGATGCTGGACGACCCCCCGAAGATGGCGGTCGTGGGGCTCCTGGCTCGGAGTCTTCCGGCGGTGAGCCGGATGACTCCGGACAGGAGCGATGTCGGAGGGCCAGGTTTGCGGAGCTGGTGGAGGCCGCGATCCGCGATGTGGCCTTGAAAAGGAAGTTATCTTCCAAAAACAAGGCCATTAACGCGGCGATGGGCTCCTTCCTTTCGGCAGCGGAGGATAACAAAGGTGGGCCTCCGCGGGACGAGATGTCCAAGCTGCGGGCGGAGGTCGCCCGCTTGGCTGCCGCCACGGAGCGTCTCCGAAAGGAAAATGAGGGGCTCCGCGCAGACCTGGCCAGGCTCCGGGGAGCTGGCCCACAGGGGGCGCCGCAAGGGGGGCGCAGGGAGGACGGCCAGCCCGTGCCGCAGGAGGGCCAGGTGCTGGACCTGGTGCGGCGGGAGATGGCTGCCTTCCAGGCGCGGTTTTCCGTCCTGGAGGGCATCGTCCTGCGCCCCCCGCTAGCGAGTGCGGCGGCGAGTGGGAAGGCCCCCCCAGGCCGAAAAAAGGCGGCGTCATATGCGGCCGCCGTGGCTGCCACACCGGGGTCGTCCGGCCAGGACAAAGGGTCCGGGCCGGCACCCGCGAAGCCGGCCCCGGGAAGGAAGAGGAAGGGTGGGGTTGCTGCGCGGACGGCGAAGGCTCCTGCGCCGTCTGAGCACCAGCTCCCCCCGGCTTCCTAGCCTTCAGCTCCTCCCCCGGCTCAAGCCGAATGGCAAGTGGCCGGGGAGAAGAAGAAGGCGGGAAAGGTAGCCAGGACGGCCAAGAGGCGGGAGAGGAAGCGGCGGCAGAAGGCGCGAAGCGTCGCGGCTGCGCCCCCCGAAAACCGCGGCTGTAGTCCTAACACTGCAGCCGGACGCGGCGAAGAGGGGCGTGACGTACGCGGACGTGCTCACCAAGGCGAAGGAGGCGGTGAACCTTGGTGAGCTAGGCATCGTAGGGGGCCTCCGGCTCAGGGTCACCATGACTGGGGCCCGGATGCTGGAGATCCCCGGGGCAGCCAGCGGCCCAACCGCGGACGCTCTAGCCGAAAGTCTCAGGGCGTCCCTAAGCGCGGACGATGCCCGAGTGTCCAGGCCCACCAAGTCCATTGACATGCGCATCTTGGGCCTGGACGACTCCGTCACGGAGGCGGAGGTGGTGGCCGCCGTCGTTAGGACGGGGGGGTGCTCAGCAGAGGCGGTGAAGGCGGGCACCCTACGTCTTGACAACACGGGCATGCGCACCATTGTGGTGAGCTGCCCCGTGTCGGCGGCCAAGACCATATCGGAGGGCCGAAGGTTTTTGGTGGGTTGTGTTTCCGCGCAGGTCAAACTGCTGGAACCCCGACCTCTGAGGTGCTTCCGGTGCCAGGTGGGCCACCATGTGGGAGCTCAATGCACCTCGGAGGTAGACCGCAGCGGTCTATGTTTCCGCTGCGGTCAGCCCGGTCACAGGGCCGGCTCTTGCGACGCCGCGCCGCACTGCGAAGTCTGTGCTGCAGCTGGCAAGCCGGCCGACCACTGGGCTGGGGGTAGGGCCTGCGCCCCACCCGCCAAAGCCGGAAACAGGAGGAAGCCCTGCGCCACCGCCGTCTCTGCCGCGACCGCCGCCACTGCCGCCGCTTCTTCTGCCGCCATTGCCGGTTCCACTGCGGCTGCTGCTACTGCAGCAGCCGCAGTAGAGCCCCTACAAAGGGCTCCGGAGGGGGCTGAAATGGAGTGCCAGTGATGGCCCCATTTCACCCCCTTCTGTTGAACGTCAGCCACTGCGCCGCCTAGGAACTGATGCTCCTGAGCATGGCGCAGTGACTGATGCCTGTGGACGGCGAGCAATGGGTAGCTCGCCGTCCGATCAGAACAGGCCCGGGTTGACGGCGCGCTGTGTTCTACGAGCGCCAAACCAGCAGTCGTCAGCATGGGTCGGGGCCCGTTAGGGCCAGAGCCTACCAGGGTTGCGGATTTGTTCGAAAGAGTTACCGCGGCCCTGGAACGTAAAAGGCACTAAGAGGAGCATGGGTGGGTTTTAGTCAGTAGAAGTCTGACACTCCCTGCCGCTCCACACAGAGCGGGAGGGGTCATTTGATGATTTCCCATCCAATAAAAAAAAAAAAAAAAAAAAAAGTCGTTGGATTACTTGCATCCTGTGGATTTGCTTTGGCTTTGTGTGTGCGAATACAGCACACGCATAAGTCATAATCGGTCGTATGCACGTAGTGTAGATGCGCAGTTTACATTTAAGGGATAGCTTGCTGCGTGCATTCAGCATGGAGTGGAGTCTACCCAGAGCAAATGCAGCACGCGAACGTACCGCACTTATGTGCTCAGCAAAGGTGAGTCTATGGTCTAATATCACACCTAGATATTTGGCTCGCTTTTCCCAAGGGATCTGCTTACCAAACATGGTGATCGGACTCGGTGGAAGACGACGCATGCGGCGCTGCGCGTTTATATACCAGAAACGCATTTACGTGCCGCGGACCGAAATACGAAGGGCGCACGACCTTTCTCATTGGTCCATTATAAATGATAGCTATGGCACCTACCACTACTCATCAATTGTAGAATACCTACTTTACAGTTAGGTACCTGAGGATAATAAAGCTTATGGTATTCCTATAACTAGTTTTATTGTATTTGAAAGCCAGTACAAGTAGCTTCCCTAAAGTATCATTAAACTAACGGTCGTTAACCAATAACCAAACCAGTACCGGGCTAGTCTAGAGCCAACGAAATCAACCAAGATATCAACCAACCCAGAAGTTAGTGCCAAACCAAGCAGGCGCTAAATTCTACATGGTCACATTACTTCACATTCACATTCACATTACGGTCCTTCGAGTATTAGGGGGTTCGGTTCGCGAAGTAGGTACAGTGAAGTGTTTGTGCGCCGGAACCTGGCAACCAGTGCTTGTGTTTTACCAGTTTAAAGGGAGAGGAGGTAGGCAGTGAAGCTGACGCGGAAGGAGAATATATGGTCAGACCAAACCATTCTTGTACACCTTATTTACACATGCGTATTTAATTGTACGTGAATAATGGAGCAGTCAGCCAAACGGAGATTTACGACTCCTTGGTTAAACTTCTATACCACACTACTGCGTCACTCGTGCTGAGTCAACCACCACAAAATTGCGTGTTGTGTTCAATGCGTCTGCTAGATCTTTAACAGGAGGTAGCTTGAATGACTTCATGTACAGTCACGAGTACACAGAAACGCTCTTAAAATTTAAATTCATGTTGCAACATTAAATAGGTAGCAAAAAATTAAGTACCTAAGCTAACTGTGTCCCATAATTATGTAAACGTTATTAAATTGTTTCAAAATTAACTAAGTAGGTACACATTTTTTTCAAATTTTTGTTACCAATAGACTATCAAAAAAATACTATTGTTGGCGCAACACATACGTGCGGGGGAAGCGGGGGCGCCGGGGGTATCGACACCACCGCGAGAGCGACTGCGCGCCCGCCACTCACTCAGCTCATAGACGCCGCCACGGTCATTTCTAATATTTCTATTGATTATGTAAATTATAGCAATACAACCATCTTTATACAGTCCACTCTTTTATTATAAATAATCACCACTGAGCCCAATCAGTGGTCCTTCGATTGCCAAAAAATAATTACCAGTTTTGCCGTAATTACCGTCGTCGTCAATATCGGTCGTCGTGTTCACCTGTGTGGACTTTGACCGCTCGCGCGCCACGCGGGGCGACCACACGATCAAAGAACAAAGAAATCGTTCCCGAGGCAGCCTGCATAGTCAACGTGGGAGCTGACGTCATTCTAAGGGAGTATAGTACTGTATTTGAGTGAGTCCGTTCCAATTAGATTTTTTTCCGCTTTCATCTACATGCCGAAAATTGTTGTTCAACTTCCCATATTTTAGTGTTCATACAGTGTCTCAATATTAGTGCTTTCAAGTGTTTTCTACGGCACTGCTTGTTAAATTACGCATGTTTTGCATCAAAACGCTCGGTCATTAGCTAATTCGCACCGCGTTAAAACATGTGTTGAGTCGTTGACCTTGACACTGATTCTCGATCCCTTTCACTAACACAGCTGTTTGCAGTTACATTTATTTTATCTATTGAGTGCATAAGCACCAGTGCGTCCAGCTCTTATTTAACTTTACAATGGCAGATAACTTAAAAACATTGATAAAAAAACGTAGTTCAATTAAATCAAAGCTCACTATTTACAGCAACTATTTAAATTTAGTAAAAAGTAGTTCCGCAATATCAGAGTTGCAACGCTTAGATTTAGATGAGCGTTTTAATAAATTTGAAACCTTGCACACCGAATTTGATGCTTTACAGACACACATCGAAGTGCTTTCCGACGACAACGAGTCGACGATGGCTGAGCGCGAGGACTTTGACCGCCAGTTTTTCAACTTGGTGGCACTCACGCGCAGCCTGCTCGGTGTCTCGGCCAATGGTGCTGCGTCGGAGGCGGGCTTCAAAGATGCCAACTCAGGTGCACATGTTTCATTTAGGAATTCCTTTGTTCGTTTGCCTAAAATAGAATTGCCACATTTTGATGGGAACTACCAATGCTGGCTTGAGTTTAGGGATACTTTTGGGTCATTGATTCACGAAAATTCTAGCATAAGTGACATCAATAAGTTCCACTACCTGCGAGCTTCACTCCAGGGGAATGCAGCCTTAATTATTAAAAACATCGATTTTAAAGCTGACCATTATAATTTAGCGTGGGACCTGTTGTGCGAACGTTACAATAACAACCGACTTCTAGTAAATAATCATTTTCAAGCATTATTTAACGTCGAACCCATTACAAAAGAATCAAGTGTGTCCATTAGAAACCTTGTTGATGCTATTAATAAAAATATTAGGGCATTAACTTCATTAAAAAAGCCCACACAATATTGGGATGATATTGTTATTTATTTTATGGTTAAAAAATTAGATTTAACTACAAGTCGTGACTGGGAAGAACATAGAAACAATACTTATAAAGAGGATCCTACTTTAACACAATTTTGTTCTTTTTTAAGCAGAAAAGCGGACTGGTTAGAGTCAGTGGAGACAAATCTTAGTTCTTCTGAGACGAATGCTATAGTCGCCTTAAACAATAGTCATTCAAATAAAACTGATTCTAAGCATACAAATAAAAAATCAGAAAATATAAATAAAAACAGTAAATGTCCACTTTGCTCCCAAGCACATACATTATTTAAATGTGAATCTTTTAGAAACTTATCAATAGAAAATCGTATACAAAAGGCAACTGAATTTAATGTTTGTGTCAATTGCTTACGTTTTGGTCATGATTCTAAAAAATGCAGATTTTCACATTGCAAATATTGCAAAACAAAGCACAATACGCTTTTGCATTTGGAAAGTAACGAGCCCAAACTTGTTCCAAATCCATTGCCTTCCGCCACGCCTTCTGCACTGCCTTCTGCTTCACCTTCTTCAAATGTTGTGCTTTCAGCCAATGCCATGCAGCTTGCTACTTCTGCGCATGTTTTACTGTCCACAGCTATGGTGAACGTGAGTGGCGTGACGGGTAAGAAGTACACTGCGCGCCTACTGCTGGACAACGGCAGTACAGCGAACTTTGTTACGCAGAGCTTCTCAGAGAAGCTGGGTTTGTTACGACGCGGTACGAGCACCAAGGTAACGGGTATTAATAATCACATATCCACCAGTACACAGTCTTGTCACCTCTCAATAGAGTCTTTATGCTGTGCCTTTACTGTAGATATCGAGTGTCATATTTTGCCTGAAATCACAAAGGTTCTACCGTCTTCATTCGTGCATATCAATCACGTCCCTATTCCTTCAGGTATTAAACTAGCAGACCCGAACTTTAACGTTCCGTCGGTCGTAGACATCCTGGTAGGGGCTGAAGTTTTCTGGAATGTCATAGGCAGCAAAACGATAGACTTAGGGAAAAACCTACCTAAATTATGCGAGACCAAATTAGGATGGTTAGTTTCAGGTAGTATTTCGCACCAATCATGTTTTTCCGCTAATCATTTTTGCCATCATTCCAATGTCACTCCCGACCTAACTCAATTTTGGGAGCTTGACAAAGTGGCTTCAAAACATTCACTCTCGCTTGAGGAGAGAATGTGTGAGCAGTCTTTTGCTCAAACCACCGCTCGTAATGACGGTGGGGGATTCGTCGTATCAATGCCTTTAAAAGGGGATCCTACTACATTAGGTCATTCATTTACTAATGCTAGAAATCGTTTTCTTTCCCTTGAACGGCGATTTAAACGCGATCCATTATTTCATAAAAAATACAATGAGTTCATGAGAGAATATGAGCGTCTAGGTCATATGACGTTAGACTCAGACTGTACTTCTTCACCAGAAAACTCCATGAAAAAATATTACATTCCACATCATGGAGTCATTCGCAGTTCTAGCACCACTACACAGCTACGCGTAGTATTCGACGCATCAGCTTCTACCAGTTCGGGGGTGTCGCTTAACGACATTCAGTTGGTCGGTCCCGTAGTTCAAGACGATCTGTTTTCTATTTTAACACGTTTTCGTCAGCATAGGTACGTGGTCTCAGGTGACGTGGAAAAGATGTACAGGGCCATAGAGTTAAATCCAGTTCAAAGACCTCTTCAAAAAATAGTTTTCAGATTTGAA
Source organism: Melanchra persicariae (assembly GCA_947386135.1). Lineage (NCBI taxonomy): Eukaryota > Metazoa > Arthropoda > Insecta > Lepidoptera > Noctuidae > Melanchra > Melanchra persicariae. Next base: position 17,217,915 of record OX376667.1, on the reverse strand, counting down.
CCTTCAGAACCTCTTAGAACCTACACTTTAAATACGGTTACCTATGGTACCGCTTCTGCACCCTATTTAGCCACTAAGTGTCTTGTAAGTTTGGCTGATAACATTGAGGACAGTCGTATTATATGTGCTATACTACGTGACTTCTACGTTGATGACTTTCTTAGTGGAGGGAATACCATAGCTGAAACTGTTGATATTTCTAAAAAGGTACATTCTGTTCTATCATCTGCAAAATTCAATTTACGTAAATGGCGATCAAACAATCCACAAATTCTTAAAGAAATTACACACAGTAACGAGTTACAAAATACTTTACATTTTTCTGAGCAAGGTCCAAACTCTCAATCTAAGACTTTAGGTCTTAACTGGGTTTGTGACTCAGATTCTCTTACTTACACAATAAATATCACCTCCACTACTAAAGTCACAAAACGTCATGTTCTTTCTGTCATCAGTCAAATCTTTGACCCATTAGGTCTCGTAGGTCCATGCGTCGTCCAAGCAAAGATAATTATGCAGCGTCTTTGGCAAGATAAGTATGACTGGGATGACGAAGTATCGCACGAAATCAGAAATCTTTGGTCTACATTTGAAGGCACAATAACCGCTTTGAATAATTTAAAAATTCCTCGTTGGGTTTTGCATGAAAACTCTATTACGCATGAAGTACACGTCTTTACCGATGCGTCCGAGAGGGCGTACGGCGCTTGCGTGTATATTCGGTCTTGTAATGGCAGTGGATCCATAGGCGTACAACTTCTAGTCTCTAGAAATCGTGTAGCGCCCATCAAACCAACGACGATACCGAGGCTTGAACTTTGTGGAGCTTTGTTGGGTGCAAGGCTGTGTACTAAGGTTCAGGAATCGCTTACCATACCCATTCATAAATGTAGATTCTGGTGCGACTCAACCATAGTCCTGGGTTGGCTCTCTACTCCATCTAATCAATTAAAACCTTTTGTCAGAAATAGAGCCAATGAGATACAGGAAATTACTTATGGTCATACCTGGAGCTACGTACCGTCGAAGGACAACCCGGCGGATCTTGTTTCCCGTGGTCTCAGTGCTGACGTAATCATGCACACTCCACTGTGGTGGTCTGGACCCTCATTTTTACAGCATAGTGAAAATGAGTGGCCTAACATGCCAAACAGCGGGAAGGATAGTCTGCCGGAAGTGGTGACTCATTTCATTAGTAGTGATAGTGACAATAATTCATTGAATAGTAATCATTCAGACGTAACCATTCATTCATCAATCATTAACGATTTGTTAGCAAAGTATTCTAGTTTAACAAAAATACAAAATATATTTACATATGTACAACGCTTTATTTACAATGTAAAAAATAAAAATAATAAACTGCATGGTAATTTTTCAACAACAGAGCTAGAAAATTCATTACATATAATTATACATTATTCACAGCTTGAAATGTTTCCAGAAGAGTATAATTTGTTAAAGTCAGGCCAAAAATTACCACGCAGAAGTAGATTGCTTCCTCTGACACCGTTCATTGACAATCATAACCTCATTCGCGTGGGCGGGAGGCTCGATAACTCCCCCTACGATTTTAATGTGAAACATCCTATTATTTTATGCAGTAAGCACATACTTACAAAACTTATATTTCAAATGCAACATTTACAGCTTGTACATGCTGGTCCCCAGTTGTTATTGTCACACATACGGCAAACTTATTGGCCTCTAGGTGGCAGAAGCCTGTCTAGGTTTGTCGTGAATAAATGTCTTAAATGTTTTCGACATAAGGCTCAGAACGTTCAGCCTATAATGGGTCAACTACCTAGCTCAAGGACAAATCTTGAATTTCCGTTTTTAAATAGTTATGTTGACTACGCTGGGCCAGTATTGGTAGCCAATCGTAAAGGCCGAGGATGCAAACTTACAAAGTCCTATATGTGCATCTTTGTTTGCTCGGCAGTGAAAGCCGTACATTTGGAGCTCGTAACCGACCTCACCACTGAGGCCTACATGGCCGCTCTAAATCGTTTCGTGGCGCGTCGTGGCAAGCCTCGAAGCATCACGTCCGATAACGGGACTAACTTTGTAGGCGCATCAAACGAGATGAATAGGTTCTTGCAATCATCAAGTGTTGCATCTGAAATGGCACAGCAAGGTATTGAGTTTGTTTTCACGCCTGCATACAGCCCTCATTTTAATTCATTGGCTGAAGCTGCTGTAAAATCATGTAAGCATCATTTAAAACGATTACTGCATCTTACTCATTTCACCTTTGAAGAGATGGCTACCTGTCTCACTCATATTGAGGCGGTTCTTAATTCACGCCCTCTTACTCCTCTTTCTTCAGACCCTAACGATTTTTCGGCACTCACTCCCTTCCACTTCCTAATTGGACGGCCATTCTTATCAGTACCACATCCTCAGGTGACTGAAGCCAACATCACGCGACTGGATCGCTGGAAGAGAATACAGCACATCAGACAGCATTTCTGGCGACGGTTTCATAATGAGTACACTTCTCTGCTGCAGGCCAAATCCAAGTGGTTTCATTCCAGAGGTGAAGTGAAGCCGGGGTCCTTAGTCCTGATAAAGGACAAAACAACGCCACCTCTGCTCTGGTCTCTGGGCCGGGTCACGAAGCCCTATCCTGGCGTGGACGGGGTCACGAGAGTGGCGGAACTGAAGACGAAGCGGGGCACCATTCGTCGTGCTTTCAACTGCATCTGCCCCCTTCCAGTCGACGATTGAAGACCACCCTTCAACCCGGGGAATATGTTGGCGCAACACATACGTGCGGGGGAAGCGGGGGCGCCGGGGGTATCGACACCACCGCGAGAGCGACTGCGCGCCCGCCACTCACTCAGCTCATAGACGCCGCCACGGTCATTTCTAATATTTCTATTGATTATGTAAATTATAGCAATACAACCATCTTTATACAGTCCACTCTTTTATTATAAATAATCACCACTGAGCCCATTCAACTATAAAGTTTTAGTTACATAATTAAATACCCAAGGAAATTTCTAAAAAATGTATATAGGTACAGTACAGTTTCGAAATTATGTGAACAATTACAAAGCAGCAGTTTCAAGCAGCTTAATCTCGGAAATAAGTCGCAATTTGGGTTCAAAAGGAACCCAAATTGTGATTTTACCTAATTGACAAAATAAGTGTACCTACCTCCCCACCAACCGTGTCTCCACGTTGCCGTCGTAGTGGGGTTTGCGTGTCTCAGTGATCTTGGGGGCTTTGCCGGTAGAGCCACTCATGCCGGAAGGTCCCAAGTGAGAGACCAGACCAAGAGAGACACAAGAGGGGCACACCGTTCGGAGACTTGAGCAGTGTTCGGGTCTTCGGACGGTGTGCGTCTCATTGGCTTGCTCGCTGCTCTCTGGTACGCGTCTGATCATCAGACGTGACTGTGAGGGCAGCGAGCAAGCAGTGAGAGAGAGGGAGAGAGGAGGGGAGATAGGGACCGCACCCTCAAAAAGGAAATTATGGACAGTATTGAAAGAGATAATGTACCCCAGGGCGGTCCGGACTGCACAGCAGTTCGGGAATTCGCCACGCCTCGCGCGTCAAGCCCCTCGTATTCTGGGGGGGGGCAACAATGCTGTCCACATTCCGCTTGCCAAGGGCAACAGTGGCCGAGGAGGCCCCCGATCCAAGCCGTCCTTTGAGGACATGATCGGGTTCGATTTTGGCTCGTCCGACAAAGCGTCGGTCGGGCGGAGCGCGGCAAGAGGCGCGTTGTATTGGAGGAGGGGCTCGCTTGAGCGACACGCGGGTGTAGAGTCGGAGTCCGAGCTGGACTCCGACGACCTGGTGACGGTGAGCTCGGCGAGCTCTGGACCCGAGAGGGAGGCAAGGGGAGATTTCCCGCCTCCAAGGTGGCTGGCCAGCGAGCCGAGGAGCTCGTCGCTGACGGACGACCCCCCGTAGAGGGCGGTCGCGGGGCTCCTGGTTCGGAGTCCTCCGGCGGTGAGCCGGATGACTCCGGACAGGAGCGGGTTCGGAGGGCCGGGTTTGCGGAGGTGGTGGAGGCCGCGCTTCGCGATGTGGCCTTGAAGAGGAAGCTTTCCTCTAAGAACAAGGCCATAAGCGAGGCTATGGCCTCCATTCTGGCGGCAGCGGAGGCTACCAAAGGTGGGCCTCCGCCGGACGAGATGTCCGAGCTGCGGGCGGAGGTCGCCCGCTTGGCTGCCGCCACGGAGCGTCTCCGAAAGGAGAACGAGGGGCTCCGCGCAGACCTGGCCAGGCTCCGGGGAGCCTGCCCACAGGGGGCGCCGCAAGGGGGGCACAGGGAGGACGGCCGGCCCGTGCCGCAGGAGGGCCAGGTACTGGACCTGGTGCGGCAGGATTTGGCTGCCTTCCAGGCGCGGTTCTCCGTCCTGGAGGGCATCGTCCTGCGCCCCCCGCTAGCGAGTGCGGCGGCGAGTGGGAAGGCCCCCCCAGGCAAGAAAAAGGCGGCGTCGTACGCGGCCGCCGTGGCTGCCACACCGGGGTCGTCCGGCCAGGACAAAGGGTCCGGGCCGGCACCCGCGAAGCCGGTGCCGGGAATACCGGACCCGGCCCCGGGAAGGAAGAGGAGGGGTGGGGTTGCTGCGCGGACGGCGAAGGCTCCTGCGCCGTCTGTGCAGCAGCTCCCCCTGGCTTCCTCGCCTTCTGATCCTCCCCCGGCTCAAGCCGAATGGCAAGTGGCCGGGGAAAAGAAGAAGGCGGGAAAGGCAGCCAGGGCGGCAAAGAGGCGGGAGAGAAGGCGGCGGCAGCGGCAGCGAGCGCGAGGCGTCGCGGCTGCGCTCCGCGCCCCGAAGACCGCGGCTGTAGTTTTAACGCTGCAGCCGGACGCGGTGAAGAGGGGCGTGACGTATGCCAACACGCTCACCAAGGCCAAGGAGGCCATCAACCTCGGTGAGCTTGGCATCGTCGGGGGTCTCCGGCTCAGGGTCACCATGACCGGGGCCAGGATGCTCGAGATCCCTGGAGCAGACAGCGGTCCGGCCGCGGACGCTCTAGCCGAAAGGCTTAGGGCGTCCTTGGGCGCGGATGACGTCCGAGTGTCCAGGCCCACGAAGTGCATAGATATGCGCATCTTGGGCCTGGACGACTCCGTCACGGAGGAGGAGGTGTTGGCCGCCGTCGTCGGGACGGGGGGGTGCTCTGCAGAGGAGGTGAAGGCGGGCACCATCCGTCCTGACAACACGGGCATGCGATCCGTAGTGGTGAGCTGCCCCGTGTCGGCGGCCAAGAAAATCTCAGAGGGCCGAAGGCTCTTGGTGGGCTGGGTCTCCGCGCAGGTGAAACTGCTGGAGCCCAGACCTCTGAGGTGCTTCCGTTGCCAAGTTGGCAACCATGTCGGAGCACTCTGCACCTCGGAGGTGGACCGCAGTGACCACTGCTTCCGCTGTGGTCAGCCCGGTCACAGGGCCGGCTCGTGCGACGCCGCGCCGCACTGCTTCGCATGTGCGGCAGCTGGCAAGCCGGCCGATCACTGGGCTGGGGGCAAAGCCTGCGGTCCACCCGCCAGGGCCGGGACGAGGAAAAAACCCTCCTCCACCGCCGCCGCCGCCGCCGTCGCTTCCGCCGCAGCCGCCGCCACCGTCGCCGCCGCTGCAACTGCTCGGGAGGGGGCTAGAATGGAGTGCCAGTAATGGCCCCATTTCGCCTCCTCCAGACGTACGTTAGTCGCTGCGCCTCTCAGGAACTGACGCTCCTGGGCAAGGCGCAGTGACTGACGCCTGCGGACAGCGAGCAATGGGTAGCTCGCTGTCCGATCAGGTTAGGCCAGAGTCGACGGCGTGCCCTGGAGTTGTATTCGGGAGGCACTACGCTATCATCGAGTGCCTCCCTACCTCCGCCGCGTCATTGGGGCTTATTTGGCGGAGAGGTGTGTCACCTATCTGGGACGTGATGGCATACACCAGCACCCCATGTCGTGCGGTGTTCCGCAGGGTTCGGTCTTGGGCCCGCCCCTTAGGAACATCAGGTACGACTGGGTGCTGAGAGGCGAGCTCCAGCCGGGAGTGGACCTGACGTGTTACGCTGACGACACGCTGGTCACTGCCCGGGGGAGCTCGTACAGGGAGGCAGCGTTGTTGGCGACGGCCGCGGTCTCACAGGTGGTGAGCCGCATACGGCGCCTTGGCCTGGAGGTGGCCCTCAACAAGTCGGAGGCCATAGTTTTTCATGGCCCCCGGCGGGCGCCACCGGCGGGATTACACATCGTGGTCGGTGGGGCCCGTATCGCTGTCGAGTCCACCATGAAATACCTGGGATTGGTGCTCGACAGCCGGTGGGATTTCGGACCCCACTTCCGACGGCTGGCGCCCAAGTTGTTGGGCGCGGCTGGGGCGCTGTCAACGCTGCTTCCCAATCTGGGGGACCCGAGCACCGTCTGTAGGCACTTGTACGTGGGGATCGTGCGATCGATGGCCCTGTATGGGGCCCCGATCTGGGCGGCTGACCTGACGGCCGGCACCATATCTGTTCTGCGGAAGCCGCAGAGGGTGATGGCCGTCCGAGTCATCAGGGGTTATCGCACGATCTCCTACGAGGCGGCTTGCGCACTGGCCGGATCTCCGCCCTGGGACCTGGAGGCAAAAGTCCTCGCGTCAATGCATCGGTGGCGCCAGGACGCGCGGGCGCGCGGGGAGCGACTGACGCAGCGACATTTTGAGCTGCGTCGGTCGCAGCTGCGCGAGGTCCTGGTGGCGGAATGGCGGAACAGGCTTTCACGCCCTACCGCCGACCTCGTCACTATCGAGGCCATCCGGCCAGTGCTCGACATGTGGCTCGGGAGAAGGCACGGCTCCCTGTCGTTTCGTGCGACACAGGTCCTCACGGGGCATGGTTGCTTCGGGAGGTTCCTGTGTCGCATAGGCAGGGAGCCGGACGCTCGGTGTCACCACTGCGTCGACTGTCGGGAGGACACGGCGCGGCATACGCTGGCAGAGTGTGCCGCCTGGGAGGAGCCGCGCCGTGCTCTCGTCTCTGTGGTAGGCAGTGACCTCTCGCTGCCGGCTGTAGTCCGTTCTATGGTCGGAGGTGAGGAGTCCTGGGACGCGGTGGTCTCCTTCTGCGAAACTGTTATCGCGCAGAAGGAGGCTGCGGAAAGGGAGAGGGAGATGTCGAGTGCTCTCCCGGCCCGCAGCAGGCGCACCGGGCGTCGGAGGAGGGCATACGCTGCCCTCCTTCTGCCCCCCTAACTGGGTCCAGGGGCGGCGGACTTGGGGATGTCCGTTGCCCCCCATTCATCCGGACTCGAGGTGGCGGCGCGTGGTGTTCCCGTGCGCCCCTCTGACGTCGCGGGGGGAGTTAAACACCTCACTCCCCCCGCTTACGAGATGTGGCCCGCAGAGGCGGGCCGGCACCAGCCGGGGATTACGGAAGTCGCATACGTTCCCGCGATCCCCGGCGTAGGTGGAAGATGGAACACCGGGGTGGTTTTAGTCAGTAAGAGTCTGACAGACCCCTCCGCCCGCCCCAAGGCGGAGGACATCCATGAGGATTTCCCCCCGTAAAAAAAAAAAAAAAAAAAAAAAAGAGTCGACGGCGCGTTTCACTCCAAACGCGCCGTCAGCAACGAGCAGTCAGCAACGGAGACGGGGCCCGCCAGGGCCAGAGCCTGCCAGGGTTGCGGAATATGTTCGAAAGAGTTACCGCGTCCCTGGGAAGAAAGGCACTAGGGAGGACTAAGGGTGGGTTTTAGTCAGTAAAAGTCTGACACTCCCTGCCGCTCCACCCAGAGCGGGAGGGGTCATTTGATGATTTCCCATACTATAAAAAAAAAAAAAAAAAAAAGTGTACCTACGTACATAATTATTATGTTACAGAAAGCTAGTAGCCATCAGCGAGTGGCTTCGACTCGCCCGTCGACTGTTTTTTTATTTTTTCCGTAGGTATACCGTCCTAAAACTATTGTGATATTAGATTCCTAGCTACGGCAACATTGCAAATCATACAGAAGAGATAATTGCACAATATGGTTGTTTTTTGCTGTCGTGCAGTGCAGACAGATAAATATTTTTTTATGTTATTGTGATTAATATTGAAATCCATTTAAAATTACAAATATTTAGGTACCAATAAGCCATATCGTATTTCTATGACAAACACAAAATAAAAAACTTTTTACAAAAAAATACTACCGACTACGAAACAAAAAACACTTCAAAGTATAAAATACCTAGGTAACTATAATTGCGGAAGTCGGTGTTTTTAGTTGATCTTCGTCGTTTTTGACACGATATATGTATTTATTTAATACTTTGAAGTGTTTTTAACCGACTTCCAAAAAAGGAGAAGGTTCTCAATTCGAAATTCGAAAAAAAAAACAATCGAATTGAGAACCTTCAAAATCTTGTTTAATGTGAAAGGATATACTTTTCGATTGGTCCCATTTAAATCCCATCAAAACCGGTCAAGCAATTTGGTTTTTAAATTCAAATAGCTGGAAAAAATATGTGGAAAAATCATCCATGCATACGAAATTGCGTAGTTTTGCTTTCCTGTGACTTTCCAGTAGTGGTGTTAGGTGTGGGGTACCACTAAAAAGTGAAAAATAAAAAACTTTTCACTAACTCATTAACTAAGAAGCAACCAAACACCGACTACCGAAATTAAAGTTATTTTGTACTTTGTGTTTTTTTCGGAAGTCGGTTTTTTTTTGTGAAAAATTTTTTTTGCTTCGAAGTCGGTTGTATTTTTTTGTAAAAAGTTTTAATTGTTCACTTTTTAGTGGTTGGCTTTAACTAAACCCAATGCAAAAAGAATCATCAAATTTGGTTCATAAATAATAAAGTTATGGCCGAATAGAAAACCCCAAAACCGTGGTTGACTTGTACACATCTGCGTACCCCTTCACAGCGTACCGGGTTGTGGGGGATGTTATGTGGTTTAAACAATAAACAGACATGCGATTTCAGCAATCCCGTTTGCTATCATTTATTGAAGAGTTCCGTTACCTATCTCCGAAGTTCTTCATCAGATCTTCACCAAATTGAATTGGGACCAGTCCGGGAAGATACTTTTCGAAACAAAAAAAATCGGTTGACAATTGGCGAAAATATCGCTGAACAAACATACAAAAAAAAACTGTCGAACTGAAAACCTCCTCCTTTTTTGGTAGTAGTAGTCTGTTAAAAATCATAGTTTTTAACCGACTTCTAAAAAAGGAGGAGGTTCTCAATTCGGATGTTTGTATTTTTTTTTTGTGTGTTTGTTCGTGCATAACTCCGTCGCTTGCCAACCGATTTTAAAAAATCTTTTTTTGTTGGAAAGGGCATACTTTCCAAATGGTTCCATTGAAATTTCATCAAAATCGGTTTAGTAGTCTGGTTTTTAAATCCAAATAGCTGGAAAAAATATGTGGAAAAATCATCCATGTACGGTATACGAAATTGCGTATTTTTGCTTTCCTGTGACTTTCCAGTGGTGTTGGGTGTTGTTTTTTATTTCTTTTTATTTATGAATGAGCTAGCTCTTGACCTCGATCACGCCTGCTGCCTGATGGAAAGCGATAGATGAGGTCCATGATGTAGCGAGCGTGCCCAGAAAATGCCTTGAGGCACTGGTACTCCCACGCGTCGACGAAACACAGCAGGCTGCTTGACGCCGAACTCCAGTGAAAAATAAAAAACTTTTTCGAAAAAATAGAAACCGGAAGTCGGAAGTCGGAACATCGGAAGTCGGTGCCAAATAACGAAGAAGCAACCAAAAACACCGACTTCCGAAATTAAAGTTATTTTGTACTTTGTAGTGTTTTTTTTTGGAAGTCGGTTTTTTTTTTGTGAAAAAGTTTTTTTCATAATCAACCCCCAACAGTTGTACTGATCCTGAGACCACAGGATCAGTAGCAAAAATGGTTAGCTAATTAATTATTATTAATAGTTTCGATTGATTTTCAAAAACTACCTGTTAAAGTCTATCCCCCTTAACGAGCGATGAAGTCAGGGGTAGGTAGGTACATACCTACTAAATCCACGCGGACGAAGTCGCGGGTGAAGTGCTTATTTTATAAAAACTTTCAGTGTGACCCGCGTAAATACATGTCATCAATATTTGACTTCCTGTCCGAGAAGGACCCTCACACAGCTCTCCATTCTGTTTACAATAAGCTAGGGAATGAATAATTGTAGATACCTAATAATGATTGTTTATCATGAAATGGTTCAAGTACCTAAATTAACGCCAAGTTGCGGTACAGTCATTGTTTTGACACGGAAATACCTACTTGGCCCGCTTTCAAAACGCGATCGTACGATATTTGTTTACAAATCGCGGCTCGTCGTCGTCGCTGAGTGGTCGCGTGAGAGGTGTGCGCGGTGGTGTGGCGCCCGCCGCCGCCGCACGCCGCCCGCGCCTCTGCGACCTAGCGCCAACGTCGTCACCTCCGCACCACACCAGCTGAGAGCATTCGTCGTAATCTAAACGATGTCAAAACATGTTTTGATAAAATACTGCTATATAATTCGCAAGCGTTGCTAACGACAGTTCAGTGTACCTATGAATCTTGCTCGATAACAAGCTCATTGCAAAGAGTACATTTAAAGTTTGTAAACAAAAGCTGTTAAAAGTTCACAAAAAATACAGTTCCAAACTTCCAAAGTTTTTATAAAACAGGAAGTGAAATGAATGTGAATTATTGAATGTGAAGTAGGTCATCACTATTCTTCGTTCCATTTTAAGGGACAATTTTGGATTTGTTTGGAAAAAAGAATAAAAAAAATCGGTAGCTGTTTTAATCAAAGGCATCTTAGTTTTAGGAAATACTTGAACAGTGTCTTAAGTGTTATAAATTTATACTATGTAAATCTGTGGTGCTAACTAAGATTAATAAGTAGTGAGAGCAGTGACATTATTTGAAGTGCAAAACGCGAAACGGAACGTTATTAGATTTGTTTTGATTTGCTCAAGTTGGTAGCACTGCGCAAAGATCGTCCGATTTTACGTCATGTTAATGTAAACCTGTCATTGATTTATTTATATTTTTGCGAATTTTAACTCGCGGAGCCAGGTTTTGCGTAAAAATCAGACATTATCAAATAGCAGTGGTGAGAGCTGACGGCACATTGCTACATATAAATTTACATTAAAAAGTGACTGGATATCTTCTGCGTGACAACAAAATAATAGAATCTACTAACAAAGAGTTGTGACAAACATTGGCGTTGAACATAGTTATAAAGTGTGTATAGAAAGTGCGGTGTAACGAGCGCGCGACAGTTCTAGAAACCGCTGGTATTGTGTTTATATCTGGTGTGTGTGGTATCTCGTGCGTGAAGATGTCGTCCCTGGGCGGGCAGTGGCGCGTGATCCGCCACTACCTGTCGCTCAGCAACCTGAACGCAGAAGTGGAGAAGCTGGTGCAGCGGATCAAGCCCGCCTCGCCCGAGCAGTGGGACAGTACGTACTACTACCAACTTCATTAACACAAATACTGTTGTTACTTGTTTCTGGTTGAATCTCTGTCGAAGCACAGCTGCTGTCGTCATGATACAGTCATAGTGTGCGTACCTCAACATGTGAAACTTGTCTGCTTGTTCGGGGTCCACTTGAGAATGTTGACACACTGACATGATTCAGCTGCCGTAAGAAGTGGTGAATGAAACATTGTTCAATTGTTACTTAAAATCTATTTTAAATGCTTCTCATGAAACAATTTATTCAACCAATAACAACTATTAATTAACAGTTGTTATAAAAGTAAAACATTCCCATTAGGCATTTTAAATAAAGGACATGACAAATTCTATATCAAAATAATATAATATTTTTACAAAAATCATAATGTGGTTTCTTAGTTTCAGACTCATTTAGGTACTTAATTAAATACATTTTAATCTACTTAACATTTCCATTGTCATAGATTTAATACGGAGGTTTGAGAAGGTCGTGGCTGGGCGCCTGTCCTCTGCCACTCAAGTAGACAAGACACAAATACCAGATAATAAAGTCAAATTTACAACTGTTGAAGAAACCACTAAAGCAGCATCACCAACCACCAAGGAAGTCACACCAGCACAAACAGAGAGCAAGCCCAAGGAAGTGGCAGCGCCCGGCGTGGGCTCCGAGCTGAGCATAGAGAGTCTGTGGCAGGGACTGCGCCTCAAGAAAGACCTTCAGCTTGGCAAGATCTCTGAGCCCACGTGGAAGGAACAAAAACATACTGTGTCCAAGGTAAGACACCCAGTACATTCAATAAGATATGTAGGCATCAACTTGTAATACATACATTTTTACCCGACTGCGTCAGAAAGAGGGTAATGTTTTTCGAGCGTATGTATGTATGTCATTGAGTTCCTTAGAATTGTGGTAGTAACATAGGCTATATAAATTTTCAAAACTCACTTAAATGTAGGAAATAATAAAAAAATTACTTTGTCAAAAATCAATCTTGTATAATCTTGGGTAGGTATATCATTTAAATGTTTAATAAAAATATGTTTTGAATTCAGTTAAGTAGTAGCCAATCCAACATCATATTCACCTATAATCAAATTGTAGATCAATTGATTTATTACAATGTTTTCCAGTTTCCCCCCAAATCAGTAAACACTAAAAATAGCCTAATAAGCAATCATGTTATTGTAAACAGAACAGAAGGTGTCACAGAACAACAAAATAGTTCACAAACACATAACAGTGCTGTACTTGTTTGTGCACTGGAGCTGTTGTTTTATCATGTGATGTCACAAGCGATAAGATGTGACGCACACCATGGCCGCCAGCTACTGAGTTGAGCAGCGAGCGATAGCAGCGACAGTCTGGAGACATGGTCACTACATGCAGTCATAGATAAGATGTGACGCACACCGCGGCCGCCAGCTACTGAGTTGAGCAGCGAGCGATAGCAGCGACAGTCTGGAGACATGGTCACTACATGCAGTCATAGATAAGATGTGACGCACACCGCGGCCGCCAGCTACTGAGTTGAGCAGCGAGCGATAGCAGCGACAGTCTGGAGACATGGTCACTACATGCAGTCATAGATAAGATGTGACGCACACCGCGGCCGCCAGCTACTGAGTTGAGCAGCGAGCGATAGCAGCGACAGTCTGGAGACATGGTCACTACATGCAGTCATAGATAAGATGTGACGCACACCGCGGCCGCCAGCTACTGAGTTGAGCAGCGAGCGATAGCAGCGACAGTCTGGAGACATGGTCACTACATGCAGTCATAGATAAGATGTGACGCACACCGCGGCCGCCAGCTACTGAGTTGAGCAGCGAGCGATAGCAGCGACAGTCTGGAGACATGGTCACTACATGCAGTCATAGATAAGATGTGACGCACACCGCGGCCGCCAGCTACTGAGTTGAGCAGCGAGCGATAGCAGCGACAGTCTGGAGACATGGTCACTACATGCAGTCATAGATAAGATGTGACGCACACCGCGGCCGCCAGCTACTGAGTTGAGCAGCGAGCGATAGCAGCGACAGTCTGGAGACATGGTCACTACATGCAGTCATAGATAAGATGTGACGCACACCGCGGCCGCCAGCTACTGAGTTGAGCAGCGAGCGATAGCAGCGACAGTCTGGAGACATGGTCACTACATGCAGTCATAGATAAGATGTGACGCACACCGCGGCCGCCAGCTACTGAGTTGAGCAGCGAGCGATAGCAGCGACAGTCTGGAGACATGGTCACTACATGCAGTCATAGATAAGATGTGACGCACACCGCGGCCGCCAGCTACTGAGTTGAGCAGCGAGCGATAGCAGCGACAGTCTGGAGACATGGTCACTACATGCAGTCATAGGTTTGTGGTGCGTGGTACTTGAGCCGCACCACAAATAACTACAGAAGGCCAACTCCATACAGACAATGTTCATACAATCATAATCAGTCAGGGAAATGTATATCAACTGCCAATGTTTTGTTGTATACATATTACATCCATATTTTGATGTAATACGGAAAATAAAAGTTGGGAAAACAATAAATTTCCTTGACTGTACATCTAAAAAAAGAAACCGACTTCCAAAAAAAAAGTTCCAAAGTCGGTTTCTTTTTTTTTGTAAATAAGTTTTTTATTTTTCACTTTTTAGTGGTACCCCACACCTAACAACACCACTGAAAAGTCATAGGAAAGCAAAAATACGCAATTTCGTGTACATGGATGTTTTTTCCACATATTTTTTCTAGCTATTTGGATTTAAAAACCAAACTACTGAACCGATTTTGATAAAATTTCAATATTAATCTTTACTATTTGAATACTTAAATAAATACCAATAGACAAAAAAAAAACTATCAAATACACTAAAAAAAAAAAACTATTTAAGTATTTATAAGTAAGTACTAAAATATGGCGTAAAAAAATTGCTGTCGACGGGATGACCCAAAACACTGACGGCATTGCCACGTTGTATAGCAAGAGGTAAATTGATATGAATGTTGGTTTGTAAAGACTTTCTGTTCGCTTGTATTATGTGGCGCCTTAACTGTGTCAACTGTTATCTAATCGTAATCACTCACGAAAGTCGCCGGTGATTTTACCTACACAGCACAGTGGCGTACTTACGAGCATAACAACATCGTCGTGAACATCGTACACGCACTGCTCACTGCTCAGCCGCACGTAGAACACAAATGATAAGTCAGAGCCGCATATTATTATCTAGCGCGGAGTTATAAATAAATGAGAGAAATGGGTCGTGACGTCACGAGCGGTGCGCGGCGCGGCGATGAGCCAGGCGGCAGGCGGCACGGGGGCGGACGTCCCTACATTCGGTACTATGCGGAAGACATTACTAGTGCTAAATTTTTCTATCGAGATGAAAAAACATGCGAAACTTATACATATACGCGAATGAGCGCCCAGATACTGTACTCGTTGTCTACACTTCTACACTAATATTATAAAGAGGAAAGATTTGTTTGTTTGTTTGTTTGAAATGAATAGGCTCCGAAACTACTGGACCGATTTGAAAAATTCTTTCACCAATAGAATTGTACATTATCGATGATGGACATAGGCTGTAGAATATTTTCAAAAAAGTTAGGGATCCGTATGAAAACTTCGATAATGTAACCCAAGGTGTGAGAAAAAATCCTTATATCGCGTACGCTGCGGAATCTATTGACAATAGAGCAAAGTGATGTACTACAGTTTTATAGAAGTCATCAATGTCTACAAAAAAGTCCACGATACCATATGTCTAACTATTATGGTTAAGTCACCATGACCGCTTTTTGTTCAAATTATTCAAGCAAATCCATGGTGATTTGAAAAAATGGTGATTTCGGTATCACGATATCAATCCTTATCCATTTAAATGGTTTGATAATTAAGGTTGATTATTTCCGTGTAAATTACACTTTAAATTATTCAAATCGGACCTTTCGTTCAAAAGTTACGACGGTAATAAACATGCTCGGAGCTCAGACCAATAAAAAAGTATTATTGGTCTGAGGCTCGGAGTAAGAAAAATGTCGCGGCTTGAGCGAACTGGGTAGAATCATATCAATGCTTGGTCCGATGAAGTTGAAAATGATTTCGATAAAATAATAAGAATAACAAATGTTTGGATTTTTCGCAAATAAACTACATACCTACATAATAAGGGGTGAAGCAGGGGTGATTAAGTTTTTAGGGGAGGACATTATTGCTTGCTTTAATTTACGTCGGGATGCTATGAACAAACTAAAAATGGGATTATTGAAACAGATGTAGGTACCTAACAATTTTTGCATAATCAACTCCTGACGGGGTGAACGGGGTGAACAGTTGCGTTGAACCTGAGACCATAGAATAAGTAGAAATGGCTAAGTAATAAATGTAAATGAATGAAAATCGTTGTGCTTAATTTTCCAAAACTAATCTTTATAAGGGGTATAGGGGGCGTTGAAGTTTGTGGAGTACCTACTAAATCCGCGCGGACGAAGTCGCGGGCGAAGTGCTAGTAACTTATAACTCTCAAAAACTATTAAGTATTCTTCGCGAATATTTAGAACGACACGAATTTTAGTTTACATAAATGGAATATTGGTTAGCACGCGTAGGGGTAATTGAAACCGTGATCAAAACCTATGTGTTTGTGCACCTGCTAGTCTGCCGCACTGCCGCTGTTGCCAGAGAGCTAACTAAATTCAATACAAACATGTTATGTAAGTAAGTACGCAGTATTTCAATGCAGCTTACGCAGCGACCAAGTAGGTACATTATTCACGATATGAGCTAGATGTGCGTCGTGGGGGACACGCCTGTCACTACATATCGGTTCGGGAAGTTACAACGGAGATAAAGTTTGACAGACAACACATACGACGTATATTTTGAATGGCCTTGAGATTGTTGTGCAAATCGCGCGACTGTCAACACTCAAATGTTTTGCAATAATACTTTTACGACGTAGGTAACTATTAAGCCACCTTTTTTACATTGGTGAAACAAATAAGGCAAGATCAATACGAGTACTTCGAATTGGAGAGTGAGCTTACTAATAGAAATGATAAATGATCTGAGGATGAATGTGTCTCGTTCGACTATCGCTCGCTAGCTGGGATGACAAACGCGGGGCTGACGCGGTGGTTGGCAGCTTGCCACCACACATGTACTTATTGTATTGTTTTAAACACGCTTTAATTATTGTACGCTAAGTTTCTGGTACCTATTCTATCATAGTAGATAGGAGATTACATAATGTTTGTAATCTATAGCTCTCCAAGGCTTTAACTATGTCATAGTCATAATGATATGTAATTCCCGAGTGCGAATCAACAAATTTTTCACCAATTTCGCCCTTAGTTGGTTATTCGCTGATCGTGATAACGACGCAGATGCATGTTTTCCTACTTAGATATGGTATATTCAGAACATTTGAACTGTTTAGCAAGAGGGTCAAGCGTGCTCCGAACTTGACATGCGGCTTTATAGTTCTATGTGACGCTCTCGCCATATCAAACACTGGTAGTGTTTGATATGGCGAGAGCGTCTATCTGACCTCCGCTACCGTTTCGATCTCGGATTTGTTTGTTTGTAGTCCTGAAGAGAGCAAAATGAGTAGTTTAACTTCATGTAGCGTCATGTTTGTTCCAGTCGTCGATCCGCTCGCGCACGGCGTACGTGATCAGCTCAGTGCTGGGCGCTGCGAGCGCGGAGAGCGTGCTGGCGCGCGCCGAGAGCCTCGTGGAGCACCTGCACGCCTACCCCGAGGCGCGCGACTTCGCCATCAAGGTACACTATCATCAACTACGGGGACAAGAGCACCAAGAGACCAAAGCCCGCCTCCAATACACCCGTCCTTTCCACTACTTCCTGTGTTTTTGTGCACAACTGGCGCGGCTTACACGGGCAACTGAAATTGTGCATTTTTTGGCACTTTCAATCCTGATAGTGTCGTAAATTGAACGGTGTTACCGAAACGCCATAATGGCCTAGAATTGCCCAAATAATTACCTGTGTAAGCGCATTTTAGGGACATTTTAGGAATGAGAAGTAGCGCAACAAGTTGGTGTTGGTTCAAGTAAGTAGGTACAGGATCACCAGCAGCATGTCGGTCTGTACGTATCAGGAGCCACATGTACGTATATACTGCTGTCATAAAGTGTAACATTTAGCTGTAGCTCCTTCGTACCTACAGTTGTCAGTTTAGGTAATGATCCTGTCGTGGAGTTTAACTGTTCTCTGCTGTTAAACCTCTAGTATTGTAGAATAGTTATTTATGATATTAGTGCGGTAAGTTGGTTTTTACCAAAGACATAAAATTTGTACCTGCGATAGACAAGACATAGCGAACAAAATCGCAATCCGATACTTATGTCCTAGCGGACAAAAGTCGCTCAGTCTAGTGTGAAACTCCTGCATGACACCTCGTATTTATGTCCGCTCTATCCACCAAAAGAAAATTGATTTTCTGAGAAAACATTTGCGCATGACGATATTGCAAATCCAGATACGGTAAAGCGACTGGACCTTATTTTGGTTTATTTTCGTTAGTATTTTTGTATTTACTCAGTAATTAATTAAAATTAAATCATTTTCATAATAAGTTCTAGCACATTTGCTAATTTTGTAAAATACGCCCTCTTTTGACGAATAGCTTAACCTGGCTTTGTAAGAGATGTAATGTTGTTTATCGATGTTGTTAGGTATCGATAAAATTTAAAAATAATATAGGTACCTAATAAGAGCACTTCGTCCGCGCGGATTGAGGGTGCGTTTCCACTGAGGCGGAGCGGAGCAGAGCGGAGACGAGCTGTGCCGCGATTCACCAATCAACCAAGCGGAGTGGAAAAGAGATGTGAATTTCAAGCGTGGCACAGCTCGTCTCCGCTCTGCTCTGCTCCGCCTCAGTGGAAACGCACCCTGTAGATATTCCGCAAACTTCATCTCTACCCACTTTTAAAGGTTAGTTTTGGAAAATTGAGCACAACGATTTTCGGCAGATACAAACGCTCGTACGGCATAATTACGTACGAGCGTTTGTATGAAAATTGTGACGGGTTAGCCGCTCTTAAGACATTGTCTTTAACCGACTGCAGCGGAGTCCAAAAGGGGATAATACTTTTGCTTGCGTATGAATAAACGTGTATAAATGTAATTATATGCGTGCCATCCCTGTAATCCTGCCTTTACAGGGCTCCAGAGTGTTACAAAATTTCCAGTGTGTTGCAAATGAATTTGTGTGTTACACTTTCTAGTACGTTATGGTACAAATTTTGTGAGCCCCACCCAGGTACATTTGGCGGCGCCGCCGGTGGCACGGTGGCGCCTCTGCTGTAAGGTCGGGGAAACGACTTCCTTTGCTATCTATTGATTATCAACTTGCATTGTATGTAATTTCAAACTATGACCAACTGTCACTCTTTGACAGCCGCAAGTAATGGTTTATAGCACTGAAAAAGCATGTAGTGCATGCACAACCATTGATGGTAGCAGAAGATAGATTTTCCTAAAGCTTGCGACGTAAATTAAACACACCCGTGTTTAATTCGCAACCACGCTCCATCGCTCTTCGCTACCATACTCATTAGTGATAAATCTCCTTTGCCATAAAGTGGAATATGTATGATGTACGATGTTTATAGGAGGGCGCGGTGCGTGCACTGCTGCGGGTCCAAAACGACCTGGACCCGACGGACGCACTGGGCAAGCAGATCGACGGCGTGGTGAAGGAGGCGCTGGCACTGGTGGGCTGGTGCGCACCGCCACGCGGCCCTGGCGCCAACATCCTGAGCATCGACGGAGGCGGCATCCGCGGCATCATCGCCATCGAGGTGCTGCGCCACCTGGAGCGCCTCACGGGGCGCCGCGTGCACGAGCTGTTCGATTACATCGTGGGCGTGAGCACGGGCGCCATCATCGCCGCCGTCATCGGCAGCGGCGTGGGCACGCTGGACACGGCGCGCCACATGTACTACACGCTCTCGCGCGAGATGTTCGGCAACACCTCGCTGCTCGGTGAGACTCTTCACGACTGCTAGAATCCTAGTAGGAAAGTTCAATAGATAAAGGTCGGGATGTAATAGCTTGTTTGTGCGGCGCAGGTGGCGGCGCGCGGCTCATGTGGACGCACTCGTACTACGACACGAACGCGTGGGAGAAGATGCTGCAGGACAACCTGCGCGACTGTACGCTCACGCAGTGCAACCGCAACAACGCGCCCAAGGTACGTGGCCCGCAGCTATGCATGCCTGGTTAATATAAGGTACCAGGCATGCTTGAATGGTGCCTAAAATTCTGTAAGGTGCCAGT
Source organism: Melanchra persicariae (assembly GCA_947386135.1). NCBI lineage: Eukaryota > Metazoa > Arthropoda > Insecta > Lepidoptera > Noctuidae > Melanchra > Melanchra persicariae. The sequence continues at coordinate 17,198,225 of OX376667.1, read as the reverse complement.
TTATGTGCGTTGCACAAAAAGGATGGCGGCATTCGTCCCATTGCCGTGGGAACCACTTATCGTCGTATGGCAGCCAAGACTTGCAGTAAATTTTATGAAAAGGCTGTTTCGGAATAATTTCAGCCCCTGCAGTTAGGTTACGGCTCTAAAGGGGGCTGTGAGGCTGCCGTACACGCTTTGTCGACCGACCTACCTAAATTCTGGGAAAAGTGAGGTCATCCTGAAGGTTGACGACATAAAGAACGCCTTCAATTCGTCACTGACGCCGTTCCTGTTCCGCAGCTACTCGGTGGGCTGAGGGTTAGGTACCAGGCGCACAAAAGTTCCGTGGAGCTCACGTTTCGCTTCCCGCAGCTGGCGGTGGTGTCGTGCGTGGTGAACACGGGGTCGCGGCTGACGCCGTTCCTGTTCCGCAGCTACTCGGTGGGCTGAGGGTTAGGTACCAGGCGCACACAAGTTCCGTGGAGCTCACGTTTCGCTTCCCGCAGCTGGCGGTGGTGTCGTGCGTGGTGAACACGGGGTCGCGGCTGACGCCGTTCCTGTTCCGCAGCTACTCGGTGGGCTGAGGGTTAGGTACCAGGCGCACATAAGTTCCGTGGAGCTCACGTTTCGCTTCCCGCAGCTGGCGGTGGAGTCGTGCGTGGTGAACACGGGGTCGCGGTCGACGCCGTTCCTGTTCCGCAGCTACTCGGTGGGCTGAGGGTTAGGTACCAGGCGCACATAAGTTCCGTGGAGCTCACGTTTCGCTTCCCGCAGCTGGCGGTGGTGTCGTGCGTGGTGTACACGGGGTCGCGGCTGACGCCGTTCCTGTTCCGCAGCTACTCGGTGGGCTGAGGGTTAGGTACCAGGCGCACATGAGTTCCGTGGAGCTCACGTTTCGCTTCCCGCAGCTGGCGGTGGTGTCGTGCGTGGTGAACACGGGGTCGCGGCTGACGCCGTTCCTGTTCCGCAGCTACTCGGTGGGCTGAGGGTTAGGTACCAGGCGCACATAAGTTCCGTGGAGCTCACGTTTCGCTTCCCGCAGCTGGCGGTGGTGTCGTGCGTGGTGTACACGGGGTCGCGGCTGACGCCGTTCCTGTTCCGCAGCTACTCGGTGGGCTGAGGGTTAGGTACCAGGCGCACATGAGTTCCGTGGAGCTCACGTTTCGCTTCCCGCAGCTGGCGGTGGTGTCGTGCGTGGTGAACACGGGGTCGCGGCTGACGCCGTTCCTGTTCCGCAGCTACTCGGTGGGCTGGCGCACGCGCTCGGTGTTCCCGGGCACGTCTCGCGCGCGGCTGTGGCACGCGGTGCGCGCCTCGGCCGCCGCACCCACTTACTTCGACGAGTTCCGGCTCGACGGACTGTTGCATCAGGTATGAACACTTTTATTCACTTCCTCCCTCCCTACTTATTTTTTTCCGTAAATTCAAATCACAACGCTCTTTCTTTGTCAATTTCTTATCACTAAAGTTACCTGACTGAAATAAATCTTAAGGCGCTGTCATAGCAAAAACTCGGTCACTCTCGGACTGTATAGAAAAGAAAGAGAAGCGCGACGACACAATGCTTGCAATTTATTGCCAAATATGAAGCATTTTGATTTACTCAAAACTAAGTTGAGATACTAATAATCTAAAACAACAACGTTTTGCATTAATATTCGATTCATTATTTGTTATAAAACTTATAAATTTTACTGGGATAATTAGGCTAGAAATACGGGTTTTTTTTTCAAAGGTCAAAGTTAGAGGTAACTTTGTCGATCATGTCAATCGAGGATTTTAATTTTAAACATATAACGGAAACAACAGGGTTCTTGGAAATATAGTTAAACTAGCTTCTACCAGCTGCGGCTTCGCCCGCGTGAATATCGGAAATAGCAAGGTTTCCTGATTTGTATTGTACATTTTTTACTCAGAAAACACCCACCCTATACCTACCCTACACCTACCCTACACCTACCTCACACCTACCTTACACCTACCCTACACCTACCCTACACCTACCTTACACCTACCCTACACCTACCCTACCTACATAATTATACCAGCCCAAAAATACTATGACATGTTTCTGGTCTCCTGGTACTTGATGTTTCTGGTCTCCTGGTACTTGTGAATCTGAAGTACTAAGGCAGCAGCGGCTCTGAGTTTCCACTTCCTTCTCAGTCTTCATTAATCCATGCCACTTACCGGGATAAAAAGTAGCCTATTGTTTATTCCAGGATATAAACTACATGTGTGCCAAATTTCATCCAAATCCCTTCAGCCGTTTTTGCCTGATTGTTACACAAACATACAAACTTTCACCTTTATAATATTAGTAGGATTCAACATACTTATATTTTTTCTGCAGCTTGAAACTAAACAGATTTGGCTAAAATTATTTTAGAAAACCAGCAATTTTTCAGTTTTTGCTGATGACAGCGCCTTAATTCATTCAAATACTTGTATTATTATTTGAATGATTAAAGATTTATTTCTCAGTTGTCTATGAGTTACTAATACTTCTTGATGATCTATGTCATTGACACGGAATAGATTTAAAATGAAGTTTCAGGATTTATAAAATTTTCCTTCCAATTTAAAGTTAATAAGCTATTTTAAATTTAATAATATCAAACACAAAAGAGATGTCGTGCGTTGGGGGGCAACTGTTGGTTTGTGGTTGCTTGAATGATTGCAGGCAGTAGTGCCATCTCGAATTCATGCTGGCCTGGTACTTTTTGTAAGGATCTGATGTACGTCAGAACCGCGAGTGTACTTTTCAGATCTGCCTAAATTTATTGCAATTATTTGGTACCTTCTGTGTACCTTTACGTACCTCTCTTGAAAATCTGTGTAAACCCGTACAATGATATTTTAAAAATTAGGTACACCCGCCATTCTGATGTCAGAACCGCGGGTGTACTGCTAACCAATAGATGTAGCTAAGTACACTCTGTAAGTAGATTTGGTACCTCTTGTGTACCTGCAGAAACAAGTTAAAAAAAAAAAACAAATAAACAAAATTCTGTCAGGTTGCTGCGAAAAGTAAAAAAATCAATTTTCTTTCTTTGACGTTCTATTTTATAAAATAGTAACGACGTCAAAGAATAAATAACAATCTTCGGTAGTCAAACCCAGAACCTCCACGTACAGTTCTCGTCAAATAACTTTGCCCCTCTGAAGTTGTGTCGAGTGGCTGCGTAGTAGTCAAAATTACGAACACACTGCAACTGCGCATGCGTAAGAGACATGGGGGCGGGGCGCGATTTTATGTCTCAGTCTTACGTTTACATTCGATGCATGCTTGCGTCCCGCTTGCTCCCGTGTACGTGACTAAACCTGCGCGATCTTTGCAAATGGCTAACTTCAGAGGGGCAAAGTTATTTGACGAGAACTGTAAAGCATGTATTGTGGCCATACTAGGATTCCCGAATCCAGAAACTCCGCATAGCATATAGTCACTACTAGCTGCGCCCTGCGGTTCACAACCTTTCGCCTTTATAATATTTCTAGCTGTCTCCCGCGGCTTCGCTCCCGTCAACTGGCTACCTATACCCTCCACCTACTTGTAGCTACCCTACACCTTCCTACACCTTCCTACACCTATCTAACCAGCCCAAAAAATACTATGACATGTTTCTGGTTTCCTGGTACCTACTTGATGTTTTTGGTCTCCTGTTACTTGTGAATCTGTAGTACTAAGGCAGCAGCGGCTCTGAATTTCCACTTCCTCCTCAGTCTTCATTGATCCATGCCACTTACCGGGATAAAAAGTAGCAAATGTCTCATTCCAGGATATGAATTACATGTGTGCCCAATTTCATCTAAATCCCTTCAGCCGTTTTTGCCTGATTGTTACACAAACATTCACATCCTACTAATATTATAAAGGTGAAAGTTTGTATGTTTGTGTAACAATCAGGCAAAAACGGCTGAAGGGATTTGGATGAAATTTGGCACACATGTAGTTCATATTCTGGAATAAAAAATAGGCTACTTTTTTTCCCGGTAAGTGGCATGGATTAATGGAGACTGAGGAGGAAGTGGAAACTCAGAGCCGCTGCTGCCTTAGTACTTCAGATTTTCAAGTACCAGGAGCCCAGAAACATCAAGTACTAGGAGACCAGAAACATGTCATAGTATTTTTGGGCTGGTATAATTATGTAGGTAGGGTAGGTGTAGGGTAGGTGTAAGGTAGGTGTAGGGAAGGTGTAGGGTAGGTGTAGGGTAGGTGTAAAGTAGGTGTAGGGTAGGTGTAGGGTAGGTGTAAGGTAGGTGTAAGGTAGGTGTAGGGTAGGTGTAGGGTTGGTGTAAGGTAGGTGTAGGGTAGGTGTAGGGTGGGTGTTTCCTGAGTAAAAAATTTACAATACAAATCAGGAAACCTTGCTATTTCCGATATTCACGCGGGCGAAGCCGCAGCTGGTAGAAGCTAGTTTATAATATTAGTAGGATTGTGTGATTGTGTGCCCATACCATGTTTTTTAAATAATAACAACGTCATAGAAAGAAAATAGTTTTTTTTACTTTTCGCAACAACCTGACAGTATTTTGTTTATTTAATACTTGTTTCTGCAGGCACACAAGAGGTACCAAATCTACTTACAGAGTGTACTTAGCTACATACATTGTTTAGCAGTACACCCGCGGTTCTGACATCAGAATGGCGGGTGTACCTAATTTTTAAAATATCGTTGTACGGGTGTAGGTACACAGGTTTTCAAGAGAGGTACGTAAAGGTACACAGAAGGTACCAAATAATTGCAATAAATTTAGGCAGATCTGAAAAGTACACCCGCGGTTCTGACGTACATAGGATCTGGTTTCTCAGAACAAGCGTACACCGTTCACAAACAGGATACCTCTAGAATGTATGCAAGCCTAGTACTTACTCCTTTCAAAGTCGGTGTTCTGGCGGTTCATTTTCCTACACTTTTTAGGATTCCGTTCCTATACCGTAAGTAGGAATAGGTATAGGTCTATTTCGGTAATCGTGTCTCGGAAAAAATCGAGATACGATTTCCGTAATAGAGAAACTAGCTGGTATATCCATGTCACCGGAAAATTGCAGACTCTGTAAGATTGTAATAAATCTTTAAGGATTGACAGATGCTATCGAAATGTCACGTGACCAAATTCCTACATTTTGGCATTTCGCAAGTCGCATTCGCTAATTAAATGGTACATTGTCGAGGGCCTCCTGAGACCATAGAATAAGTAGAAATGGCTAAGTAATTAATGAAAATCGTTGTGCTTAATTTTCCAAAACAAACCTTTTATAGGCCCGGGGGCGTTGAAGTTTGTGGAGTACCTACTAAATTCGCGCGGGCGAAGTGCTAGTTCTACTAATATTATAAAGGTGAAAGTTTGTATGTTTGTATAACAATCAGGCAAAAACGGCTGAAGGGATTTGGATGAAATTTGGCACCAATGTAGTTCATATCCTGGAATAAAAAATAGGCTACTTTTTATCCCGGTAAGTGACATGGATTAATGGAGACTGAGGAGGAAGTGGAAATTCAGAGCCGCTGCTGCCTTAGTACTACAGATTCACAAGTACCAGGAGACCAGAAACATCAAGTACCAGGAGACCAGAAACATGTCATAGTATTTTTGGGCTGGTATAATTATGTAGGTAGGGTAGGTGTAGGATAGGTGTAGGGTAGGTGTAAGGAAGGTGTGGGGTAGGTGTAGGGTAGCTTCTACCAGCTGCGGCTTCGCCCGCGTGAATATCGGAAATAGTAAGGTTTCCTGATTTGTATTGTAAATTTTTCACTCAGGAAACACCCACCCTACACCTACTGTACACCTACCCTACACCTACCTTACACCTACCCTACATCTACCTTACACCTACCCTACACCTACCCTACATCTACCGTACACCTACCCTACACCGACCTTACACCTACCCTACACCTACCTTACACCTACCCTACGCCCGCCCACCCTACACCTACCGTACACCTACCTTACACCTACCCTACACTTACCCTAACCAGCCCAAAAAATATTATGACATGTTTCTGGTCTCCTGGTACTTGTGAATCTGAAGTACTAAGGCAGCAGCGGCTCTGAATTTCCACTTCCTCCTTAGTCTCCATTAATCCATGCTACTTACCGGGATAAAAAGTGTCCTATTTTTTATTCCAGGTTATGGACTACATGTGTGCCAAATTTCATACAAATCCCTTCAGCCGTTTTTGCCTGATTGTTACACAAACATACAAACTTTCACCTTTATAATATTAGTAGGATTCTTACGGCGTTTGCAGTTTTCCGGTGACAAGTACATACGTGTTTGTACGGAACCCTCAGTGCGCGAGTTATCCAAGTGTGTATGTAGGTAACAAAGAGTAAGTACGTTGCAGGACGGCGGCATCATGGTGAACAACCCCACGGGCGTGGGCGTGCACGAGGCGCGCCTGCTGTTCGGTGCGCGCGCCGTGCAGCGCGGCACCGTGCTGTCCGTCGGCACGGGCCGCGCGCTCTCCGCGCACACCGACTACCGCCTGCTGGCGCACGCGCTGCAGCCCGGACACAACGCGCCGCAAGCCACCAGCTGGAAGGACAAGTTCAACAAGATCCTCGACTCCGCTACCGACACTGAAGGTGCGTGCTAGCACTAGCCGGCCGCATGCTCCGAACTCTCGTGTCTGACGTCTTGTTCTGCGCAGGAGTGCACCTGGTGATGAACGACCTGCTGCCCGCCGGCAGCTACTACCGCTTCAACCCGCCGCTGATGCAGGAGTGCGCCATGGACGAGATCGACTCCGCCAAGCTCGACAACCTCGTCGTGGACACGCAAGCTTACATCCGGTACGTATGCACACATACACGCCCCGCTCACAGCTGTAGTCATTGACAGTCGTTTTCGTTGGAACCGTTGTGTCTGTACCTCTCAAGTCCTGCTCGTTTGTTTACACCTAATCCTTGAAGCTCGGCGGGCGCGCGCGGGCGCACGCTTATCGCAGTATCAGATTACAGCGCTCAGTAAAAACGTTATCGCTCCGTTTCTATACCTTCTATTTACACACTTGAAACGGTTATGATGGGAAATCATCAAATGACCCCTCCCGCTCTGGGTGGAGCGGCAGGGAGTGTCAGACTTTTACTGACTAAAACCCACCCTTAGTCCTCCTAGTGCCTTTCCTTCCAGGGCCGCGGTAACTCTTTCGAACATATTCCTGTACCCTGGCAGGCTCTGGCCCTGGCGGGCCCCGTCTCCGTGCTGACTGCTCTTTCCGGCGCGTTTGGAGTGTAACGCGCCGTCGACTCTGGCCTGACCTGGTCGGACAGCGAGCTACCCATTGCTCGCTGTCCGCAGGCGTTAGTCACTGCGCCTTGCTCAGGAGCGTCAGTTCCTGAGAGGCGCAGCGACCAACTTTCGTCTGGAGGAGGCGAAATGGGGCCATTACTGGCACTCCATTTCAACCCCCTCCCGAGCAGTGGCAGCGGCGGCGACGGTGGCGGCGGCGGCGGCGGTGGAGGAGGGTTTTCTCCTCGACCCGGCCCTGGCGGGTGGACCGCAGGCTTTGCCCCCAGCCCAGTGATCGGCCGGCTTGCCAGCTGCCGCACATGCGAAGCAGTGCGGCGCGGCGTCGCACGAGCCGGCCCTGTGACCGGGCTGACCACAGCGGAAGCAGTGGTCACTGCGGTCCACCTCCGAGGTGCAGAGTGCTCCGACATGGTTGCCAACTTGGCAACGGAAGCACCTCAGAGGTCTGGGCTCCAGCAGTTTCACCTGCGCGGAGACCCAGCCCACCAGGAGCCTTCGGCCCTCCGAGATTTTCTTGGCCGCCGACACGGGGCAGCTCACCACAACGGTTCGCATGCCCGTGTTGTCAGGTCGGATGGTGCCCGCCTTCACCTCCTCTGCAGAGCACCCCCCCGTCCTGACAACGGCGGCCAACACCTCCTCCACCGTGACGGAGTCGTCCAGGCCCAAGATGCGCATGTCTATGCACTTCGTGGGCCTGGACACTCGGACGTCATCCGCGCTCAAGGACGCCCTAAGCCTTTCGGCTAGAGCGTCCGCGGCCGGACCGCTGTCTGCTCCAGCGATCTCCAGCATCCTGGCCCCCGTCATGGTGACCCTGAGCCGGAGACCCCCGACGATGCCAAGCTCACCGAGGTTGACGGCCTCCTTCGCCTTGGTGAGCATGTTGGCATACGTCACGCCCCTCTTCACCGCATCCGGCTGCAGCGTTACCACTACAGCCGCGGTCTTCGGGGCGCGGAGCGCAGCCGCGACGCCTCGCGCTCTCTGCCGCCGCCTTCTCTCCCGCCTCTGCCGCCCTGGCTGCCTTTCCCGCCTTCTTCTTCTCCCCGGCCACTTGCCATTCGGCTTGAGCCGGGGGAGGATCTGAAGGCGAGGAAGCCGGGGGGAGCTGCTGCACAGACGGCGCAGGAGCCTTTGCCGTCCGCGCAGCAACCCCACCCTTCCTCTTCCTTCCCGGGGCCGGGTCCGGTTTTCCCGGCACCGGCTTCGCGGGTGCCGGCCCGGACCCTTTGTCCTGGCCGGACGACCCCGGTGTGGCAGCCACGGCGGCCGCGTATGAGGCCACCTTTTTCTGGCCCGGAGCCTTCCCACTCGCCGCTAACGGGGGGCGCAGGACGATGCCCTCCAGGACGGAGAACCGCGCCTGGAACCTGCGCCCCCACGGTTATGAGTACTTGAATAATGCTGTTATGATATACAACGTAAACAATATCTATATATATAAAAATGAAACCCGTTTTCCTTGGTCACGGCATCACGCGTGAATGGCTGGACCGATTTCACTAATTCTTTTTTTGTTGTGTTTGTTATTGTCAGGAGAAGGTTCGAATGAAAAAAAAAAAAAAATTGCGCGGAAAATTAGAAAATTTAAGAATCCTTAGGGTAGGTGTAGGGTAGGTGTAGGGTAGGTGTAGGGTAGGTGTAGGGCAGGTGTAGGGTAGGTGTAGGGTAGGTAGGTAGGTAGCCAGTTGACGGGAGCGAAGCCGCGGGGGACAGCTAGTTCTTATTACAACTCGAAATATAAACATTTCCTTGTTAAATGAGAGACCTTACTGAAAGTGTTTATGTTGCTGTATTACGTTGATTTCTCACACAACTATTGGACCGATTTACACGAAATTTTGGGAATTAGGTCATAATAAGACAAGTTATCTAGTGACAATGTTGTTTTACGAGACCTGTAATCAATTTCCGAAATATTCAAACTCAAACATCATAATGCGCGCGCCGTCACGCGTCATTTCGAATTACGTAATGCGTGTTTTTGTAAACGAACATCACAAATATTCCAATAAGATTCCAATATAAATTGTTTCTAGATTACTAGTCATATATTCACCGACTCATTTGTAACTTTATATCGTTAAAATAGGCCACTATAATTCTGAAATATCAAAATACATGACACGGGAAGAAATCGGGTAACTTTATTTTGTTTTCTTATTTTTACCCGGTAACTTAGATGTTTGAATTTGAATATTGGTTGAATAGAAAAAATCCAAAATATCGATCTCACAATGCACTCAAGCGGATCAGATTTTGAGGTTATTTCACAATCATTTTACAAAGTGTCAGTGACTTTATTTTTTTTTCTGTCATTTTTGACAGCTTAAAAATATTTTCTACCATAGAGAACAATCGTTCAGAAAATAAAATAAACCATAAGAAACAAACAAAAGAAGTATAAATCAGCCGCGGTTTGCTGGAACCGATTGGATCCACCCGGGGTCAATGACAATTCGCAACATCCGTAGCCTGTTGGATCCGTTAGGATGAAAGAGGTCAAACAAATTTACCAAAAATGGATTGTATTTACCAAGAGACCAGAAACATCAAGTACCAAGAGACCAGAAACATGTCCAAAGTATTGCCGGGGCTAGAAATGTGAGCGCTAAAGATTCACAAGTAGGTACTTACCAGGAGATCAGAAATATGTCAAAGTCAAAGCATTTATTTCAATTAGACTATTTACAGGCACTTTTGAATTGTCAAAGTCGGTCGATCAAAAAGATGAAGCTATTTGCACGTTCCAAAGCGTAGATCTTTATGGAGAAGAACGTGCAAGAAACTCCACGGACACTCTTTTAAAAATAATATTTTGTTACAAAATTATGGTTACATCATTCATATTGAAATCCTACTAATATTATAAAGGTGAATGTTTGTATGTTTGTATGTTTGTGTAACAATCAGGCAAAAACGGCTGAAGGGATTCGGATGAAATTTGGCACACATATAGTTCATATCCTGGAATAAAAAATAGGCTACTTTTTATCCCGGTAAGTGGCATGGATTAATGGAGACTGAGGTGGAAGTGGGAAGTCACAGCCGCTGCTGCCTTAGTACTTCAGATTCACAAGTACCAGGAGACCAGAAACATGTTATAGTATTTTTGGGCTGGTATAATTATGTAGGTTGGGTAGGGGTGTAGGGTAGGTGTGGGGTAGGTGTAAGGTAGGTGTAGGGTAGGTGTAGGGTAGGTGTAAGGTAGGTGTAGGGTAGGTGTAGGGTAGGTGTAGGGTAGGTGTTGGGTAGGTGTAGGGTAGGTGTAAGGTAGGTGTAGGGTGGGTGTTTCCTGGGTAAAAAATGTACAATACAAATCAGGAAACCTTGCTGTTTCGAGCGGGCGAAGCCGCAGCTGGTAGAAGCTAGTTATACATATATGTGAGAACGATGTAAAAGACGTGCAGGATAAAAGAGTCCGGAGTAAAAAAGAAACAACTCAAAGAAATAATTAAAATAAACCATGGCAGCCGAGAGATGACCAGTCTCAGCTGACGGCGCCCGTTCACGAACATGACGCATACGCTAGCACCATTCGGCTCAACCATTTTTTAGGGAGCCAAATGATCCAACGCATGCGCCACCATCAGCCAGACTTTTGAGTGACCATGACATCCCCAATCGCCAGGGTACATTCCAAGTCAAAGACCTACCCAAAATGATCATTATAGTTTAAAGGTACACAGTACTCACACATGTGCATGAAATTATACATGTTAAATAAGTTAAGTATATACAATGAAAAATATTGTATTCTTGCAATCTTCAGCCGGTCCAACAACATTACGAAATGCTTACAGATTTAGTGGCTACTGTAGCGTAATGAATAAAGAAATGATATTGAACACTCTTTACGCTTCGTACACGTATAATTTCGTAAATAAAAAAAACCTAAATTAAATGATTAAAAATAGCAAAACTGGTATATAAAAGAACAAAAAAAAAAAATTGGATGTTGACGTAAGCGATAATAATTTGATAAAACAAAGACCTAATTTACTGCACGAAAATCATTAAATATTTTTATTTGAAATAGTAATCAAATTTTTCTGACCAAATATAGCGGATTTAAAAATACCATTGCAACACGTTTTATTTAAAGCCGGTAGGCCGGTTCCTAAAGGATAAGTAAATCGTAATGATTGGTTCGCTCATAAGAAAAAAAAGATACCTAGAGTCTTTACACCTCCACCGACCGTGTCTCCACGTTGCCGTTGTGGTGGGGCTTGCGTGTCTCAGTGATCTTGGGGGCTTTGCCGGTAGAGCCACTCATGCCGAAAGGTCCCAAGTGAGAGACCAGACCAAGAGAGACACAAGAGGGGCACACCGTTCGGAGACTTGAGCAGTGTTCGGGTCCTCGGACGGTGTGCGTCTCATTGGCTTGCTCGCTGCTCTCTGGTACGCGTCTGATCATCAGACGTGACTGTGAGGGCAGCGAGCAAGCAGTGAGAGAGAGGGAGAGAGGAGGGGAGATAGGGACCGCACCCTCAAAAAGGAAACCAATGGACAGCTTTGAAAGAGACAGCATACCCCAGGGCGGTCCGGACTGCACAGCAGTCCGGGAATCCGCCATGCCTCGTGCGTCAAGCCCCTCGTATTCTGGGGGGGGCAACAAGGCTGTCCACACTCCGCTTACCAAGTGCAACAGTGGCCGAGGAGGCCCCCGATCCAAGCCCAGCCGAGCTCTGAACCCGAGGGGGCGGGGGTTGCTGCGGAGGACCCCAGATCCTTCCGCAAGCGACCCAGACCGGAGGACGACCGGGGGTCGTCCTGCAGCGAGGAGGTGGCCTCGGCCCGAAAAATCCCCACCAGTAGGCGGGGTAAGGGCCGAGAGGGAGGCAAGGGGAGATTGCCCGCCTCCAAGGTGGCTGGCCAGCGAGTCGAGGAGCTGGTCGCTGACGGACGACCCCCCGGAGAGGGCGGTCGAGGAGCTCTTGGTTCGGAGTCTTCCGGCGATGAGCCGGATGACTCCCGACAGGAGCGAACTCGGAGGGCCGGGTTTGCGGAAGTGGTGGAGGCCGCGCTTCGCGATGTGGCCTGTGATGTGTGTGGAAGAGGAAACTTTCCTCAAAGAACAAGGCCATAAGCGAGGCGATGGCCTCCATTCTGGCGGCAGCGGAGGCTAACCCAGGTGGGCCTCTGCGGGACGAGATGTCCAAGCTGCGGGCGGAGGTCGCCCGCTTGGCTGCCGCCACGGAGCGTCTCCAGAAGGAGAACGAGGGGCTCCGCGCAGACCTGGCCAGGCTCCGGGGAGCCGGTGCCGGGAAAACCGGACCCGGCCCTGGGAAGGAAGAGGAGGGGCGGGGTTGCTGCGCGGACGGCGAAGGCTCCTGCGCCGTCTGTGCAGCAGCTGCCCCCGGCTTCCTCGCCTTCAGATCCCCCCCCCCCGTCTCAAGCCGAATGGCAAGTGGCCGGGGAGAAGAAGAAGGCGGGCAAGGCAGCCAGGGCGGCCAAGAGACGGGAGAGGAAGCAAGCGGCGGCAGAAGGCGCGAAGCGTCGCGGCTGCGCTCCGCCCCCCGAAAACCGCGGCTGTAGTGCTCACACTACAGCCGGACGCGGCGAAGAGGGGCGTGACGTACGCGGACGTGCTCACCAAGGCGAAGGAGGCGGTGAACCTTGGTGAGCTAGGCATCGTCGGGGGCCTCCGACTAAGGGTCACCATGACTGGGGCCCGGATGCTGGAGATCCCCGGGGCAGCCAGCGGCCCAACCGCGGACGCTTTAGCCGAAAGGCTCAGGGCGTCCCGAGCGCGGACGGTGCCCGAGTGTCCAGGCCCACCAAGTGCATTGACATGCGCATCTTGGGCCTGGACGACTCCGTCACAGAGGCGGAGGTGGTGGCCGCCGTCGTTAGGACGGCGGTGTGCTCAGCAGAGGAGGTGAAGGCGGGCACCCTACGTCCTGACAACACGGGCATGCGCACCATTGTGGTGAGCTGCCCCGTGTCGGCGGCCAAGACCATCTCGGAGGGCCGAAGGTTTTTGGTTCGTTGGGTTTCCGCGCAGGTCAAACTGCTGGAACCCCAACCTCTGAGGTGCTTCCGGTGCCAGGTGGGCCACCATGTGGGAGCTCAATGCACCTCGGAGGTGGACTACAGCGGTCTATGTTTCCGCTGCGGTCAGCCCGGTCACAGGGCCGGCTCCTGCGACGCCGCGCCGCACTGCGTAGTCTGTGCGGCAGCTGGCAAGCCGGCCGACCACAGGGCTAGGGGTAGGGCCTGTGCCCCACCCGCCAAAGCCGGAAACAGGAGAAAGCCCTCCGCCACCGCCGTCTCTGCCGCGACCGCCGCCACTGCCGCCGCTTCTTCCGCCGCCATAGCCGGTTCCACTGCGGCTGCTGCTACTGCAACAGCCGCAGTAGAGCCCTACAAAGGGCTCCGAAGGGGGCTGAAATGGAGTGCCAGTAATGGCCCCATTTCACCCCCTCCTGTTGAACGTCAGCCACTGCGCCGCCCAGGAACTATTGCGCCTGAGCATGGCGCAGTGACTGATGCCTGTGGACGGCGAGCAATGGGTAGGTCGCCGTCCGATCAGAACAGGCCCGGGTTGACGGCGCGCTGTGTTCTACGCGCGCCAAACCAGCAGTCGTCAGCATGGGTTGGGGCCCGTTAGGGCCAGAGCCTGCCAGGGTTGCGGAATATGTTCGAAAGAGTTACCGCGGCCCTGGCAGGAAAGGCACTAGGAGGACAAAGGGTGGGTTTTAGTCAGTAAAAGTCTGACACTCCCTGCCGCTCCACCCAGAGCGGGAGGGGTCATTTGATGATTTCCCATCCTCAAAAAAAAAAGAGAGTGAGAGAGAGTCTTTACACGCACGAACTGGAGACGGCCGACGTTATCCCCAAAATAGGTACCGTAAAGGGAATGAATTTACAGGCGTATTAAACTACAAAAACTTTCTCGTCGTCCTCCTGGCGACGGCTATAGGAAGTCCCTGGCTGGAATATCGTCTGGGGAGCCTCACTGCTACTCGCTTCTCGGGTGGCAGCCTCAGAAACTCGCCCGTTTACTTACGATATATATCGCCAGACCATGAAACCGGTGACCCGGTTTCTACGACAAAGAATGAATGATATGATGATGGTGAAAGAGCATTTCTTTTCACTCTAATTTTTTCACTCCTTTCCCAATTATATATTTGATATTTATTAGTATATTAACTGTTATTGTATTTGTGTATTTTATGTTATTATGTATATTTAGTATTATTTAGAACTTTTGTACACTGACAACCCTAAATCTATCTCCTTTCGTTCAGTCCATCCAAAGGTTATCTGTAAGAGATTGCCTTGTGCGATAAGACCGCCCATTGTACACTTATTTTTATAAATGTTTGTCCTGTTCTTGTAATGAGGTGTACAATAAAGTATAAAATAATAATAGAATAGAATAGAATACTCTTTATTATGTACACCATATAAGTAATAATGAACTAATTAAAATCAAATTTACAAAAAGTCAACAAAACCTAATCACGAAACAAAATCGCAGTCAATTTAAGAAAAACTTATCAAAAATTAGTAGATATATTGCATGGAAATATGCACCATGGCTTCAGCTTAATCACTCATTTTAAAACTCAGCAGCAATTTAAAATCGTCTACCGAATAAAATCGTCACATAGCCTGGCCGTTGTCAATAACCCATTGACAAACAAAAATCCATATTTTTTTCTTGTCAAAATAAATCGAATGACTTTCAAAATTCTTCTAATGTAATATGAAAAAATCATCAAGGAGATTCGCGTTTCAAACAGAAAAAATAACAAGACATTTAAAACCTCCACCTATTTCTTGAAGTGATTTGAGGAATTATGTAGTGACCACACTGCACTACCTAGTGGCGTTGTGGAGCAGGACCAGCATTGAGCCAAGCACTTTTATCTTCAATATACTCTCCCAACTTATAATATGCTTGCCTGCATAGTGTGCGTTTAATACAAGATTTAAATTTTGTCTCATTTAATTCTAATATATTGGGAGGTATTTAATTGTAACATTTTAAACAGTACCCCATGAAAGATGTTGCTACTTTAGCAAGTCTGAAACCTGGTTGAACTAATTGGTTCCTATTTCTAGTGACATAGTTATGTCTGTCACCTCGTTTACTAAAAAGATGTAGATTCTTTCTAACGTACATGATATTTTCATAGATATATTGACAAGGCACCGTCATGATGTTAATTTCTTTAAACAGTTCCCTTAGAGAATCGCGCCGGCGAAGATTGTAAATGGCTCTGATGGCTCTTTTCTGTAGAATAAAAATAGACTCGATATCAGCAGCCCGTCCCCATAGTAAGATACCGTAAGACATTATACTATGAAAGTAACTAAAATAGACTAGTCTCGCGGTATCAACATCTATATACTGGCGGATTTTCCTAACAGCATATTATGCTGCTGAACTGAGCCTTCCTGCAAGAGATGTCAAACAGGGACCCCATTGTAACCTTGAGTCAAGCGTAATCCCCAGGAAAACTGTTTCATCGACGAATTCTAGTTTCTCCCAGACCAATACTATGTCACAATCACAATCACTACTTTTGACATTTGGTAAAGTAAATCGAATGCACTTCGTTTTTTTTTTTCCATTTAATACTAAATTATTAGCAGTGAACCAATCATGTACCTGAGGGCGTTATTTATATCGTCAAGATTGTTAGCATGTCTATTTATTCTAAAAATTAAAGATGTGTCGTCAGCAAATAACACCATATTAAGTTTATTTTGTAAAATATAGGGCAAATCATTTATGTAAACTAGAAACAAAAAAGGACCCAAAATTGAGCCCTGAGTTACCCCCATTTTCACGTTTAATCCTGTTGAATTGTTGCCGTTTATATGAACTAGCTGCTGTATATCATTCAAATACGATTTTACTAAGTTCAAGGCTATTTTGCCTAGTCCGTAATGCTCCAGTTTCAGGAGTAATGTTTCATGGCACACACAATCAAACGCCTTCGACAGGTCGCAGAAG
Organism: Melanchra persicariae; assembly: GCA_947386135.1. NCBI lineage: Eukaryota > Metazoa > Arthropoda > Insecta > Lepidoptera > Noctuidae > Melanchra > Melanchra persicariae. Next base: position 17,182,005 of record OX376667.1, on the reverse strand, counting down.
ATACCTATGGCATCTTGCGCCTCTTCCCACGAAGTATAGATATGTTTTAGTAACGTTACACCAGCGTCAGTTGTACAACGTCCCCTGGTGAAACCGTATTGTTTATCGTGTAAGATGTTATTCGCGTTAAAGTGACTGAGCATTACCTTTTCAAACACCTTGCTGCAAACATCTCATAGTATTTTTTGGGCTGGTATAAATTATGTAGGTAGAGTAATCGGAAATAGGAAGGTTCACTGATTTGTATCGTACATTTTTTACTCAGAAAACACCTACCCCACACCTACCCTACAGGTGGGGGGTAGGTGGAGGATGGGTAGGTAGCCAGTTGACGGGAGCGAAGCCGCGGGAGGCAGCTAGTATATTATAATTGCCAACTAGGTTATTGTATTTCCGCCGTTTGAGGTTCTCAGCAGCGACAGCACCAGGGGTATTTAGTCTGAACTGAACTGAAGACTAAATACCCTATATAAAGGAGTCCAGTCGACGGCTGCGATCTTTGAATATAATAGAAAAAAATCGGCCAACTGACATGTTTGCGCGCTTCCGATGTGCTCAAATCTGGCTCAAAGTGGGTATTTGCACGTAAACATGGGCTGATGGAAACCTCCAGCGGCGGGTGATAAGCGTCCACCGGTACGAGCGGCGCCTCCGCCGCGCTAACACACACACTCCCCTTCCTCAAATGTACTCAATACTAAGTCCAAAGTAACGTCGATCATTGCAATTACCTATTCTGTTGCTTTGGGTAAATCCACAATATGCCATAAGAAACTCATAATATGAATTAATACTTATAGTACTCGAATATAACCGCTCCAGCCCCGACATGTGAAAATTCCCATATAAAAAATAAATTAAATAAACACTAAATTCGCGATTAATTCGGCGCACACCGGTGTGTTGCCGGTGCTTGAGCGGATAAATTAAAATCTCCTATCATTACCACTTACTACAATATTGTTCAATGATTCTAAATGACAACCCATACTCATTCTCACTACTATTAGGTGGTATGTAAACAACACATAAAAAACAAAAACCTATTACGTAAATAAACAGTGGCACCTAATAGTTCAAAAACATCGTCATCAATGTTTACTCTCTACTTAGTGTAGTCGAATTAGCAAAAAGATTGGACTTAATTCGTGTAGTTGTAATTTTTTATGGAATCATTAGAAAACATGAATATAAGTCTCCTCTGAGTTTGCACCATTCTTGTTATGTACGGAACATTGTTTAATGTTAGGTACTAACATTAAAGTCTCATTATTTTAAATTTTAATTAATAACTAACTGTTGTACGTTTATCTAGATGTAGATACCTACCCCTTTGTTGTATAATTACTTTTCACCAAAAAAGGTGAGAGGTGTATGAAACACTAATAAATTAAAAAAAAATCATTTGTGGCTCAAGGGAAATTCAGTCTGTTGGTGCAAACTCAAAATAAGCTTTTTAGAGCATCATTAACACCCAGTTATTTTAGCACCCTTTTGCACCCCTTGGAAACCAGCATTTTACAATATTTACAAATTGTACTTCGGGGCAAATTAGTGTAGTCATGATTTTTTTTATATGTAATATATTCTACATATACTACATTCGCACCTAATAAAAATAAGAAATATACCACTAGAAGTTTATACAGAGAGCGTGGTTATATCGTAGCGTTCGCAGGGCGAACGCGGGGTTGAAGCAGGTCGCGGGGAGGGCGCGGGAGCAAAGCGTAGAGTGTGAACTATCATAGTTGTGGCAAGAAGCGATCCGTGCGTTACGCAAATTTATTATTTGTCATTTCCTTTTACTAAAATTAAAATGGATTATGAAGTGTATTGCATTGTTTGTCGTGAAGGTTTACTGAGTGGAGATGATACTGTTGACCTAAGTAGTCCGTGAGGAAGGTAAGACCGTTTGTTACTAAGCTACCTTTTTTCTACATTTACTGATCTCTTGAAGGATAACTCTAGGTCATGCAAACTGAGAGCAATCCTTGAATCCTCGAGTCTATCTCTTCTCACACTGAGTCCGACTCATCATAATCTAGACACGAGCGATTCCTGGCTTGATCTCATGCTCGCTTCCTCAGTAAATCTGGTTGCTAACCATGGTCAGGTTCCGGTTCCTGGGTTGTCTAGGCACGACTTAATCTATCTCACATACAAAATTAAGCCTCCCAGACAGCGACCTGCCATTGTGTTTCTCAGGAATTTCGCGAGGATGAACAAAGACCAGCTCAATGAAGATGCAAGAGCTGTTGATTGAGTGGACGAGAAAGTGGACATTTTTAATAGGTGTGTTCTTCACCTTATTGAAACACATGTACCTCTGAGGGCCGTCCGTGTTAAGCGCCCACCCGCTCCATGGATTAACCCTGGAATTCGTATGGCGATGAGACGGCGCACTATGTGGAGATTTAGTCGGTTTCGGGTCATAAATCCATAACTTCCATGTTTTTATAGATTTGCTGCTGATTTTTTTTTTTGTGTATTCTTGAATAAATGTACTTTTAAATAATATACAATTAATGGATATAATCATATGTTTATTGTCTAAAAAAAAATAGTAAACTTAAAATGTTGAAAAATGTTCAGAAATGTACGACTATATTTAAATAATTTGACCTTAAATGTTATAATAAACACAAATTAAACTCTTAAAATTACGTCTGCTATTATTTAGTACCATTACTTTTAACAAAAAAAAAAAAACATTGAATTATTCAACTAGCTCTAAAGCTTCATCTATAAGTTCCATAGACTTTTTACTAGATGGTTTTCTTAAACTTGTTATGTAAGGGTCCGAAGTATACAAAAGTGTATGTAGAACATCTTCATTTGTAGCTATTTTAGAGCATTTCCTAGCATGATGAAGTCTGAATCGTTTATAGTCTTTGTTCCTTGATTCCTGGGCATCTTCGGAAAGTTGTCCTAGGGGTAACACTGAATAATGCCGAATGACGCTTTCCCCGTGAATTAGGACTTTATGAACAGATGATGGCATATAATATCACAAATATTTATTACCATATCTTTGTGCTGTATCCAAAGCATACTGACCGAATTTTGTAGCATTAATAACTTTTCCACTTGACATAACTTGAAGTAAAACATACAATCGTTTAATCAATTCCTCGTCCACACCAGTAATTTCTGCACTGCACTGATAATTTTGAAAAAATTTATAGCTGTATTACCGTCATTGCTGTTACCAGTACCTTGTTTAGGTTTATCTATATTTATACCAAGTTCTTCTCTGAACCATCTTTGTACATATGCCTTCTTTTGTTTTTTCAAATCTTTGTTTTCATTTGTTGTAGCAGACCATTTTTCGAAGCCTAGGTTATAGGATACATGTAAAATTAGCTCCATAAATCGAATCCAGCAATGCAATGTCGATAACCCATATTGATAAGAATTTTCATCAACTAGTTTATTTTGCACTTTTTCTAAATTATTCATCTCTGTTGGTCTTGCACCACAAATAGTGCATACAGCACCTGAAGAAGTTTCTGACAAAACTTGAGCCACTTTCCCGTCAACCATGGTTAAAAATAATGTATGTTGTAGCATACCTACGTATTTGTAGGATTTTTTACTGTTTTATGCTATAATAGATTAACATATTTTGTGCAACGAAATTGCAACTTTTTTTTTCTTCTTTTATTATAATATTAAATTTCCTATCAAATAACATAATTTACAGACCTTCGGCAAATTTCGGCAACTGTCAAAACTCTAATTGAAAGTTTCAGGTACGCAAAAATGATATGTCACGAGATAAATATTTGTAGTAAATATATTTACAAATATATAGCTTTTTAATGCATACCAGTCAAAAGTAGATAGTATAAGCTTTCTGTGATGGTATAATTCTTGTGTAGTTTTCATTGCTAGCTGGCTAGAAAATAATCATGAAAAAAATACAAATTCAGATTGTTTTGTGATAGTGTAGGAATGATCGTGTTTAGATGATCTTTTTTACAAACCAGCAGTGCGATTCTGTAAGCATGTCGAAGTGAACACTTGGTCAGGGCGCACGACGGGTGAGTTGTCAAACCATGCAAATAAGATGAAATGACAGCTCAGTTGTCGTTCACTCCGCCTAGGTGAACACCGTGAGATGTTGACAGAATCGACCGGCAGTACCGACCACATACATAATTTATGTATAATATAGTAGATTAACTTCTTAGCTACAGTTTGAGGTATAATACGAGTAACTGCGCCGATTTTTACAAAATGTATTTATGGCCAGGCTCTCTTAGGCACCTCCACATAGTGCGGCGTGACAAGGCCTTTCGAAGATATAGAAGAGATCGCAGTGAGGAGATCTGGAACCTGTACAAGGTGGCTAGAAACCACTGTAACCAGATGGTAAGAGCTTATAAACGCCGCTACATTTGTGAAAATGTACTTAACTCTTCACCGGCTGATATATGGAAGTTTCTCAAATCACTCGGCATAACAAAGTCCTCCCCTAATGTCATTTGTTCTAACGTGTCCTTGAGTGATTTTTGAAAATTGATTTGAATAAGCAATTTTCATCGTCGGATATGCTTGTAGATGCCATTAAAAACAAAACTCTTCTTGAGATTACTTCCACGCCAATCTTACTTCCCGATTCTTTCTCTTTTTCCCCAGTGACCGACCCTGAAGTCCTCAAAACCTTCAATGCAATTAAGTCCAAGGCAGTTGGCTGTGATGGTGTCAGCAGAACTATGATATCCCTCATAATTAAAAATATTCTCCCTATTATTACACACATTATCAATGCCTCCCTACAAACTGGAGTATTTCCCACAATCTGGCGTAAGGCCTTCATAATCCCTCTTCCTAAAATATCCAACCCCAGTTTATTTAATCACTACAGACCAATCTCCATTCTCCCTTTCCTATCTAAGATCCTGGAAGCAGTTGCTCTTAAACAAATATCTACTTTTGTGTTTAGGAATAATCTGTTATCCCCTTTCCAATCAGGTTTTCGGCCTGGCCACAGCACAGCCACAGCTTTGCTTAAGGTTATAGAAGACGTTAGGAATGGCCTGGAGAACTAAGATTAACGGTGTTAGTTTACATTTCTTCAATGCTTTTAACACCGTGGATCACATCCTCCTCGCTATTCTGTCTCAAATTGGGGTTTCTTCGTCGTCACGGGATTGGTTTTCATCATATCTTCGTGGTCGCCAGCAAGCGGTCCGTGCTGATCAGAAATTTTCTGAGTGGTGCGCCCTGAAAACTGGCGTTCTACAAGGCGGTATACTCTCTCCACTCTTATTTTCTCTTTTCATAAACTCTCTTACCACTATTCTCAAATGCTCCTACCATCTGTACGCTGATGATCTACAGCTCTACGCGCAAACTGACACTGACAACCTGGACAACTGCATCTCATTGCTGAATGCTGACCTTCTAGCTATCAGTGATTGGTCAAGCAGATTTGGGGTTACAGTCAATGTCAGTAAATGCCAGGCTATCCTGATTGGCAGTACTTATTTTTTACGTAACTTGGACACCAGTCAACTACTGCCGCTTACTTTCAACAATGCCGTCATCCCTCTCTCGCCACACGTTAAAGACTTAGGCCTAAACATTGATAACAGGTTAAGTTGGAATAAGCAGATTGCTCAGGTTAGCCAGAATGTAACTTACTCACTGCGATCTCTATAGATTCAAGCATTTTCTTCCTTCTAGCACTAAAACCACTTTGGTTCAATCACTTGTGCTTCCTATAATTGATTATGCTGATGTTTCCTACTATGGTCTATCCCAAGAACTTCTTAACAAACTGGATCGACTACTTAACAACTGTATTCGTTTCATTTTTGGCCTTCGTAAATATGATCATTTCTTCATTTCGTTCTCAGCTTAAATGGCTGCCTATCCGTCAAAGGAGATCCCTCAGATCCCTCTGCTTGCTCTTCACTATTATGAATGATCCTTGTGCTCCTGATTATTAAATACAATATTTTAAAGTGTTGGGCAGTTCTCACAGTCTTAACCTTCGAGCATCCAAAAACTTACTCCTTCATATTCCTTCTCCCCGCACCGGGTTTATGCCTAATTCCTACGCTATCTCAACCATTAAACTCTGGAATATGCTACCTCTTGACATCAAGAAGGCTGAGTCCAAGTTTTCCTTTAAGCGTAAAATCCGAAGACACTACTTAAAAGCCTGTCATTCTTAGTTTGTCTTCGTCATAATTATTATGAGTTCTCTCAATCTGAAATTTTAGTATATTAAATCATATTTATTAGTTTATTATTTTACAGCTATGTAATCAAACAAATAAATAAATATTAAGTTTTATATTGATAATATAAAACCTTTTATTTCTCTTCAGTATGGTCAGGTATTCCTTTTGTCATTAATATAAGTTAGTAAAATATTCAATTTTTAACCAGTAATACATATAAAGAAAAAAATGGCACAGTGCATGTCTAGCCGGACATGAACTCATGATAGACAATAGGGTTGCAGTAGTCTCACAATGAAGAGCATTTTAAGACTAGCAATCCAAATTGCAATTCCTCCCATCCTACCCCTGTATTACCTACGTATCTTAGTTAACAACGAAAGTGATAACCTTATCGATTCTCCATCGTTCTGACTTTTAAAGCAATAGAGATGTAGCTGACATTAATTATCATATTTTTATTGAGGCGCATACATAAAACTCCTAATTTTGTATACTAAAATGTTGAAGGCTAAGAACTCACGACGCGGTTTTCAACAGCGCCCGCCGCGGTTGCGGGCTTGCGGCGTCTGTAGAATGCAGCAATATACCTATGTAAACAATTCAAGCAAATTTCACGACGCGCGACGCCCGCTTGCGCTGCACCGGCGGGCAGCAGCGGGAACCGCGACTTAGCATAACCGTCTCTTTTCTGAATCAGTGGATGCACCCATAACCTTTTAGGCCTTCTTTTTTTAATTCTTCTGTGAAGCAAAAATATCGTAACAGCTCGTTTTTTACGTGTGTTCGACGGTCTGGAAATCAACTAAACAATCTGATCGTAAGTAACCGCCCGTCTTGCGATACTCGCCCGCCAAGTTTGCGGGCGAAAATCCAACGGCAGCGGCTGCGGAACCGCGCAAAACTGCGGTCTCGTGAGTTCTTAGCCTTATTCCTACGTTACTTGATGACGTAGGATAATCAGCGCTGTCACAGGGTCTATAACTCGAAAGACAAATAAATAATTTGAAAGAAATAAAGGACATGCTTGCCTGCCGTTTTATTTTTCGATTAAGAACAAGCTGCTTTTGCATTAAAAAATCTTTAGATTTGTATACTATTACTTACAAACAGAGCATTCACAATCAGAAAGTACTCCTTCGTCGTAAAACACATCCCGCAACACAACTACGCGCTTATGTACGTGGCGACGACGCTTCTTGTCAGTTTATTATTCCGTGTCGCGCGCTTGTCTCTTCCATATAAAATCTTCCATTTGACAATTAAAAAGTGCCTGTAAATGGTTTAATTGAAATAAATGCTTTGACTTTGACTTTGACTTTGACATAGCGTAGTTGCTCAATGGCAATGACTACAATACACGAAAAATGTATGTTCCATATAAAAATGCTAATTTTTTATTTGGTGCAATTAGATGATTGTGATGATTCTCAAAACAACCAAAATTTCCCCCTAAGTACAGCGGCAGAAAAACGTGAAAAACTAATTTCCGTATGTCACACCAGGGTGCAAAATCAATAATGTATTTAGGCCAAAATGACTAACCCTTTCCTGAGTTTACAAAACTACACGATTTTCCCCTAAGCCGCAATGACCAAAAATCTTGTTTATAGATATTTTATTTTTTTTCTAACGCTGCGTTGCTCTGATTTAAATAAATAAAATGTAATAATGTTAGATTGAGGTGTAACAAAGCATATAAAAAATTACGATGAGTACAACTGTATGCTCTGCTTAGTTATGAACAATAAACAGTTTTCACAGTTTTTCACCCCCTTCCGTAGGGGTGCTAAATGCAATTTGTTTTTTATACTAAATTTTTCACTCATACAAAACCATCAGAAACGTTTTTGCCTCCGGAGAATTTATTCCAATCTTTATTAAAAAATTACCTAATTTGACTAGGTATACTAACTGGTACTCGCCGGCCGCAGCTCGATTCGCGGTGTGGCCACGAGCCACGCGCCGCCTTGTTTTCATCCATCCGCTCGGTCACATACTCACATGTCATTATAGTGAACCCAGGGGGGATTAATTCCGTATCACAAATTGATTCGTTTAGGCTAGTTTCCGTGATACTGATAACAAATAGATCCGAATTATGACTTGTTATTCCTACATAAAACTCCTCTAATTTAGTTCGCAGACCTCTTACGTTCTGATAATATGAGTCTATAGTAGATATATTCCGGGGTTTTTTGAAATGGTCTACGACACCAAACCAGACCATCAGGACGGCAACCAGTCGGTTGTCCTTTTAAGTGAAGGCACGTGAGCATATTCGCAAGAAATTGATAAAATCATCACAGCATTAATTCGTTAGATTCGTTTTTCTTAATACCTTTGTTAATTTTATGTATGTATGTATCTATGTATGTACGATCGTATCTTTTTCCCTCTGTTTTTCCTTTAAGTTGCACCTGCCATGTTGTCTCTGCACCACCCAAAGGTCGACTGGTAGAAAATGCCTATGGCATTAAGTCCGCCTTTGTACAGTGTTTTACTAGTGCATAAAGTTTTAGTAAATAAACCTATTCACAGAACTCCACATTTATTGGCCAATTATCAGGTTGACATAAAATGTCATATTTACTCTCCGGTAATGTCCTCCGGATGCAAAATCCCTTTCCGTTTTATGTTTTATTCGTTGTACTTTGACAGGTGTTTCCAATCCACATAATTATGTTTCTTACGTATATTTCTAAGTCTTCTTTAGTCTCCTTCTGTAGACGCCAGACGTGTAAATATTTGTTCTGTTCCTTGAATTTCATTTGTAGTAGTACTTCCTCCTCTTTTCACGTCTTTATTAGTATATCGGTTTTGTTTGTTTATTGATAGCGCTGTTTTGTTCTCCGATACTGAACTTGTGGATTTCGTGGCCACACATTCTTTGATTGGTATAATATTTGTGGGATTGCTAGTTACCCTCTTTTGCAAATGTTTTAGATGATGACATTATTTGCCCCTTAGGTGCTTCAAATCCCTCTGAACTATCCATTTTTGAACTTTCCACGCTAAGAGTGGATTTCACCAATGAAACTGAACGCGATCAGTACATCTAAACTGCGTTCAAGAGCTGTCGGCGTCAATATTCCATAGAAAAATAGTGACACTGACAGCTCATAAACGTGGTTTATACGCTGATCGCGATCAGATTGGCTTGGTGAAAATGGCCCTAAGACGGGCTCGTAGGAGTTCGTTTGATCCTAATCTCGTAAGTCCATGATTTTTATTTGTAACGTTTCTGCTTTGTTTGCCTTTTCTTGAACTACCTCCAATTTTCGCAAATCTTGCAATCATCATGTTTAAACGATTGACGCAATAGAACGCAAGTAGTTGGTGGTGCAAGCGAGACTAAATGTAAAGACTGCTCAACGGCAAACCTTCGAGATGTTCCGGCAGTGTACCTCAGGCAGGAACAGTTAGCTATTAGTTGAGGTTGTAACAGTATGTATCGGTCGCAGACGCAACCAGCATAAGTTCGAGCAGGCGGCGGCCATGCTGACGCGGCGGCGCGGCGTGGCGCAGCGCCTGGTGGACTACGCGACGCACCGTGCCACGCTCGCCGGCGCCCTCGCGCACCACTGAGTACTGAAGCAGCTCATGGTGGACTACGCGACGCACCGTGCCACGCTCGCCGGCGCCCTCGCGCACCACAAAGTACTGACGCAGCGCCTGGTGGACTACGCGGCGCACCGTGCCACGCTCTCCGTCGCCCTAAGAGCGCTTGTAGACGTCCGTTTTTTTCACCAGATAACGGACCGTGTTTTTTGCCGGATTCGCAGTGGTGTATGAATTATAATGAATGTGTGTACATGCACCGGACATCGGTCCGGCGAACAATTTACGCCGGATGCACCACCGCTTCCCCTCGGCGCGACGGACACCGGTCCGGTGTTAGAAAGGGCGGTCATCCACGCCAGTGTATTGGTGCGTGTTGACGCTGCCGGACGTATTGCCTGTTTTCTGTTAATTGAGTGCCGTCTACCGTCAAAACTACGCATATAGACGGCAGTCCATCCATCCGGTAAAAAAAAAATGTATACAAAGATAGCCGTTTATTGACGGTCCGTTATCCGGTGAAAAAAACGGACATCTACAAGCGCTCTAAGATAGTACTGAGTGCTGACGCGCTGTGTGCTCGAGTGAGCGCTCCATGCGCTTACTCCGAGCTGAGACTCTGTGACTGTGTAGTGATACCTAGTGCAATATTATTATCATTATTATGTAGTGAGCGGATAGCGATATAGGTATTCAACACGAAAGCACTGCGTCAAAGTATTATATCGGTTGGAATGTGACAAAAAGTACGGATGCTAAACTTTTTTAAGTGAAAAGCATATTAGCATACTTTTTTTACACTATTGTTTGATCTTTTTCTGCAAAAATTAAGACATAGAAAGTGTTTTCGTGATGGAGTAAGCTTTGTTCTAAAAGAATATTGTGATGTGTCGTTTCGAATAGGTAGTGCAGGCCAAGCCTCGCCCATTGTAGATATTATATAATAGTTGACATGTACATATAAATATTAATCCTAAGTAGACGTAGCATCTCAGCGATGATATTCCTCCTGTAGGTATGTACCTGTGTACGTTACCCCAACAAGAAAGTGTCTCCTAGAGTTATATGAGTAGAACGTATTATTGGTGCCTTTTCAGTTGTAAATGTGCCCCCACATAAAAAATGTGTGCCCCCTGTCGTTTTGGAAAAAAACGGAAAAAACGATTCTTGCTGGGGTAACGTTTTTCTAGCAGGAAAATTCTAAACGAATGATCGGAGAGAGAAAAATTGTGCATAGCCAGAGAGCTTATATGTGTGCCAAAATGTGCCCCCAAAAATAAAATCTGTGCCCCTTCAGGTTTTCAAGATATTGCATTTCCTGCTGGAGTAACGTTTTGATGAATCGTATATCTCTAAAACCATTGCATGTGCCCCTGTAGAATAAACATACACGAGTAGCTCTTAATGTGTGCCCCTTTGTGCCCCAATTAGATTTAAGAAAATATTTATAGTTTTCAAGTTATCGCGGTTTTATGGAAACCCGAAGAAACATCGCAGCGCCTTAATGAGACAAGGCATAACTTCGCTGAAAACTGTATTCGGTTCTTCTTGACGGTCATAATAACCATACAAAGTTTCAAAACTGTTCATGCATGCGTTTTTGAATAATCATGCTAAAAGTAAAAACGATGGTGTCATAACTTTGACGGCAAAATACAAGGAACTGGCACAATCCCAGATGTGTAGGTGTAAACCAAAATCTTGTGCCTTTAGTCAAAAATATATGGTGAAAATATTGAGCTTCAAATGTTACGCATTAAGTAAATATAAACAAAAAACCAAAATATGTAAACAACGGCTGGTTATCCGACCAAATCTGAATGACTACTAAAAAGCGACGGATTCATACATATCGATGACCTTCTTTATTGGACGTATTATACCTAAGCTGTTGTCCGTACAGTCGCGTTCAAAAGTTTTGAGGGCTAATTAAAAAATATATTAAATGCACCTTGTGACTATATGTGTTGTTATGGCTGCCATAGAACATTCTGTAAAAATCAAATCAATTATTTAGTTATTTCGGCTAAAAAGATACAGCCCTGTGACTGTGACATGTTGAGTGTTGACGGATTGTGGTCGAGTCTTAGTTTTGGAGACATGAATTCTTGTCATGAATTATTTTTTTACATAGTAACTAGAAGTTATTAAGGGATTATATGTCATCAACCTAGCACAAGAAGAGAATTAAATACGTATTATACAAAAAAAGTAAACAAATTACTGAATCGCTTTTGACGAAATTTCTATTGGACCAATCGGAAAGTATGTATATCCTTTCAGATGAAAACAAAACAAACATGATTTAGAACATACTAGTTAAAAAATAAATAAACAGGTAAAGTAATGAAAAAAAATCCAAGTGCTTGATAAGGTACAAGTATTTTTAAATAAGTCAAAACAATGCCATTAAATACTTACCACCGCAGATCGTGCCATAAAATTCACCACCCCTACAACCACATAATTTTTATAAAATGCTTATACGCCACTTTCAGCCAACTTAAAAAAAAGTAAACAAACAGTATCAGTGCAACTGCGTGACTCAACGTAACAGTGTCCTTGGCGTCATAACATAACTGCAACTGTTTACCAATACCAAGTAATAATCCAAACGCACTTCTTAGTCAATAAACACTTTGTACCCATTATTCATAATAGAGCGACGTTACACGTAACTGTCTCTGTCACACTAACACCGTACGCGTACTAGCTGTCTCACTTTCTCTAAGCTAGACAAAGCGATTCCTTGCGTGACGACGTCAGCGGACGCCGCGGGGCCAGAGATGTATGTAGCGGTGTGGGGAGGCGAAAAAAGGGAATCTTCTATTAAGGTAAATGCTCCAACCAGCCTGCGAAATTCGAATTTTCCTAAGTTTTTTTGCAATTTGCAGGCCAGTGCTTGGTTGTATGTTGTTTAAAATATTATTCGCGGCTGTAAGACATATGTAGATACAAAATTATAATCATCAATATCATCAATACAATGCTCTAAGTTCATAAAGATGTAGGAATGAGTTTTTCTGTTTTTTCTTTTTTCCTACGCTTTTATTTAGTACGAACATATTTAGTGTCAGTTTATTTGTTGTCACGAAACGTCGCTGCAATTTGTACAAAAAAAATACGTGTGAATAACAGTGCATTTCCAAATAAAGAAGCGAGTATTATTTTCATAGCATTAGCCTATTAATACAATTCATGTATGTATCGTCTTTATCTATATATTACAAGTTATTCTGATATTGTGGCTAATTGAGGTTGTTTCTCACGAAAATGCTACACATATCAGTCACATTTCGTCACTCATATGACGTAACTCACATCTACGTGTAAAGTTAAAACATGTTTACACTGCGGCTGAAAATTTTAACAAATTATATGCGGCGTCCGGTGTTATCTCCATACAAAACGTTTCACTAATAAATAAATCTGACATTTACGGAAAATAGATATAAAAGAGTTTTAGTGTAATTTTTTAAAATAATAATTTGGAGGTTTCGAATAAATGCTGAATTTGATCATTAAACCTGCATTTTAGCTCCCTGCCGGACCCTGCTCAATTTGAGCAGTAGGACATAGTTACATGTAAACTCTGCTTTACAATAAACGTGACTTACATTAGTATAAAAATACAGGTATGTCACAAAACAGTTTGGTCACGATTTTGAGCATGTTAGTCACATGTACATTTTGTTTGAAAATGGCTCTTATAAATGTACTTAATCATGTGTAAGGTCATAGAAACAGCTATTAAAATATAATCCAATAACAACTTTATTTTATTAGATATTACTTTTCTACTTCAGTGTACTCAGGCACAACACGTGTGAACCGGTTAGTGAGTATAGTAAAGAAGGTCATCGATATGTATGAATCCGTCGCTTTTTAGTAGTCATTCAGATTTGGTCGGATAACCAGCCGTTGTTTACATATTTTGGTTTTTTGTTTATATTTACTTAATGCGTAACATTTGAAGCTCAATATTTTCACCATATATTTTTGACTAAAGGCACAAGATTTTGGTTTACACCTACACATCTGGGATTGTGCTAGTTCCTTGTATTTTGCCGTCAAAGTTATGACGCCATCGTTTTTACTTTTAGCATGATTATTCAAAAACGCATGCATGAACAGTTTTGAAACTTTGTATGGTTATTATGAACGTCAAGAAGAACCGAATACAGTTTTCAGCGAAGTTATGCCTTGTCTCATTTAGGCGCTGCGATGTTTTTTCGGGTTTTCATAAAACCGCGATAACTTGAAAACTATAAATATTTTCTTAAATCTAATTGGGGCACATAGGGGCACACATTAAGTGCTACTCGTGTATGTTTATTCTACAGGGGCACATGCAATGGTTTTAGAGATATACGATTCATCAAAACGTTACTCCAGCAGGAAATGCAATATCTCGAAAACCTGAAGGGGCGCAGATTTTATTTTTGGGGGCACATTTTAGCACACATATAAGCTCTCTGGCTATGCACAATTTTTCTCTCTCCGATCATTCGTTTAGAATTTTCCTGCTAGAAAAACGTTACCCCAGCAAGAATCGTTTTTTCCGTTTTTTTTCAAAACGACAGGGGGCACACATTTTTTATGTGGGGGCACATTTACAACAGATAAGGCACCAATAATACGTTCTACTCATATAACTCTAGGAGACACTTTCTTGTTGGGGTAACGTACACTATGTACCTTACCACGATTCTATCGCCTTTGTATGAAACACTTGTGCTTTAATAAATGTTTTGTAAAACGATGTTTATAAAGTTTAAGTTTGCATTCACTGCATTTTATAATTATAAATAATGTCATAGAAATAAAACATTGTATTGTTAAGTGTGACCGTTTTAGTGAGGATATTGAAACGTACAATAGTACAGTCAAGCGTGTTTGTCTCTATGTCGCAGGGCGATCGATCACTAAGAGAATCAATTAAGTAGGTACTTTTATAGTTCATGATGAGTTCAAAAATAATTTGTCTCCGAAGTAAGACAGGTAAAGGCAAATTCACTGTACATTATGTATTATAGGTACAATCTAGTCATTAGTTCCATGTTCGAACTTAGTGACCAATAGTCGCATGCGACTGGTTGGTCGTACGTGCCGACGGCGACGTCCCGATGTCTTGATGCGCTCTGTGAGCTATGTTACAGACACAGCTTGACAAGTTGACGTGCTGCAGTGCAGCTGTCGGTATTACAGCCTGCGACGATGTCGTACGATGCATGGTAATGTAAGCGTCGCGCGTAGTCCTGTGAACAGGTAGCTTTAATAACTCAGTAGTCACTTAGTTAGTGAAACAATTTTTGTTAAATTTGTAAAATTTACGAATGTGATAAATACATGAATTCAATTCTGAATATGGTACTTATTACTTTTTTATATTGAGAAGACATTGAATTAATCTATTAACCTTCTAAGTAAAGTAAACCTTATTCATAAGTAATGAACAAAAATTTGCCAAATTACTTGGAAGTGGCAGTAATTACCTAACGAGTAAAAGCCTCATTAAATCAAAGTAATCCTTGACTCATAATAACACCGGCACGGACACCGGATACAACACACACTACTGATAGACAAGCAGGCAGCAGACACCAGGAGTGCAGGAAGTAGAGAGACAGAAGGTATGTTCCATACAGATACAAGGAGCGAGCAGCGCGCGCACAGCCACGCTTTACCTATAACAGCGAGTCCGAGCGCAGTCGTTTCACAAATTACGAAATTTCATTTGTAGCCAGCTAAACTCCGCTGATGTGAAAGAAAGAAAGAAAAACTGTTTATTTACGTGAAAGTGGCGCAGATACACAAAATAGTTAAGCATTAGGCCTAAATAAAAAAAATTAATAAAAAAAAAACAAAATCAGGTGTAAACCTATACAGCGAACCATAATATAATGCGTCACCACCGCGCAAAACGGCCAACGCTCAGCATAATACCGAGGCCCGTGCACGAAGACACGAATCCATGGCGCTGGTTTTCATCGTGAGCCGGAGTGTCACTGCCTCAGAACAATAAACTAAATAATACCTATGCAATGTGCACTAAACAAACTAAAGACAATTACTCACTGTTCCGAGGCAGAGAACAATACCTACATAAAACAGGTACTGAGACCACCGTGGACACAAAAAGACACTGTATCGGCCTACCTGTCGTACCTGTGCAGGGCACGACACACAAATAAGGTATGATGAAATATAAAATATAAATATAAAACTAAAAAAAACAGTTATAACACATCTAAATATCATTCGTTCAAATTTTCATGTGGAGATGAGATAACTTTTGTTTAGTTGTAGTTGTATTGATCGATTCCCTTAGGTGTGGGAATCAATTTAATTGAACTGTGTAGGTAGGTGTTATTTTGAAATCGCCGATCGTGCTTATGTGTCCGTCCGTCTGTTTTCGCTCGTTGCATGGAGCTGTCCTTCTGTCTTTTGTCTTTGTTATGATGAGACACTGAGTTCGAGATGGTTCGGAAGCGCGCTTCGTGCATCGCTGTAGCGGTACCGCGGCTCTCGGGCTAGTGCGGCTAGTGCGGCTACTCGGCTAGCCGGCTACACCACTTTCACTTGTGACGCGTCACGTGACACGTCACGCCCGGTGGAATGTGCTACAAGGAAGGTGGTCGTAAAATTCATGACGATTACTATAATAATAATATAATAATAATAACTCGAACTTTACTCGAACCTTTTTGTAAAGATTCCATACCTACCTACTGTCTCCGACGAATCTGTTTGTTTAAGTGGTCGCACGTCGTCAGGTAGATGGCGGGGATTGTTGGTCATTAACATTCAAGTCGTGCTTTCCCTTCTACTCCACCGTGCTCAGGCGCTCGCACAAGTGCACAGACAGTGTAGTAGCGTAGACAGTAGACCACGCACGTACGCAAAATTACGAGACAAACTTTCGAAAAATAAAATATCCTATACCTACCAACTTAGTTCGCGTTTTGGCGGGAAGACTTGACAAGTGTAGTAAAAGTGTTGGGAACATGCAGTGCTTCAAGTATATTCTGGCGATGGTTAGTATTTCAGTTCAGTTTGATATAATGTGTGTTGTGAATACTGTTGTGTAACGTTGCGTGTTGTGAAATCGCTGTGTGTGTGTAACATGTCCATGTAACCTATGAGCCATGACATGACATGACACAAGGACATCGTTTGTAAGGTTTTGCTGTAGGACTGGATAGGTACTGGGCGCAAATTCAGAAACAATGCTATTGTTTCTGAATTTGCGCCCAGTACCTATCCAGTCCGTACCTGATTGTGATTTATGCTGTGCAGTACCTACCTACCTATATAGGTACCTACTTACTTACGAAGGTATTAATTGTAAGGTCAACTGCCGTCACTAGAGAGCCTATTAATGTTAGGTAGGTACCTAATAGGCTCTCTAGTGCCGTGCAGTTACCTAACTTGCAAGTGTTAAGTAGGTAGGTACTAGGTACCTAGCTCAGACCAACAAAAAAAGGTAGACGGCGCACTGCGAACATCAAAGATGAAGCCATCTTTTTATCTATGTGTGTCTCGAAGGGTTGCCATTTTTTATTTTTTTTCCCTATAACTTGGGAAACAATACTTTATGGGTAAGCTAATGTTGTGCAAGTCAGCAAAAGTAAGATATTGTTGAGTATGGTATTGTAACTTAATTTTTTAGAAAGATCTATACCTAAGAAACAAATTTTTACATCACACATACCTACATTCAATTAAGTAAGTTAAGTTATAAAAGGTTGTCGAAGCGTAACAAGCGTAAGTCATTATGTAAATTGTTTTAAAATAAAATAGGTAATTATATCTTTAATCAACTTTAATTAATTAAAAAAGACCACCATAACAATAGAACAATGACGTGTAAATGTTATGTTTATCATGCTTACATAAGAAATATTATTTATCATGAACAAATAAAGTCTTTTTCAACACATTTGCTCAAAAAAATGCATTTACGAAGACTGTATACATTATTCGAAAGTTAAATCTAACGCACCATACAATGGAATGTGCGGTAAAATAGGTACTCTCACCTAAGTACATATTTTACCGCCTACTCCGTTGAATAGCGCCGTACGTATCCTTTACAGTCTTTTTTTAAATTTATTTAAAGGAGTTTAAATAAGTACTAGAATAAAATATAAGCTCAATGATTGAACCTACTTGGAAGCGCTTTTGCACAATACGTTCGTCTCAATTTAATACTAAAGAGAAAATAAGACGAAAGATGTAGTTCCATTTGCAAATTCGCGCTATTTTCATACTACAAACGTCAAAGATTGTTGCGACTTTCCGACTATCAAAAAACAAAAAGTTTTTTTTCAATACCTATTGTACTGTTTTCTCGCAAATGTGTTGAAAAACTTCAAATCTAAAATATTTTATACATTAAAAAAAAAGAAAATAGGAATATAACTCGAAGAAAGAAATCATATATTGTTTAATCGAATGGGGAAATATTAAATCGTATTATGGCAACCCTCACACTTAATGTCACTGCTTTCGTTTGTTGACGTTTTTGTTCCAAGTAACCTAAAATTCATAGTGAATTTATAATAAAAACGATGTTATTTCAAGTACTTACAAGTGAAAAGTAATTCCGTGAGACTTATTATGTGTTTTGCTATTGTTTTTACAAATTGTTACTACACAGGAAGGCATAATTATAGTTTTCTATAAATGTTTTCTAGACGACGGCTCGTGACGTACTAAGAGCGATGAGCATGGTTTTAGTGTAGGTGTGTGAGTGAGCTTGTGTATTTACTTGAAGGAGCACGGTTTGGTGGCTTCACTTTTGATGTTCGCGGTGCGCTGTCTACCTTTTTTTGTTGGTCTGAGGTACCTAGACTTGACAATTGCAAGTTGCATTAGGAAAGCATCTCTTAAAGGTACCTAGGTAAGTAGAAGTACCTACCTACTGTTACGTGATAAGGATGCTGCCAACTGCCAGAGCCATGAACTAAACTGAATGGAACTGTTAGATTAAGGTGCACTGGGGCAATTCAGAAAATGGGTCATATTCTGAAAGTTCAAAAATTCTACTAATCGTAGGTAGCCATATTTTCCAATTGGCAACATTGATTTAGACGCCATCTTTATCGTCCTTGCCGCGTCATTCGTCGTGAGAAGCTAGTGTCAACATCACGTGCGTAGTGTCAACTTTTACCAAAAGAGTGTTTTTCGCGCCAATTTTATGATTTGAAATGATGTTGGGGTTATTGAACCCCAACATCATTTTCTCGGAATTCTGGTAGGTAAGTTGTTTGTTTTTACGATACGTTGTAGTTTTTAGCGAATTCGTGAGAGTAAAGCAACGTCCTAGCTGTGTTTTCAATTTTTCAACCCATCTGGGGTGATTCCGATCTGTAATCATTACACGATACGATACCCCACTTAGTTTTTCCATAGAAATTGACAGTGATTCTCAATCTGTTCGATCAGATGTTTTGCATTACTTTGGGAATAAACTGCGTGACAATTATTAGGAATAAACTATTTATTTAGACTGAAATTTTGAGAACCACAATCTCTTCTTGGGGTAATTCGGAATTACAAAACTATGAGAAATTATATTAGCGATACTATTGCGAAAACTCATGAGATTTTGTGTAAGAGGTAAATACGATTGTAAAAGAAATGTAAACCTTCGGTCAAAGTGCAATAAAATCAAGTTTTGAATGATTTCGGAATAACCCCAAGATAGTGCGTAATTTCCCCTCTAGCAAAAAAATATAACTCAATCATTCAAATTGCTCTATTTAGCGAATCCAACTACATAATTATATAAGAATCTAATTTATTTATCTACACTAATATTATAAAGAGGAAAGATTTGTTAATTTGTTTGTTTGTTTGTTTGTTTGTTTGTTTGTTTGAAATGAATAGGCTCCGAAACTACTGGACCGATTTGAAAAATTCTTTCACCAGTAGAATTCTACATTATCAGAGATGGACATAGGCTATAGAATATTTTCAAAAAGTTAGGGATCCGTATGAAAACTTCGATAATGTGACCCAAGGTGTGAGAAAAAATCCTTATATCGCGTACGCTGCGGAATCTATTGACAATAGAGCAAAGTGATGTACTACAGTTTTATAGAGGTCATCAATATCTACAAAAAAGTCCGCGATACCATATGTCTAACTATTATGGATAAGTCACCATGACCGCTTTTTGTTAATATTAGTCAAGCAAATCCCATGGTGAAATAAAAAATGGTGATTATAGTACCATGATATTAATCCTTATCCATTTAAATGATTTGATAATTAAGGTTGATTATGTCCGTGTAAATTACACTTTAAATTATTCAAATCGGACCTTTCGTTCAAAAGTTACGACGGTAATAAACATGCTCGGAGTAAGAAAAATGTCGCGGCTTGAGCGAACTGGGGAGAATCGTATCAATGCTTGGTCCGATGACGTTGAAACACCACGGCATTTAAATGTTTTCGATAAAACAATAAGAATATCAAATGTTTGGATTTTTCGAAAATCAACTAGGTACATACATAATAAGGGGTGAAGCAGGGGTGAATAAGTTTTTAGGGGAGGAAATTATAGCTTGCTTCAATTTACGTCGGAATTCTATGAATAAACTAAAAGTGGGATAATTGCAACAGATCATGTACCTAACAATTTTTGCATAATCAACCTCTGACGGGCTGAACGGGGTGAACAGTTGCGATGAACCAATAATGAGAGTCGTTGTGCTTAATTTTCCAAAACTAACCTTTATAAGGGGATATGTATAGGGGCGTTGCAGTTTGTGGAGTACCTACTATCCTCACGCGGACGAAGTCGCGGGCGAAGTGCTAGTTTATAATAAACACACCAACAGCACTGTCACTAACAATTCAATTAAAATAACATTTAAAATCGGCATTTTAGTAACCATGCAAATAACAGGTACTTATGCATGACATTGATATAAGTAATGTATATTCGAGACAAGAAGAAAAAAAATAATAATAAGTGTTCAGTAGACATAAATGCAGAACACTACAAAACAAAAACCATTTGAGCCATGCAGACGTACATTATACCTACACACTGTTTATATAGGGAACGTCTGTACGAAGCGATACTCATAAAGAAAACTTCGATAGGGTAGGTATCTATCCATACTAATATATATCCATACGTTGAATCTTTTCGCTAAGATAACAGAAGTCGCATAATATTGGCAGTAATATGAAACTACTTTACATATTTAACCGAACTGTAAACCTCTCGTCATCTCGTAAAAAAACCCGGCGGAATTACCCCAGTGCACCTTATAGGTACTTAGTTACTACTGTAGGTAGTACCTACGCCCTTGAGGCGGATTAGAAACTGACACTAGGGTGTGTGAGGTCGTTAGAGCTTACTGCCCACGAAGAAGAAGACTGTTAGTCTTGTACGTGTCACCGGAAAATTGCAGACTCCGTAAGATTGTAGGTACCTGGCCTACCTAATCTTTATTAGGTACTTATTCAGTAATACCTAATATAAGTAGGTAAGTACCTAGGTACTTACAATTACAATATAAGTAGGTAAGTACCTACTTATTATGAAAAATCGTTTTACCTACCCATACAAAACGAATGAAAATGGCAAAGAAAAGTTGTCAGACGAGATATAGGTAAATCACAACACTGTAGTCTAATGCTCACGAGTAGGGGATCGGACCGCATCGGGGTAAGTGTGTGACCCGCTCACCTCAATCTGTAGGTAAGTAGGTAGGTACATTTGTGTGGATCATTGACATTGTGTTACTTACCTACTTTTCCTCTGCGACGCCGCGCTGCGACGCACAACACGGTGAGTTACAACTACCGCTCACTAGATGGCGCGACTGTTTAGGCAAAACAAGCAAGAATATTCACCATCTACAAGTACCTACCTAAAACACCCGGTAGGTCCCACAGATCTGCAAAGAAATCTGGACATGAAAAGCATTAAGAGCGTGTACGCCGTATGTCATTTCATACAAACTTTCAAGTCCTTATTCTTCAAAATGAATGAACCGATTTTAACGAAACTTGGTATGCATACGCTACATATCCAGGTCTAAATAGTTATCAGAAAACATTTTTGAAAAAGATTTCAGAGGGAGAGAGAGAGCGATTTTAAGTTTTCTATAAAAAGTGAAAAATCACTTTACCCTTCCCCCTGAACTCTTTTTCTACAATGTTTTCTGATAACTATTTAGACCTGGATATCTAGCGTATGCATACCAAGTTTCGTTAAAATCGGTTCATTCATTTTGAAGAATTATGATTTGAAAGTTTGTATGAAAAGCCGTACCGCGTAAACGCTCTTAAGGTCGGATCTAGAAAAAGTCAGATTTTCAGGAGAGCAAAAATAAAATTGAGAAACATTTTTCCAATAGGTACCTACTTGCTATTAAAACTACGACTTAGAACTTATTTATGGTAGGTAGGTAGGTACTTACTTAACCAATTTTATATTTTTATCTAGGCAGTAGGTAGCTGGGGGAGGGGGGCGGTCAGGTAGTTGGCACCCGACCGTTCGTTGATTGTTTTTTATCACGGTCGGGTGCCAACTGAACGGTTGACGCAATGAAATTATGAAACCTGTCGCAAGTGGGAAGCAAAAATTTTATTTACATGTGAACAAAGTTACTTCAACTTAAGTACCTATGTGGAAGAAATTATGAAGATGAAATCTATCCGAGGCGGGGGGGCAAAATTATTCGAGCTTGCACAAAAATTTTATTCTAATGCTCTTTCATCGACCAGTACCTACCTATTTGCGAGTTCATATTGTCTTTAAAAACAGTGATGTAAGAAGATTCCTGAAAAAATATGCGGCACAAATTCAACAGCCCCCCAAGAAAATGAAAGAAAGTAGCATCCTTACCTACATACCTAATTATTTCGGGGAGGGGTTAGGGGGTTCCATCTGTGGGGTGACACCACGTTATCCGCACCGGGTGTAAAGTACCTAGCGCAGAGGTCAAGGGAAAAACATGATTGCCTCATTCTTTAGACCAGTCTTTCTCAAAGTGGGTAAAACCTACCTACTACACAACATCGATTATTTAGTTTTTATGTCTGCCCTGTTTGATTGTATAATACTAAAAATATTTAACGTAAGACTAGGTAGGTAGGTACTACATTACTACTTTTAGAGTAAAGTCTCGCAAACCTCCATTGAAAAGAGAGAATCCTCCGAGCAGACGGTTGTTGTCTGGTGGGGCGACTGTGCGATAGTTTACAGTCGGACTGTTGTATCTGTTCAAATCGCACGGTAAACTCGGATAGCGCGATGCAGGATTTCGTTCAGTTAGTTCGCAGCTGGTGGGATAGATGGCGGTTCTTTTTGTTGCGATGTAGATTTTGCACACCACTCCCCTGCGGAGACCGGAGGTTGACTGTAGTGGACGAGTCGTCCATACTGCTTGAGATGCTTGCCAGGCCAGTGGACGATTTAGTCCAATCAACGAGGATATTAGTTGTATGGAGACTTCCGAAAAATTCACCCGCCTATGAAATTGGGCATAATATGATGACATTAGGTGATACAGATTACAGATGTACAATAATCCAACATTTCTGTTTACGTATGTATGTACTAGTTAGAATAAGTACCTATGTAAAGGAATGCAACATTTATTCGATTTCGGTGATACCCCAAATTTAACTTTTAACATTTTGCACTATAACTTCTACTGAAAAATTGCTCTGCCAATTTTTATGTTTTTATATGCTTTTATGTCCCTAAATACATAGCTTTGTTTAGTTATCCAAAAGATTTTCCTTTTTAAACTTGTACACTTCTGGACACATCTATTGGCCCACCTTAGAGTTTAGGTTTCGATGGCCCCTACCGAAATATGATTGCTAGATTGAACAAAAACTGTTGATGCAGTTTTAAACCTGATACATTTTACCATCTTTTTCGATCGTATTGTTTTAAATTTGAATTCAGAATACCATACTACATGGAGCTACGCCTAACAAGTCGGATATGCGCCTTGTTAAAGGCAATTGATTTTTGAATAAAAAACATGTTTTATCAAATAAAGGTTCAATTTAATAACGCATGTTGCCTCCTTGGGCATCTATCACAGCTCTCATACGATTAGGCATAGAGTTTATCAACCGCTCTATGAAATTTTGAGGGATCATCTCCCATTCCTCTTCTATGGCAGTTTTCAACTCCTGCATCGTCTGGGCAACTGGCTGACGAGCCCTAACACGTCTTTTTAGCTCGTCCCACATGTGCTCAATGGGGTTCATATCTGGGCTTCTGGCTGGCCAGTCCATAACTGTGATGTTCACATCCCGAAGATATTCCCTGACGATGCCGGCCGCATGGGCTCTTGCATTATCATGCATAAAAAGGAAATTTGGGCCCACATAGTCCGCGTATGGTATCACGTGAGGTTCTAAGCACTCACGAATGTACCTTTCAGCATTTAATGTTGGCAGCCGTGGTCCTGTAACAACCTCAAGTTGAGTTTTGCCGCTCGCGGATATACCGCCCCAGACAGTCCATGAGCCACCGCCATAAGCAACCCTCTCTTCAAAGCAGCATTGTGCGAAACGCTCTCCCTTACGTCGATAGACCTTCTTCCTTCCATCATTGCCATGTAACACAATTTTAGACTCATCAGAAAAGAGTACACGGCTCCAATCTTGCTGTGTCCAATTTAAATGACTGCGTGCGAAATGAAGGCGCGCTGTTCGGTGGGCTCGCGTTAGTTTGGGCCCATTAGCTGGCTTGTGTGGTACCATATCGCGTTCTTTTAACCTTCTCCGAACAGTTCGAGCGCTCACAGATACTCCGTGGAAGTCGCGAAGTTGGTTTTGTATCTCAATGGAGGTAAGATGACGATTTCTCAAGCTGGTCGTCACGATGAATCGATCCTGCCTTTCAGTTGTGACCCGAGATCGTGGCCTTCCTTGGCGACGAACAAAGCCGCCAGTCTCTAGGTACCTCCGATAAACATTTCGGACCGCAGATCGACTTAAATTAAGTTGAGCACTCACGTTTCTTTGGCTGTGTCCGGCCTGAATAAGTGCCACAGCTTGGGCGGCGACTTCAGGTGAAGTATCCATAGATTATTGATAGAACCTCACCTTAATGTTAAGAATAAGTAATGTTTGTTGCAAAACCAAAGATATCAATCACTTTTTCAAGAATTAAATCCAAGTAAACCAATAAAACCAAGTTTTCTTAGTATTCGATTGTTTGATATCAACAAACAGGCTCCAAATTGTCTTTTGTTTCTTTAAATTCTGTGTTCGAAATTCAAAAAAAGACTATTGAATGAAATTGTGAATGTGCCAGGTTCAAAACTGCATAAAAACTTTTTGCTCGACCTAATATAAAATTTTAGCTAGGACCAAACGAAACTGAAAATACAAGGTGGGCCAATAGATGTGTCCAGAAGTGTATTTTTAATTTTTAATTAATTAAATAATGTGAAAAAATCCTCCGTCCATTTTCATACCTATATTAGTAATATGATTTTATATTAAAACAGAAAGTGTTTCAGCCTGAGGAAATATTCACAGAGCCTCATAAGCAATTTTCATGTTTAGGTAAAATAACCTAACTTCTCGTAAAATAAATGTTGGATTATTGTACATCTGTAATCTGTATCACCTAATTTCATCACAATTCACATGCCAAATTTCATAGGCGGGAGAATTATTCGGGTCACATAAGCCCCGTTGATTGGACTAATTGGTTTCAGTGAGTCGGAACTGAAAGTCGCAGTCGCTCTTAATAATATTAATATAGAAATATAGATTAAAAGCAGCAGCTGCAGTGATAGTAGCGGTCTCTGCGGATGTGGAGGTTTGATGTTTAGCACCCACACCATTTTGTAAAACAAGTCATGAGTGTGTGAATATTTCCAGACGGCGGTGTTGCTGTCGTCGCTGCTGGCGGCCGACGGTACCATCCCGCAGCCCCGCGCGCCCAACTTCCAGTACTTTGAGAGGTAACTACTAGTACTACTTAACTAAACTATTTACTTAGTGAGTAGGGTGTGGGGCACATTGTTACATGGGGTACACTGTTACAATGCTAGTATCTCCGTTTCTGTCATTCACTTTTATAATGTTGGTATCTAGCTTTGCCGTTTTGACAAGCTCATAGGCGGCCATCCTGAAACTGTAGCCATTGCCTCAGTTTGTACCTTGTTTTAGAGATTACAAACAAAAAACGAATTTGTGAGAACAAACGCAGAAAAAATCACGTCAAAGTTTTTCGTTTCTTTCCTGGTGTAGGTAGGTATTATATTTAGGTAGGTACGTGATTATGATTTTCCTCTGTCCCCTATATCTTTAGCTTCAAATTATCAATAAGTAGAAATTTGTAAATTGTACCTACCTAAACATACTTTAATAAAATGATGCGAAATCGTAAGAGAAAGACGAATCACGGTCTTTGTAAAGAAAAAATAAGAGAGAGACCGTGATGCCATGCTGATGGTAGCAAGTGGGATAAATCTTCGAAAAGCAGGAAAAACAACAAACATCTGGCAGGTTTCTATACGTTCCCAAAGAATATTAGTCGGGGTGCATGAAGGAGCTTCCCCGTGTAGCGCAATTCGTTCCATCAGGCACTCAATTGAACCGAGCGCTCGGCGCATCCTGGACAGTCTCACCTAACATCTTATGAGACTGGCCAATCCTTCCTTTGCGGTGGTAGGGCTAATGCCCGCCTGATTAGCGACCGCCTCCCACCGGAGTCCGGCGTCAAGCAGCCTGCTGTTTCGTCGACGTGTGGGAGTACCTACCAGTGCCTTAGGGAACTTGAGAGTTAGCAGTTGTCCAAGTTGGTCTCAGCCCAGGAGTAAACCTCGCCACGGCAACTCACTCTGGAGGGTAGCGGAATCCGAAGCACGGTCTTGCCGTTGGCCGACCGCAGGAAGTTGGGGGCCCAACTAGCATGCCAGCCACGTGTGAAAGGCTGCCCCGCCACCTCGCGAAAAATCCCGAAATGTTCCGCCGTGCCAGTCGCAGTCGGCGACTGGAAGGGAGGATCCGGCCGGTTTGGGGGGGTTCGGGCGTCCCTGCGGTCTCCGGGTGAGTTTGCTTTACAACGAATTAAGCTCGTGGGAGCTGCCTAGCCAACTGGTATCGCCTCGCTTTCTCTCTAAGTTCCTTAAAAAACTCTAAAAAACTTCATGAAGCGGAAAAATAAAAGAAATAAGTTAAGCTTGAGACCGAAAAGCCGCACTTGTTCTTTTTGACGGAGTCGAAGATAGCGACCCCATTAGACGTGGCGTACCTCAACTACCCAAAATACTCACTTGAGCATAAGTTTAAGAAGCAGGCTGGGGTCTGCGTGTACGTCCGTGATGACATATGCTGTCAACGCCTCCGCTGCTATGAAGTTGCGGGTTTTTGTAATTTGTGGCTGCTGGTGGACACCGGCTGTCATAAAACAATTTATGTCCACCAACTGGTCGAGCAAGCTACCCGAGTTCCGGATGTTGAAGGCCACACACCCAATTGCTTAGACCTTCTGTTGACAACAGATCCAGACTACAACTCTGCACTAAACCGATTTATATGATTGTCATCAAATAGCCAAACGTCAGCACAGCGGAAACTTGAATATCTTCGCAGTTTTAAGACACACATATTTCATTTAAACATACACATTTACCTCTCGTTACACACTAATTATTGCATGTATTTTTTTTCTTGAACGTCCATAGGAAAAAAAAGTGCCGCTGGGATGACGTAGTTCCAGCGGAAACAGTTTTTGTTGAATAACTCGCCAATGGTTGGATGCACAAATTTGTACTTACCATACATATTTACACGACGTCATACACTAAATATCTGCTAAACTGAAATTAAGAGGGCGCCGACCAAACGCCGACCCTCATCGTTTGTTTGGTTATTTCTTTTATTTTAGAACTAGCTGTGCCCGCGACTTCGTTCGCATAGATGTCGGAAAAAATTGTACGTACAGAGGAATGAGGAGACTGGTTGCTCCTGACTTGGTGCTGTGAGCATTAAAAACTGAAAAATTGCTGTTTTGCTAACATAATTTTAGCCAAATCTGTTGTTTCAAGCTGCAGAAAAAATATATGTTAATTTTAAGTATATTTCGGTCAAAGTTAGAGGTAACTTTGACGATCATTTCTATCGAGGATTTTATTTTTAAACATGTTTCGGAAACAACAGTGTTCTTTGAAATATAGTTGGCTGAAGTAGGCTGAAGTTATGTTAGCAAACCAGCAATATTTCAGTTTTTAATGCTCTCAGTGCCTTAAGGTTAAGCAATGCTTGCCGAAGTCGGCCTGTAGATGGCTGACCATTTTGACATACCGAGATTCCTTCGTGCCTCGGATAACATGTTAAGTCGTTTGTCCGGCCATTTGTAGGTCTTTGGCAGACGTTACGGATTGCCAGAAGCTAGAAAATCTAACAAGTCTTGCCAAGAGGTACCTACCTACAGTGTTTCCCAGTTATAGGGGTGTGAAGGTCAAATTGGCAGTCGCTTTACGTACCTTTTTTATATTGATGGGAAATCATCAAATGACTTCTCCCGCTCCTCTTACTGACTAAAACCCATCCGTGCTCCTCCCTCGTGCCTTTTGCGTGCCATGGCCGCGGTAACTCTTTCCGCAATCAGGCAGCGCTTTACGTAGGTACTTAAAACAATGGTATTCAGCTGAATCCAGTTTGACTGGAAACCGACCCCAGCATAATAGTTGGTGAAAGACTAGGCAGGCGATGATATTTTTAGTACATACTGAATGAATCGACCCAGTAAATCGTTATTTGTATTTTTTATTTCGATCACTAAAAAAAACGTAAAATGT
This sequence comes from Melanchra persicariae, assembly GCA_947386135.1. Taxonomy (NCBI): domain Eukaryota; kingdom Metazoa; phylum Arthropoda; class Insecta; order Lepidoptera; family Noctuidae; genus Melanchra; species Melanchra persicariae. The sequence goes on along the minus strand of OX376667.1, from coordinate 17,153,438 downwards.
GCCCAAAACCATTATAAGATTTAAATACAATTTAACACATAATTAAGTACTCAATAACTCGCAAAAATTGTGGTTATAGGAAATGAAAACAAAGTTTTGTTATATTTTTTAAGTTTTGCTAAATAATCGTGCCGAGGTGAAGGTCTGTGGATGGGTGACCATCTTATTTGGAAATCTTTGGCAGTCGTTATGGATTGTCAGAAGCTAGAAAATCTGACACCAGTCTTGCCAAGAAGTACCGTGTTACACAGTTAATGGGTTGTGGAGGTTTGGTGGGCAGCCGCTCCACGTAAAATAATGTTATTCAGCTGAATTCGGTTTGACTAAGAGCCGACCCCAATATACTTGGGAAAAGGCTAGGCACATGATGATATTAAATAATCGTGCACTGTTGAAGGATTCAGTCACATTACCTAAGCCAAAGAAAAGTTAAATAGTTGATTGATGTAGGAATGAGCGAAATTGAATGAACTTAGATAACGTAGTACACTGTACACGTCTTATAAGAATAGGTACTTTTTTTTAGTTTACGAATTTGGACTCGCTCGAGACCCTATCAGAGTTTTTATGAGACCGATCGTTAAAATTCTAGCGAACAACAATGTTGCTAAAAATCGTGTGAGAGTCATAATCTGACGGAAAATCTTAACACCGCGATTGAGAAAAACGCGTCATCGGTGCAACGCCATCTATCGACCATTTGGTAAACTGACAAAATATAAATTAGCATAGGAAAACGTTAAATAAGGAGCCCATATGTAATAGTAAGTAACGTCATGGTACTAAAATGTTCACTTTTACTTTACTACTTAAAAAATGTTTCACAAATAACTCAAAAATTTGTTTTGATGTTATTTTCATGCTTACCTTTATTTTATCTTTGTCAATAGATGGCGCCTAAGAGTCGGTCACCGCAACGCTTAGCGCTGTATAAAGTTCCTTACTAAAATTTAAAATTCAATATCTTTTGATTTTGTGGGTCGATTTTTATGAAATAAACGCTAAATGTTACTCGGGTTAACACTTAATATTTTGAAGAAGTTAGCTTTCGAATCCAATCAGTGGTTTTTGCGTGATGCTGACACAAACATCGGGACAAACAGACAAACAGACAAAAATTTCAAAAATGACATTTTTGCGTTTTATTCCTTTTTCCTAACATTTCTCAGTTATTTTTATGCGAAAATATTCAATGTACAGACACGGCAAATCTACGATTTTATTATATGTATACTTAGATAAAAATGCAGAAAATACGCACGTTAAGTTGTGCTCCACAAGATTATACGTTAATATCATTATAAACGCTAGTTTTAAATTGTTTGGTTTTATTATAATCACTAAAACGGATAATAGTGGCCACTATTTTCCGTTTTGCGCGGTCGGCGTTTGGTCGGCGGCGGCGCCCTCTTAAGAAATTCGACATTTTCCGCTGCGACTACGCACACGCGGGGAAGGGGCGCAGGGATCGCTTCGTGTGGGTCCCCCCTCCCTCTCGGTCTTGCCTCCCTCGCACACCGGCCGTAGAACTGGTAGAGCGCTACGTGGGGTACGTATCAAAACCCCGAAAGTTCATAATACCTATGATTGAAATACCGACGTCCAAAACACCGAAATTTAAAATGCCGATAATCGTTATTTCGAAACACAAAATTCCGATGTTCAAATGCCCGAAAGGACGAAATCCCGAATGGACGAAATACCGATGGATGAAATCCCAAAGAGCGGCAACGTAGTTCCCGCGATTACTGATAGATGGCACTACAACACAGGTATGACGGTGGGCATTTAGCGGGTTCGGGATTTGGGGCACCCCGACTCGGACAGGTTAGGTTAGTAGAAGGCCCCGCCATCCCCTTCGTGGTTATTTTTTTTTAAACCACCCAGAAATAGGAGCCCCGCGTGACGGGGTTCCGTCGACTACACTCTGCGAACGCATTGAGAAGTAGCGCTCGCCGGCCGCTGCAGCGGCACCGCTCACTTCGCTCGCGCGCGGTTGGTCACGGTTCTAACCTAACCTATTTCACCCAGTTCAAAATGAGGAATCATACCTACAATCTCTCGCAGAAATGATTTCACCATTGTCTAACTATCTAGTCGCAGGCAGCAGATTTTAGGCTTTTTTTTTTTTTTTTTTGAATGGGAAATCATCAAATGACCCCTCCCGCTCTGGGTGGAGCGGCAGGGAGTGTCAGACTTCTACTGACTAAAACCCACCCATGCTCCTCTTAGTGCCTTTTACGTTCCAGGGCCGCGGTAACTCTTTCGAACAAATCCGCAACCCTGGTAGGCTCTGGCCCTAACGGGCCCCGACCCATGCTGACGACTGCTGGTTTGGCGCGCGTAGAACACAGCGCGCCGTCAACCCGGGCCTGTTCTGATCGGACGGCGAGCTACCCATTGCTCGCCGTCCACAGGCATCAGTCACTGCACTATGCTCAGGAGCATCAGTTCCTGGGCGGCGCAGTGGCTGACGTTCAACAGGAGGGGGTGAAATGGGGCCATTACTGGTACTCCATTTCAGCCCCCTCCAGAGCCCTTTGTAGGGGCTCCACTGCGGCTGCTGCAGTAGCAGTAGCCGCAGTGGAACCGGCTATGGCGGCGGAGGAAGCGGCGGCGGTGGCGGCGGTCGCGGCAGAGACGGCGGTGGCGGAGGGCTTTCTCCTATTTCCGGCTTTGGCGGGTGGGGCGCAGGCCCTACCCCAGCCCAGTGGTCGGCCGGCTTGCCAGCTGCCGCACAGACTACGCAGTGCGGCGCGGCGTCACAGGAGCCGGCCCTGTGACCGGGCTGACCGCAGCGGAAACATAGACCGCTGCGGTCCACCTCCGAGGTGCATTGAACTCCTACATGGTGGCCCACTTGGCACCGGAAGCACCTCAGAGGTCGGGATTCCAGCAGTTTGACCTGCGCGGAAACCCAACCCACCAAAAATCTTCGGCCCTCCGAGATGGTCTTGGTCGCCGACACGGGGCAGCTCACCACAATGGTGCGCATGCCCGTGTTGTCAGGACGTAGGGTGCCCGCCTTCACCTCCTCTGCTGAGCACCCCCCCGTCCTAACGACGGCGGCCACCACCTCCGCCTCCGTGACGGAGTCGTCCAGGCCCAAGATGCGCATGTCGATGCGCTTGGTGGGCCTGGACACTCGGGCATCGTCCGCGCTTAGGGACGCCCTAAGCCTTTCGGCTAGAGCGTCCGCGGTTGGGCCGCTGGCTGCCCCGGGGATCTCCAGCATCCGGGCCCCAGTCATGGTGACCCTGAGCCGGAGGCCCCCTACGATGCCTAGCTCACCAAGGTTCACCGCCTCCTTCGCCTTGGTGAGCACGTCCGCGTACGTCACGCCCCTCTTCGCCGCGTCCGGCTGCAGTGTGAGAACTACAGCCGCGGTTTTCGGGGGGCGCAGCGCAGCCGCGACGCTTCGCGCCTTCTGCCGCCGCTTCCTCTCCCGCCTCTTGGCCGCCCTGGCTGCCTTGCCCGCCTTCTTCTTCTCCCCGGCCACTTGCCATTCGACTTGAGCCGGGGGAGGATCTGAAGGCGAGGAAGCCGGGGGGAGCTGCTGCACAGACGGCGCAGGAGCCTTCGCCGTCCGCGCAGCAACCCCACCCTTCCTCTTCCTTCCCGGGGCCGGGTCCGGTTTTCCCGGTACCGGCTTCGCGGGTGCCGGCCCAGACCCTTTGTCCTGGCCGGACGACCCCGGTGTGGCAGCCACGGCGGCCGCGTACGACGCCGCCTTTTTCCGGCCTGTGGGGGCCTTCCCACTCGCCGCCGCACTCGCTAGCGGGGGGCGCAGGACGATGCCCTCCAGGACGGAGAACCGCGCCTGGAAGGCAGCGGCCATCTCCTGCCGCACCAGGTCCAGCACCTGGCTCTCCTGCGGCAGGGGTCGGCTCTCCTCTCTGCGCCCCTTTTGAGGCGCCCCCTGTGGGCCGGCTCCCCGGAGCCTGGCCAGGTCTGCGCGGAGCCCCTCGTTCTCCTTCTGGAGACGCTCCGTGGCGGCAGCCAAGCGGGCGACCTCCGCCCGCAGCTTGGACATCTCGTCCCGCGGAGGCCCCCCTGGGTTAGACTCCGCTGCCGCCAGAATGGAGGCCATCGCCTCGCTTATGGCCTTGTTCTTTGAGGAAAGTTTCCTCTTCAATGCCACATCGCGAAGCGCGGCCTCCACCACCTCCGCAAACCCGGTCCTCCGAACCCGCTCCTGTCCGGAGTCATATGGCTCACCGCCGGAGGACTCCGAACCAGGAGCCCCGCGACCGCCCTCTCCGGGGGACGTCCGTCAGCGACGAGCTCCTCGGCTCGCTGGCCAGCCACCTTGGAGGCGGGCAATCTCCCCTTGCCTCCCTCTTGGCCCTTACCCCGCCTACTGGTGGGGATTTTTCGGGCCGAGGCCACCTCCTCGCTGCAGGACGACCCCCGGTCGTCCTCCGGTCTGGGCCGCTTGCGGAAGGACCTAGAGTCCTCCGCACCTGTCCCCGCCCCCTCGGGTCCAGAGCTTGCCGAGCTCACGGTCACCAGATCGTCGGAGTCCAACTCGGACTCCGACTCTGCACCCGCGTGACGCTCAGGCAAGCCCTCTCTCCAAAATGGCGCGCCTCATCTCGCGCTCTGCCCGACCGACGCTTTGTCGGGCGAGTTAAAACCAAACCCGATCAAGTACTCAAAGGACGGCTTGGATCGGGGGCCTCCTCGGCCACTGTTGCACTTGGCAATTGGAGTGTGGACAGCCCTATTGCCCCCCCCAGAATACGAGGGGCTTGACGCACTAGGCGTGGCGGATTCCCGGACTGCTGTGCAGTCCGGACCGCCCTGGGGTATATCTTCTCTTTTAGAACTGTCCATATTTGTCCTTTTAAAGGGTACGGTCCCTGTCTCCTCCTCTCTCTCTCCTTCCCACTGCCTGCTCGCTGCCCTCACAGTCACGTCTGATGATCAGACGCGTACCAGAGAGCAGCGAGCAAGCCAATGAGACGCACACCGCCCGAGGACCCGAACACTGCTCAAGTCTCCGAACGGTGTGCCCCTCTTGTGTCTCTCTTGGTCTGGTCTCTCACTTGGGACCTTCCGGCATGAGTGGCTCTACCGGCAAAGCCCCCAAGATCACTGAGACACGCAAGCCCCACCACGACGGCAACGTGGAGACACGGTTGGTGGGGAGATTTTAGGCTTTGGGATGTTTTTCGGGATTTTAAACTTTCGACCAAACAAGCATTCGGCGTTTCAATTTTCGGGATTTCTTCCATCGGTATTTTAAATTACGGTCTTTTAAAATTCGGGATTATGATACGTACCCCGCTACATGAACCCTTTCTTTACCGCATACGGTCTACGAGTTTTCACAGATACTTAAATATTTTTGAGCCTTCTATACAAAGTGTTGATGGCTGAAATCTAGACTATGATTGTCTCTGAAGACGAAACATTATTAAACCATAATCTTCATCATCGGTTAAGTCCTCATCCATCATCTATGTCGGTCCATATATCTATCAAAAATTGAACAAAATCTTGAACTTAGTTGGTTGTTCCAAGCATAATTGTAGGTAAAACTAAAATTACGAAATAATGGCTATCAGCTCAGGACTATGAGAAAACTGAAGCTCTCCTGATTCCCCTGATATAAATCATCTGCAATAACTCATCCACACACATGTCCTACACATAAACGTCACAAGCACACCCTTACAGACACCCAATATCACTACACTCACTCACATCATATACAGTAGGGAATTTTGAATGAAATCTTGTAAATTGAAATAGAAAGAAACAAAACATAAGTAGTGAAGCATTCTAACAAGTAGGTAGAGTGAAGTTAGCTAGATGACACGATCTATCGAGCTTACCTTAGCGAATGCGTAAGACTCCGTAAATCTCATGGTGTAAGCATTATCGAAATCTATTCAATCCACGTTTTAGTACGCTAGCGAGTTTAACGCTAGCGAGTAATTTTTCGATGACATCTCATGGTAGAGGTAAGTAGGTAGGTAGGTACAGCTTGTGTTTGTATCGCCGCGCAGACGTCGGTAAAACGTATCTACGTATAACGATTTACTGGGTCGATTCATTCAGAAGGTACTAAAATATCATCGCCTGCCTAGCCTTTCACCTACTATGCTGGGGTCGGTTTCCAGTCAAACTGTATTCAGCTAAATACCTACCATTGTTTTAGGTAGGTACCTACGTAAAGCGCTGCCAGAGTTGCGGATTATGTTCGAAAGAGTTACCGCGGCCCTGGAAAGCAAAGGGCACTACGAGGAGCACGGATGAGTTTTAGTCAGTAAGAGTCTGACACTCCCTTCCACTCCGCCCAGAGCGGGAGAAGTCATTTGATGATTGCCCATCCATAAAAAAAGGTAGGTACCTACGTGAAGCGACTACCTGTTTGACCTTCACAACCTAATAACTGGGAAACACGGTAGGTAGGTAGGTACCTCTTGGCAAGACTGGTGTTAGATTTTCTAGCTTCTGGCAATCCGTAGGTAACGTCTGCCAAGGACCTACAAATGACAGCCGGACCAACGACTTAACATGTTATCTGAGGGACGAAGGTATCTCGGTACCTACTTAAGTTAAAATGGTCAGCCATCTACAGGCCGACCTCGACAAGCATTGCTTAACCTTAATATCAACCCTTGCGGCTGTTATTATTAAGTCATGAGCAACCAGTCTCCTCATTCCTCTGTACGTACAATTTTTTCCGACATCCATGCGAACGAAGTCGCGGGCACAGCTTGAATTAAATCTTCATCCGCAAAACTGTCGGTATTGATAAAACCAACAACAATTAAATGTGCAAAAACAAATCAAAAAATTAATTTTGAATGAATTTTGTCCCTAACATGTTTTTTTTCATCTGGTAAAGTTCTCAAAATTGAGATAGTAGGTAGCCAGTTCAAATTGAGATAGTAGGTATCGGTTGCCGGCCGACCACTGGACTGGGGGCAGAGCCTGCGCTCCACCCACCAAAGCTGGAAGCAGGAGGAAGTCCTCCGCCACCGCCGGCTCCGCCGCGGCCGCCGCCACTGCCGCCGCTTCTTCTGCCGCCATTGCCGGTTCCACCGTGGCTGCTGCTAATACAAAGGGCAGGGAGGGGGCGGAAATGGAGTGCCAATAGTGGCCCCATTTCACCCCCTCCTGTTGAACGTCAACCACTGCGCCGCCCAGGAACTGACGCTCCTGAGCATGGCGTAGTGACTGATGCCTGTGGACGGCGAGCAATGGGTAGCTCGCCGTCCGATCAGAACAGACCCGGGTCGACGGCGCGCTGTGTTTCACGCGCGCCGAATCAGCAGCCGTCAGCATAAGATGGGGCCCGGTAGGGCCAGAGCCTGTCAGGGTCGCGGATTTTGTTCGAAAGTTACCGCGGCCCTGGAACGCAAAAGGCACTAGGAGGAGCATGGGTGGGTTTTAGTCAGTAGAAGTCTGACACTCCCTGCCGCTCCACCCAGAGCGGGACCCCCATTTGATGATTTCTCATCCTCAAAAAAAAAAAAGTCGTCGTCATCGTAATGGTTGCACTCCAATCTCGATCCGGTCCATCACCATCTTGAGACCGAGAAGCCGCACCTGTTTTTCCTGACGGAGACGAAGATAACAACTCCGTCGGACGTGGCGTACCTCAACTACCCGGGCTACTCTCTGGAACACAAGTTCAAGAAGCAGGCTGGGGTCTGTGTGTACGTCCGCGATGACATTTGTTGTCGTCGTCTCCGTTGCTTTGAGAAATCGGGGTTTTCTGCCATATGGCTACTTGTGGACACTGGCGTGGAGAAACTTCTCTATATCGGCGTATACCGATCGCACAGTGGAGACCGGGAGACAACAGCGCTGTTTAATTCCCTCGTGGAGTCGACGGACGTAGCCCAGCAAAGGTACCCAACAGCGAAGCTCATTTTTCTGGGGGACTTTAACGCCCACCATAAAGAGTGGTTGTTCCCGTACCAGAAAACTGACCATGCCGGGTTAGAGGCGCGCAAGTTTGCTGTAACGCTAGATCTAACCCAGCTGGTGAATGAGGCAACGCGGGTACCGGATGTTGACGGCCATACACCCAATTGCTTGGACCTTCTGCTGACAACAGATCCGGGCAGTCATTCAGTATCGGTCTCAGCCCCGCTGGGAACGTCTGACCACTGCCTGGTGAAATCCGTGTTGACCTGCTCTCCTCCAGATAAGAGTCCTAGAGGCACGAGACGAGTATGGCGATACGAGTCAGCAGATTGGGATGAGATGCGGCACTTTTTTGCGTCTTATCCTTGGCGGCAAGTGTGCTTCTCCTCGAGTGACCCCTCGTGCTGTGCTGATGTGATTGCGGACGTGATTCGGCAAGGGATGGAGTATTTTATTCCATTCTCCGACATCCCGCTCGGTCACAAGTCCCGGCCTTGGTATAATGCAGAATGTGCCCTCGCTGAGGCCCGTAAAGAGTCTGCTTACCAAGCCTGGATCAAGGCCCGCGACCGAAAGGCTAAAGCACGTAGGGTTCGCGCGAGGAAAAGAGCCTTCAATTCTGCCGCCAAGTTCTGCAAGCGGGTTTTACGTAGGGCACGTTTTGACCATGTCGGACGTATCGGGGCCAAACTAGCATCGCACCCTCCGGGTAGTAAGCAGTTTTGGTCCCTGTCGAAAGCGGTTGAAACGAATTTCTGTCGACCCACTTTGCCTCCAATGCTGAAACCTGATGGTTCGCTGGCTCACTCTGCAAGAGAGAAAGCAAATTTATTTGCAACTCTCTTTGCAAGCAACTCGCGTCTGGACGCTGGCTCCAAGCAACCACCTACTTTACCTCGCTGTGACTCTTCGATGCAGGAGATCGCAATTCACATTAAAGAGGTCAGAAGAGTATTGTGCAGTCTAGACGTGAATAAGGCCAGCGGACCTGACGGCATTCCTGCGAGAGTGTTGAGGCAATGTGCACCTGAACTGTCTCCTGTGTTGACACGCCTGTATCGCCTCTCTCTTGGAAAAAGAAACGTGCCGAAATCATGGAAGCTTGCGAATGTGCAACCGGTGCCCAAAAAGGGAGATCGTGCTAACCCTGCACATTACCGTCCGATCGCCATTACCTCCATCCTATGCAAGGTTATGGAAAGGGTTCTGAACAGTAAGCTGCTGACCTACCTTGAAGACAATGATCTCCTCAGTGACCGTCAATATGGCTTTCACCGGGGACGGTCAACTGGCGATCTTTTTGTGTATGTCACGCACTGCTGGGGCGAAGCCATCGAGAAACACGGCGAAGCACTTGCTGTGTCGCTCGATATCTCGAAGGCTTTTGACAGGGTCTGGCACGCAGGTCTACTCAGCAAGCTTCCTGCCTATGGCATCCCAGCTGGTTTTTGTAGCTGGATATCAGACTTCCTGAGTGAACGGTCGATCCGAGTTGTCGTTGACGGCTGCTCCTCTGACCTCATGGCTATTGATGCCGGAGTTCTTCAGGGGTCTGTTCTCTCTGCAACTCTTTTCCTGCTGCACATCAATGACCTACTTCAGCCTGGTCTTGTTGGGTACGCAGATGACAGTACGGTTTCAGAGAGATATTTGTCCAGCGCAACAACCGGCGGGGATGAAGTCCGTTCCTTGAGAGAGGCCATGGTAGAGCGGACAAATTTGACCCTAAGCGTTGTCGCCCAGTGGGGTGATGACAATCTGGTCACTTTTAACGCTACCAAAACACAGGCGTGTCTTTTTACCGCAAAAAGGAGTCGTTTTGACCAAGCTCCTACTTTTCGGAGTGCATCTGTTCCTGTGACTGATCGGCTCGAGCTCCTAGGTATGGAGTTGACATCCAGTCTCAACTTCGGCGCCACCATCGAGTATAAAGCCCAAATTGCGGCCAAAAAGCTGGGCATCCTAAATAGGGTGAAGCGATACTTCAGGCCTGGACAGCTTTTAACCCTTTACAAAGCACAAGTCCGATCCTGCATGGAGTATTGTAGCCACCTTTGGGATGGCTCAGCTAAGTATCAGCTTGCCACACTTGACTCGGTGGAACGCAGAGCTAAGAGACTTATCGATGACGTAAAACTGGTGAATGCCAAACTACATAGCTTGGCTCATCGCCGTAAGGTTGCCTGCTTATCGGTCTTCTACAGATTGTACTTCGGTGAGTGTGCCCAAGAACTCCACGACCTCATCCCACCGGCCCCCTTCTACCATCGGACATACAGACGTACTGCATCTTACCATCCCTACCTTGTAGCTATTCCACCAATTCGCACTAAGCGTTTCCAAACGTCTTTTATAATGCGCACAGCAAAAGAGTGGAACTCTTTGCCTGCGTCTGTGTTTCCAAATGCTTACGACCCTAATCTCTTCAAAGTTAGAGTGAACAGGCTCCTTCTGGGTAAGCTCGCTCCATCGTAGACTTTGTCTCTGTCATCTCTGACATTGACTAGAGTCAAGAGCAAACCCATATCTAATATAAAAAAAAATGGACCGAGCTGGATACACCGCACGCACGGGAGAACTTACTGATTTGGAATTCGTGACTGAGTTTGTGTACCTGGGCTCCATGATCAGCGATCAGGGGGTCAAGTCTGCTATTGCAATCGTGTCTCAATGACCGGTCAATGATCGATTTTTGACGTATAACGTCAAACTTATGACACATTTCCCATACAAAAACTGTCAAAGTTGTCAAATATTCGATCAATGACCGGTCATTGAGACACTATTGCAATAGCAGACACGAGCCCCAGGGAGGATGCGATAAAGAAATTCGGAGGCGTACACAGATGGCTATAGCTGCCATGAGCAAGATGTCGAGAGTATGGCAGGACAGAAAGATCTCTAACAGTACCAAGAAGAGACTAGTGAGAACTCTGGTATTCTCAATATTTCTGTACGGCTCCGAATCCTGGGAAATTCGCACTGTGGATCGAAAAAGGATTGAGGCCTTCGAAATGTGGTGTTGGAGAAGAATGTTGCGCATACCATGGACAGCAAAGCGCACTAATAAGTCCATTCTCAAACAGCTAAATATCAAATACAGACTCTCCACAATATGCTACCAGCGAGTCCTAGGTTATTTTGGCCATATCGCTCGGAGACAGCTAGACAACCTCGAAAAACTGGTGGTGGTGGGAAAAGCGGATGGTAAGAGACCGCGCGGACGTTCACCTACTCGCTGGTCAGACCAGATAAGGGCGATCACAGGACTCACGGTGACCACTGCCCTAAGAAGAGCCGAAGACAGAGTGGCATGGAAGCAGCTCGTCTTTGACTCCGTCAAAGCATTCCAAGACGGCACGACCTTCAGAAATGAAGATAACGAATAAGAAGAAGAGATCGTTTCCGCTATTTTGGCGCTGCTAACAACAAACCTTCTAGTTTTAGTGATTATTAAATTCTAAAACCTTTCTGGAAAAAGGTTGACTGTCGGGTAGACAAGTAAATGAGTCTGCAAGTATGTAAACAAAAATAAATTAGTAAAATAATATGACTAAAATACGGAAACCGTACCTGCCTATTTCTGCAGCGAAACAGTGATGCTTGTATTGCTGCACGACAGTAGGTATAGTATGAAGGGTACGGTCGTCGGTAAAATTACAATCAAATAATACTTGCTGTCTTCATGTCTCAGGTCTCAGTTGTGGCAAACGTGATGTAATAGCATTTAGGCAACTGGCTAGGAGGTTCGTAAATGTAATGGGTACAAATAGTAGTTTATCATCAAGTGGGTCTTTTGCCATTTTAAATTAAAACCTATAAATATTGACAATCTCTGTATTGTAATAATGAAGTTAGTTACCCATCTCATAAAATTTTTCTTTTTATGTTTCCTTGCAAGTTGATTGCACAAATATAATTATTTGTGTAGATTTGTACGACCGTTTCCAATCTGTGTTTGTTGACAAAATCTTTCTTATACTTCTGGAGGTAGGCAACAAAAACCGTTCAAAACCGGTTAATTCCATAAAACCTATTTAAGAACTTTTGTAGCTTAAAACCGTTTAATTGAGGTTAAGGGTAGAACAAAACCGAAAGCATAAGTTCCCTATGTACTAAGGCGTTAACCGGTTCGAGAACTTTTCCGGTTTCCAAGCCTTGCTGAGGACAAAATGAGAACAGCAAAAACATCCCCAATTGTCCAAGTTACACCTCGTTAAATAGACGCAAATACCTACCCCGTTACTTCCACTACTCGCACACAAATTCACAATATTTCATGAACGAAAATACGTTTCATTATATTCTGGACTAATTTCGAAACAATGATGGCTTTTACTTCCAGAAATTATGCGACTTAATCTCCCGTCAAATTATTTTCCTGCCACCGTCATTATTTTGTCAAACGTCTCAAGTCATTTCATTAGTTATAAACTCAAACAAAACCAATTACCCAAAAGAAAGCCCTTCGCCAATACTCACAGATAATAACAAATGTACCACCGAACCAAATGAGATCGCCGAATTATTTAATAACTATTTCATTAATCAAGTTCAACCAACAAATAAACATAATCACACCACGGATTACAAAGCCACATTAATAGATTCTAACCCTAATTCGATATTTTTAGCACCCACTACTCCACACGACATTCATAAAATTATTAGTGCTTTAAAAAATACGAATAGTTCCGGTTATGATGATATTGTTACACATGTGATTAAAAACGTAACTTTTGAAATATCACAAGTTTTAAGTTATGTTGTAAACCTGTGTATAGATAGAGGAACATTTCCTGAAGATTCAAAACTGTCTATTATAACACCTCTGCATAAAAAGGACGATAAACAAAATATGAAAAATTACAGGCCTATAGCGCTTGTCTCAGTTTTCTCTAAAATAATTGAAAAAGTTATTTATAATAGCCTGTACTCCTTCCTTGAAAAAAACAATATTCTAACCAAAGAACAATATGGTTTCAGAAAGCATAAAAATATTAATATGGCAATCTATGAATTAGTAAATGAAATTATTTCAAATATGGACAAAAAAACACCAGTTACCGCATTATTCATGGACATGACGAAGGCGTTTGATTTCGTAGATCACAGAGTCCTTCTCACAAAATTGAATAAGCTTGGAATTAGAGGTAATGTCCTAGAACTAATTAAGTCGTACTTAGTCAATCGAAAACAAGTAACAAAAATTAAAACTGTCTGTCCTAAAACTAAAACTGAACTAACCTACCTATCCAAACAAAGACTTATACTTTACGGCGTACCACAAGGGAGTGTTCTGGGTCCGTTATTATTCCTTTGTTACATAAACGACATCCCCAAAACCATAGAACATCCGATGACTCTATTCGCTGATGACTGTACTACATTATTTAGAGGAAGTAATTTAGAATCATTCGAAAATAAAATAAATAATAGTTTAGGACTAATAATTCGATGGCTAAACGACAACAATTTAAAAATTAATTTTGAAAAAACCCATATTATGAACTTTAATCAACGAACGAATACTATTAATCCAAAAGTTAAATTTGAAGAAAACACGATCTCTAAAATCGACAGCACGAAATTTTTAGGCCTTTGGTTAGATCAACACATGACATGGAAGACACACGTTGATCATGTAATTAAAAAGCTCAATCAGTATTGCTATGCGTTACATAATCTAACCAAGGTCGCCAATCGTAGTATTTTTCTTACCGCTTATCATGCATACGTCTCCACCACACTGCGATACGGCGTAATATTCTGGGGTAATTCTTCGGACAGAGAAATTGCCTTCAAAGCCCAAAAAAAGTGTCTCCGTGCAGTATGCATGATCAAAAACACTGATAGCTGTAAACCCTTCTTTATTAATTTGAAAATATTAACACTTCCGTCTTTATATATTTATGAAGTTGTCATGTTCATAAAAAATAACAAAAACAGATTCGAAACCTTATCCACCAAACGCCACCAAGGTACACTTAAATCCATAACCCATCAAACTACCCTATTTTCAAAAAGTTTTCTAGGAATGGCACCAAAAATATACAATCAACTGCCTAAAATCATAAAATCTTCAAAAGACCTAAACTCGTTCAAGCAAACACTCCACAAGTTCCTGGTGCACAAAGCATATTGTAGCATTAATGAATATTTAGAAGAAAAGTGAAACCTATTTCACTTGTACCTCTGATAATTATAACTTTCTTGTACCTCTGATAATTATAACTTTACCTATGTAATCCACTGTTATTTTATGTTTTTTTTTTTCGTTCTTTAAGTTACATTTTATTTGTTAAGATTTAACTTGTTGCTTCTTGTTTGTACAATATTTGTATGCCCAGCAAGGCAGCACATAGTGAAACACTTAATTATAAATTGATCCACCAATGTTCAACATTTTACCAATGTGTGGCAAATAAATATTTTGAATTTGAATTTGAAAATTTGAATTTAGTTACCAAAGCTACTATGGCGAGCCTAGTATATTTTAATTCGCGAGACCAATGCTAGGGTGTACCTAGCATTGGTCTCGCGAATTAAAATATCGATCATTACAATGTTCCTACCGTATGTGTTCTATTGGGGAAACCCATCCCACTTTATTAACTTCTAGGAAAAACATGTGCTGTGTGCGCACACTGACAGTGTCTCGTATGTTGCAGGCCGAACTACCGCTACCCGTTCTACGACGAGAACGGCAAGGGCAAGCTGCTGTACGGCTACGGCGGGCCCGAGCTCTACCAGTACAAGTCCTACTCGCCGCTCGAGGGCATCTACTAGACAACCATCAATTACTCGCAAAGTAGTGCACACAGCCACCCTGTTCACAGGTATCCATAATGATACCTACAGACAAGGTTGTTGTCTGAGATGGTCTACTAATTAGGTACCTTTAGTCGTTCTTGGAATAAGTTATTAAATATTTGTATAATAAACTAGTTCTATATGACATAACACTTGTATTTGATTGTGTAGGTTCTTATCCTTGGTGACTATGTTATGATGAAAAACTACTTAGAGTAGTTACTTACTTACCTGCTACCTACCTATATCTATACATATAATAAAATCGTAGACTTGCCGAGTCTGTACACTGTACATTGAATATTTTTGTATAAAAATAACTGAGAAATGTTAGGAAAAAGGTATAAAACGCAAAAATGCCATTTTTGAAATTTTTGTCTGTTTGTCGGTTTATTGTGTTTGTATGATATATGTTTGAGACAGCATCACGCAAAAACCACTGATTGGATTAGAAAGCTAAGTTCTTAAAAATAGTAAGTGTTAATCCGAGTAACATTAAGCGTTTATTTCATCAAAATCGACCCACAAAATCAAAAGATATTGAATTTTAGTAAGAAACTTCTTATAGCGCTAAGCGTTGCGGTGACTGACTCTTAGGCGCCATCTATTGAGAAAACTTAATACAGGTAAGCATGAAAATAACATCAAAACCAATTGATTAAATAAAATGTTTTGCATTCTTAAAATGTTTTTTGAGCGTTCTGTTGATAGATGTGCATGGTACGATTCTGAACTATAAATACCTATAATTTTACAATTAATGTACCGAAGTAAAAAAAATCACTTCGGTACCTACATGTATTGAGAAACTGTACCTATCTAAAATTATATAGGTATATATTAATAACTAGCACTTCGCTTTTGTTCGTTCATAGCATTCCGACGTAAATTAAAGCAAGCAATAATGTCCTCCCCTAAAAACTTGCTGCAACCCCTGCTTCACCCCTTATTATGTATGTAGTTCATTTGCGAAAAATCCAAACGTTTGTTATTCTTATTGTTTTATCGAAATCATTTTCAACTTCATCGGACCAAGCATTGTTATGATTCTTCCCAGTTCGCTCAAGCCGCGACATTTTTCTTACTCCGAGCATGTTTATTACCGTCGTAACTTTTGAACGAAAGGTCCGATTTGAATAATTTAAAGTGTGATTTACACGGACATAATTTACCTTAATTACCAAACCATTTAAGGATTAATATCATGATACCGAAATCACCATTTTTTATATCACCAAGGATTTGCTTGAATAATTTGAACAAAAAGCAGTCATGGTGACTTAACCATAATAGTTAGACATATGGTATCGCGGACTTTTTTGTAGACATTGATGACCTCTATAAAACTGTAGTACATCACTTTGCTCTATTGTCAATAGATTCCGCAGCGGACGCGATATAAGGATTTTTTCTCACACCTTGGGTTACATTATCGAAGTTTTCATACGGATCCCTAACTTTTTTGAAAATATTCTATAGCCTATGTCCGTCATCGATAATGTACGATTCTACTGGTGAAAGAATTTTTCAAATCGGTCCAGTAGTTTCGGAGCCTATTCATTTCAAACAAACAAACAAACAAATCTTTCCCCTTTATAATATTATTATTATTAGTAAAGATACATATTAATAATAGTTCAGAATCGTACCATGCACATCTATGAACAGACCGCTAAAAAAACATTTTAAGAATGCAAAGCATTTTATATAATAAACATAATTTGACTACTCATTTGTCATCTGCCAAATAATTTTACAGTTTAAAAGTGAAAAATAAAAAACTTTTTCACAAAAAAAAACCGACTTCCAAAAAAAACACTACAAAGTATAAAATAACTTAAATTTCGGTAGTCGGTGTTTGGTTGCTTCTTAGTTATTTGACACCGACTTCCGAAATTTAAGTTATTTTATACTTTGTAGTGTTTTTTTTTGTGAAAAAGTTTTTTATTTTTCACTTTTTAGTCGTACCCCACACCTAACAACACCACAGGAAAGTCACAGGAAAGCATAAATACGCAATTTCGTAAACATCGATGATTTTTCCACATATTTTTTTCCAGCTATTTGGATTTAAAAATCAAACTGCTAAACCGATTTTGATAAAATTTAAATGGGACCAATCGAGAAGTATATCCTTTCACATAATACAAGAATTTTTCAAATCGGTTCATAAATGACGGAGATATGAGGTCAAACACAAAAAAAAAAAATACAGTCGAATTGATAACCTCCTCCTTTTTGGGAAGTCGGTTAAAAAAATCGTTAATTAAAAATTTAAAAAGTACCTATTCATTAAAAGACGTGTATTTACTACGTTATCAAAGTTCACTCCATTTCGCTCATTCCTACTGTGTGAATGTGAATATATACCTACGCCTTTTTACCAAGTGACTGCGTCTCATTGTGGAAAAATCCCGCCCTACGTAAATAATACCTACATCAATCAACTACCTATTTAACTTTTTTTGGTATAATGTGACTGAATCCTTCAACTGTGCACGATTATTTAGCATCATCATAATCAACTGCCTAGCCTTTTCCCAACTATATTGGGGTCGGCTCTTAGTCAAACCGAATTCAGCTGAATAAGTAACAGTATTTTACGTGGAGTTGCTGCCGACTGCGGCTGCCTACCAAACCTCCACCGGTACGACCTCGGCACGATAATATAGCAAAAAAAACTTAAAATCAAAACAAAAAATTGTTTTTATTTCCTATCACCACAAGTTTCGCGAGTTTTTGAGTACCTAGGTAATTATGTGTTAAATTCTTTTAATGGTTTTGCGCACATTTAACATTTAACTTTTTTTTTTAAGGATCGAAACAAAAACAATAGTTACGTATTTCGATTTTCTGGGTGTTAGAACGATTTACCTACTGGATCGATTCATTCAGTACTAACAAATTATCGCCTGCCTAGCCTATCACCCACTATGCTGGGACGGTTTCCAGTCAAACCGGATTCAGCCGAATACCATTGTTTTAGGTACCTACGTGAAGCGACTGCCTGTTTGACCTTCACAACCTAATAACTGGGAAATACGGTAGGTACGTAGGTACCTCTTGGCAAGACTGGTGTCAGATTTTCTAGCTGCTGGCAATCCGTAGGTAACCTCTGCCAAAGACCTACAAATGACAGCCGGACCAACGACTTAACATGTTATCTGAGGCACGAAGGAATCTCGGTACCTACTTATGTTAAAATGGTCAGCCATCTACAGGCCGACCTCGACAAGCATTGCTTAACCTTAATATCAACCCTTGCGGCTGTTATTATTAAGTCATGAGCAACCAGTCTCCTCATTCCTCTGTACGTACAATTTTTTCCGACATCCATGCGAACGAAGTCGCGGTCACAGCTAGTTTGAATTAAATCTTTATCCGCAAAACTGTCGGTATTGATAAAACCAACAACAGTTAAATATGCAAACAAATCAACAAGAATGTTCTGAATGATTGAAGCCCCAGCCAGTTAAGTAAATGTAATAAAGCTGATGTGTCATACCTACCTGCTTACCAGTTTGTAGTGACAAAGAACCTCCATCTTTTTGGAAGTCGGTTTATAAGCGCGACACGCGAAAAGCTTCGTGTTTTTGATTTACATTATTTCCGTTTTCGAGCTCAGGTAGGTGACAGTCACAACATACATTATCATCGCCATAACAGACAATCAAACGTAGCTCACAACTTGAACATATCCTTGAGCGTGTTAGTTCATCAAACACTACTATTTGCACTAACATACTAAGTACTGTACCATGCAGAGGGCTCACTTCAGTGTGTTACGTAAAGCGGCTGACTAAACATGCATCGGACACAGCTGACATTTCTGCTAACTCTGCTAGCCCTGTTCTCATGTTGTGGCAGTGTGTATGTGTACTCCAGTTTCTGGGCGCCTCTGTTTGACAGACGCATTCTCAACTACCATGTGGATGCCACCTTTCATCCTGACCATGCCAAAAGTGGAAGAGAACAGTATGCTAAGGATTATGGGTTTAGAGGAGAGAAGCTCATTGCAGATTTGGGGAATGGAAAAGGTCCATCTGATGTGCCTCGAGATGTCAAGGTAAGCTGATAGCAGATACTTCTATATTAGGCAGTATGAATGTGTCGTTGTTTTAGACTTGCGAGGATGCTATTGTCATTCAAAATTATGTCAACTTTACTATTCTTGATCCATGATAGGTAAGTATCTGCTGCACACTTGGAACTATGCAGTGAATAGTTTGTTTCATATTCATATTTTCTTTCCTCAGAGGTATGGAGACGTGAAGTTTTACTACACGTAAGAAGTCAACTTCCTGTTGTGTTATTTATTGATTACTCTACAAAGTTATTTCAATTGAGTTTTATGAGTCAATCTGTGTTTAAACTTTCTGTATTGCTAATAACATAAAACTTATTATTATTTAATGTTATGAAATAAAACTTCTACAAGATTAAAGATTATAAAACATTTATTACATTCTTAACCCTATCTTATTATTAACTTTACCTATATCCGCCTCTTTTGCGTGCTAATGTAGAGCACATTGTTGCCACGGATAAATGCATCTCCGTATTTGTTCTTGAGCTGTCCGTTCACATACTCTTCAGTCTGTTCCAGTGCTATGTTCATGTAGCCGTCGAGGCACGCCAACACACCTGGCAACACGAAACATAAACTTGTACAAAACAGTTGTTGTTGTGTTGTATTTATTTTTTCTATCAAATAAGGGATAGTTTTTATTAAGTAATTGGAGTTAGTGACATTTATTCCCACAAAATTGTCCCTAAGGCGTGTGGCATTCTACATGCAACAACAAACAAGTACTGTTTGAATCGCCTTCAGCATCTATTACTAATCCTAACCTACAAAACTAAGTCTTAACAAACAAACATTGTTTTCACGATTATCTCATACACCACTGCTTCCTTATGTCTATGGACAACAAATAAAGGTAACTGCGTGGATCTGATGTCATGTCTAAGAACGCGCGAGCTCAAGGTAAAGCATCGACGTAAATAAATAAATGATTGTAACCTCTGTAGTCGACGCCGCTGTTTAGTTTGACGACAACGGGGCGCCCGTGGATCTGCTGGATGAATGACGACAAGGCTTCTTTACGACTCATTGCGGTTAAAATATTATTTTGAAAATATCAGAATTAACGTACCTAATCAATTACAACGAGAAATTGTATAATTTTCGCTGATACCCGCAAGCAAAACTTTTAACGAATAGCGAATGGTTGACAGCGACAGCTGTCAAGTGTCAAAGTCTCTGAACAGTTCTGTTGACATTTCGTTTAGTTTACACTAAACTCCCTAGATATACTCTAGGGAGTATAAAATTATAACGAGTTCTGTGATAAGAATTAAAATGATCTGCTTTAATAAATGTAAAGTAATATTTAAACAACACTAGTTCTTTTGTGCTAGTATTATTATTTAGGAAAAAAAAATGTTCACTGTTAGCTGCTTTTGCAAAGAAACTAAACGCTTTTTTAAGGAGAGGCCGTTTTTTTAGGGTTCAGTACCCAAGGGTATAAACGGGACCCTATTAGGTACTAAGACTCTGCTGTCCGTCCGTCTGTCACCAGGCTGTGTCTCATGAATCGGTCGCCAACCTTTTGGCAGGCAGGGGCCACAAGGCGGCAAAATAAAGTAACTTAAGTCCTTATCCCATAGAATAGATAGAAAAATGCAATACAAATTGTTAAAATATAAGCAATTTATTTAATTCGTACACGTAAGAATTACGTATGTTTGAGCTCTATAGATAGAAAAATAACCACCGTCAACTATTTTTAGGGTTCCGTACCCAAAGGGTAAAAACGGGACCCTATTACTAAGACTTCGCTGTCCGTCTGTCACCAGGCTATATCGCATGAACCGTGATAGTTAGACAGTTGAAATTTTCACAGATGATATATTTCTGTTGCCGCTATAACAACGTAAACTAAAAACAGAACAAAATAAATATATTTAAGGGGGCTCCGATACACCAATCGTTTTGCTCGTTATTGATAAAGGCATTGTACAACATACGTTTTTTTTTGCTGTTTTTTATAGATAATGGAAGGTACCTACGGAACCCTTCGTGCGCGAGTCCGACTCTCACTTGGCCTGTTTTTTTTAAATTAAGAATCACACATGAGAAAGAATGAAAAGAATAACAACATAAATAAAAACTACAAAGTAAATATGTACCTAACTGATTATTTAATAATAATTGTGCTGTTTGAGGTTGTATTTGGGAGGCTATTTCTTGTACGTTAGTTATCATATTTGTAGTTGACATTCATAGAATGGCTATTAGGTACAATATTAATATTTGTACGGCACAGACGAAATAACTTTTTTCTCCAATTATGAAGCCAACCCAGAAGTAAAACCCATCCCATCCATTCCTCCAAATGCTCTTTGCGTTTCAGAGCCGTGGTGATTCTTTTGAACCAATTCTGTAACCCTGGAAATAGCCATGCTACGATTGATAAGGAAGCCGACCCCGTTATTGGGAAAAGACAAGGCAAATGATCACAATTACTATTCAGGCAGTTGTTAGGTAAGTTAATGCAAGTTCTAATGATAAGCTGTCAGAGTGGATCTGGAAGGCCCTGCAGTGAAACAAGCCTGTTTGATTTTGCTGATGTGGGAGGGGCTTCTTTAGGAGGCTTCAGTCCAGCAGTGGGTGTCTGTCAGCCGTGAGAATGATTATGCATTACTTATTAAAATACAAGTGATTCTTTCTTAAACATATCTTTATCTTTATTATTACTAAACACTAACACCTAGTTGCAGTAAGTCTATGTCTTCTCCTTGGGCTCGAGGCTGGTCCAGATGAAGCCACTGTAGTTGTTGACCTCATTGTCGGTGAGTGGGTATGGACTGTTGCTGGCCTTGTAATAGTCGGACGGGGCATGCATCACAAACTCCATCACTTCCAGTTTACGAGGCAGCTCTTCTTCAGGGCCTGGAACACAAACATAGTGGATATATTTAGTTAATACATTTTATTGTTATAATACTCTCTCCATACCTTACCTACTTGACATAAGATTCATAGAAAATAGCATGCAAGTACACACAACATTTTGTTTCATTGCCATGACATCAAATGCAGTTTTCTATCATTTCACCAAAACATGAAATAATCCTATTCTTCTTTTTTATTGCACACAAATACATACAGATACAAATATGGTGGGACAGCTTATGTTAAAAGGTGAGCTTTACCTACAATTGGGTTCAATTTTTCATGCAAAATAAAAAAATTGCATCAAACATATTGGCTATGAAGTGTGAAGATTTCAACATGAGAGCATAGATTACCTATAATATAAGTGGCGGGATCGAAGCACTGCTCAGGCGGCGGGCTGGCCTTGGTGGGCAGCAGCCAGGTTACAACGGCGCTCTTCTCGCAGTACTGGTCCGTGAGGAAGCCGCGGAGCTGCGCGTAGAACGTGCCGCCATCCACGTCCGTCATCGACACAATGTCGCCCACCTGCATGTAGTTGCCCTTGTAGAAGATCGAGTCGCTCGTCACCACCGTCGCCGTGGCGGTCGGCGCCTTCAGCGGCTGGCGCTTGAATATGCTGCGCCGGCCGCGCCCACGCGCCGCGGGACCTTTCGACAGCGCGGGCGCTGGCGTTTTAGCTTTATACCTCGTGGAACGAGTACTCTTCCTAGTGCCTTTCCCCGTCGCTTTAGCGGGAGTAGTTTCTCCCTCACTCCTCCCGTTCTTGCTGTCCGCGTCATCCTTATCCTCCTTCTTGTCGTCAGGCTCTGGTTTGATGCTGGCGTCGCTTTTAGCCTCCTTATTGGCTGTGTTTGAAAGATGGCACTCGTTGCACATCTGTCCGTTTTCGGCAGTGCGCCACAGTAACGAGTCGTTGGTGCTACATTGCACACATATCGGTTTCGGCATTGTGCTTTTTGGAAAGAAGAAATAGGTTATTTTAATAAATTTACTATCATTGCCTGAAACCCAAACACGAAAATAAACAGAAACAATGTGTGACGTTAGAGTCGTTAGACCGAGAGGCGAGACGTGACATTGACACTTTGTCAGCAAGTCAAACCGTCAAACCACACCACAGTGACACTCAAGTGACAGTTGCGGTAAGTTTTACATAGAATAGGTAGGGTACAAATGTAATTTTTGTAATAGTATAAGAATCGTGTGAAAGTATCAAAAAATATAACTAGATAGTTGTATGACGATCAATTTATTATAAAATATTTCAGAAATTGCTTTAATAAACGTATTTGATTTGATTTGAATGATAAAAATCCAAACGGTAAGTACTTTGTAGCTAGTGACATCTGTTGTCGAGTAGCAGTATTCAAATAGTTGTTTACATAATTCTGCCGAGAGACAGCGCTGTTAGGATGGTTTTCTTTAAAAAAAAAGTTAATTAATTTAGTTTAAATAATTATCATCATATACATACCTATAATATGTATATCAATCAATACATCTTGAGTAAATACCCCTATTTTATCCTGTGTGAATTTTGTTGGTATATTATTATTGGTACCACTACACTATTATTTTAGTAGGTACATCAAGTGGAAGCCCATTTTTTTTTTTTAATAATGAACAAATGCTAGGTACACGTAGTTTGTCGGTATGAAAAACCGAAGCGAAACTTGGATTTTTATCAAACCCTTCGTAGGCATTTTACTCGGGCTGTGAAGGTTGCCACACAGTCAGGCAATCGCAGCCTATCTGATCTTCACAACCCAGTGGCTGGGTAACATACACGGTACTTACTTACCTATTCAATGGTTATACCAAACCACCACCAACCAACCACCACCAACACCAACCACTTATTGAACTTTAATTTTAAAGATCTTAAAATTAAATCTACAGCATATCTTTGGGGAATATCTGTAAAAGTTTGTAGATCGGTCATTGAAACTATTGCCCCCTACTTAGCAGTCTCAGACCAACAAAAAAGGTAGACTGCGAACATCCAAAATGAAGCCATCATTTTATCTATGTGTGTCTCGAAGGGTTGCCATTTTTTATTATTTTTACCTATAATTTGGGAAATAATATTTTATGGGTTAGCTAATATTGTGCAAGTCAGCACAACTAAGATATTATTAAGGTGAATGGATGAATGCTCTCACTGCCATTTTGTCGCTAGATGGCGACACATCCACAATTTCGAACATTTTCAATTTTTACACTTAACATAGAAAGTTTTAATAGACAACTTTATTATAGGCTATACCTAGGGCATTAACTTGATTTTTTTAGATAATCACTATGCTTGTTAACTGCTACCATACAAAGATTACAGCAGAATAAAGATTTAGCCGCATGAATTTACTCTTTACACACACATGCAAAGTAAATAGTAGTAACTTTCGACCCTACTAGATGTCGTTTTATTCAAAAATGGTTGGAAATTAAAATGTCCAGAGGACCAAATTGTTATATTCCAATCTATTTCTTATTAATATAACCTTAGCAATGATTATCATCACGCTATACTTTCGGGAAGCTGAGCAGCTAAAAACCTTGACATAAATAAGGTCGGCTATTTGAAACAATTATCAACCGTACAAATAGACTGTCGGTTTAGAGACTGCCTTTCATTAGGCTTGGTGTGGGTTCAAATCTCAATAGTTGTATTTATTTTTGAATTATTTTTTATCTTTCTTTATCCTTACCAAACCTAATATTTTCAAATATTAATAATAATATAATTATTGGTCTATGCATATTTTTGTTTCTAGGCTCGATATCCTATCGGATTTGGTGGTAAAAAGGTATCCCTTTTCACCATAACAAATTATTCAGATAAATTATTTTGGGTAATAAACATTGCATGTTACGCTCTAACATCGCAATCAGTAAACATGGGCTCGGCGTACGACTATGCACCGAAACTCACACATCTGTGATCAGTGTCATCACAGTCGCAACCTACTGTTACCGATAGACAAGGATAGAGATAGGAGACGGCGCTGTCGTGCGAGCGAAATCGCGTTAGCTGCCGAATGTTGACGAATGTTTACGATTATGAATGACATGGCATGTGGTAGCGTTAGCAAATAAAATAAAAAACATTAATTATTTTGAGGTAGTTAAAAAAAAAATTAATATTGTTCGCTCGATCGCGCAAGGTTACTAAAGCTTTACTTCTGCCTTTGTTTTCGGAAAATAACAAGCCACTTTTGTCTCCTTAATTCATCTTTAGGAAACCTGAATAAAAAAGAGCCTTAAGTATCACCATTATGCATTTATGTATAAATAAATAAAGAATATGGCTGCACATGACGTGCAGTTTGGGAGTTACGAGGAAGCCTTGAAATCATAACCGTTTGCTTTGCCACAGTCGCGTAATAAAGATAACTAAATATAGTGAAGTAGTGATTCTGCACCAACAATTAGGTACTAAAAACTAGACTTTGTCTTATAAAACATTTTTTTTAAATAAGTACCTGTTGCGTAAAACATAACTGTTATCAATTATTTATAAAATTGACTTGAATTTAAATAATCATGGTTGGTAAAACAATAATAATAAAAAACTATTAATATGTTTGAAGAAATTTGTGTTGCTAACCTTACGCAACCTCGGTCTGGTACTAGTCGTCGCGCGTTGTTTACAAAATCTCTCAACAACTCGCGAATTGTGCGTATCGTGTCTCTCACGCATGTTTTTAATATCTATCTCGCTCTCACAAACATGGCGAAGCAAACGATAAAATATTTTTGTTATTTTCAACAAATTAACATTTTTGGCTGTATTTACGAGTGGTGTGTCTTATTTTTATTCCTAGTATTATTAAAACACTGTTGAGCTGCAAAGATTAAAGATTTTATTACAGATTTTTGGTTTCCTATGTTTAGGTAGGTACTACTTGATACAGAAAGTCAAGTGAAGTCAATTTTTTTTCAAGTCTATGGAGTGAAGGTAGTTCAATTTACACGATAATTAGCAATAAGTACTACTAATTAATAACAATTTCCGAGATACTGATAAAAGCTAACATGTGGGTAGAACTAGGTAAGTATATTTATTCATAGTACCTACCTAAACAAAAAATCTCTAATAAAATTCTTTGCCTTAAAAATCTAGAAAAAATATAGGTATGTTTAGGTATCAAATAGGTACTAAATTTTTGTAAAGGCGAATTGAAATTTTTGAGCCTTTACGTGGAGATCCTAAATGTCGGCAGTCCATCCTGACATCAGAATGACTGCCCATTTTTTAAATTCATTTTCTCAGTTATTAATTAGGTACCAATTATTTAAACAAAGATATCAAATAGTAGCAAATAGGTATTAGATCTTAGTAATATTTTTAAGCTGATCGGTCATTTTGGCCAATCATTCTGAAGGTCACATCAATGATTTTCCGTGCGCGACTGAGTGCCAACTGAGTAGGACCGCTTGCTGTGACTAAGTCCCGTATCTAATGGTAATAAAGGTATATTGTACCTACACAGGTTGTTGTAATGTGACTGAACCTAAATAGTACCTAACGTGTAAATAAATTGTGACGTGTAGGTACTAAATAAATAAAAGATTATTTATGCAATTATTCGTCGCGATCTAAGAATGTTTTCTTTAGGTGATACAGTCGTAACATTCAGTGATTAGTGTGATTACTGGCGTTCTTTGGTGGAATGGTTTTAGATGGCAAAGCAAAGGGTTGTTATCAGCTTAGAATATCTTGGTATTAGTTGGTTAGAGTAGGTACCTACCTATGTAAGTACTCGTATGTGTCACCGGATAATTCCAAACATCGTAAGATTGTAATAAATGTTGTTTATGTTTTAGACTATAATCTATGATTATGTTGAGAACAGATAATGGATTGTGGAGGTCTGGTAGGCAGCCGCACCACGTAAAATACTGGTATTCAGCTGAATCCGGTTTGACTGGAAGCCAATCCCAGTAGGTATAGTTGGGAAAGGGCTAGGCAGATGATGTGTTGAGAAGAAATAATTTCGAATACACTGAATCACACCCAAATTCAATAGTTTCAATACTTGTCTTATCTAGAAGAAATTATAAGTAAGTAGGTACTTGTAAATATACAATCTTACGCGACTTATAATATTACAATCATGCGATACAAATGTAAAAAAATACATCATCTGTGAAAATGTCAACTGTGTAGCTATCACGGTCCGTGAAATACAGTCTGGTGACAGACAGAGACGGACAGACAGACATACGGACCGACAGACGGACGACCATTGCGTAGGTAGCTAGGAAAAAAATAGGTAGTTTGCCTACGCTGATCGCCTGATTTAGGTATAGGTACCCTAAGTATACCTACATGAACTTCTTTTCTCTGATTTGATTCAACCCAAACCAATGAATTAGTACTTAACCGTGTCAGAAAATGTTTTATCAGTACCTACTTACATACAGTGGAAAGATTTTTAAATCTTTAGGTAGGTAGGCACTATTTATTTAAAGTAGATAAGTAATACAATAATAACATTAGTATTGTATCTGTGTGAACCAAAGGCAGATCGCAGATAATTGTTTTCACTTTCTAGCATTATTTCTCATTCCCTAAAAAAAAACATTTCATCAATCATAAAATATAAAATCCGCGGGCAAACCCGCGCGCCGGCGCTAACTTGCTAGAAACACAATTTTGACACACAATCACGCATGGACTGGAATTTGGCAACACGCGTTGTTGCCAAATTGCGTCTTGAATGGCAACGTCGCATCGCCGCGTCCGTCACTCGATAACCTTGGCGCTTGTTCGAATTTTCGAACAGCGCCATCTACTTAAAATGTTCACCGCACGTAAACTCGTAACATAACAGCAATGAACTTTTTCTCGGTGGTTCTATAAATTTCTGTCAGATGGCGCGATTCAGGTCACTCACACATGTAAAGATTTTTCGTTTTTTATTGGGTCTAATTCTCATAGAAAGACTGTTTTTTTTCTAAATTTTGGGCGATAGGCGATCACAATACATTATAAAATCTCATTATACTTGCTTTATTCTGCAGAAACTGTTTATTTACGGAGATTACAGCTCCTGAAAAATGTATGGCGAGGTCTCTTTAGGGATCCCCCTTAAGTATGGAATTGTAACTTAATTTTTTTAAAAGAGCTATTCCTAAAAAAAAATTGATTTGATTTTCCGAGGTTGTCGGAGCGTAAGTCATAACATCATATTCGTAGGTATGAGTAATTATGTAAATTGTTTTGAAATAAAATATGTAATTATATTTTCAATCAACTTTATTAAATTCAAAAAGACCACCATAAAAAATGTGTTATGTTTAACCTACTTACAAAATGAATATTATTTATTATTTATCATGAACAAAAAAAAACATCTTTCGTCTCATTTTCTCTTTAATAGAAATACTAAAGAGAAAATTAGACGAAAGATGTAGTTCCGTTTGCAATTTCGGGCTATTTTCATATTAGAAACGTCAAAGATTATTGCGTAGTAACGAGTCGTTGGTGCTACATTGCACACATATCGGTTTCGGCATTGTGCTTTTTGGAAAGAAGAAATAGGTTATTTTAATAAATTTACTATCATTGCCTGAAACCCAAACACGAAAATAAACAGAAACAATGTGTGACGTTAGAGTCGTTAGACCGAGAGGCGAGACGTGACATTGACACTTTGTCAGCAAGTCAAACCGTCAAACCACACCACAGTGACACTCAAGTGACAGTTGCGGTAAGTTTTACATAGAATAGGTAGGGTACAAATGTAATTTTTGTAATAGTATAAGAATCGTGTGAAAGTATCAAAAAATATAACTAGATAGTTGTATGACGATCAATTTATTATAAAATATTTCAGAAATTGCTTTAATAAACGTATTTGATTTGATTTGAATGATAAAAATCCAAACGGTAAGTACTTTGTAGCTAGTGACATCTGTTGTCGAGTAGCAGTATTCAAATAGTTGTTTACATAATTCTGCCGAGAGACAGCGCTGTTAGGATGGTTTTCTTTAAAAAAAAAGTTAATTAATTTAGTTTAAATAATTATCATCATATACATACCTATAATATGTATATCAATCAATACATCTTGAGTAAATACCCCTATTTTATCCTGTGTGAATTTTGTTGGTATATTATTATTGGTACCACTACACTATTATTTTAGTAGGTACATCAAGTGGAAGCCCATTTTTTTTTTTTAATAATGAACAAATGCTAGGTACACGTAGTTTGTCGGTATGAAAAACCGAAGCGAAACTTGGATTTTTATCAAACCCTTCGTAGGCATTTTACTCGGGCTGTGAAGGTTGCCACACAGTCAGGCAATCGCAGCCTATCTGATCTTCACAACCCAGTGGCTGGGTAACATACACGGTACTTACTTACCTATTCAATGGTTATACCAAACCACCACCAACCAACCACCACCAACACCAACCACTTATTGAACTTTAATTTTAAAGATCTTAAAATTAAATCTACAGCATATCTTTGGGGAATATCTGTAAAAGTTTGTAGATCGGTCATTGAAACTATTGCCCCCTACTTAGCAGTCTCAGACCAACAAAAAAGGTAGACTGCGAACATCCAAAATGAAGCCATCATTTTATCTATGTGTGTCTCGAAGGGTTGCCATTTTTTATTATTTTTACCTATAATTTGGGAAATAATATTTTATGGGTTAGCTAATATTGTGCAAGTCAGCACAACTAAGATATTATTAAGTATGGAATTGTAACTTAATTTTTTTAAAAGAGCTATTCCTAAAAAAAAATTGATTTGATTTTCCGAGGTTGTCGGAGCGTAAGTCATAACATCATATTCGTAGGTATGAGTAATTATGTAAATTGTTTTGAAATAAAATATGTAATTATATTTTCAATCAACTTTATTAAATTCAAAAAGACCACCATAAAAAATGTGTTATGTTTAACCTACTTACAAAATGAATATTATTTATTATTTATCATGAACAAAAAAAAACATCTTTCGTCTCATTTTCTCTTTAATAGAAATACTAAAGAGAAAATTAGACGAAAGATGTAGTTCCGTTTGCAATTTCGGGCTATTTTCATATTAGAAACGTCAAAGATTATTGCGACTTTCCGACTGTTATCTAAAAACAAAAAGTTTTTTTCATAACCTATTGTACTGTTTTCTCGCAAATGTGTTGAAAAATATCAAATCTAAAATATTTGTAACATTAAAAAAAAAAGAAAATAGTAATTTAACTCGAAGAAAGAAATCATTAAAATTTGCTTAATCGAATGGGGAAATTTTAAATCATATTATGGCAACCCTCGCACTTAATGTCACTGCTTTCGTTTGTTGACGTTTTTGTTCCAAGTAACCGTAGTTAATTTATAATAAAAACGATGTTATTTCAAGTACTTACAAGTGAAAAGTGATTCCGTGAGACTTTTTATGTGTTTAGCTATTGTTTTTACAAATTTTTACTACACAGGGAAGGCATCATTATATTTTTCTATTCATGTTTTCTAGACGACGGCTCGTGACGTACTAAGAGCGATGAGCATGGTTTTAGTGTAGGTGTGTGCGTGAGCTTGTGTATTTATTTGAAGGAGCACGGTTTTGTGGCTTCACTTTTGATGTTCGCGGTGCGCTGTCTACCTTTTTTTATTGGTCTGAGTTAGCAGTCATATAACACTAGTGTAGACCAGGAGTTTTTCAGATCTCATGAAACACAGTAAAGTCGTTCCGTTGTTCAAATCGGGAGATTGTCAAGAACCCAACAATTATAGGC
Organism: Melanchra persicariae; assembly: GCA_947386135.1. Classification (NCBI taxonomy): domain Eukaryota; kingdom Metazoa; phylum Arthropoda; class Insecta; order Lepidoptera; family Noctuidae; genus Melanchra; species Melanchra persicariae. The sequence continues at coordinate 17,123,024 of OX376667.1, read as the reverse complement.
CTGTGTCAATTCTGCCAGTTGTCAGCAAGGTGTTTGAAAAGTTAATGCTTAATCAAATGTTACGTCACTTTAATAAAAATTCCATCTTTCATGAACAACAGTAAGGTTTCTACTAAAGGGCGATGTACAACTGACACCGGTGTTACCCTAATAAAGAACATTTTTAACGCCTGGGTAGAGTCGCAAGACGCCATTGGAATATTCTGCGACCTCTCGAAGGCGTTCGACTGCGTTAACCATGAGACGCTTTTTTTTAAACTTGAGCACTATGGGATTAGGAATAGAGCCCTTGATTTGATTAGTTCATACTTGATGGATAGACACTTTAAAGTTCAGGTAAACGGTGTAAACTCACTAGGGTCGGAAATGACAATGGGCGTTCGTCAAGGTTCAATATTGGGTCCATTCCTTTTTTTAGTTTACATAAATATTTCAAAATCAACCAAACATTATTTGCGGATGACACATCTCTAATATTTAAAATAGATCGACGTTCACAAAATCTTGACCTTGGTACCTGTCTGTGTTCTACCTAGGTAAGGTAGCTAATAGAATCGCTTTATTTGCCTAGCCTCGCTCAGCGTAACCGATTCTATTGGTTCTTAACAACCACATTTCCCACTACGCATCCTTGCATTCCTCACACATCTCTGGTAAAAACGCAGCCTTATCCCATGTTACGGGATTGGCACGTTCTCTTCAATATTTAGAAATACTAAAATTCTCATCTCCGTTTGAAGAAATGAACACCGATAGGTAATTTGTTTCAATAGGACTAAATTCGCTTGGATAAGTGAGGAGTGTGTCTACGCCCAGGTAGGGCACACTCCTCACTTATCCCTTGTAATGTTTGCGCTTGTGCTTCTAATAAATAATAAATAAATAAATAAATTCTTTAATTTCAGACTAAGTCCATTTGGTTAGTACAACACACAACTTAGAAACTAGTGTTACTTACATCTACCAGAAAAAAAAAAAAAAAAACTAAATAATGATTAATTGTACGCCACAGTGGAATGTAGGCGTACCCAATGCCCCAGTATGGGACTGTCCCACCTGTCCGCTATAGTGCTCAGGATGCTGTTGCTGCTGTCGCGTATCCTGCGCATGATGGACGCGCATCGCTTGCGCATGATGGCGTGAAAGCCATCTATGCCCGCTTCTGCGAACATGCCGGAAGCACTGCAGTAGCGCGGCAAACCCATCAACACCCTGAATGCATTGTTGTATTGAACAAACGATGCTAATGGGTCATTGGATTGTGTTTAGTATTCCGGGGGCAGCTAATAAATCGTCAGCTGCGACAGATTGTAGCTGACCATTGACCAAGGCGCACGGACCACGCTACTGTACCTAGATTGCTGCAGAAGGTTTACTCTTCTCAAACGGCAATGCTAAGCACATTCAGATTTTTTTATTTTTTTTATTGAGTAATGGGCTAGGTCTTGACCTCGATCACGCCTGATGGAAAGCGATGGATGGGTCTATGATTGAACGAGCGTGCCCAGAAGATGCCTTGAGGCACTGGTACTCCCACGCGTCGACGAAACACACTAAGCTGCTTGACGCTGGACTCCGGTGGGAGGGTGGTCGCGAACCAGGCGGACGTCAGCCCTACACCGCAAGGGAAAGTTTGGCCAGTCTCGTAAGGTATTAGGTGAGACTGTCCAGGATGCAACTGTCAAATCGTGTTGTCATTCATTCTTAGTTCGGGTTCGGGACTAATCGTAAGTCCGTAGATACGGAGTAGAAAACGCCCGACACTTAGGACGAAACTACGGACTTCGGGACTATAGAGTAGACCCCCAGTTGAGTGCCTGATGGAACAAATTGCGCTACACGAGAAGGCTTCTTCATGCATTCCAAAAGATTGGAGCGAAACAATCTGATCACTTCCCTAGTTTTTCTGAAGGTGTATTATATATACCTACGTATACCCACCACTTGCTGCTATGTAATAAGGGACGAATGATATCATGGAAATGAAACACCCACAAACTGTGTATGGCCTACAACAGTAACTTCAGCGAGAACTACGTCCTGGTAGTCTAATCATTTCTCGCGAATATCTTCTACCGATATTACTTAAGTATATTTTTTCTTTTTACTTAGAAGGTAAAAAGTAGGTAGCTAAGAAAAATTTGACATCTGTCAAAAAAAAAATCAAAATCTGCCTTCAATAGACGACTTGTGACTCGGTTTTTAGCAATCCCATAGTCCTGCTCTTGCTATCTTCCGCAAAATCACCCCAAATCGGCCAAAAAATCCTCTATGGGTACATACTGTTGAGTGCAGGCATCCTTCCGTGTTCCCAGCGTAGTGTGAGCTATGAACATGAGTAATTGGCATAAAGCGTGTGCCCTATGATTTATGCGCGCTATCTGCTGGCACCACATGAACACACACGCGTGTGTTTGCGAAGCCCCGCGACGATTTATAGCGCCGACGAGAGCGCTGCGTTTAGCTGAAACAGAGTGTTTGCACAGCGTTCGTGTGGAACACGCATTTTGAGAGATTTACCTGTCTGCACGTCCGACGACTTACTGACACAGCTTACAAAGTGACTCATTGTTGCGATGACCTTTAAATTTAATACCACAGATATAATGATTATAATAGGGGGGTACTAGATTCAACAAATATTAATTCTTTAGCAGTAATATGGCCGCTGAAGGTGAACGAGGGCTCTAGGCTGTGATCTCAGAATTTTATTGACACTTTTACGTTTGGAATAAAATTTATACTTACCTAGGTAGAATCTGGAAGAACAGATGTAATGTTGAGCTCATAGACGCTTCACAATACGTGCTTTCACAATACTAGAAACTTTATTTGAGATTGTCTCAATTATAAGTTTGTACAATACATCGACGCCAACTCAGTCGGCGCAACTCCGAGTGGTGTCGGTTTATTATTCGTAGGGTGTCGGTAATGATCAGACATCGGAATACCGCCGCTGTGCTCGTTGACACAACGCGTCAACAACTTTTAACGAGCACACTTCGCAACTTTAGCTCCAAATCTATTTTATTTGCATACGTTTTGTGATGCCTGTCTGAGGATTATGTTAACATGATGCCTGAATTTTAAGAAGGGACGTAGGTTGTCTTGTGATACTCAGAGATTTAACATCTGTCTGCTAATGAAATCAAATTCCAGTCTCAATATTAAATTAAAATAGTGTCATATAAAATAAATATTTTGTGCTTCAAAATTTAGTGACAGAAACTAAATCGCTGCAAAACCGACTTCACGCAGTTTTGTCTGCCCTACGCCTAGAGTGTAATTTAAGCCCGCCTAGGCGCGGAGGGGTGGGGCGGCCCGCGAGCTGAGGAGCAGGGCCCCAAGTCTGCTATTTTTATAAATTCGTCATTCCAACACGATCCCATTGTCATTTTGTTAAAAGTTCGTAATCTGTTAAATTCATAATGGTCGATCATTGGTCGGTCAATGGTCTCGTAATAGAATCGCGGTTCTAAATATTCAATGTCTTTGAAAAGCAATGACTGCACAATAACGTTCTAATGGTAGGTCACTGATCGAAGGAACTGTCAAAATTTTAGCTGATTACCGCATACGTCTGTCATTCATTTGTCATTATGTACGAGATTAACATTATATGCCATTTCTTTCAATGGAGTGTCAGTGGTTGACCATCGAAAGTCATAATGACGCTTTTTATATTAGTCTAGATTACCAAACTTGTCAAAATCCAGAATTATGAAATCAATGATAAACCATTCTGACACTATTGTAATAGCAGACTCGAGGCCCTGGTGGTATGAAGCCATCTGCGACGATAAGCTCGCGTGGGGCCGCCAAACAGCGCCGGAGCTGTGACAGTAACAATGATTTCTGCATGTTGCATGCCTGCTTGCACGCTGCATGCTTGCTTTCTGATTTATAAATAAAATGGTTGTTGGCTGTGTCCAAACACAAACAAACACAGAGTTGATGACAATATTAAGGTAATTTTAGGTATGTTCAATTATAGTAGATTCACTCATCAATTACTTGTGCTAACGTATAAAAATAAAGGTGACCATAGGAAATTAGAGTACGTCGATATTATTTTATAGATGCAGTTGAGACACTTATTAGAAGCTGGCAATGCGTAGAAACATCACTTTAGTTGCTTAAGAATTATCACCATGCTGCATCATATTAAAAGTAGCTGGTTTTACAAGATGTGGTCGCTTGAAAAGCATTAATTAGACGCTAAAAGTTCGTCGCTGACCTATTAATTCATTAGACAAGTAATATTTGAAGATGAGAATGACATTTTAAAGATTGGTGAAGATCTAGTTTCTCGTGACGCCAGTCTTACGCTCACCGGGCCACCTATACACCTCTGCATCGATCATCGATAGATCGTAACTTTAATGCTAACATAGTATTATTATAACCATGACGGATGATGGATAATGGATGGCGCAAGAATATCGACACAAGTAGCGTCCCACACTAATAGCCTACCCATCTTCCATGGAAATAATGACATTCCGTCCGGTCTCTTGCCATCGTCGCGTGCCAGGCCATTGGGTTCTCATACAGCCGGAACACCGACGGTGACAAGAGCTCGTCGGATGATGTCGTTAATATTCGCGTGCCGCGCTATGCGACCCGCGCTACGGCTGCATGATAGGCCGTGGTGTCCGAGGCTGTTGACAGCTTCGCCACAGTGGCAGCGATGAGGAGAACAACAAGGAGCGCCAAGACGCAGGGAAGCAGCAAGGTGGAAAGTAGTATCGTCGAACAAGGTGCCTATGTTCGACGACGGTAGTGCGTGAAGCCAGAGTCCCGACTCCCATTGACCCACAGCCAACAGGCGAGCACGCTCAGCGGCAGTACCAGATGTGGCCACAAGGTTATTCTGAACTTCTCTGCAGAGTGGCTCGTCCCACCGTCTCTGGGATGATGGGTAGTCGGGTGGATTTAGATTCGGGCATGCGAGTCTCCAGGCATCAATAGCCTCAGTGAAGCAAGGCACATTAAAACTAGTCAGTGAGGAAGTAAGGATATTCCTGACTAATTACTCAGTGCCATGAACCGAAGATATGAAAGCCGGTAAACTGATACTAGTAATTTTGCGGACGCCGAGGCCTCCCATACGGATAGAGTGAGTAGCTTGTGCCCAAGCTCGGTCGTCCATGGCCACATTAAAATTTAAAAGTGAAGTAACAAAATTGGGAAAGGATTGCTCAAAAATGGGAGACCCAAGGAGGCGAAGAGAGCTTTTTTCAATAACTTTGATTTATGGAGCTATAGCGTTGAATTTTCGGAGTGTCAGTTGTCGGTAGGTACTGTCAGATAAGAATAATTCACACTTCGAAAGATTGAGATGTAGTCCTATAGAATGGAGTTGACTTTTTAAAACTTGTAAATCATCTAAAACTGTGTCAACATCACCTCCTAGGGTTCCATCATTTAGATACCAAAACATTAAATTTGGATTTTAGCTGTCGAATGATTGGGTGAATGGCTAAGCTAAAGATCACTGGGCCGAGGGGATCACGTTGTTGACAGCCAACAGCGGATTCCAGAAGGTTGTCCTGATATAGTAATTTAGATGGATGTCTGTAGCATTGCCAAAGAAAACTAAAAATTTGTGGTACTTCTTTTTTAATTTCTGCCAGTAAGGTGTCCCTATTAACTGAATTGAACGCATTTTTGATGTCAACATTCAGGATGACCTCTCCTTTACCAGAATTTATATAGGTTGACAGTGCGTGTACGGCAGCCTCACAGCCCTCTTTGGAGCCGTAACCTAGCTGCAGGGGCTGAATTTTTTTCGAAACATCCTCACTATAAAATTAACAACAAACCTTGGCTGCCAAACGACGGTACGTAGATCCCATGGCAATGGGACGAATGCCGCCATCCCTCTTGCGCAGGGCACATATATTGGCCCCGTATAAGATGTCGATGACGGCCTCGTTCACCTTGCCCGAGAGCATGAGGTTAGTCAAACCCGTTAGCTCCTTCAGAAGTGACTCACCAGCTTCCCCGGCGCCTGTACAGATGAGGTCCTTTAGATGTTGAGGACTAAGGCCGTCGAGGCCGCCAGCAGAGCCGCTCCGAAAGGAGCATACGGCTGTGACCATCTCTCGACCTGTAACGGTGAGGGTGTGAATGTCCGGATCTCCCCCTGATCCAGGAAAAGAAAGGCCATCCGATGGGGCAGGGTGTTTGCTCTCCAGAGCTGCGAGAGTATCTGGAGAACACGGTGCCACCACATCACTACTAAAAAGAATCCTGGCTGCTCCGCTTATGTCACCTTCCCCTAATTTTGATAATTTTGTGTCCAAATTATAGGCCGAAATATTACAATTATCTTTAATTTGTGAAGTTAATGTCTGTTTGGTAGCTAAGTTCTTTTGTACATGTAATATTCTGTAAGGGAAGGTGAGAAGTTGCTCCCAGGCACTTTGCGAGTTCTCGCGGGCGGCAAGGCGAACGCATCCCGCTAGGTGTTGCGCTACGAGAGGTCTAGCGCCGCGGGGAATTCACTTTAAAACAGGAACAGACTTTTTGAATTTTGATAGTGTTTAACAAAACGGGTCAAGAGTGGATGTAGTTGGTGTAGTAGGTGGTGATGTAATTACAGGGTCTGAAGTGAGTGCATTTTTTCAAACATTTAAATTTAAAAGGGTCGACTATCCACCATTCTATTAAACCTGCTTAGCAAACTATGTAGTAATAACGTAACTGTTTTACATGAAATCTTAATTTGCACTGCAGGTAAAAGAAAATAATGCCTACTGGTCGGTTTTCTATTTCTTTCGTAAATAAGACACAGCATACTGAAGATTCGCTAGTTAGAAACATATAATATAGAAAATTCAATCATCAATTGTATTCGTTGCCCAGCTGACTGTGCTCTGCGATTTTGACGTTCAGAATAAGAAAATTATGATATTGCTTTGGTCAGCTTTCTAACATCGAAGGATGGAACAACAAATCTTTATGAAGCGTCTTTCTTTCTCAGTGGCGGACTAAGCCCGTCGGAGGCCCGGGGCAGAAAAACTGAATAAGGCTCCTAGTTAGAAGTTGATGTTATTCTATAAGCTTTTTATTCAGTTCACATTTGTATTTAAGTGTTTTTGTTTAATTAGATTAAATTTTGCAAGTGAATTTAAATTCAACCTAAACATCATCATATCAGCCGAAAGACGTCCACTGCTGGACATAGGCCTCCCCCAAGTGTCGCCACAACAACCGGTCCTGTGCGTCTCGCATCCATCGGTTACCCGCGACCCTCACCAGGTCATCGGTCCACCTTGTGGGCGGCCTTCCAACGCTGCGTCTTCCGGTACGCGGTCGCCACTCCAAAACTTTTCGGCCCCATCGACCATCTGTTCTGCGAGCAATGGACCCTGCCCACTGCCACTTCAATTTGGCGATCCTTCGGGCTATGTCGGTAACCTAGGTTCTCTTGCGGATATCATCATTCCTGATTCGATCACGCAAGGAAACTCGGAGCATTGCCCTCTCCATTGCCCTTTGGGTGACTTTAAGCCTTCTGATGAGGCCCCTAAACATACCTACACAGAACATAGATATGGATGAGGAAATAAAAATATTATTGGATTGCCAAAACAACTCATTAGTAAAAATAAAGTAATAGGTAGTTTTTATTTTTAGTAAGTAAATAGCTATATACTTTATTACTATGTGCTTTCGTGTCTTCATTTTACTGAACTCCTTAATAACATCAGTAAAATCAATTTATTTTAAAACTTTTCTTTCAATTGAATGCACGGAAAGATAAACGAGTCGCTTCGTCGATTCATTGTAGATCGAAGATAATTTAATGAAAGAAGATAACTTTTAATTAGTTTGAGTTTGGAAACACTAGTCTCGCATGATGCAACGGAGATGCAAATGATCAAGAAGTATTGAATTATACGCGATGTACAGCGAAACGATTTACTAAAGTTACATTTTATTATAATTTTTTAATACAAAAACTGTAAATGACCGGTTCAGGCTGTATTTAATTTGTATTATATTACTATATGTATAAATGTGGCTGCTCCTAAAATACTCTAGGCTGATAAAATTTTAGTTTTTCCTAATATTAACCTACATCTAGTTTTAGAGTCGGCTTCCCCATATTCGTATTTCATCTGTATGGGATGATACAAGTATGTGAACCTATCTAGGTTATTTAGAGTTGGGAGGTTCCCCCAACTCTAAACAACCTGGATAGGTTCACATCTAGATAGGTACTAAACATATTTCTACAGCCTTGTTTAGGATTTGATTAAGGGAACATGGACATGGAGGCGTTTGGTGGCCCCCCAGGACCAGAGGCCTGGTGCGTGCCGCCCATTCTGCCCAACCCCCGTTAGTCCGCCACTGGTCTTCTTCAATGTATTTTAAGCTGGTCTAGAAGGTTCAGTGATAAAATGAAAAGATAAGTCTGGTGGTAAAACGTTTATTCGCCGAGTCGCCGTGCGTGAATAAGTTAAGTTACGTCTAGCGGAATGTTCTCTCTTAGGCTACCTACTTGTACTCGTACACGAACAGTTCAACTTACACTAACACGTATTAAAGCCGTCGGAACTTACAGTAAATGCACATCAACCCTCGCTGACAACCATACATTACAATTGACAACCAATAGGATTTCACAAACAATTGAAACTGCGTCAGCACACTTCAAATTACGGAGTAGGGCTCCTGAGGCTCCAGGAAAGTCACATTCAGTCAGCAGTAGCGTGGCGAAGGAGATTGTAAAAACGTCAAAAATGAATGGGATTGACAGATGCTATCGAAATGTCGCGTGATCAATCCCTTATATTTTGGCTGTTCGACAATTTGATTCGATGATTTGAACGCAGCTTCATTTGGTTTACGTTAGTTTGTTCGAAAATAACATGTCAATTATTATTTATATTTTGTGAAATCCTAGTGGTTTATTCTATGATACATAGGTACGTTTGCCTGAAATCAATATTTACAATGCAGTATTAAAGCGACTGGAGTTAGATGCTATTCGTAAGTACATACAAAGTAAGTAAATCCTTTACAATTGGTTCATGAGTGTGCACATTGCAGAGATTTAAGAGCCGAAAATTGTTAGAAAAAATATATTTTTTTGGTGGACTGGACGTCTAAGGTTTAGTTAGTCCGACATTTTCAGCACCTTTCCTTCGAAGCAGTCCCTAATGACGGTTTTCGTAGCTAAGTTTCATTAGTGACGTGTGGTTAACCATATCTTGTGCTGTTTTAAATACATAGAAAAACTTGTTCGGAGCTTGGGTTAGCGTCACGATCTATCCCAAGTGGCGGCTAGACGAGACCCGTGACTTGTGGTGTATTACTGACAATTTGTGAACGAGTGACTGTAGGGACACGTTTGTAGTTGGTGTGCACACTCATGTCTCAGTTCGACAGTAGCTTTGCGACAGGAATGTGAGAATGTTTCGGTGGTTATATTATAAATTACAAGTTATACGAAGTATTGATGATCAGATGCATAAAGTAGATTATTATTAATATTAACATTAAGAAGTACAAAGGCAAGTTAAGATACAACAAAATAGGTACACTTTCTTAAAAAAATTCAGACACAATGAAATCAATTCAATTTCTTCGTCTCTAACAAATCATTCAAACTTAGTTGATTAAACAATATTATTATTATGCTGTTATCACAAATATTCACAATCTCGTCACTGCTTTATAAATTAATTATGCCCGGTTACTGAGGTACTTTATCGGTCGGTCGGTTTATCGGTCCGTTAACCACTAACGAACCAACAATGGTGTTATAACAAATAGCGCTAACGGACAGATAAACGACCGATAGAAACCTCAGAAACCAGGCATTAAGGAATTAATTATTATTAACACTATCTATCTGAAGTCCGTTCACAAAATTGTTCGTCATAAAATAATGCAAGGTAAACTCGTGGGTACTCATCAAACTGATGTTACGCGTATTCACTCGAGTCCGGTCACTATTTCATCGTTAACTAACACGGTTTAAGAATGGTAAACGTGTCTGTGAAAATGATTACACGCTTTATCTTGATCGTGATCTTATGCGCATAACGAAATGTGCGCGTATCGAAGTGCGAAGTATTGCCATGACGAAGGTGTTTAGTCGCATGGCAGCCTGCCGTCGTCGCCTGCACTCAGTTGCAGACGTGCGTCTCGGTGCGCGCCACGCACGTGTCGCACGACACGCGGCAGCACCAGTGGAAGCGGCAGCGGCACTTGCTCTCCAGCACGCGCCGCACCGTGCTGTAGCCGCGCCCGCAGCATAGCGACTCGCAGCCGTCGTCGCCTGCACTCAGTTGCAGACGTGCGTCTCGGTGCGCGCCACGCACGTGTCGCACGACACGCGGCAGCACCAGTGGAAGCGGCAGCGGCACTTGCTCTCCAGCACGCGCCGCACTGTGCTGTAGCCGCGCCCGCAGCATAGCGACTCGCAGCCGTCGTCGCCTGCACTCAGTTGCAGACGTGCGTCTCGGTGCGCGCCACGCACGTGTCGCACGACACGCGGCAGCACCAGTGGAAGCGGCAGCGGCACTTGCTCTCCAGCACGCGCCGCACCGTGCTGTAGCCGCGCCCGCAGCATAGCGACTCGCAGCCGTCGTCGCCTGCACTCAGTTGCAGACGTGCGTCTCGGTGCGCGCCACGCACGTGTCGCACGACACGCGGCAGCACCAGTGGAAGCGGCAGCGGCACTTGCTCTCCAGCACGCGCCGCACCGTGCTGTAGCCGCGCCCGCAGCATAGCGACTCACAGCCGTCGTCGCCTGCACATACATCAGCGTATAGCAACGGAAAAACACCTATGCAGTATGCTTACGGAAAGCTGCGCGATTCATTTGTTTGTAAGCAACATATTTGTGTGTAGCGTTGCCGCGAGTCGCAGAGGACGAGCCCGTATTCAGCATAGGCATACGTGTTTTGCTTAGCCACGGGCTGCCGCTGTTGAGTAGCGTCTTTATACGTAATAATAAAACATCTGGTTAGTTTACCTCGGGAGGTTCTGTTGCAGGTCCGGGAGTGCGTGCCAAAGGAGCCGGCGGCGTCATCGCGCTCGCAGTACGACGGCGACGGCGTCAGGAACACCAGATCCGACTTGCGTGGTACTCGCACTACGCCCGGGTTCTGCTTCTGTCTATACGTCATACAACACACTTCAGATAAAAAAGAAAAAAAAAAATAGGATTTAAAACAAACTTGTCAGAGTGAAAAGCTTGCTGGAAATTACCAGTATCGGTCACAGATTGACTTACTATGTTCGTATTTGGTTCTTAAGAACCTGTCACCGTCCTTTTCGCGAGCTGTGCCAGTGTGCCAGCTCAGGTTCTAGGCAAAGTGCCATTCTACAAGCAAGAGGTATTGTAGAAAAGTCAGAAGGATAAAATCCATCACGTGAAAATTTTGGTCGCGCAAGTCTATGTCGTCGTCTTTGATCGAGAATAGTGTAGAGCGTGTGAAGTTCCTACCTCCGCACGAGCACTAGGTGCGGCTGGCCCGGCGGCGGCGGCGGGCCGCGCGCGTGGCGCTGCGAGCTGGGCGCCACGAGCTTGGCGCGGTCGTAGCGGTCGCGCAGCGCGGCGGCGGCGGCGCGGAAGGGCGGCAGCGCGCGCCAGCACGTGCGCACGGCGCACGAGCCCGACACGCCGTGGCACTTGCACTCGCGCCGCACCAGCTCCTTCACTGTCTGTCATCATAACATAACAAACTGAACTTTACTACCTACAACGAAACAATTTTTATTTTTCAAAATAATACGGAATCGTTTAAAATCTATAAGCTAAGATATTATAATAAACACAAAATGTGACATAGATAAAGTTTGGTTTTACTAGGGGTCGTTCAGCAATTGATGACGTAGAACTTTTAGGAAATATATATATAATGCATGGGAGGATAAATGCAATGCTTTGTGTATTTTTCGCGATTTGTCAAAGGCATTCGATTGCGTTCTCCACGAGATATTCATCAGGAAACTGCACTTCCTTACCATTTAAGGTACGATTACCAGAAATGACAGAAATCGCCAAAAAAAATTCCCATACATTTATAGTACATAAAAACGAGTTATCAATTCGATTTTTTTTGTTGCCAAACGATTTTATTCCTTACTGTATGTAATCAAAAGACTTTCTGAAGCGGGCATAAGATGAATTTTACAGTTTTTGTTACGCCAGCCTCGTACTGTACCTACCTAGAAGCAAAAGTGCCTACCGTAGTTGAAAATCACAGTCGCATCGATAGGTAAGTAGCAAGGATGTTACAGAAGCTGTAGCTCATGATCGTTTTAAAAGGTACAGCCCTAGGTGCTACGGCTGTGGTGAAAAGGGCCACCTTCGATCCAGTGGCCCTAAGCGAACTGCAGAAAGGAATAATAGCCGATCTCTCGAAGGTAGGGCGGCTGACAGCAGCACCAAGCGGCTGCAGGAGTACGACTTGGTAGTCGAACATCGCAGCGGAAGAACTCATGACAACGCAGATGTATTGTCAAGAAGACCTTGCCCTGAAGACTGCAAGCATTGTAGTAGACAAGAAGGTAAAGAAGTCGTACCTGTGAGGATGCTCAAGACAGACCTCAGCAACGAGTGGAAGGAAATTCTACAACGTGCACAGCAGGGAGATACGGACATCAAGCCGATTCTGGAGTGGATTAAGGCCAGTGCTCCTAAGCCACCGTGGAGCGACGTCTCAGCGATGAGTTCGATCACAAAAAGCTATTGGGCCCAATGGGATAGCTTAGTGATTCAGGATGGAGTCCTGTGCCGTAAATGGGAAAATGTTCGGGGAGACAGCTGTCATTTGCAAATGGTTGTCCCTAAAGCTAGAGTACCGGATGTTCTAGAGTTGTACCATAATGGTTGTTCAGGAGGCCATATGGGAGTTAAACGGACTCTACTAAAGATACGGGAACGGTTTTACTGGGTCCACTGTCGTGACGATGTCGAGGACTGGTGTCGTAAATGTACAACTTGAGCGGCTGTAAAAGGACCACAGACTCGTAGTAGAGGTGCATTGAAGTTGTACAATGTTGGTGCACCATGGGAAAGGAGGATAACTTGTCGAGTTATGTGTACTCATAAAACGAGAACAACTTCTTACCACCCACAATCGGATGGAATGGTAAAACGATTTAATCAGACATTGGAGAGATACCTGGCAAAAGTGGTGGAGAACCGGCAACGGGATTGGGACAAGCATATCCAACCGTTTCTGCTGTCATACCAAAGTGCTGTTCACGAAAGCACATCAGTGACACCAGCTTTCGCAAACTTTGGTAGAGAATTACGGCTGCCTGCAGACCTGATTACTGGAATGCCACCTGATGCCCCACGCAGTATAACCGACTATGCGAACGACTTGCGGAACAAAATGAATGACATTTATGAGCACGTCAGACAATCGGGCCAGCAAATGTCTGAAAAGATGAAAAGCCGTTATGACCGCAAAATGAACAATAAAGGATTCGACGAAGGTTCACTAGTGTGGTTGCACAATCCAGTTCGCAGCAAAGGGAAATCTCCTAAGCTTCAAGCTAAATGGGACGGGCCGTACCGGATTGTGACGAAAATCAATGACGTAACCTACCGCATACAGAAAGGTACAAGAAGTGCTCCTAAGATCGTTCATGTGAATCGACTGGCGCGTTATTATGGGCCGATAATGCTCGCGACGAGCATGTCTTAGGAGGGGGCAGTGTTACGCGCCAGAATTAATACCGGGTACATAACGATAAATGTTACTACTAGCGCCATCTAGTATTGAGTAGCAGAACTAGTAGAGTCAAAATCCTTCTAGACATTTCGATGCTAGAACATTCTAGAGTTTTCGATATCTGGTTATTCAAGAGCGGTATGTACTCGAACTTTCTAGATGTTTCTACTAGAAGGTTCTGGAATTATCTGCCGACCTATAGACATAAGGCCCGCATAGCCTGCGATCGAGTCAGTGTTGAATCTGCGATACAAGCGATAACTTCGAGAGCGAACTTCGACTGCGAATAAAAGTGATCAGTAGTGCAATTGTGTTTTATAATTAGTGAGTTTTAAGTTGTAATTAGTGTTGATTAATTAAAGTGTCTTTTTGGTTATTTTATCGGCTGTTTTTATTGTCACGAACCCTAAGCTCGTAACAGTACCTACCGAGCAAGTAGCAGCCGATAATTTTCTTGGATGATTGGCTTGGTCTTAGTCTTGGCTTTGTATTGTCTAGGTTGTTTGTTTTGTTTTTAAAATCCTTGTTAATGCATCTTTCAGCTCCTGAACTCTATTGTATTTCTTTTTGTGGACTTTGTTTGTTAGTAGTTCCACAAAAAAATAGAGAGGCGTTAGATCGGGGCTGCGAGCTGGCAACATACCTAACTGGACTATGTGTCCCTATTCACTGTGTCTCGAATGGCGTTTTTAAACTGAAACACGTGAGGCGGCTGTTTTGTGGTGGAACGCCATCTTACTGAAAATAAGTAATAAGTTCACAAATTGCAACTGTCAATCTAGAATTTTCTCAGCGCAGACCGTTCAGTCGCAGAATGTACCTTTCGCAAAATGCACCCTGTGCGCAAAACGTACCATTCTCAAAATGCACCTTTCGCAAAACGTACCTTTCTCAAAATGCACCTTTCGCAAAACGTACCTTTCTCAAAATGCACCTTTTGCAAAACGTACCTTTCTCAAAATGCACTTTTCGCAAAACGAACCTTTCTCAAAATGCACCTTTCGCAAAACGTACCTTTCTCAAAATGCACTTTTCGCAAAACGTACCTTTCTCAAAATGCACCTTTCGCAAAACGTACCTTTCTCAAAATGCACCTTTCTCATAATGCACCTTTCGCAAAACGTACCTTTTTTTTCTACATTAACTCTTGAAGGGCGTATTCATGTAGAATGCTGGTATGCGATAAGCGCCGACAAGTTCCTATGTGATTCTGCAAAATGTATGAAAACTTGCCTGCGCCGACATATCGGCGCCGGTTACCAGCGCTCTACATGAATACGGCCTTACTGTGCTGCAGGTAAAGAAAATGCAAATTAGGGATTGATAATTGTATTTATAATCAAACAATCAAATCATATCACAAAGTCGAACTAAATCATTTCTTTTTACTCGTAGGTATCTCACTCATGTGTCCACCAAACAAATTTAAAAATATTGTCAAACAGAAGATCTTTACACACATCTTGGTGTCTTACATATTGCGAAATAAAATTTTACAAACAGAAAAAAAATTGTAAACAAATCATAGTGAGTACTAAGGAAATTAAAAATTTACAACCGACTTCCAAAAAAACACTAAGTGAAAAATAACTTCTATTTCGGAAGTCGGCGGCAACAAACTAAAATACAGATCAAAAGGCACGACTCACACTGTGAAATAACTCGTATCTAGCGTCACTTTATTCAAAATTTGAACATGCAATATTTAACGACACAATATTTTTAACCGACTTCTAAAAAAGGAGGAGGTTCTCAATTCTGATGTTTGTATTTTTTTTTTATGTTTGTTCGCGTATAACTCCGTCGCTTGCCAACCGATTTGAAACATTCTTTTTTTTGTTGGAAAGGGTATACTTCCCAAATGATCCCATTGAACTTTTATCAAAATCGGTCTAGTAGTTTGGTTTTTAAATCCAAATAGCTGATAAAAAAATGTGGAAAAATCATCCATGTAAACGAAATTGCGTATTTTTGCTTTCCTGTGACTATCCGGTGTTTTTGGTTGCTTCTTCGTTATTTGACACCGACTTCTGAAATTAAAGTTATTTTGAAATTCGTAGTGTTTTTTGGAAGTCGGTTTCTTTTTTTTGTGAAAAAGTTTTTTATTTTTCACTTTTTAGTAGTACCCCACACCTAACAACACCACTGGAAAGTCACAGGAATGCAAAAATACGCATTTTCGTTTACTTGGAAAAGTTATTTTTCACTAGTGTTTTTTTGGAAGTCGGTTGTAAATGTTTAATTTCCTTAGTACATACTCGCTATGATTTGCCCTTCAAGAGTTAATGTAGAAAAAAAAGGTACGTTTTACGAAAGGTGCATTATGAGAAAGGTGCATTTTGAGAAAGGTACGTTTTGCGAAAGGTGTATTTTGAGAAAGGTACGTTTTGCGAAAGGTGCATTTTGAGGAAAGTACGTTTTGCGTAGGGGGTGCATTTTGCGAAAGGTACATTCTGCGACTGAGCCCTTTTATCAGGCAGTTTTCTATAAAACGGATTATAGCGGATCTATGCAGAACAAAAAGTTTAATGTAGAACCCTCTTACCGAAATGTATGAGAAATGTTTTTGGCACATAAGGTACTGATCGCAGATTGAATTACTGACCGTAAAAACGAGCATTCACACGAGACGGCGACAATTACAGAGACAAACGAATAATTGTTAAATTTATGTTCGAACATATAATGCCACACACGCGAATGTCAGCCTAATCACATAATTATGTAAATCTCGACGGAGTCAGACGTGTGTGTCGCGACATCTGAACCTAGCCTAATACGGCGCCAGTTGCCAGTCCTCGGAACTACTTAGCATCCGTTGTAATTTTATTTTATACTATTTCATAGAATAATAATTATTATGTTTAAATAAAATAATTTGCAATAGTACTTCATTTGGCATTTTATCCTCAATAAGATGACAGGGCCGGACTCGGCTCTCTGTCTCTTGTGTTGTGAGTTGTGACGCAATTTGTGCCAAAAACGTTAAGTAAAAGCGGCATCTTAGGTTAACGAGCTCCCTGATAACATCTCACGGATTATTTTACATAGTTCTCGAAGTGACGCACGATATATTACACGGTTTACGACGCGTCGAACAAGATATGTGTGACAATAAACAGAAGAAGGCGATGTTACGTCTTAACGCGCACGGTCCGTATCGCGAATACATCAAAAGGAAATCTTACCACATTTCTTTTACACGGCTGTTAGCATAAGTTGGCAGATTATACTCGTAATATAATCTAAACACGTCGAATAGGTTTGTTTAAATGACTAGAAGCACAGACCAGTCAGGCATTATCAGTAATCGTAGACAGAAAAGTAATTAAATCACCACAGACATTATTCACGTTGACAGTTAAAGAGAAAACAGTAATAAACTTGCCGAACCGTTTCCCACAGTTTACTTTTATGATTTATTCGACACAGCAAATTAACAAAGTTATTTACACAAAATCAATAATCATAAAACTGGCATTACTTTAAAATGGCCTGCACTAACGGCGGGTGCATATTACTTAGATTACTCTCGGCCCACTCTCGGCAGGTTTTACCAAAAGAGAAACAAAACGCTCGCCGGTCATTCCGCAGAGTTGCTCGTAAACAAGCTAATAGTTGTGCGATTGTACGAGTCGTAATGAGACAGGCAGAACGGTTACACGATACAATTATAAGTTCTGTGGGAACTCGACTGAAACGTATTGTTACTCGTGTCATTACGTTTTAACTGGTGGATAAATAGGTGCAATCAGCGAAACGCATTAAAATAACATCAGTGGGGATGATTTACATGTCTTGAAATATCTCGCGCTCTACTGATATGACTCATCTCCATATATCTTGATGGCTGAGTAGTAGTGAGTAGTGTGCACTGTGTATTTATGTAACAATGTTTAGTTGGGGTGTAGTACTGTCGTTGTTGATACTACGGCAAGAGCCTTATTAAATCAATTACCTACTTTTAAAAAAAAATAAATTGTGCAACTCCAGATAGAACACATTTACAGTAAGTATTAGTAATTTCCACAACTGTTAATAAGTCACAGTTTAAACGTAAATGAGTGCGTGCGTCAAGTGTGAGTCGGGCGCTGCCGCTGGGTGGCTCAGCGATCGCCAGCGGGTGGTGTGCGCGGCACCCGTTCATTTTGCACAATAAGTAATAACGCACGGCCGTGCATTAGCCACCGCTCCACTGATACCGTAATGAGCGGTGTCGCGCAGGGCGCCGCGCGCCGCCGGCTGCGAACCGGAACGATTTCTTCTTTTGCCGTCATTAGATGGACAGATAAACTGACTGTTGTGCGTGTAATGTGAGCTTGCATGCGATTCTAGCTACTTAGAAAGGGTAACTGTTATCCGTTTTCTGCTGCATTTTACACGCATTTCTATCTACTTACCTCAGACCAACAAAAAAAGGTAGACGGCGCACTGCGAACATCAAAGATGAAGCCATCTTTTTATCTATGTGTGTCTCGAAGGGTTGCCATTTTTTATTTTTTTTCCCTATAACTTGGGAAATAATATTTTATGGGTAAGCTAATATTGTGCAAGTCAGCACAAGTAAGATATTGTTGAGTATGGTATTGTAACTTAGTTTTTTAGAAAGATCTATACCTAAAAAACAAATTTTTACATCACACATACCTACATTCAATTATGTAAACTAGTTAAGTTTTAAAAGGTTGTCGAAGCGTAACAAGCGTAAGTCATTATGTAAATTGTTTTAAAATAAAATAGGTCATTACATTAATTTTTAATCAACTTTAATAAATTAATAAAGACCACCATAACAAAATCACTGACTAAAGAACAAGTAGGTAATATCAAGATAAAACATAACAAACGAAACAATAACGTGTAAATGTTATGTTTAACATGCTTACAAAATAAATATTATTTATCATGAACAAATAAAGTCTTCTTCAACACATTTACTCAATAAAATGCATTTACGAAGACTGTTTATATTATTCGAAAGTTAAATATAACGCACCACACAATGGAACGTGCGGTAAAATAGGTACTCTCACCTAAGTACATATTTTACCGCATACTTCGTTGAATAGCGCCGTACGTATCCTTTACAGTTTTTTTTTTAAATTTTCTTATAGGAGTATAAATAAGTACGAGAATAAAATATTAAGCTGAATGATTGAACCTACTTGGAAGCGCTTTTGCACAATACGTTTGTCTCAATTTAACACTAAAGAGAAAATGAGACGAAAGATGTAGTTCCATTTGCAAATTCGCGCTATTTTCATACTACAAACGTTAAAGATTGTTGCGACTTTCTGACTATCTAAAAACTAAAAGTTTTTTTCATTACCTATTGTACTGTTTTCTCGCAAATGTGTTGAAAAACTTCAAATCTAAAATATTTTATATACCTATTAAAAAAAAGAAAATAGGAATATAACTCGAAGAAAGAAATCCTACTAATATTATAAAGGTGAAAGTTTGTATGTTTGTATGTTTGTGTTTCAATCAGGCAAAAACGGCTGAAGGGATTTGGATGAAATTTGGCACACATGTAGTTCATATCCTGGAATGAGACATATGCTACTTTTTATACCGGTAAGTGGCATGGATCAATGAAGACTGAGGAGGAAGTGGAAATTCAGAGCCGCTGCTGCCTTAGTACTACAGATTTACAAGTACCAGGAGACCAAAAACATCAAGTACCAGGAAACCAGAAACATGTCATAGTATTTTTTGGGCTGGTTAGGATAGGTGTAGGGTAGATGTAGGGTAGGTGTAGGGTAGGTGTAGTGTAGGTGTAGCGTAGGTGTAGGGTAGGTGTAGGGTAGGTGTAGGGTAGGTGTAGGGTAGGTGTAGGGTATGTGTAGGGTAGGTGTAGGGTAGATGTAGGGTAGGTGTAGGTAGGTGTAGGTAGGTGTAGAGTATGTGTAGTTACAATACAAATCAAGAAACCTCCCTATTTCCGATTTTCACGCGGGCGAAGCCGCTGGTAGAAGCTAGTCATATATATTTGTTTAATCGAATGGGGAAATATTAAATCGTATTATGGCAACCCTCACACTTACTAATGATCGCTGTCTTCGACTAAATCTTGACACAGAATCTCTGCAAATGAAACAAGATGCCTTATATTCCTGATGATGGACGGTCTGGTCTTATATTTCTTGCACTTATTATCAGACATACAAGCGATCAGAAAGCAAAGCGACGTGCATCTACTAGTGTCTACACCTGAGGCATGTCCCCTGTGGTTAAGTTCTCAAGTTAATGAGAGACACGTTGAGGGCGGTATCGGGCGATTGCTGAATTTTTCACATCTGTGCAGGAGTGGCTGCCTAGCGCCTGTCACTGCCTGCGATCGATGTTTACAGTGACGCGCACTTTCACATTCCTGGCAGCGTGTTAATTAACGACGTCATTAGTCCAGCCCTGGCCTGGGCCAGTCAAGAATCATAGTCCTCCCAATATTACAACTTGTTACGTATACCTGTATTGTTACATTATTAAAAACATGCAAGAGAACATTTTAATGAAACGTCTTCGAAAATATATAAATTGAACAACTTAACTTCGTTACGATAGTTAAGTTTCAGATAATTGGGTTATTTTTTATTAATTGAGTTGCGGATTCGAATCAATGCTCGTTAAAAAATAAATAATGTTCTTCTTCTTCCACAAAAGCAAACACTAAACATATTAGTTACATGTTCTAAAACTCTACTGCAAGCTGGAAAGCACAGGCAGACAGTATTTGGTCACGGACATAAATATGACTCATCGAAATTAAAAAAAAACATAATAGAGCTTCATCTCTGTCATTTATAACTGTACTAACAGTCTCTTTCTCAGGTCATCCGCTGTGTTCTTTAAAATATTTCACAGAAATAGATTACGGAATACCCTTTCGCAGATACTCCAACGCGAACCATCCGTCGCGGATTATCCGTCGCGGATTATTCGTCGCGGATTATTCGTCGCGGAATATCTGTCGCGTATCATCCGTCGCAGACGATGGTCTGCCTTAATCTTGATTGTCATATTAACGCCCGAGTACTACACTACTACGGTGCTGGCTGGTGGCAGCTGAAGCGAACGGTACAGTGGTGAGTACCTCACTCACCTTCCGGCCCACGCGGTTGTTGTGCAGGTTCATGAGCGCGCGCGCGTCGCGCTCCAGCTCGCGCGCGTCTAGGAAGCGCCGAGCCAGCCGCGCGCCGTACGCGCCCCCTCCGCCGCCGCCGCCGCAACCCCCCCACTCGAACTGATCCGACGTCGACGTACCGCGACGACTGCGAACAAGTTATGTTAGGATTAGATTTATCGCTCAACAAGAGTCTCGCTGACTTCGAGTGTTTCCTTGTCAAGTTAAGAGCCTTCGTGTACAGGTACCACCCTCGCCTCGCGTTACTACTTGGCGACCGCAATGCCAAATCTGCGGCTTGAAGATCGCCGGTCATTGATGGTAAGGGCGTGGAGCTAGAAGAGTGGCCTTAATTGGGGTTCGAAATACACGTGCGTGCGGCAGCGGGACGGGTCCATCGTGGATATTTCATTCGCTAGCCCCGTGGTCGCCCTTAATACGGTAAGGGCGACCACAGGTTCGGGAAAACTCTATCCCGCACTTACGGAGGGTCTCAGATAGAGGAAGTAGTTGCAGTACTTTTCCCAGCTACGGAGTCAGAAGAAGAGCTTGGCGTAAGCGACCCTAAGGTGATAGAAGTGGAAATGAGAGCGTCCGTTTGCATAACGGCCGCTCGAGTGGTTTTTTCGCCCGGCGCTGCAGCGCCGGGCGAAAAAACCTGCCCCAGGGCTCGACGGAGTACCCGGTCGCGACTTTGTCCTCGCCATAAACACCCTAGAGCCCCGACTGAGAGGACTTTACTCAGCGTGCCACGAGCAGGTCTTGTTTGCCACTCAGTAGATGACAGGTTTTTTGGTCCTGCGGACTCCCCGTCCGCGTACCGGGTCATAGTGCTGATTGACGAGGTGGGCAAGCTGTTCGAGCCGATAATCATGAACTGCCTTGTCAAGGACCCGAGCACCGTCGGCAGGAGTTTGTATGTAGAGATCGTGCGGTCCATGGCCCTGTACGGGGCCCCGGTGTGGGCATCTGACCTGACGGCCCGTAGTATCGCAGTGATGCGAGCACCACAGTGGGCATCAGAGGGTATCGCACGATCTCATATGAGTCGGCTTGTGCACTGGCTGGAGCCTCGCCGTGTGACCTGGAAGCGAGAGCCCTCAAGTCACTGCACGGTGGAGTGAGGAGGCGCGGACGCTGAGCGTGGTCTTAGTGCAGCGACAAATCACGCTGCGCCAGTTCGAACTACGTTTTTGTGGCTGCACGACTGGCTTTGGAAGAGGCACGGCTTCCTGTCATTCAGGGCAACACAGGTAATTACTCTTAGGGCATGGATGCTTCGGGAAGTCCCTGCATTGTATAGGCAGGGAACTAGACGTTCGGTGTCATTACTGCGTCGATTGTTGGGAGGACACGGTGCGGTCGGCAATGCAGCGTCTAGGGATGAGAGCAGTTAATGCCCTCTTTCGGCCTCCCAGAGTGGGTCCAGAGACGGCGGATTCGGGTCCGCCACTCCCCTTCATATATATATGACCCGAGGTGGTGGCGCAGGGGACTTAAACACCTCACTCTCCCAGCTTGACCAGACGGGGCTCACAGAGGTCGGCCAGCACCAGTTGGGGGCTGCGTTGAAGATTTCTTACGTGCTCCCGTAGCCCCCAGTGCAAGTGTGCGAGTGAACACGAGGTGGTTTTAGTCAGTAGTCATCTAACAGACCTCCTACCGTCTACCCAGGGCGGACGACATCCATGAGGATTTCCACCCAGTTACTGGATGATGTTGCGGTCCACGGCTAAACACTGGTATTTTCTCAAATATCACTAAAATGGAACATCTTCTTATCGAGACAATGGTGACCGCTTACCGGTAGGCGGTGCAGTGGCAGGTCACCGCGCGTACAGGCCGCGCACAGGGTATACGTCACGCCCGCCGACGTGATCACGTACGTGACGCCGCGTCTCTCTCCAGTTCTTAGCTCGCACACAGTACCTACCGGTTGGCGGTGCACTGGCAGGCGGGCAGGTCGCCACGCGCGCAGGCCGAGCTCAGCGCATGCGTCACGCCCGCCGACGTGATCGCGTATGTGAACGCTGCTTCTTTCGTGGCTGAAGGAATAAGAAATTTCATTGTTAGTATATATTGATAGATACATAGAATTTACTTTATTGTACATCAAAAATAGTAACACAACTTTTACACCAACTTTATTCTATGGGTGGTACCTACAATAGCGGTCTTATCGCTTACAGCGAAATCTATCTCGATTACCAGTCGAGTCCTGCCCTGGCAGTTGACACTCAACAAAATATATTTCCTTCTCGGTCATCAATAGCGCGTCTATCAAACGGTTGAGCAAACGTGTCAAGAGTTGAGCTACGGCGCGGCGCGGCGGCGGCGTTACGATATGACCATATCGAGCCTCGGAAGTCGGCACCGCAGCGTGTATGAATAGCATTACATCGAGTGCCCACTGACACCATACAGTGATGCCGTCTGGTGTTAGGAAAGGGTCAGGCATCACGGAACCTTTGCAGAAATAGTGCTTGATTTGA
This sequence comes from Melanchra persicariae, assembly GCA_947386135.1. Taxonomy (NCBI): domain Eukaryota; kingdom Metazoa; phylum Arthropoda; class Insecta; order Lepidoptera; family Noctuidae; genus Melanchra; species Melanchra persicariae. The sequence continues at coordinate 17,099,697 of OX376667.1, read as the reverse complement.
AGTTGAATTTTTTAGTGTGCGAATTCATAGAGGTCAAGTTTATAGGTACGAGTATTTATGTATTGTTTAGCGTTTGAAGTTAAATGTTCAGAGGCGCTAGACAAAGTAGTTCTACCGTCTAGTCACCAAGTTCAAAAACGTGTAAATTAACAAATTAAGATGAAAAAATAAAATTAAAATATTGAAGAAGTTTTGAAATAAGAGATCCTTAAAAAGCAGGTCCATTGAAGTCCTGAAAATATAACAATTAAAACCAAATTTTTTTTGGCTTCGTGGAACCCTTCTTGTATACAACGTGTAACGGAATAAACGCAATATCTCTTAAAAAAAATTACTATGGGACCTACCCCTAAATCGTCACATTACCGCTGACAGAATGTCACTGGTCTTACGCCGCAGGTCCTGACCTAGGGAGTACTTATTGTGATGTCTGTTTTATTTATTAAAACTTTATGTACAATAGTGGTACACTGGCTGACTGGCGGACCGCTGCGTCGATCAATCCTTTAGCAACCTTATTGACTAACTACGGAGTGGAATTTACTTTTAATGACGATTGCTTCATGTATTACCTACCTACATATTATAAAGGTCAACGTCACTCCTGTCTGTCTGTTTTTCCAAAGTGCATTATAACTCAAGAACTGCTACGCGCTTTTTCAAATAATTTAACGATATTATACTCGTATTATCTTCGTTTCAGTATATTTCATGAGCACACCCGAGAACAGAGCGAGACATGCATAATTTTTTGAGCTAAGTAAGTCAAATTAAGTCATTCACCGAAAGCTAAAGCTTTCTGCTAAGTCATAGTGTCAGCTATCAAGCCGTCAGTCCCACCTATCCGGCCGGTCGGGCAGTGAGCGAAGGTGTCAGCTCGTCAGCCGGTAACTTATGCTGAAGTGTGACACGCAGCAAATGCACTGATATCTGCTGCATACTAATCGAATGTTTTAGCGCAACCAATTACAACAGTCGCGGAATGCAAAGCTTTCAAGCTTTTATTGCTGATGAAAACAGAGAAATAAGAAATTGTTCCATATTTAAAGCGAAAACTATTAAGAATGAACCAACTTATAGAGTAGCAGGAGATCATGAGATGCTTATTTGACAAGCTGATGATATTGCAAATGAGAGCATCAGGGAAACTAGAAAAATCCATATTGAGAGCAAATGTTATCGAGGCGAAGCCACTGAAGTTCCTACTAGGGACACATAAGAAATAATTAGTGCCACTATAACACAATGATCTAATTGCAAAACAAAATGAGAGCGTGGAAATGAATATCAGCGAGTAATCCTACTAATATTATAAAGGAGAAAGTTTGTATGTTTGTAGGTTTGCATGTTTGCATGTTTGTATGTTTGTGTAACAATCAGGCAAAAATGACTGAAGGGATTTGAGTGAAATTTGGCACACATGTAGTTCATATCCTGGAATAAAAAATAGGCTACTTTTATCCCGCTAAGTGGCATGAATTAATTGGAGACTAAGGAGGATGTGGAAATTCAGAGCCGCTGCTGCCTGTACTACAGATTCACAAGTACCAGGAGACCAGAAACATCAAGTACCAGGAGACCAAAAACATGTCAAAGTATTGGCATGCAAGCATTGGGCTGGAAATGTGAGCGCTAAGGATTCACAAATACCAGGAGATCAGAAACCTGACGAAGTATACATATAGGTGGAGAGTAGGTGTAGGGTAGGTGTAGGGTTGGTGTAGGGTAGGTGTAGGGTAGGTGTAGGGTAGGTGTAGGGTAGGTGTAGGGTAGGTGTAGGGTAGGTGTAGGGGTAGGTGACGGGATCGAAGCCGCGGGGAACAGCTAGTATATAATAGTTTTAGCGAGAACTGTGGATATTAGAGTAATTTCCGTTGTTACGATTTCAGCGATCAAGACACGGTTACACAGATTCGTCATTATAATGTTCTTCAAATATAATATGGTGATGCCATAAACCCGGTTGACGGGATTCAATCGGAAAAAAGAACCAGGAGTGCATACGTAACACGGGTCTTACAAACACTACTAATAAACAGCACTAGAAGATATGGTTCCACAGGACACGTAGGCTTTGCTCTCGTGGGAGATATTACTCAAGTCTAGCGAGTGAACTCGTTTCATTCACTGACACAAACAAATAATAATAATTCCAAGTGTCTGGTGCTTTTGAAATAACAACTAATTGCTAGGAGCAGTTTAGCGCTACATCGATTTAGACTCAACATATTTCCAATAGGGTCGATGAAATATCCCAAGTTGGTCTTATTGTTTAAGTTTATCTCCTTTACAGATAATCCCAATGTTTCTCAAACTAATGTCAATATTTCCTCTACAAATAAATCGTGGCATCGGCGCTATCGAAGCAACACGCTCGAGCAAGTCCTCCTGAGCGGCGCTTATCTCCTGGTATCGGCGTCCAACACGGCAACATGCTTCGAACCCGCTGTATCTACTGACAACACCTCACGACGCTTCAGAAGTCAATTAGTAGGAGTACGTGTTAGATTACACGAATTAATTGAATAGGAAGAGATCCTGGCTACGTCATGCTTTCAATGATTAACTACGTGGTGAAACTGACTCGGGGCATTGGTTTAGAGCGAGTAGCGATTAGAAGATGCCAATGGTGATTAATATCAAATAGAAAGTATCATGTAACGACCGTCAAAGATCTACAAATGCCAGAAGGGACCAACAGCTTTATGTGCTTTCCAAGCCACGGAGGAATTTTAGTATGTTAGATGTCACCCGTCCGCGGACCGACCGGTTCAAGCACTGCTTAACCTTTACAGATGGTCCCGTGCGGCTGGGGTCATACTATTATGGTCCCAGCCGCACGGGACAATCTGTCAATAACATCTCGCCTGATTACAGGCAGGATGTTATTACGGCCGCTATTAATGTTCGACTGCTCAGCAATCAGAGGGACATCGAGTGCGGAGTCCGACTCTCGTCCATTTCTGCGACGATTTATAAAGATGGGTACCTATACTTGTGACATTTCAAAGGACAATACTAATTCCGCGACAAACGCTCGTATGAGTGTCTCATATCATAATTATGTTAAGCTTTGTATCTGTGAAAGAATTTTCGACTAAATTGTACCTTTAAAGATTCAAGTTTTTACTACTTGAATCTTTAAAGGTGACGCGGCATGACACGAACTATGATTTAAGGAACTGACACAGAACTTGGTGTACAGTAACATCTCACTTCTTTTATAAGCGAAGCCGTTATGTAGAATTTACTATTTTTCACATTTATGTTTTTGGCAGGATTGCCTTTGACGAAAATAAAGGTAAAGAAACAACGAACCCCTTCACAATATTAGTTTTTAATGACGCCTCAAAATGGGATGTCTGATCCGTAGAAATGATATAAATATGGACACAGCTTCATACGCGTAATAGTCAGGAGCCACACGGACAGGTTCGAGGTTACAGATGAGATGTTTAAATGCAGTCAGAACGGGGAAATGACTGAGCATTTAACTGTCTCTAAGTATTGCTTGTATTAAATTATATGTATGATTTCAACTGTAATTGCGTCTAATAGCTATTTAGCTATCTTGAATAGAACATTTTCTGTGAATCTTGAGTTTTTCCCACGGTTTAAAATAGATCAATGTTTTCGTAAAGTGGTTGTACTTTCTCATTCATTTAGGTCATGGAAGTCGTGGCTAGCATGAGGCCCTTAGATACATTCCTTAGTCGGAAAGTGTTAGTGGGGTAAATACCCCACTAACACTGGAAATCCGGACTGAAAAAACCGTGGAAATCCACGTGCTTTTTTCAGTCCAGTGCCTGGAGTTTGGCTTTGTGTCTTGTGGCCTCGTCAAGAGGCGCATTTGCGCACATTGTTATGATCTGTGGTCAAGCTGTCATGGCTTCTGCCGCGACGCCGCGTCATCCTCATTTATTATATGAGAACGCTGTGCCCTTTAACAGACGGATCACAGGTAAATTACTTGTGAGGTATTGTCATTAACTTCATATTTTTGGAAAAATATAGTTTTACTCAACTGTGTACCAAGTTAACAGACAGATGTGTTGCTGGGGAGTTTGTTGCGCCAATTCTTCTTCCCAGCTAAAACACTACGGGGACTGTCGTTTTGTAAACGTTGGGGTTCAAAAAATTATGAAAATCAGAAAATAAGTAGGAACTTAAAAATTTCGGAAGTCGGTCGGTGTTATTGGTTGCTTTATGTTTTTTGACACCGACTTGCGAAAGTGTTTTATTTGGAAGTCGGTTGTATTTTTTTGTAAACAAGTTTTTTATTTATCACGTTTTAGTGGTGATACCCCACAACTAAATTGTCATTTTTCCCCAAAATTAGTGTTTGCGCTATTTGCCGTTAAGGAGTTACTTGGTGTGCCTTCGCAGTCCAAGTCCAGAGCAGCTCATAGTTTAATACTTATTTATTTTGCTTTGGGATTGACATAAACCTGACAATATCTCTCTACTAGATTTGATTGATTTTAAGTTGAGGAGGTCACTGGTTTATCTTTAAAGTTCAACGTGCAATACAAATGCGATATAGCTATATAAACCCCAACGAAAAAAAATATCTCTCTTGCACACATCTGTGTACCCCTTCACAAGTTCACAGCGTACCGGCGTGATGTTATGTTATGAACTGGTGTAAACAAAAACAGGGTATACCGCCGTTTGCCCGAATTTTATTTACCCTAATATCATTTGCCATAATAGTCAACAGCCATAATATTATACGACGTAATATTCATTTGCCCTACTCTTATTTGCTATATAAGTCACGTGCTAGAAGCTTTGTTTCCCATAAAGTCACTTACCATAACATCATTTGTCATAATCATTGTAAGCCCTAATTATCACATGCCCTAATTATCACATGCCCTAATTATCACATGCCATAATTCACAACATCATTTGCCATCGACATTGGGTATGTAACGGTTGTTATATCAGGAGAAACTGGATGCAATCGGGACTTTAGGGCACTCCGACTCGGATAGGTTAGGTTAGAAGGGGTTGCCATCCCCCCTTCGTGGTTATTTTTTATAAACCACACAGAAGTAGGAGCTCTGCGAAGCGGGGCTCCGTCTGTCTAATAATCATTATGGCGTTTAAATATTATGTTTGATAATTATTATGGCACTTAAAAATATGAAAAACAATACGTATGGCACTTGTTAGAATATTATTATTTAGTGGTCTATTGATTCCGGACATACTCAATTATTATTTGTTTGTTATTTAAAATGTGTTTCTTCGATTTGTGTTAATCTGATTCTATATTTAAAGTTTGTTCGTAAACCGTTATTTTATGAATTTATTTATATTGTAAACATACTCAATTATTGTCAATTTAAAATAAATTTGTCATTATAAGGAATATCATGTATTTTTAAGCTAAACTATGATTTTAATAGCCGTTATTAAAATAAATCTTCATTTAAAATAGTCCATCCGTTTGTAACTGAGTAGTAGGGATTTCTGTATAAAAGACGTTGTTTCGCCTGAGCAAGGACACTTGTTGGCTGTCAGTCGTGGAGAACAGACGTCTCTCTGTGCTAGAGGTTGAACAAATTATAGATAAGTATACTGGTTTAATATTACTATGTTTTTATTATTGTGTATGTAAATGTGAATATATATGTTAACTGATAGGGTGTTTTATATATTACTGCCAAGAATAAATTAATGGTATAAATAAAACTTGTATTATTCACAATCTTATAGAATATGTATATTGTATATATTATATAATTATGTTATGTATTATTATATATATTATATAATTGTTATATTATATATATTCTACAAATATGTCATATTATATATTATATATATTATGTTATATATGTTAAGTATATAAGTATATATTATTTTCTAAGAATAAGCTAATGACATATTTAAATAATTCATGTATATAAATAATAGGTAAATAATATACCCTTTATCTGCTAATATCAGAAGTGGGATGAATAAAAACCTCTTGCCCAAGAAATATATTTGTATATTTTTATTTTAGATTATGGAGCCGTCTCAGTTATTGGAAAGTATGGTGAAAGCCATTCGCGATGCAGTAACAGCGAATCAGCGCCATGATGACATCGCACTACCGCTTTTCGATCCTGACAAAAATGACAACGGAGCAGAGACTTGGTGCAGAAGTATCGAGAAACTTGGTGCTGAATTTAAGTGGAGCAGTATTCAACAAGCCGCTAAAGCAGGTAAGGCCCTTCGGGGTTCTGCATTAGCATGGTTCGAAACCTGGGAACCAGAGTTCGAACGTTCTTGGGAAACTTTCCGCAAAGATCTGGTAGATTTATACCCAGAAAAGAAGAACCTCTCTGAAAAGTTGTCAAAAGCTGTGCTGTATACTTCTGACTCTGCTGACACCTACTGCGAATTTGCTAGGGAAAAGGTTAGATTATTACGCAGTACTAAAGTAGCATTTACGCAACCACAACTGATTGAGCTTGTATGCGGAGGAATAACCGAAGTTAACGTTAGGATGGCTAGCTTAAATAGTTCTGTCTGTACCATTCCCGAATTGATCTCCTTATTTTCCACATATGAAAAGGTCGCTAAAAAAAGATCCTCGGAGGTGGCTATAAACTCTAATCAGACCACTGCTAATAATGCGAAACGATTTAAGTCGAATAACGAGTTAAAACCTAGAGATGATAAAACGTGTTACACATGTGGTAAAAGTGGACATTTAATGGCTCGTTGTTTGAAAAATGCAGTTCACTCTACTGATAAAGAATCGAGTAGTCAATATAAAAATTTGCAGACCATCAAAACTATTAAGGATGTTTGTTCTTTCTGTAAGAAAGAGGGTCACACATTTGAAAAATGTTTTCATCGTATACCCTGTACAGTTTGTAACAAAATGGGTCATTCATCTGATAGATGCTTTCACCGTTTTCAACATCGCGAACAAGATAAAACTATAAATATTTCAGAAGCTAAATGACTAGCAAACAAATTCACTAAAATAAATGTTAATGGCGTCGAAATTGACTGTCTGTTAGATACCGGCGCAGACTGTAGTATAATAAAAGAATCTGTAGCCGGGCGCCTTGGATGTAACTTCTTTCCATGTTCATTATATTTAGATGGTATTGGTAACGGGAAGCTCCATGTTTTTGCTAAAATATTAGTACCAGTCCATTTTAGGGACTTATGCAAAGAAATAGAATTATATGTGGCAAGAGACTCGGATTTCCGTTACGATTGTATTATTGGACGTAATGTAGTATATAAATATCCTGATGTAGCTATCGTATTAGATTCTGTAGGCACTGAATTAGTAAAAATAAAAAATGATGGGCTTAAGTTAACGATTGCGTCACTCCAGTTTCAAACTGAACCGTTTATTGACTTTAAAAAATTCATGGAGTCTCTCAGTCACTTAGATAGATGTTTGCAAAACCATGTAATCAACATTTTGCAAAAGTATCCTACCGTCATACCAACTGACACTTACATAAGCACAGTAAAAACGGGACAACTTAATATACGTTTGAAAACCAATAAAATAATTAATTATCGCCCCTATCGTTTGGCACCGATTGAAAGGGAGAGGGTGAAACAAATAATTGGCGATTTGATACAAAAGAAAATCATACAAGAAAGTGAATCTGAATTCGCTAGTCCAGTTCTCTTGGTAAAAAAGAAAGATGGCAGTGACAGACTTTGTGTAGACTACAGAGCACTAAATCAAAACATTGAAAAGGAACGATATCCTCTCCCTCTCATCGATGACCAGATAGACCGATTAGGACAAGCAAAATACTACATTTCAATTGACATGAAAAACGGTTTCTACCAAATTTCTGTATCACCTGAATCCGTAAAGTATACTGCTTTCGTTACACCCGATGGCCATTTTGAATTTTTAAAAATGCCATTTGGCATATGCAATGGACCTTCAGTTTTTCAAAGGGCTATAACGAAGGCAGTACAACATCTTAAGTTTATTCTAGTGTACATAGATGACCTTTTAATACCATTTGGCACTATCCCAGAAGGCCTTGATTATTTTGATCAAACACTCAAAGCTTTAAGTGATGCAGGGTTTTCCATTAATTTGAGTAAATGTAAGTTTTTTGAAACTAGCATTGAATACTTAGGCCGTACTATTTCACATGAAGGTGTAAAACCTAGCCAAAAAAAAGTATCTGCTTTAGTCAATTCCCCAGTCCCGGCGAACGTCAAGCAAGTTAGACAATTTATGGGGCTTGCAAGCTATTTTAGACGATTTATACCAGAATTTTCTACTAGGACTTCTTGTATTACTAAACTCGTCAAAAATGACCAAAAGTGGGAATGGGGATCGGAACAAGAGCAAGCTCGTTATTATATTTTGAACTGTTTAACAAAAGAACCTTTATTATCCATTTTCAATCCGAACTTTGAAACAGAATTACACACTGATGCTAGTGCGATAGGATACGGTGCCATACTGTTACAAAAACATAGTGGTCTAAATAAGGTAGTGGCATATTTCAGTAAAAAAACGAGTCCCTGCGAGTCCCGATACCATTCTTACGAATTGGAGACCCTTTCAATATTCAATGCATTAAAACATTTTCGCGTCTACCTATTGGGAATACATTTTAAGGTTATTACGGATTGTAATGCCATAAAATCTACAGTTAATAAAAAGGATCTATCACCTCGAGTCGCACGATGGTGGACCTATATGCAAGATTTTTCTTTTGAGGTTGTATATAGAAAGGGCAAGTTCGTTAATCATGTTGATTATCTTAGTCGAAATCCTGAAGTAGACCGTAATTTTAATAACACATCTCATGCCTTGTCTAGGGTATCAGTCCCTCTCAAAACCGATAATATATCTATTAATCTAATAAATTTACCGCCACCGCGATCCTGGTTAGAAACTGCTCAGGACAGGGATCCGGAAACTCGAGTACTGATAGAAAAAGTTAGAGCTGGAGATTTAGATTTTAACCAGTACATGGTTCGAAACAATTTACTTCATTACAAAACTGACCCAACAGCTGCGCCTAAATTATATATTCCAAAAGGAAGTAGGCTCAGTATTCTTCATTTGTTTCATGATGAGAATTGCCATGTGGGTTTAGATAAAACTTATCAAAAAATACTGGAATACTTTTGGTTTCCTGGAATATATAAATTCATAAAAAAGTATATTGCTCATTGTCTAATTTGTGTAGAAAAGAAAGCTCATCATGGACCAAAGCAAGGAATGCTACATCCTATTGAAAAGATACCTATACCTTTCCATACAGTCCATTTAGACTGTACAGGACCATTTCCACAATCTCCTGATGGTTATAAACATTTGCTTATTATGATCGACGGTTTTACAAAATTCTGTATTTTAAAGCCACTAAAAACAATGGGTGCCCAAGAACTGGTCGATATTTTGCGTAATTCTCTCACTGATTTTGGTACACCATCGTTAATTATTACTGATCGTGGAACAAATTTTTGTTCAAGACAAATACAAGAGCTATTTGATAGCTGGAAGGTTAGACATCACATGATAGCTACCGGTACCCCACGTGGAAACGGCCAAGTAGAACGATACGTGTCCACAATTACAAATATGATTAGTACCTCTTGTACTGACGTGTCAGACTGGCCGAGCGTTTTGTGGAAAGTCCAACTGTCTCTTAATACTACAATTCAAAAGTCGACTGGATTTTCACCTATGCGGCTGCTTGTGGGCAGAACTTCTAATGTTCCTTGTATACAAGCTCGATTAGACGAAGTAATAGATCATAATGAAAACGAAATTATAGACGTAACTTCTGATAGGCAGTTGGCACGGCAGCGCCTTATAAATGTGGCTAACAAATCTAAAGAACGTTTTGATCAAACTCGTAGAGATAGTATAGAATATAACATAGGCGATACTGTTTATGTAAATCAGGACCATAGACGACATGACAAATTAAAGGCAAAATTTAAGGGACCCTATGAAATAATCAGTATATTAGAAAATGACAGGTTTTCATTAAGGGGTGTTGGAAATTTGAGAAATATCACAGTTGCCAAAGAGAAACTTCGTCTATGGCCTGGTAATTGGGTTGAAGAAAACTCAAGTGCAGAAGATAATCTTGTATGAAGGATGTAGTTTTAATTTTATTATAAACACGATGATTGTAAAAAAAAAAAGAGAAATGTGTATTAAAAGATCAATGAAAGAGATTATTATGGAATACAATTGTGAATATTATAATTATGATGATAATGTGTAAGAATGAATGGATTATTGTACAATGAGCTTTTTCTTGACTGTTGTCCGGCATTCACTGACTGCAGGTGATTGAGCGTCACTGATGGCGGGTGTTTGGCCACATACAGTAAGATATGATTATGAAAGATGATTATGTAACGAATATTGTATAAATATATTACTTAATTGTATTATGATAATATATAGCTTGTACTTCGAGAACGAAGTACATGTCAGTATGGCCGTGTTAGAATATTATTATTTAGTGGTCTATTGATTCCGGACATACTCAATTATTATTTGTTTGTTATTTAAAATGTGTTTCTTCGATTTGTGTTAATCTGATTCTATATTTAAAGTTTGTTCGTAAACCGTTATTTTATGAATTTATTTATATTGTAAACATACTCAATTATTGTCAATTTAAAATAAATTTGTCATTATAAGGAATATCATGTATTTTTAAGCTAAACTATGATTTTAATAGCCGTTATTAAAATAAATCTTCATTTAAAATAGTCCATCCGTTTGTAACTGAGTAGTAGGGATTTCTGTATAAAAGACGTTGTTTCGCCTGAGCAAGGACACTTGTTGGCTGTCAGTCGTGGAGAACAGACGTCTCTCTGTGCTAGAGGTTGAACAAATTATAGATAAGTATACTGGTTTAATATTACTATGTTTTTATTATTGTGTATGTAAATGTGAATATATATGTTAACTGATAGGGTGTTTTATATATTACTGCCAAGAATAAATTAATGGTATAAATAAAACTTGTATTATTCACAATCTTATAGAATATGTATATTGTATATATTATATAATTATGTTATGTATTATTATATATATTATATAATTGTTATATTATATATATTCTACAAATATGTCATATTATATATTATATATATTATGTTATATATGTTAAGTATATAAGTATATATTATTTTCTAAGAATAAGCTAATGACATATTTAAATAATTCATGTATATAAATAATAGGTAAATAATATACCCTTTATCTGCTAATACACTCGTATCTTATGGTATCTAAGTTTCGGGCAATTAACAGTATGTCATGTGTGGGTCATTGTCATAACCCTAAAAAAAACTGTTCATACGAATCATATAGAACACTTTTAATAATTGCGTCTTATTTTACATTATAATAATAAAGTATACGAAACGTACTAGACCATAACTAACAGATTTACTATAAATTTTTTACTTTATTCCACCACCGTGTAACCGAATTGTCCACTTCGGTGGACTGTTCGGATTGTACCTTTCAATAGAATTTAGCATAACATAAATACACGTTTTTTATTATTTTAAAAAATTATATATTTTCCTAATCTATGTTTGTCATTTAACGTTATACGTATTAAAAATATATATAGAATTTAAGCACACTTTTTGCATTATATAATCTTGTCACAACATTTTCTGTGTTTCCGGTGGACACTACTTTCGATACTGACTAAACTAAAGTAAATGTCAAATGATAGAACGGAAAGTAAAATTGAACGCAGCCAATATCGTAGTATCCCTGTCAGACGCCATTTTGCCGCGACTCGTCCGCAGAAAACGTTGTTGTTGTACTAAGAAAAATATTTAGTGGTGTCAAAGATGAATTGTCTTTCCGGTTACTGCTGTATTTTGGTAAGTAAATCACAATAAATTCATCTAACATATGATCTGGTCTTTATTGCAACTATAACTATATACACACACTTAAAAAAAGACTCAACTAAAACTAATCTAAAACATGGCGTCGAAAAATTCCTCCGCATCGCAGGCCACTGGTAATGTACCCAAAAGGCTGGCAGCATTGCCACGTTGTATGGCAATACTTATCCTATGTCCGAGGTAAAAGCCAGCCCTAGGGTCACGCGAAGTGTCAACTAAGCGTCTTGACAGATCTAACATTCTTAATAAATAATTAAACAATGAAACTTTATGAATATACCTTGGCTTTGGACATAACCTATAAACGGCGCAAGGTGTGAATGTTTTTGCGAAAAAAGTCCATTCGGTGGACATCTTTTTGGTGGAACTTTAGTCCACCGAAACGACAGATGTCCACCGAGTAGATTGTTTTCTTGAATGTGGGTTATTTAATTATTATAACTTTAAATAAAACTGCTTCTGATTACTGGTGTTTTTATCAGTGAAGGACTAATGACCTATTTTTGTTTCATTTTTGCTTTATTTTTATGAGTAAATATGTTTTAAACCACCACTTCCCTTACACCTTTCTACACCATGTCGACATAGCTACATACTCTAAGTTAACAATGATTGGTACCTGTAATGCATTGCTAACGGCATGGGAAATATTTTTTCATAATCACGGTCGAAAGAGAAGATATTGTTAAAAAAAATGCATAAGGGAGGAACTTATGCAATTTTTTTTACTAACAATATCTTCTGCTCTTCCTTTGCACAGCTTTACTTTCTTTTTATTTGTGTGCATTGCTTGTGATTTTTCAGGTGTTGGCGAAAACAAGAAGTAAACTTACCGATAACCAGAAAAAAAAACGACGCAGTGAGCAAAAAACACTGAGTATGAGGAAATAATCCAGAAGCCTTGGAAGAAAAGCGAAGCAAGGACGAAGGGACAATAAAAACAAGATAAACCAGATGGGCAAAAAAAAGCTTTTGAGGAGGAAAGGGAGACAGGATGCAAGAAGACGCAGAGAAAAAGTCAAAATACAAAAAGAAGCTGAAAGTACATTGCACGCGCAACGCCGCCCTCGAGTCCGGTAACTTCAGTATCATCAAGAGCTGAAATGGGTGCACGTATTGCAGTGAGAAACAGAAGAAGGTTGAAAGTAGAGAATGTTGTACTGAAAAAGAAGTTGATGAGTTTAGAATGTAAACTTGCTAGGTACAGAATGCGATTAGACAGATTACGGAAAAAGAAACGAATGGATGCAAATGAAGCACAAAAATAGAAAAAGAATGAAGGGTGAGAAGGACAAGGAATATTGAGAGACAATATACAGCAATATTACGCCGTTTCGTGGAACCATTTACAGCTCAGACACGTCGACGTCTAAACCAGAGAAGCCACCAATCCCCCTTTCTCTGGCTGAACGGATTGAACGCTTCTGGTCTTCTGAAGACGAAGACATATTTTGACCACCGAAATGAATTGTCTTTTCGGTAGACTAACACAAAACATTTTTTTTTTTACTTTTGAATGCTTTTAAATAACTGATTTGTTTGTAATTATGTGAAGATAGCATAACGTTATTTTTGTTCAAGATGTTAATCACTTTTTGTTTTGTTTTTTTTCAATAATTAATATTTTAGTCTACTCGGTGGACATATTAGTCTTTTTGGTGGAACCGAAATATTGTTATTTCCTTATAAATCGCCTTTTTCGAATTATTGATCTCAGACTAATACTCACTTTTATTGTAACGTAAAGTAAGAGTCATAATATACCTTTGATTTTTATAAATCACATGTTTCATTTTTTCGCAAAAAAAATCCCTAAGCTTGACAATGACCCGTGTATGAAATTCGGTTAAATGAAATTCGGGAATATGATGATTATGGTATATAATCTTCGGGTAAACAATAGACAACCCAAAAATAGACATGCTATTTGCTATCATTTACTAAACAGTTTCGTTGCCTACCTTCGAATTTCTTTATCAGATCTTCGCCAAAATGAAATGGGACTAATCAGGGAAAATACTCTTCCAAACAAAAAAATAATCATCCAAATCGGTTGACAATTGGCGAAAATGTCGCTGAACAAACATTTTTTCCTGGGATCCCATCACCTCAACACCGTCTAAATTGCGTTAAAAAGTTTATAAAACATTGTACGTGCTTTTAAAATTTGAGAGTTGCTCTCCATTTCTCTGGGATCCTAATACTTACAGTCAACAACAACAAAAAAAATACATACAGTCAAACTTAGAACCTCCTCCTTTTTAAAGTCGGTTAAAAAGTGCTGGCGCTCAGCCTAATTTGAATCAATGACTTTTGATTTGGGTGGGCCTTTAGTGTGGGACGCTACTTGTGTCGATACTCTTGCGCCATCCCATCTCCCTAGCTCGTCGTGCAGTGCTGGTGCTGCCACTGCGGCTACTGACAAACGTCTAATTTTGTTTGTTTGTATCTGACAAACGGCGGAAATATAATAATATCCTCGTTGGAAATTATATTTTCGAGCCGTTGGGGTTGAAACTCTTGGACCTTGGGCTCCGGCTCCGAGTGCTCGTGCGTTATTTATAGAACTTGCTAAACGCTTACTTGACACTTCGCGTGACCCAAGGGCTGGCTTTTACTTCAGACAGAGGAAAAGCATTGGCATACAACGTGGCTATGGCAATGACGCCTATCTTTTGGGCTCACTTCCGTCGACTGGAAGTGAGCGAGCGATGCGCACGAATGTTTTGTTTAGGAGCCATATTTTAGTTAGGAGTTTTTATTTTTGTTATAAGTGTATCCTTAACATAAAATATTTAATTAAGTATTATTTTCTTATTAAACTTTCATTTATTTGAGAAAATAACCTAAATTAAAAATACACGAAACTTACAACAAACTAAAATATATCATCAAAAAATTCGTCCTCAACGCTGTCAGCTGGTAATGTGCCCAAGAGACTGGCGGCATTGCCACGTTGAATGGCAATGCTTAGTCTCTGCCCAAAGTAAAAGCCAGCTCTTGGATCACGGGAAGTGTCAACTAGCCGTTTCGAAATTTCATTGAAAAGGCTATGAGCACAAGGGCCCCACGGCCCAAGGGTTTCAACCCCAAACGGTTCGAAAATATAGTTAACCAATGAGGTTACTACATTTATGCCGCTTGAGGTTTTCCGCAGCCGCAGCGGCAGCGCCAGCACCACACGATGAACTAGGAAGATGGGATGGCGCAAGAGTATGACACAGGTTGTAACATGCGCTTGTTGCTGTTGTGTTGTATCTGTATCGAATAAAACATTTTCTATTCTTTTTTTCTATTCCATACTGAATGAAGGCCTACCCATCTTCCATGGAAACAAAGACATGCCGTCTGGTCTTTTGCCATCATCACGTACCAAGCCATTGGGTTCTAATACAGCTGGAACGCCGACGGTGACGAGAGCTCGTCGGATAATGTCGTTTAAATTAGCGTGTCGGGCAAAACGGCCCGCAATCTTAATTTGTTATTAATCAATTATTTTATTAATTCCTTTTTAATGAATAAAAAGTATTTTCTTTTGATTTTGTATTGATTAGCTCGCCCCAATTTAATGTATCCTATTTCAACAAATATTGGTGGATTTTACATTTTCACAGATTGCCCCACAGTCCACGGGTAGCCTGTGACAGAGCTCAGCACAATTAACGTGCGATACAACAAGTGAACAAGTCCGAGTAATGACGCTTCGACGGAAATGACTGACAGAGCAAGACAAGCTTGACGATCACGATCTGATTAGTTCGTAACAGAAGAGGTGTTGTCGATCCATTTAAAACCAAGTGCAAGTGCATTTCCGGTGAGCAGACAATGTCGCATTCGTTGGACTATCTCAAATCCATTCTACACACACTTGACGTTTACAAATGCTATTACCGACCGTAATATTACATAAACGTGGCCACATACTGGATCCAATCAATAGATATTACTTACTGCCTACAAAAACATAAGTAGAGAATAGTAGTGGTTCTGTTCATACATAGAAGTAGAACAAGTCAATAAGGTTTAACGGAGCAGGAAAGACCTCAGATTCGCGACTGAGGCCTATTGGTTGCTCCACTGATGGGAATTGGCACAATCATGCTATATTTATCAATAGTAATCCTACAAATTCAGGAAACCCCATGGGAACTAGAAACACAATGAATTCTCAGAACATCTCACATCATCTCACCAATAATAATGACTATTCTTGTTTCATTTGCAACTATCCTAGAATTCCAGATTATGGCGCGCTCCGGCCATTCTGAAAGCGTATTGTCACTATAAACATCACCAATTAAGCTGAACGTGTGACAGATGACGGCGCTGTTGGGATCTTCGTAACTGGCGCCGAGCGGAGAACAATAAAGCTACTACCACGCGGATGCACGAGACGGTAACACGGCGTCTTCCAGAATTTTCACATTCACAAGCGACATAGGGTATTTTTTAAAAGACGTACTAGCTGCTAATTTGAGAAAGTGGAAGATCCTTCGGGAACGTACTACCGGGATAAAATTTTCAAATCACAATTTCCAAAACCATTAACTTACAGGATTTTTTGAACTGTCAAGAAGTCGGTCAGTCAAAAAGATGTTTTGACGGATCTTAGACATTTTCATAAATGTAAACATCAATTCGTACACGAATATTTATGAGTACTTTCTTCGCTCCCGTGGCGTATCTCGCAGTAACCGTGACAATTGCGAGATACAAAGTACCTAGTTCTTCCAGAACTACGAATACAGTTAAAAAAATGATCTTCTTTATTATGATCCTATATTCGTCGTGTGAACCGTGGGGTGTGAAGGGGCTCTCCGTAAGCCCCGAGTACTGAGGCGTCGTCGTCGTCGCTCAATTACGCGCGTGGTATAAATCTCGTACCGCTGTGGGTGTGATCCCGGCACAATTACACTTTTATTTGACTCTTGATAATTTTGTATTTTAATTGGTTTCTGATTGGTCTAGCAGCAGAGAACATCGAATTGTAGCAAACAAGCCTTCTTATATCAAGTTCAATCCTCAGAGTGAGGTACTGGATCTACTTCGGACACAGTGCCCATGTTGCTTCCATGCAATCAGTATCGTTAACAGAACATACATATTTCACGGAAAAAGTATAAAAATTGCTAATGACATCACTTAACTCGTTCTTAATTCTCACGAAGAGAGACTACAATAAAATTACTATCGAAACTTGGTAAAATAAAACAATACAGCGTATGTATTTTTGATGATCTTGCTATTAGTGAAAATTGCGCTTTAATTATTAAATTGACTGTAGTGGAATCATCTTACAAATAAAGCTATATATTAAGATGCTCTATTCTCAGACTGTGTCATTAGCCGTTGAAGTCTCCACGGGGACTATTAATTTACTAACATTTTCCTCTACTCCCTGTAAATTATTTATGCCATCGTGTCTGGTTCGTTCAATGTTAAATATGTTCTGTATCTGCAGTGAAAGGCGATGATGTCGATTTTATTCTTGTCTTGTCCTCCACTGATTGATTGGTGAAACATTCGCATTTTATTAATATTAATGTGTTATTAATATACAATTATTTGGGTGCGTCTGTCGTAAACAACTCAAGACTATCATCAATGTTTATTATGCGTTTACGTTTCAAACTAATTTATTATATCCAATTAACGTATTGAAATTTCTATAACGAGTATTACAAATTAATCCTTGTTATCACAATAAAAACATGAATGATTCGTCTCTCTGTTTATTTTGAATGTTTCGGTAGTTAAAGTTTACAATCCATCACATTGTAAAGTAATAAAATCAATTAATTTTCCGGCCATAGTCTCGACATTAGCATAGTCCGTTCTAAATCTATTCATTGCTTATCTCACGTTTGGACACTTAAATGGCAATATTTCAAGATACCGATCGCGAGTTTTCGATATAAATATGATTGTTTGGTGGCGGCCAATTACTGCATTAATATTCATGATGGCGGCGGCCATTACCCTCCGACTGCGCGCCGCCGCCGCTGCCGCCGCCGCTCGGTGGTCGCAGACGAGGCGCAGACAAAAACCCAGCCAGTATAATATACAGGTACGATTTGTAAATGACAAAAAGTAGTTTGGTTCGCATTGCTCTTGTGTTCTTGATTTCCTACTGGATTTACTGATTGTGAGTATACCTTAGTATAGCGTTCATTCAAATATGATATTATAAGCAAAAGCCGTATACCATTGTCCGTCTATCTCTATTTTATGAAATTAGTGACATTAATTTGAGGTTGCAATGGATTCCATCTCATATTGCTATACGTGGAAACGAGAAGGCTGACATGTTGCGAAAAAAGCTATCTTGGAAGGATTGGAAATTGACATCGCTCCGTTCTACACAGAAATACTTAGCTATTACAAGAACATAATAATTTATGCTACAACCTTTTTAAAGAGTATTTCGACAAGAAGTCTAAAGAAAAAGGCATCTGGTATAAGACTTTGCAAAGTGAGCCTCCTCGAATCCCATGATTCGCTGGAAGTCATACAAAGAGGTCGTATGTTGTTATGGCACATAGATTACGTTCTGGTCATTTTCCATCCAGTAAATTTGGATACCTAATGAAAAAAGTCGATTCCCCTAATTGCCAAGTGTGCAATAAAGTCGAAGACGTCCAACATTTGCTGGTGGAATGTGAAAAGAACAGGAGAGAGAGGGAGATAGTGATGCGGGAGTTAAAAGTTAATATGTATGATGTTGGTGCTTTCATTAGAATATTATCTACACCTAATTCTGGAGAAGCGAAGCTGACTTATGAAATGGTTGCCGCATCACTAGCTCCCTCGCTTACGCAATAATATGGGTATTTATAGAATTAAAAAAATGTAAAATTAGTTAGATTAGGGTATGATGAGACTGGCGTACCTTTGTAAGATAAAAGCCTCTTAATAAATAAAGATTAAAAAAAAATACCATTGTTATGTAATGTAACATAAATGAAAATTAAGTAACGATGATTAATGCTACGTCTATCTCAGAGAAGATAAAGGGTAGCGAAGACTTTTAGTGGACAACCGTTACCAAGGATATGGAATGGGTTCAGCTGAACTCACAGACATTAAGAACAGAGCGCCTGACGTCTACAAAAAAAAGGGCCGACCCTAAGTAAACAGAACAGGCAAAGAAGAAGAAAAAGAGAAAATGGAGTAATTATACCGTAACGGCTGACAGGAAAGAATCGAAGAGGAAACCAATGTGCCCCAATCGCCGACTACAAGAACCTACGGAAACAGAACATCAAACCAAGAGTTCGACATTCAGTTTAATGTTGGTTGTTGATTAATGCACAGATCTAACTACAAGACAACGATGAAGCAGCTGAGAAAGACTGAAAACTCGATAGCAAGATTATCTTAAATGGAAAAGAAAGATATTTGGAACTTGGCATCAAGAAAGAAGAAGGTTAACACACTATGGTGTAAGCATGTTACATCAGGGGAATGCAGTGTCGCGGACAGATGCCAATAAATCATAAACGTTGGGACGCGCTGGAGGTGGGAGGCGATTCGCACGATGCCACGACGCTGAAGTTAATGCATGCTGGTTTGTTCTTACTATTATTTGATTAACTGCTATGACCCTTGGGTATGGTAATTAGAAACTGACTTATTTAAATGAAGATTGAAAATAAAAATAAAGCAAAGATATACAAGGATAAATTGTATTATGCAATGTTGACAATAGCAAATAGATTACTTCTAAGCAATGCTCCATCGTCGTCGTCGACAATATCGCTTTCTATCTGGCGAGACTGGTCAATCACGAGCCTATCAATAATAAACAAAGCAAACAATTATTTCCTCGTAATGGTTCATAAAATCGACGAGCTCGTGGCTAAATTATAACAGCCCCACGGACCAATCTTCAAGGTTAAGCAACGCTTGCCGAGGTTGGACTGTGGATGGGTGACCATATTAACATACCGAGACTCCTCCGTGCCTCGGAAAGCACGTTATTCAGCAATAAATAATCCAGCTTCTGTGATACTTAAATCACCGAAAGTAATAAAACTAATAGCACATAATCCACATAACTCAGCATCTGTTTCATCACATTTATTATAAGAAGCTTTATTTATTTATGCGAGTCCACAGGATACTATTAATCAAGTTGTAACTAATAAGTCCTCGTTGAGATTATAGGATAATAACGCTTGTATAATGATATGTAATCGTGGGTCGATCGGCGGTCATTAATCTAAGAGTTTAATAGTATTACCGTGGCCCACAGATCAATAATTTGTCTCGCCACGAACTACACGATACGGCACGACACTAACAATGTTATAGCAGACACAACAGATACTCGCGATAGGTCAAAGATTAAACTTATCTATTGTCTCTGGTGCCCACAGATTTGTAAGATATAAATTTTGTCTAAGATTTTGTAATTTCTTAATAATATATATATGTTGATGACGAAACTTAACTACAAGTCCGATTTTGTCGTACACTACTATGGTCACAAGTTTTATCGAATAGATGTAAGGTACTTTAGTAACATCAACTCATTGATAAGCCAAGAAAGCTGTAAAAATTTTATCGGTCCTCTGAATATTTTGAACATGGAAAAATAGGCATCATGGACTAAAATAGTTTAGAATTTTAACGTAATTGACTTCTTTCATACGCCATATTTTATGACTTGTTGAAAAATCATCAATGTGTTCGATTTCTAATAATACTTAGTTACGCTTAGCTACGAAGTTAATCGGTTTTGTATAAGGAATAGGATGCTTCCAAACGAGATGGACAGCCACGATGACATCACCGAGCTTTTCTTTCTTTTCGATTTAGTAATTCTTTAGTTTATCGTCTGCTTTCAAATAATCGTGAACCTTCCGATCTGAATGTGTTCCGGCTATATGGAGAAAAGTGCAATTCAGGCCATTGTGCTGATGTTTGCGTGTGTTCTGATGACAGTGATCTTACCGATGGGCATAACATGTCCGAAGTGATGTCCATCTCCGACGCCGGAGCAGTTCCAGCGCCTCCCCGCCAGCTGTAGCCGACACTCCGCGTACGCCATCCTGAGATTGCAAACATTATAGATAAGAAAGAGGACACAGTAGCATTCCGACATCTGCATCAGTTTTTATTTAGAACCTCCATTGTACTGTAGCCATTTTCTTACTTAAAAGACTTATCGATGTACGGCGACCAAGAATCAACCGTTGTTGAAGCTCATCACGCTGAAGTCTGAAATTGTCCAGGATTTGTTAATAGGCCTTAAAGGGACTTATATGTAACTAGGGTGTGTGAATTGTGATCCTCTGCTAAAGCATTTGGGAAACAATAGGATACATTATCGTTTACTTGATCAACATCACATGTTAACAACCAATGTTACAGTTAACTTATATATGTAGGTTACTAAGCCTCAGGCAAACCTATGTCACACAAAATACAACAGACTGTTTTCGTGTTCATCGTAACTTACAAACCAATGGGTTTCCCAGCTTGTAATGCGAAGTTACATCTCAAATAAGTAATGTACATGTTTGTATAAATGTTAGACGGTCTATTGTCATGGATTTGTGAAGTTATAGTCGATGTGATGAATGTGCCACTAGTTCAGGTGGCGAGGCGAAGGCGAGGCGAATGAGTTGTAAATCAATTTAAAAAACTTGCTTTTCCCAATTTACATTGAGACAAAGCTCGGCAAAAGAAGTCGACTTCCAGTCTAATTGGATGCAAAGTCATCGAATTTATGTATACTAATATTATAAAGAGAAAAAGTTTGTGAGGTTGTAGGGGGTAATCTCTGGATCTACTGAACTGATTTTGAAAATTCTTTTTGTATATGATAGACACATCTATGAGGAAGGCTATATGCGGGAACGGGAAATTCCAAAGGGAACGGAAACAACGGGATATACGCGTACGAAGTCGCGGGTAAAAGCTAGTTTCAAATAAACCGTTTACAGGTACTGCAGCTGAGTGCAGGTGAGTATTTTTACATGGAGCGACTACTTGTCTAACTTTCACAAACCAGTTACTGGGTAATACGATATCCTGTGTGTGTCAACTGTCAGATTTTCTGGCTTTTGAATGCCTGTCACGACTGTCAAAGATGTTCAAATGACAGCCTCGAGCAACGCCCTAACGTGCTTTCCGAGCCACGGAGGAAACTCGGCATGTAATAGATTGTCACCCATTCACGGAACGACCTCGCCAACAGTAGCTTAACCTCGAAGTTCGGCCCGTGCGGCTGTTAGCCTCCTCCTTTTTAGAAGTCGGTTAAAAAATCAAATCATGCGATTGCTTCTCCGCTGTTCACTTCGTTTACAGTCTGTTTCATAACCATTGTCTCGCCTTCGTTTCGCTCCCCGTGAGGCATGGTCCTAAGGACGTCACATTGTCCAGTTACGACTCGATAATTGATGACTGCCTGTTGAGGCTCTATTATCGGAGCTGCAGCCGAGATACGCATTACCTATAGGTACCTACTCGATGTTTGAGTTGGATTATTGAAGGTCCCGGGATAATGCATTAATTAACGATTCACAATATTGGGCCCAAGCAATCTAAGAGTTAACCATCGACTCGAAAATAACAAAGAATATTAACGACGTATTTTAATAAAATTGATCAAACGTCTAGACATCCTTGGGTAAACATAATGCTTAATTATAAAATAATATAAGTAATAAAAATGTTTATATTTAATTATGTTGACAGAAAGTTTGGCAAAAAAAATTGTAATTCGTGGGAGATCTGGAGACTGAACTAAGCCTAGGCCTGTATTTCAGAGCTCCATCGCATCTTATATAGTAAAAATGTAGGATATGTAGATTGTTCACTGAGTGTTCACCTATATGGTTTGAAAACCGATTATGGGTTGTAGATGCGCATTTTATAATTATTAAAATCTAAGCTAAAACAGAATAGGATATTTTCTAATAGGATATATTCTAGTCGAATTGATGATACTCGTAGTTAGACCAAATGGGTATTTTATAGCGAATATTGACTGGTCGTGAATTAATTCTGATTAATAGTGTAAGTGGGCAATAAATCGCTAATCTATCTATCTAGGCGCAGCCGCGGGGCACACAATGTTTTGTTTTAAAATTAATGTTATTCTTGTCTGTACCTACATTGTGTGTATCTGTGTGTGCCAAATAAACTAATTTTCTTTCTTTCTTTTTTCTTTCTAATCGGTTTATCGATGGGTGCAATCTGTACGCCACGCTGAGATTATTAGTGGGGCTTGTTTCTGTCTTTCACTTTATTTAAACGGATTCTTAGCTTAAATTGATTTTTGCTTCAGGGTGGCAATATTTCCTTCTTATTATGTTTTGATCGTGATGCTACATTTTAGAGCGACCCTTCAGGTATACCTTTTTATCCAGTGTGTGGTTGTAATAAAATCCATTAATACTTACACATTAATATGTAGTTGTAATTAACATTACAGATTATTATTAATAATGAACCGGCAGGGTCTCAATACGGAGCCCTAAGGGACACCAATTATTTTATGAGGGTTTCCAAAAAGGTATGCAATACGTCTTTTCTTCATTTTGCTGTCTTGTGAAGAATTTCGAATGTTTGCAAGCGGAATATTGTAATCAACAGTATCAAAGGCGACGGGTGATATTAATACAAGGAATAAGTCTAATTAGCTTTGGGGGTTTAGTAACGAATGAAGCATGGGAGCGATGCATTGGTAGCCACGTTATATCCCGCCGATTCTTCCCAATTTAATCGCGGAGCAGCTAGGTCCGGCCTGTAGGTCAGCTCGCGGACTAATCCATCGGAAGAATCTGTAGGAAGTTGTAAAGGGTGAGTGTTTCGTGGATTGTCTTTAGTAACGTCTGCCGTTCTGTTGGTGCTGATTTTCAGCCATTAATAGGCAAGTTTCATGTCTCTTTATTTCAGGATTGTAGTACCTGCTGGTTCGGTTAGTTTTGCAGTCGCAAGCGCGACTGATGAGGCCTCGTTTCGATTTTATCCAGTGAGAATTGAGTTGGGTTTATCCAGTGAATTTCTCAGTAGCAGCCCGGAGTATGGAAGTTGGTGGAGTGGCAATCCCGTGCCTCGGAAAGAGAGTTAAGCGTTGCTGCTACGCCTGGTCTCTCTCCGGTCGTGTCGTGTCGCATTGCCATCCTATCGGATCCGTGAGTGTGATGGGAGAGGTGGTGGAGTGTATCTGTGCTTGTGCCCTATAGTTGTAAATTGAGATTGGCCGCCATGGCCGAAATCGATCAGGAGGACTATATTGTATTATTATCTGGTGGTTACCTTAGTCCGTCCCCGATGGCGGCGACGGCGGCGGGCGACTGGCGGCACAAGGCGCGCTGGCGCTCCGTGAGGCCGGGCGCGCGCGCGCACACCAGCGCCGCGCCCAGCGACCCGCCGCACACCGCTAGTCTGCGACAGGGGAGGAGCAGGTTACATTGTGTTCTCCGTGGTCTACATCATCATCATGGAAGTGTCGGGAATGGAAGACAAATTACTGACTAGGGAGAGCGACTGTGACCAATTGAAGAAAATAAGTCGGTCAGTTGTTAGTTGGTCTTCGTGGTGCAGATATCGCAGCAACTAGCTTAATCAGTCATTTCATTAAAAGCCTAGCCTTTTCATTGAACTGCGCCGTTTAATCAGCGACCTAAGTGACATGAGCAAGTCATTAAACGATATTGAACAAAAGATGTCACTTAGGACGCTGAAAAATCGGCGCATTTAAATGAAAAGGCTAGGCTACCAATTAAACGGCTGATTAAGCTTGGCTGCTACATCTACATCCTGGTCTGGCTAAGTGTCATTAGAGTTTTCCAACACAAAGGAGACAATTCAGATCGTACAAACACTGGAAAGAAAAGAAGATTACTGTTTTCATGGGAAATGTCTTCGGGAATCTTTTTACTACTAAAGCAAGTCTACGGTCAATACTGTAGCTGCTTCATGTGTATGAGATGTCGTGCCGAAAATACGCGCTTGTACATGGAGTTGCGGATACCGACCCGACTGATGACCCGAAAATTATGTATTTTCTGAAATGTTTGGTGTACTTACCACAAGTAGGTACGTTTGAAAGAAACGGGAAACAAATACGAAACTGCTTTTATTTTAAGGGTGAGGTATGTGCTTTCGCTATACCTAGTAGTTTAAAATATTTTTGTTCTCTTGTCAACTTGTCACAAAATGTACGATTTATAAATGACAAAGTATACATTTTACAAAAAGCTTCAATCCTTTTAATAACAGTAAACATAATAGGTAATCAGTATTATATACAATGATTACAACTCCGTAGAGCACAGGGTTGTCACGTCACTCCTGAGTGTCCCCACTAATTCGCAGGTCGCAGCACATCAGCCTCGCTAAACAAGCGCCTGCATTGTCCACACAATGTCATTAGGCCGCACACACAGTGCCGCGCGACGGAGCGTGCTTCCGCGCAGACGCAATCACTCGCATTGTAGACAAACGAGCGCGCTTCCTGTCCGACGCGGAATGTTATTGTGACGGACATCAGCTGGACATGATGACCACTTGTAGATAGGTTTGATGATGGAGCTCTAATTACGGCTTCTCTATAATTTGTATGTGGTTGAAGATGTATCTCTATGGCTATGAATAAAGGCGTAGTAGTCCAATGGTCTAGTCATATTGATCACGACTATCACGAGTGTACGCTGAATTTGGCATGCGTCAGATGCGGATGCGTGCAAACGGTTGAAGTGGCGAGCGATGCTTGTGGACGTCGTTCGGGAGAATAATGATAAATGATATTTATTTGGCAAATAGGTTACAAGTAGCTCTTTTATAGTTAATAGTTTTTTGATCATATTAAACCGGATGAGGCCGGTGTTTCATAGCTGACTACTCTGAGAAGAAACATCGATACAAACGCAGAGGTCTAAGTCTTTTTAAAGTCCATACAATGTGTGGTCAAACACATATGAGAAGCATGTAGGTTAACGTCTGAGGATACAGTAACAATACCAAAGTAAGGACACTTGGGTAGGCCGCACAAAGTACTCAAACTGCCAGACATCATGAAATTAACCCGACATATGCGACCTGCATACAACTCACAATCACAATAAATAGCATACCTACAGATTTGAGTGGACCTGTCCATGTCCAGTCAGTGCAAGTATTAGTCAGTTGTCGTGTTGCTCAACTCAGGACTAATAAACAGCTCCGCGACGTGACGAACAATATCACAGACAGGACCATTGGATAGGCCCTACAGAGCGCTCAAACTGCCAGAAAAACGTTAAAATTACTAAAAAGAAAAAGTAATTGACATAGTCCTCACCTAGGTACAAATTAAAAATATAGTACTTTATAAAGTACATATTTAAACAGGTCAAAGTGTAGCATAATGAAAAATTAAATGTCTAATTGTAAAACTTTAAAATATTAATGTCAAAGCGTATAAAATACAAAAAAAAACAGACAAGTGCGAGTCAGAGATTTTTAAATGATAAAAGTTTTATCATAAAACTAAAAATTCCCCATTTTCATACTCTTTCCTGTACTTGTACTGTAAGATCTATCTTTCTGTCAAATTTCATGACTCCAAATTTTGATTCCCTTGAGAGTGTCGAAATATACGGTAATTTTGCGATATGAACGGGCATATCTTTTTTTATGTCAACGTAGAAGTTTGATTATCAACGTAGAAGTCAGATTATAGTATAGACCTAACTTAGATGTTTTTAATTTTAACTCGATACCTCCACGCGTTCCCGAGATAAAGGGTCTTGACAGACAGATAGACGGACGGACAGACAGATGGACAGCAAAGTGATCCTATAAAGGTTCCGTGTTTTCCAATTGAGGTACGGAACCCTAAAAACGACAATACCAAAGAGGAAAAAAGAAATACAATAATTATAGTGTAGGTATATTTTATTGGAGCAGCTCAATTCCAAGCCTTTTGTCCCCAAGGTAATCGCTTTACAAATCATTTCTATTTATTGAGGCTTCCTGTACGTCTTCAATCTGACTTGTAAGTTTATTATAAGCGTTAAGGAAAAAAAAATTGTGAGCTCAATTAGATGCCAATGCATCTAGGTACATGAGCCCACATTTTTTTTAAGCTTGGTTGCAGGAACAACAAATTTGTGTTTGTTCCTAGTATTAAAATTATGGATATCACTGTATTTTTTAAATAGTTTTATATTTTTATGTGCATAAAAAATAAATGCTGAGAAGGCACAGTACACTAGCCAGTACGCTAATGATGATCGTGATGGTCATGTTGAGAATAATGATTTTAAAATTAATAACGAACACACCATGGGTTGCAACTTGCTGCTTCGTAACCGAACTGAACAAACGTGCTCCTAGCGGAGCTCCA
This sequence comes from Melanchra persicariae, assembly GCA_947386135.1. Classification (NCBI taxonomy): domain Eukaryota; kingdom Metazoa; phylum Arthropoda; class Insecta; order Lepidoptera; family Noctuidae; genus Melanchra; species Melanchra persicariae. Next base: position 17,072,447 of record OX376667.1, on the reverse strand, counting down.
CATCGTTGTCAATGCGGTGAAGCAGTCGACCGCCTCGGACACCATGGCCTGTCCTGCAGTAGGAGCGCTGGTCGGTTAGCGCGGCACGCCAGCATTAATGACATCATCCGTCGGGCTCTTGTCACCGCCGGGGTGCCAGCTGTTCTAGAACCTAATGGCTTGGCACGCGACGATGGGAAGAGGCCAGATGGGATGACAATAATGCCTTGGAAGGTGGGTAGGCCTTTGGTGTGGGATGCAACATGTGTCGACACCCTTGCGCCATCCCATCTTCTTAGCACGGCGGGCTGCGCTGGGGCGGCTGCTGCAGGTGCAGAAAATCTCAAACGGCGCAAATATAACAACCTTATTGGGAGTTATATATTTGAGCCGTTTGGGGTTGAAACTTTAGGTCCATGGGGTCCGAGTGCTCACCGAGTCTTTCGGGACATCAGCAAACAACTTGTCGACTGTACACGTGACCAGAGGGCTGGGCCTTTCTTTGGCCTAAGAATCAGCATTGCCATTCAACGCGGCAATGCTGCCAGTGTTCTGGGCACTTTTGTCATTGACAGCGATGTGGATGAATTTTTTGATGCCCAATGATTTTTTTTTTTTTTATACACGTTTGTACATAATTTGGTAATTTTTAGTCTAGTTTGTATATAGTTAGGTTTTTTACTGAACAAACTGTATATTCAGCATTAGTAAGACATTACAATTTTTTTTTTTTTTTTTTTGTATGTTCCCGGTACCTACGTGTAGGTCCCCGAACTTCTTTATTAAATGTTTTACACACAATATAGTTACATATTAATAGCCACAAGTAAATCTTAAATAAATAACTATGCTAGTAACCAACAAATAACTATGTGTTTAACTAAATTATCAACATTTTACGTCTTATGGAAAATTTATTTTAAGCCTACAACTATGTATAATTAGCGACTTTCCTGAGCTAGGTTTATAAAACCTGTGTTTCAGGTCATCACTTAACAAGACTAATCATTAAGGGGGCATGTATACAGAATTAAGAATAACAACTTACGAACTAAACCTTACAATCATACTAGAACTTCCAATAGTTTCTCTGTGTCTGTGTAATTGAGTACAAATGGTGAATTTACAGTTTCTTTTCAGTACATTTTCGAGCTCCAAATAAGTCCTAAGCCCAAAATAGTGTTACAAATTAGCGCCGCACACGTACTCGTACATCACGACTATTCACGACTAATATTCACATGTCACCGTGAATCATTATAATTAATACAGCCGCGCGACGTTAATTCCGTCTCCGTCCGGAACATTTCACTTTCAAAGCAATCACACGAATTAACAAGTTTTCTAACAAAGTTGAGTGTTGCCATCACAAATTATCACGGCGTGTTCGAGTGCGTGATTAATAAGGCATTGTTCGCGAGTGGCGGCCCGGTGAGGCACGGTGTCGCAGACTGCGTGGGCGCCGCGCGAGTTAGCACCCGAGTCGCGCCGGAGCGATAATTGTCGCCGCGTATTACCGACGACGTCTTAATGAAACACGACACACGGGAAACCATCTCTATGGGAGCAAAACTGCCAAACTTAAGAGAACTGAGAATTTATCAATTTTTAGCAATACTGGCCAAATTGTGACGTCACAAAATAACGACGACGGCAGTAAATGTCAATTTGGCGGAATGTTTTGCAATGACATATGTGTAGAAACTCCAAGACTAGGCAATACTTTACACGTTATACACGAGTAATTAACTTGAAGAACAAATAAAACACAGAGACAGCAATTAAAACAATGTTGGTGAAACAATTGACACATTTTATTGAAATTGCCGCAGATCGTTCCGCTGATTGCTCCAGATTGACCCAATTATGTGTTGGTGAGCAAAAATTGCTCAAAAATTGCACCTCAACACAAACAACCATTGACGGCAATACTGACATTATTTTTGTATACTGTGTTAGCTAGTGGCGCCATCTCCCTAGAGCTTTGTGCATTGCATTGCATAAAAATAGACGTTTTAACAGTGTGGGTGTGCAGTTCATTAGTGTATCAGCAATGCAGGGTGTTGTACGACTGCAGCTAAGAGACGTCGCCGCGTCGGGGGAAAGCAACGCTGATTGGCAGACAGTGAGTGAAATCGAGAATAAATAAATGATTGCTAATAAACGTCGTGCTGCCACAGCCTAACTTTATGCAGTTGACCAGCGTGGGCGGGTCGTTGACCACAAAATGGGAGGAGCTAATGAAAAACAGAAGAGAACATGAATATTGATTTCAGTTAGTTTACGATTAAGTTAAGATCTGTTTAATTGATAAGAATTTGCATGTATTTGTATTATTAAATGAATTTCTAAATGTCAATTACACTACCGCGCTGGAGATAGGGTCAGTGAGCGTGTTTTCAGAACTTACTTGCTGCTTTTGTCGCTAGTCGGCAAAACTAACTTCATCTATTTGACTGACAGACCCCGACAGTTCAAAAATGTCTGTAAATGGTCTACTTGAAATAAAGGTTTTTGATTTGATTTTGATTGAAACTTCAAACGAAGGCAATGAACCACTGTCAGTAGTTAGTCTGTGGTCATGCGGTTGTGCACGTATGTCCGATATAATTACTGACTGAATGTGGTTAGCTTTCCTTATTAGGTCTAATTAGAACTTATGTCTGGAGGAAAATATTTTAATTAGCGCACACAGATTGAGCACAGTTCCTTTTGGAATCGATTTGATGGACGTTGAACGTTGATATTGACGTGCGAAGTGACTGTTGTACTACTTCACATGGCTGTGGTTTACGAAAACGGATGTTTTGAATTATTTTCTATCACCATCATCATCAAAATCATTTCAGCCGAAAGTCGCCCTCTGCTGGTGAAGTTTCTGTGAAGCTGGTGTGGCTTCACAGGCTACATCGCCTACTCCTGTGCGTTTCGCATCGAGCGGATTCCCGCGGCCTTCAGCAGGTTGTCGGTCCACCTTGAGAAGCCACCGGACGACGAAGCATTTCTAACGCCGTTTGTAATTCCCCTTTACATTATATCAAGTTGTTGGGCAGTTTTGTTACAAAGCATACAACGCAGACAATCTCGATAACAGTAAATTTCTTCTTAAAATGTATGGACAAATGAAAGCCACATTCGACTCGCATTCATTAACTAAATGTTAAATTATTATACGTTCCCTCATTAGTAACAAACTTCATCAGAATTTTATTGACTTTTACATCAATAAAGTAAAAATTACCAACCGTTTCATTAGCATATGAATTCGAGCCACTCATTAACATCTCAGATTGAAGTCGTTTAATGAGTGGTGTCCACGCCGTGCGCTACGTAGGCACAAGTAGTGGGAGGTGCACTACGCTCTATCATTAGGGCTGGTTCGCATTACTAATATTAATGACTCGTTCACGTTTTGTCTTCTTACGTATAAGGGAGGGTCTTCAGGCTCTATGAACATGTTATTGTAAGTGATCGTGTCGTGCTATGTAATTAACATAATGGTCACCGTCAGTAATTTAATGTGACTCTTGAATAATAACTGTACTTATGTAATAACGGGATTTTCAGTGTAGGTATTAAATTATGAAAATAACAATACACGTGTTTGAAAATAGTAACTGTCATAGAGACATTTTATAATCCATTGTATTGGACAAAAGATTAAGAATAACACTTTATTTGTATCATAACATATTTTCTGTATAGATGGATTTATTTTCAGTTATTTTCAACTGTCTTGCTAAAATTTGGATAGCAACAACAATTAAACAACTGAAGTTAGTTAAATTCAAATGACATCATCATCCTTCTGGCCTTATCACAGACGCTTGCATAACCGAATGGCCTGATTTATAAACAAAAGTCAATCCGAAAACAAAAATCAGACAAGCTAACATGACAACCCTAACTTCAAACGCAGCACAAGTTATTCTTCATAATAATTTATTAAGGGTCGGCGCAACTTGATCTTCTTCCATACTCCTCTATTAGGCGTGTCCCTTTCTAGCCATATCGTCTATCACACAGTCCATCAATCGTCTTTTGATCTTCCTCTATCTTACATTCGATCACATTCGTGCGTAAAACTTTTCTCACCACTTTTTCCTCATTCTTCTGCATTAGATGCACACAACCGATTCCCTCACATTTCAGCAACTGGTTGCACTTTCAGTACTCCTCATTACGCTGACAAGGCTTCTTAGTTTCCAGCCGGCAGCCCTACCAGTGAGTAATGTTTTGTTTACAGTACGCGTCTGATCCGCGTATATCATAATAATATCGGCGCAGCGGCGGTATTCACGGGATACTTTCTAAACTCATTCCTGCTTCAAGCGATTACGTTATTTATCGGCCGCATTATTATGCGATTAAGCAGCTTGTAGTTAGTCCAGTGTGCGCCGCCGGCACTTCCCTTGTAAAAGCGCTGTGATCGATATCAGATAGAGCTAAGTTTTATTGTGTTTCTCTGACAGGAAATTCTCCGTACAGCGGAAATAAAACGTTAGCTAAAAAGATGTCAGTAGCTGATGGCGCGTGCTTAAATGCTTTTATTTTTTATTTACTCATTGAATTATAACAACACCGTAACAGATACCTACATCCACAGCAATGTTATAATTTACTTATATAAAACAAACAATATGTAACATAACTTTTATGTCCGGAAATATCCAATTAAATTTAAAAATAATACAGGTTTTGGAAAAACATCCCTCGAATAATATAACACTGTTTATTACTCTTAGGTTTACCCCTATGACACGAGCCATGCGTATCATTATATTATTCTTCCAGGTAATGTATCGACAAACTGGAATTCATATTTTAAATGAAAAGTTAATTAGGCTGTCAAACCTAATAAATTCTACGTTTAACTAATACGAATCTAACTAATTGCTGATGTGAAGTCAAGATAGTGGTTTTCAATTCTCATATTTATGATCCTTTACATCACCCGGCTGAGCTGTAAATAAATCCAGTGTTTCATAATGTGCAGGTTTCCTCGCGCCGGTCCTTGTAAACTTGTAACCACATTTGTCAGCATCAGACATATTGATATGAAGATAAACGACAACAGTCTGTTGTACACTTGTAGCTACTGCTCGCACTTCGGTATCGACACAAAAATCGCTCGACTAACGGACAGGAGACATAACTTGCAACAATCGCGCGATTAATCGCGACACCGGTGTCACCCACGCTGACGCCACTGTAGTCTGTCGCTAGGATTTTAGGCATTAAAATAATGTTCGTGAAAAAAGGGTAGCAGCTCTAAATGCTAAATGGAAGTTATAGAAAACATAATATGAGGTTTGTGCTACAGGTATACGTGTCAGGGATAGCAACTCCACCAACCCTATGAACTGTTTGCGAAACCCTCACATGTAATGCCTGTTCCACAATAGCTCACTCCTGGCCTGCACACAATACATCACGCGCTGTCACTCACGCTCATAACTCCATCGTTTTCAGTTGTATGGTATAAAGCTGTTGTAACGCGGTAGATCGGTGTCTGGGTCTGACGGTGCGGCAGGCGCCTGCGACTGTTGGGGTGTAACGTGCTAATTTGAGAGATACGAGAGACAGAAGGATTAGTCTACACAAATATCAGAGCGTCAAAGAAGCGAGGCCGTCGAGATTGGTGAGTGATCTTTTAAAATCTTAGGCTTTTAGAGCAACAGTGATGGCTACCTCTTACAAATCATTGGTTAAACCCAAGCAGGTGCGCAGTGTGGTTCAACATCATTGCTCTTACCCGTGCAATTGCTAAAAACCGAATCCATACTACTGACAGCATAATCCTGTTGATGGATATTACAGTAAACATATTGTTATGTCCATCAGCCCACTCGCGTTGTGGATTGCCGTTCGTTTTCACCGAGAAGATCTGAAAAGTCTCAAAAGTAGGAACAAGGCTAATTAACATCCTGTCTGGAGCTTTTTCCCCACAATTTTGAGGTCGGTTTTAACTTTTAACTAGATGCAGTGTAATGCCAGCATGAGGTACATATAGATGATTTACTGACTGGCCTGTTGGTCTAGTGGTTAGTGACCCTGACTGCAAAGCCGGAGGTCGTGGGTTCGATTCCCACCCAGGACAAACTTTGTATGATGAGCATTATTGTTTGTTCTGTGTCTGGGTGTAATTTATCTATAATATGTATGTATTTATAAATTATGTAAGCATGTATATCAGTTGTCTGGTTACCATAACACAAGCTCTGCTTAGCTTGGGATCAGATGGCCGTGTGTGAGTTGTCCCAAGATATTATTATTCTCTTTATTTATTTTATATACATATAATTTACATTTTTAAATATTTCTATAAAAATATTTAAAAAAAACATTTAAAAATATAAAAAATAGTAGCCCACCGGTATCGGGAACAGAATCCAAGCTACCGGTGGTCAGGGCTCTTGAGAGAGGAACCTCCTAACGATACGCGCCGTGTCCAAGAGTACTGCTTTCTGGATCAAGCCCTTGATCCAGCTGCCCAACGAGAGCCTCTTGAGATGTTGGTCGAGGCTCTTGGCAATTACGCCATTGGCCGTGACGATTATCGGCACAATGACTGCTGTGTTCACATCCCACATGTCGACAACCTCGCGAGCCAAGTCAAGATACTTTGTGTGTTTATCTTTCTCAGACTTCACGAGGTTCTCGTCATGAGGGACTGCTATATCAACAATCATTGCGCGACGCTCTAGTCGGTCTATCACCACTATATCAGGCTTATTAGCCAAAATAGTCCTGTCAGTGATGATAGACCGATCCCAATACAATGTGCAATTGCCATTTTCGAGAACTGGGTCGGGCACATACCTGTAGTACGGTACTTCCGATTCCACAAGATTGTATTGAAGAGCGAGTTGCTGATGGATAATCCTGGCTACAAGGTTGTGCCTGTGCAAATAGTCTCCGTTAGCCAGACTAGAACAACCGGAAATAATGTGGCGGATAGATTCCCCGGGCCGGTGACATGCCCGACATATGTCAACCGTACCGTCCTTCATAATGTATTTCCGGTAGTTGTTCGTCATCATAACTTCGTCCATAATCGCACAGACAAAACCTTCGGTTTCCCCGAAGAGGTCACCAAAACGCAGCCAGCTACGGACGCTAAAAAGTCTACATCGGGCCCATGTAGGACCCGATAAAAACGCCCGTGAAGCTCCTTGCTCTGCCATACCTCCATGCGGTCATTAGTATCTAATACCACAGGTTTGCGCCAGTTCTCGTTAGCCAAGGAGAGCGCGGTAAGGCCTTTGTCCACCGCTACCACGTCCTGATGCATACCCACGTCGGCCTCTAGGAAATAGTCCCTAAGGCTGCATACCTCGCGGTTGTGTAGGGTCTTAGCATTTAAGAATCCACGACCCCCGCACTTCCGCGGGATATACAGCCTCATCACCGATGACCGTGGGTGATGCATCCGATTTGCGGTAAGCAGTGAGCGTACCCTCCTATCCAGGGCGTCAAGCTCCGTCTGAGTCCATTTGAGTATGCCGAAAGAGTACATCAATACCGGCATGACCCAACCGTTAAAGGCGCGCACCTTGTTTCCGCCTGATAAAAGACTGTTAAGTACTTTGTTCAGGCGGCCAAAGAAGCGCTCCTTCAACGATTGTTTCATGTCAGCAGCATTGATGCCTAACGCTTCCGACTTACCCTAATACTTGTAGGTTTCGGTTGAGGAGAGGGACCTAAGGCGTATGGAATCCGAGAGTTGGGTTCCCACGGATTCCATAATCTCCCCTCGCTGTACATGCATGACCGCACATTTGTCCATACCAAATTCCATCCTGATGGCGCTACTGAAGGTTTCTGTTACCTTCAGTAGCTTCATCAGTTGCAAATTGTTAGGAGCAAAGAGTTTTAAGTCATCCATGTAAAGGAGGTGCGATATGACCTGACCGCCTCTTCTCAACCGGTAGCCTTGGCCCGAACCCTCCAGCAGTATACTGAGAGGCTTGAGGGCCAGACAAAACCACAGTGGACTCAGACTGTCGCCCTGAAATATACCACGCTCTATCCTTATAGGTTCGCTGTTCGCCTGAATCTGTCGACATCCTGGATAGCGAAGAACCGTTCTCCACTGCCCCATACATGACATCAGGAAGGTGCGCAGAACTGCATCAACTTTATACAGCTCCAGCACCCTCATGAGCCATGTATGTGGCACTGAGTCATAGGCCTTCTTATAATCTATCCAACATGTCGACAGATCCTTTCTAGAACGACGTACCTGTTGGCTAATGGGACATCGATGAGGAGCAGCTCCTTAGTACCGCGGGACCCGTTCCTACATCCATTCTGAGAGGCAGACATTATTGAATTACTGTCAATATGTTCGTTAATTTTAGCTCTCAAAATGGATGTAAGAACTTTATAGACCGTCGGTAAACACGTGATCGGTCTATAATTTTTAGGTTCCGCAGTACTACCTGATTTATGGAGCAGGTGGGTTATTCCTGTAGTTAAGAACTGTGGCAGCGATCCGGACTCTTAAGGCAGACTGGAATTGATATGCCAAACGAGCGTGCGATCTTTTGAACCATTTGATCCAAAAATTGTGCAGCCCGTCCGGCCCTGGAGATTTCCAGTTAGGCAACGGACGGACTGCACGAGCTACATCTTGGGGACTGATGGTAATTGGTCCCATTTCTGATATCGGATCGCACGCCCGCTCGACCTCCTGAGTCCAATCTCCCTCAGTGTGGCTGACAGGCACCGACCAGATGCTACGCCAGAAAGAACACATGGCGTCATCCTCCGGTAGGCGCGTATCAGTCACACCATGGCCCTGTCGCTCCCAAGCCCTATATATTATTATTATTTCTTTATTTAAGGTACATACATATAAAATACATTTTTAAATATTAAAATACAAAGATATCAAATTATTTAAAAATGTAAAAAATAGTAGCCCACCGGTATCGGGAACAGGGTCCAAGCTACCGGCGGTCAGGGCTCCAGAGAGAGGAACCTCCTAACGATGCGAGCCGTGTCCAGAAGTACTGCTCTCTGTTTTAAGCCCTTGATCCAGCTGCCTAACGAGAGCCTCCTAAGATGTTGGTCGAGGCTCGTGGCTATTAAGCCGTTGGCTGACACGACTATCGGTACAATGATTGCCGAATTCACATCCCACATGTCGACAACCTCGCGAGCCAAGTCAAGATATTTGATTTTTTTATCTTTCTCGGCTTTCACGAGGTTCTCGTCATGCGGAACGGTGATATCTACAATCATTGCACGCCTCTCGATTCGGTCCACCACCACTATATCAGGCTTATTTGCAATAATAGTCCTGTCAGTGATGATGGACCGATCCCAGTACAATGTGATACTGCCATTATCGAGAACTGGGTCGGGCACATACCTGTAGTACGGAACCTCTGATTCCACAAGAGAGTATTTCAGAGCAAGTTGCTGATGGATAATCCTGGCTACAAGGTTGTGTCTATGCAAGTATTCTCCATTAGCAAGACGAGAACAACCAGAGATAATGTGGCGAATTGATTCTCCCGGACGGTGACATGCCCGACATATGTCAACCGTGCCGTCTTTCACAATAAATCTCCGGTAGTTTTTCGTCATGATAACTTCGTCCATAATTGCACAGACAAAACCTTCGGTTTCCCCAAAGAGGTCACCAAACCGTAGCCAGGCTACGGACGCTAATTGATCCACGTCGGGCCCGTGTAGGGCCCGGAAAAAGCGTCCGTGAAGTTCCTTACTCTGCCATACCGCCCTGCGATCGTTGGTGTCAAGCACTGCAGGTTTGCGCCAGTTCTCATTTGCCAAGGAGAGCAGAGTGAGTGAGTCCCTTGTCCACCGCCACTACATCTCGATGCATACCCACGTCGACAGCTAGGAAATATTCCCTGAGACTGCATATCTCGCGATTGTGGATAGTCTTAGCACTTAGAAAGCCTCGACCTCCACATTTTCGCGAGATATACAGTCTCATTACCGACGACCGTGGGTGATGCATTCGATGTGCAGTTAGCAGTGTACGAACCCGCCTATCCAGGGCGTCAAGTTCCGTTTGAGTCCATTTGAGTACGCCGAAAGAGTACATCAATACCGGCATGACCCATCCGTTATTATTATTTCCTTTATTACTTATAGATGTTTTTTTGTTATGATAATGTCATGCATAATTATAACGTTAGTAAGGTGAGGTAAGGTTCAGTATTGCCTTACGTCTTTTAAAAAAGCTTGATCCTTTTCAGCCATAGTTTCTGATCCTTCTGCGTCCCCTGTGGATTGTCCCCGGAATGTGTTCCGACTACAGAACAGTTGCGGTTCTCCCACGTACTGATAACAGTTATCTACGAGCTTCGTAATTAGCCCCGGCCACTAATTGATGGCCTCCACTGTTGGGCATAAATTGACTTCGAGCCGGCGTCGAACCTGAACCAGGCAGTGAGGCAGTTGGCCAGTAGTCATATTATTGTTATACTTATTAATTTTCTGGTTTTGTATTGCGAAGTTAAGATCCATTTATTGACATTTAGAACTTTTGGAACGTCAAATTACATGGGACTGTCTAAAAAGTGTTATAAAAGCAAACGAGATTCACGATAAACAAAGCAACGATCTACTAAAATAGCTGAACTGAAGTTCTGTAAAGTTCACTTGTAATCAAAACCAAGTGACCCTACTGTCGACCGTACGTCAGTGGCTACAAGACCAGCCGGTAATTAATTTTGTAAAAATCTAACCATGAAACTTATGACGAAAACCTTTCCGTGCTCTTTGTAATGCCCTTTGCGTTCTAGGGCCGCGGTGACTCTTTCGAACAAATTCCGCCGCCCTGACACTCAGACACGCAAGTCGTAGCTTAAGGAGTACATAAGCTACGACTTGCGATTTAATGCTATCAGGAAATATAGACTATAGGGAATTTCAGATCTTAGCTGTAGCAATGGAAATATTTCCAAAGCATTTTGTGCGTATGTATGATCTCAATCAACGGCTACACAGGGCAATTAAACTCGAATCATAACTTTTTACCTAACTGCTTCACATGCGCATAATATCCAAATACATACATCTGTACACCTTTTGTTTGATGAATGACCAAAGTCTATAGAAACAGTATGCGTCCCACGCTCGGTGGGCCAATTAATTGGTGCTTTATCCGTCCCATTCACACTCGCTCGACGATGCGCGGCGACGCGGTACGCTGGCGATTACGTAGTGCAGGAGCTTGCGAATACTGAAATGTTTTTATCAACCGATTCGGGAAGCCGGCATTCAGCAAGGCAGTATACTATGTCCTATCTTTTTTCTTCATATTATGAAACTGATATTAAGTATAAAGAGATACAATTTTTTCTTGACGAAGGTAATCTTTGAAAGTATGAGTCCGATTTAACAAAATGTAAAGAGTTTCTAATAATTATGTAAAGAGGTACCTACACTACCACAGAGTGCCATATTAAGGTATTTTTGTGTTAAGCCAACCACGGGAGCGAAGCCGCAGGAAAAAGTTATTCTCTTTTTCGATCCTTGGCCACTGACATCCGTGCGTTGCAACTTGCGAACATCACCGCTCAGCCTGAAGGCCTTAGAAGACGTTTTGTTTTGATTGAACTTCATTTTCAAATATCAGTCTGACTCTCGTCCTATCACTGTCCACCAGTTCATAAGCTCGCCAATTATCGAGTACCTGGGTACCTGTGTACTCTGCGTGCCTGTGTGTTGTGTACCTGTGTTGTGTAGTACACGGGGCTCGTTAGCGCGCGCCTTTGTTAGTTTTCACTTTATAATCACCCGCCAACTGCCCGGACATGACGTGGACAGCTCGTAAATAATTGCGTTTTCTATGAAAGGGGAAAAACTACAAATGATAGTTTATTTGTATTAATAGAGAGAGCATTGATAACAAATGAAATTGGTATTGTTAATTGTTGCAGAAACATGCTTTTCTATGTATACTGATATCATCAGAGAGCCAGTTCTTTGGCAATTCTTTTAAATGTTTAGCTTAGCACAGGCACCGGCACCACCAGCTAGGCTGTTTGTATGACACATGTAGCTTAAGAAATGGGAGATACTGGTGACAGCCACACGGTGCATGCTCAACAATTTTTCAAGTTTTGCGTGTATCATTCTATCGACCGGGTACTATTCTATAGCTATTTTTACTGAACATGTTACTTACTGTCCCTCAGCTGGGCAAAGATCTCTCCTCATAAAGAGGCGTTACGAACATTAATCATCATGCTTGCTTTTCTGGACACAAATTTACAGATACTGAAATCATTAATTTCATTTCAAGCAGGCACCGAATTCCCACAAACTTGCAACTAACAGCTATCGCCTCACAATCTAGTTCCCACGTGCTCCCTGCGCCGCCGCCGCCGGGCCGCTCGGGCCAGTGGGTGAGCCAGCATAGCTCACAGTCGTGCCTCGTTTGGCTCGCAGCGCTTGTACGACAAGTGCGACAACGGTACCAGTTGTAGCCAGTTGTTCACATCGGCCGCTAGGCGGCGCGCGGCGCCCTCCACGTGGAGATAGTCACGGATTGTGAGTTGGCTTAGTTTTGGAACGTTCGGACAAGTTGAGAGCAGAGCGTTGTGGCTTTTAAAAGAAGGGGCAATTTGTTGTAGATATTGACTGAAAAGTACTACATTGGAAGATCTGTGCCTAGTTTATGCTAACACCGAGTTAATAGGCCTGTATTTATGAGCATAGCATAAACAGCTTTATAATTTCATATTGCTAGCTGGAGCACTGGCCTTCTCTTTGTGACAGGGCAGTGAACTAAATTAGATTGATTTCAAAACTTTGGAAAACCTTGTTTGTTTCAGAATTGAGAGTTTAAAGCTAAAAACTTGTTACCTACTCTCTAAGTCCCTCTACACAAATGTTAAAGTTTTACAGGCTTTCAATTCATAAACCAGGGGCAGCCCCGGGCAGCATGATTTTTGTATAAGGAAAGCTCAGACCAACAAAAAAAGGTAGACAGCGCACCGCGAACATCAAAAGTGAAGCCACCAAACCGTGCTCCTTCAAGTAAATACACAAGCTCACCCACACACCTACACTAAAACCATGCTCATCGCTCTTAGTACGTCACGAGCCGTCGTCTAGAAAACATTTATAGAAAACTATAATTATGCCTTCCTGTGTAGTAACAATTTGTAAAAACAATAGCAAAACACATAATAAGTCTCACGGAATTACTTTTCACTTGTAAGTACTTGAAATAACATCGTTTTTATTATAAATTCACTATGAATTTTAGGTTACTTGGAACAAAAACGTCAACAAACGAAAGCAGTGACATTAAGTGTGAGGGTTGCCATAATACGATTTAATACTTCCCCATTCGATTAAACAATATATGATTTCTTTCTTCGAGTTATATTCCTATTTTCTTTTTTTTTAATGTATAAAATATTTTAGATTTGTTGTTTTTCAACACATTTGCGAGAAAACAGTACAATAGGTATTGAAAAAAACTTTTTGTTTTTTGATAGTCGGAAAGTCGCAACAATCTTTGACGTTTGTAGTATGAAAATAGCGCGAATTTGCAAATGGAACTACATCTTTCGTCTTATTTTCTCTTTAGTATTAAATTGAGACGAACGTATTGTGCAAAAGCGCTTCCAAGTAGGTTCAATCATTGAGCTTATATTTTATTCTAGTACTTATTTAAACTCCTTTAAATAAATTTTAAAAAAGACTGTAAAGGATACGTACGGCGCTATTCAACGGAGTAGGCGGTAAAATATGTACTTAGGTGAGAGTACCTATTTTACCGCACATTCCATTGTATGGTGCGTTAGATTTAACTTTCGAATAATGTATACAGTCTTCGTAAATGCATTTTTTTGAGCAAATGTGTTGAAAAAGACTTTATTTGTTCATGATAAATAATATTTCTTTTGTAAGCATGATAAACATAACATTTACACGTCATTGTTCTATTGTTATGGTGGTCTTTTTTAATTTATTAAAGTTGATTAAAGATATAATTACCTATTTTATTTTAAAACAATTTACATAATGACTTACGCTTGTTACGCTTCGACAACCTTTTATAACTTAACTTACTTAATTGAATGTAGGTATGTGTGATGTAAAAATTTGTTTTTTAGGTATAGATCTTTCTAAAAAATTAAGTTACAATACCATACTCAAAAATATCTTACTTTTGCTGACTTGCACAACATTAGCTTACCCATAAAGTATTGTTTCCCAAGTTATAGGGAATAAAAATAAAAAATGGCAACCCTTCGAGACACACATAGATAAAAAGATGGCTTCATCTTTGATGTTCGCAGTGCGCCGTCTACCTTTTTTTGTTGGTCTGAGAAGGAAAGAGAGCAAAAACATGAGTTACAGCTGTTCTTACCTACGTGGTAGATACACCGTTTAGAATGGACACGGACAGGTGCTCGGGGACCAGTCGTGTGAAGTCGTGTCGCTATCGGGAGATACTTGTTAATTTGCTGTAAATCCAACTGTGTGGAGAGTGCCGCCCATCACATACGGCCGAACACTTTAGCTAACTATTCTTATGAGGTTAACTGTGGTAACCAGTAGATAAGACGGGAGTTTATGGAATAGGCCACAGTAGCAAAGTAATAGCAATAGGAAAAGCTAATTTATATTAAAGATTCAACGTCCTCAGGGTAGGTGCAGCGACGAGCAACCTCGTAGTCTGTCTGGTGCTGCCAGGGTTGCGGAACTGTTCGAAAGAGTTACTGTGGCCCTGGAACGCAAAGGGCATTTGGAGGAACAAGGGTGGGTTTTACTCAGTAAGAGTCTGACACTCCCTCCTGCTCCGCCCAGAGCGGGAGGAGTCATTTGATGACTTCCCATAATAAAAGGATGTCTGGTAGCTTGACGAGAATAAGGGGAGCCTTTGATCGATTAACACATTTTACGTCCAGGTGGAAGATGATCATAGGGTTTCAAGTAATCGGGTGGTGTGGTGGTAGCTGACGTTCTTACACAGCTTCCTTCTCACATTAGGGTGTGTGTGCAACTGTTCTGGCTATTGTGTGTTTGTAGTGGGGATGTCGGGAATTTAATTCTTGTTTTTTTTAAATGATGTGCAATTTAAGACACTGCTAATGGAGTCTAACAGTGGAGTGCTATAGACAGATAATAATTAAGTACCTATGTAAATTCCAACCAACACTGTTAAGGCTTATGAACATCGCTATTGTTACTGAACTGCCCAGTGCAAGTAAACAAAAACTTGTCGAGCGATAGGAACCAGCTGTATAGCTTGTACAGCAGTGAGTCCCCAAGTTAATGCCTGGTATAAAAGCGGAGGCATGCGTGTCACTTTGTGTCGCCGCCGACAGACTACTAGCATCATCACAATACAACGAATATAGAAGGCACACTATCATCATCTGTCTAGCCTTTTCCCAGCTACGTAGTGTTCGGCTTTCAGTCTGGAGTCTGGAAGCTGCTGAATAACATTTTACGTGGAGCCACTAGCCTATCTCACCTTCAAAACCTAACGCGTCCAGTAGCGTTCATGGTACTTCTTAAGAAGACTGGTTGTCAGACTTTTGGTAACACTTCTTGATGAGCGTGACGGATGATAGAACTAACATGTATCAATACTCGATGTGACAGGTTTATTGCATATTCTTTCAATCAGCTGAACTATTTAGGTCACTGTTAGTTAGGTTTATATGATGTTTGATCGAGACGAGGTCGAGTCGTTGAGGATTGTCAGAAGCCAGAAAATGACAGCAGTCTTGCCAAGAAGTACCGTGTTACCCAGTTAATGGGTTGTGGAGTCGCTCCACGTAGAATACTGGCATTCAGCTGAATTTAGTTTGACTGGAAGCCGCCCGCTCATTTGGGTAGAAGCAAGAGAGATGGCTAAGTACGACTCACCTTTTCTTCTGCTGCGGTGGGCTTCCAACTGATCCAAACTGTGTTTTGAGGTGACCGCTGACCACGGAGACTGGCACGAGTAACACGTGTGGTAACACTACACGTTAATGCACAATTTGTCCATGGTTTATCAATTTTCACTCACGGAGCCAAAATAAGAAAGAAAGAAACATTTATTGCCAACACTAGAAAGTTCAATGGGTTAATGACGACGACAGACTCGCCGGCTCCGCGCACCTTTTTAGCTTCTTACAGATGGCGCTCTGTCGCTTTATAGGGTTCCGTACCCAAAGGGTTAAACGGGACCCTACTACTAAGACTCCGCTGTCCGTCCGTCCGTCCATCTGTCATCAGGCTGTTTCTCATGAACCGTGATAGTTAGACAGTTGAAATTCACAGGTGGTGTATTTCTGTTGCCGCTTTAACAACAAATATTTAAGGGGGCTCCCATACAACAAACGTAGCGCAGACATTCATTATCAAATTCGTCCAATCATGGGCTAGATAAAGAACAATCATTGTTTCGATTTTTTTTATTTAGCCCATACTGTCCCACTGCTGGACAAAGGCCTCCCCCAAGTATTTATATTAAAGTATCCTTACATATATTCCGTATGGTGTCGGACGTTAAAGAATAGCACCATCCCATCACTTCCCGTGGGTGTCGTAAGAGGCGACTAAGGGACTCACCAGAGAGTGGGCAGCAGCATTCTATGTAGGTTCATTGCTACAGCTACACTGTGATTGCCAACCCGCCTGCCAAGCGTGGCGATTATGGCAACACCCCATTTGAGGGAGGCCGATGTTCAGCAGTGGACGTATTTCAGCTGATATGATGATGAGTCTTACATATATGTAATATAATGTATAATAATGTGACGGTGTGTGTATCTCTGTGTGCCAAATAAATAAGTTCTTTCTTTCTTTTTTAGGAGTCTGTTGTCCTTCTGTCCTCAACTGTATGTTAACATGTTCTAATGTTTATCTAATAATTTGTTCGCCATAAAACGTTAACATTGCCGTGTGATTAGTTCCGCGGTGGAAGAAGAATGTCGCTTCGGATGAGTTCGGCTGTCGTCGGCAGTTTCCGTGAGGGCATGTAATGATGTTATCACATTTCCATAATTTGATGAAGGCTCGCGGAGTCAATCGAAATGGTAAATGTGAGTTCTTGTACTAGTTATTACCTGATTATTGAGATAGACTTCCGTTACGGTCGTTTGAAAATGAGGAAGGTAATATGTAGTTTAACAATAAATCTGTATTTTGTTTGAGACAAAACGATATAGTAATATAATAATGTAGGTACTCATGAACTCTATACTACGCCATACGACTCGATCACCAAGGTCGAGCAATGCATGCTGAGGTCGGTTCCTGTTCCATTCACCATCCTCGGCAAGTCGTTGGTTGTCATTTGAAGATCTTTGACTGCACTTAGTTATGCGGCTCGGCTGAATTCTGACCAGTGTTACTGAGGGGTATCGCGTAACCCAGTTGGGTACTGGGTTGTGGAGGTCATGTAAGCTGTCGCCCCATGTAAAAACTGGTACTCAGCTGCAACCGGTTTTTTTTTTAAACAGAAGAAATCGTCAAATTTTAATGATTCCTCCATTCACTCTGAACGGAGCGGAAGAGAGTGTCAGACTCTTACCGACTAAAACCCATCCGTGTTCCTCCTAATGCCCTTTGTATTCCAGGGCCGCGGTGACTCCTTCGAACAAATTCCGTATCCCGGGCAGGCACTGGCCTTAGCGGGCCCCGTTTTCTATACTGACATCTCTTTGAAGTGGAAAAAAAGAGCTGTTGGGTGATCTTTGAAAAGACAAAAGACGAGCAGTTAAACGTAGGAGTAATTATTAAACTATGCGCTACAAACTGACAGGATGCCAGTAGGCTAGTCATAAATATCGGAAGTAATTAAATGCAGGCAGGTAGACATCGGCACTGCACCGTGGTCATAGCATACCGATCACATACCAGTAATGCAGCAAATATGTGGAGTCGGTCTGTTAACATGACAGAGAAGCGCCGTAAATAAAACATGGTATTTCACAATTAAAAGTTTTACAAGGGAATTTCAGGACACAGATTCTAGACTTGTTTCCTTGAAAGAGTATGTAGAAAGTCATCCAACGTCTGTATTTCCCGAAAGGCTACGACATGTTTGGAACTTTTTAGTCGATTTAGCGGTCGGGGTTTTTGACGGTATTTTTTTAAATTTCCTACATTTTTGTGTTTTGAAAATTTATATACCTATGTCATTACCACAATTCAGACAAATTCAACGACACCTCATATGTCAAAATCCGTCCAGCCGTTTGGGCTGCAGGGCGTGCCAAAGAAATGGTCATACATTCAAACATACCTCCTCCTGACGCAGTTGGGTAACTAGGCTGAAAATCAGCACTGAAATTTACCGAGCACAGAACCCAAAACGGCCGCCCGTCACCACTTCCTAGTGTTTTAGCTGGGAAGAAGAAGTGGCGCAACAAACTCCCCAGCAACGTTAAAAATTTAATTATAGAACTAGAAAATTACATTAAATCAAAAAGGGCGAACATCACCGATGAAACTGAACGCGATCAGCGAGTAATCCAAGTTTATGGGCTGTCAGTGTCATTATTTTTCTATGGAATATTTACACTGACAGTTCTTGAACGCAGTTTAGATGTAGGTACTGATCGCATTCAGTTTCATTGGTGAAATCCCCTCTAAATGGCACATGTCACCTAGCACACTATATAAAACAATCATAAAAATAATCCATAAGTAGGTAATTAAATAAGCAAACTCAAGCATACAAAAGCAGTCAAAAATGAGCCTCCTGTCATAAATGACGTGCCCACTTACTGTATGCATCTGTATTAAATCCTTTTGAAGGTACCTATTGAAAAACAATAATACTACGCGACTTGTAGTATGTGCTATCCACGATGGTTCAAATGGTAGGCGGCACATGGGTAGTCCTCATCTACCAGATAATTTTCCACGAAATCCAAAGTAACGCACATACCTACTCGTGAAACTATTTTTGTGATAATAATATTGTAACCTCATAGCCTGTCTCCCTTCGCTACAACTAGAGCATGTCAGCCTAGTAACTGAACACCCGACCACAGCCACAGATAATAATGTCGCAGCAAAACAGTAGCGCGTAACACAGATTCGGAGATCGCGTTACATTAGATATTACGTTCCCACTCGTTATTGTGCTAGCACTGCGCTGCCCTGCGGCCCTGGTACCGCGACAGAATTACTTGTAGTTACATAATATAATTTTAAGTGCATGTAAAAAGCAAGTGTTAGTACAGTTCTTTGTGGAGTAGCTCATAAGATCATACCTATTTCTGCCAGGTAGCAACGTTGCTGTGTTTCAGTAACAACGGCTATGTTATGTTGGTGTCGGTATAGTTACGCATGAGACGTTCGAGCATTGTCTCTGAGATGGCCACGCATCTGCAAAGCTTCTGTTGTTAACATGTCTTTGGGCGGCGGCTCCACTGCCATCAATCATCGTCTTTGTCGAACCTAAGTGTGAAGATTCATCGCAAACTATGTCCTACCTAGTTTCCTGCAAACTCTGCCCCAAAAATTGTCAAACCAACCCATGCACTGCCGCTGACGATGTCTTGGAAGTGGTGAAGTATTGAGCCTATCAAATTTGGAAGAACCATCGACACGAAGAATGTTTGTTGGCCATTCGGCCTTAGTTAGCTCAATTTATTTATGATCGGTGCAACACGTATCTTAGTAGTCACCTACTGTCTAGCCACAGAACGCCTGCCATCCAAAAAAAATCCATCGAAGTCGGTCGGTCGGTCGGCTTTCCATCAGGCGTGATCGAGGTCAAGAGCTAGCCCATTCATAAATAAAAAAAAATAATAAAAAAAATCCCCATCATATATAGTTATGAGTCCATCGAAGTAATAATGATGTCATCCTGTAATGTACGAGTTATTGGAATGTTAAGCTCGTCTCATCTCTTGCGGTCCACCCCGGAATCTGGACAATTCCTGTCCGGAGCAGGTGCACGGCAGAGTTAGGAAAAGTTCTGTAAAGGTCCTGGAGGCTCTAGACAAGTGTCATTCCGTCATCGCGCGTGTGGCATGTGATCCATCTCTACGCTACGAATACGCAGATAGAATAATTATCACACTTTGACTACTAGAGCCAAACATTTTTTTGTTTAACTTAACAGAAAGTGGTTCCTTATTGATTCTGTGAAGTTTAGGGTCCGTCAGAGGACAAAAGGCTATGCTAATACTTGAAAATTTGTATTTTGTTTGTATCGGAAGTAAATATAATCCTAAAGCCTATACCTTACCTGTACTTGCCTGCCTTATGTATCTTTCAGCTACAATTCTTTCTCCGCCATTTTTACCTGAGCGCCTTAGAAGAAGGGTACCTAATGTTTTCGAGAGTATATAATTAATTATGTATGTTGATGGTATTTATTTTAGTTCAATCATATATTTGATGCCATCAACTGCATTAATTTGACAAAAAAAAGTGCCTTTTAAACTTTTAGTAGTTTTTTTTGCGGTTGAGTTAACAAACACACACTCACTAAATCCTTTCCAGCTTGGCCCTCCACTACCCTTTTCCCAAAATTCTTATTGAATCGTTACGTAAGCTCCTCTCGTTGTGATGTACGGGCGGTCGCTCGATATATTATCATTAGGTCGATATATTCCCAACATCGGCTCATTAGCGTGCCGGACGTGATTTACTCGCGTCGTGTGTCGTGTCGGACGCGTCTCGCATCCACTCGTCTTCGAGATACCGGGATAGCCCTGTGCCTGCTTCAGACGATTTATGAGAATTCTTTATCTAAATTAATGGTTTGTTTGTAATGTAACGGCTCGTCACTATCACTTTTAAAACGCAACTCGAATGCGACGTTGGATTTTAGAACTTTAATAAATAGCAGTATAGTTTAATTTTAACAGCGAGACGTCCACTATTGGGCATAGACCTTGCCGCTCTCATCACCAAATCGAGTGATCAGTCATTGCTATGCTTTTCGCATAAAGCGGATTCCTGTGTCCTTCGCCAGACACTTCAAACTGTACGAGGCCTACTAGTGTTTATTTATTTAAACCTTATGTAGAGAATAGCCCACATAAGGAGACCTCATAAGGAGACTTAATGCATCAAGCTATTCTCTACCAGTCAACCAGTTATAAAGACTAACTACCTACTACAGGTTCGAATTGATTCCCAGCCATTCCCATCTCCTCAGCATTATTAACATCTAATGTAATTCTCACAACACCGTATAAGTTACAAACAACTGCGGTCACAGCGTTATGTTGGCATTACGACTGTTGGTCTATAATCTGTGGTCAGCAAGACATGGCCGCGTCGTGTCCAGGCGTAGTGTCCAGGCCCCTCTTTTCCACCAAGCACCCAGGGCCCCGTGATCGGTGGGGCCCACTAGTTTCAGACCTTATATAAAATTGTTCGATGACTGATAAAATTTAAAACTTATATAAATTTTAAGATAATGAAAATGTATGTTCATTCCATAAATAGATATTTAAGCACCAACTTGTAAATGCTGAAAGAGTTTCTGTTCCAGATAATATTACAATTAAGTATCTTGTAATTTAATGTAACTAAAATAGATCTATCAAGACACTTAGTTGAAACTTCGCTCGGGTTCTTCTTCGGGGTGGCTTTTACCTTGGATAAAGGATAAGCATTGCCATACAACGCGGCTTTTTGGCTCACTTCCAATCAACAGCGATGCGGATGAATTTTTTACGCCATATTTTAGGGTTAACTTAGTTAGGATTTTTATTTTTATTTTTAGTGTATTATAGTTAGTTACATAAGTATTTATTAAAACAACCAAAAATTGTTACTAAATAATTAATAATCTAGAATTTTGTTTGTTTTTGCCCTTTTTTAACAAAATAGTCTTCTGTCAATATTATAGGACCCCAATATTCTGTATGGGGCCCCCAATAGGCAAAAACGGCCCTGGACTTGTTCCGTGTAACTAGGGGTTATTAAGTAACCACCGAGCAACCAGTAAAGTATTATTTACGAGCATTACTTTAGTTTACTCTTACTTACAATTATTAAGGTTTAATGTAATGAATGGTTTCATTAGAACTTTCTCTCGCCGCGCCGGTCACTTGTAGGATTACGGTGTAAATAACTGTTGGTGCTCGATTGGGTAACTAGAATTATTTATTAGGTTAGTACGAATGAGTGGACACGATTCTAAGATATTTCCTAAATCGGGACCCTGCGGAACTTAAAAATCCGTCGCTTCGCAAATTATATAATTTAATTCTGTACTGCAGGCCTAGACAAAAAACTTATCTGTAGTGTTAACGTCAGACACTCACGATAAAATGTATGGGAATGACATTAGGTGATGACGATTTCTTTCCACACCTAATGTCATTACCCACCCACCCATACATTTTGTCGTCAGCTGAAAAGTTTTTTGTCTAGGCTCCGTGACATAGACTGACAATCAAAAACCTGACCTACTTATATCACAATAACCATCTCCAGGACACCATCTATCTCTTATATCACAATAACCATCTCCAGGACACCATCTATCTCTTATATCACAATAACCATCTCCAGGACACCATCTATCTCTTATATCACAATAACCATCTCCAGGACACCATCTATCTCTTATATCACAATAACCATCTCCAGGACACCATCTATCTCTTATATCACAATAACCATCTCCAGAACACCATCTATCTCTTATATCACAATAACCATCTCCAGGACACCATCTATCTCTTATATCACAATAACCATCTCCAGGACACCATCTATCTCTTATATCACAATAACCATCTCCAGGATACCATCTATCTCTTATACCACAATAACCATCTCCAGGACACCATCTATCTCTTATATCACAATAACCATCTCCAGGACACCATCTATCCCTTATATCACAATAACCATCTCCAGGACACCATCTATCTCTTATATCACAATAACCATCTCCAGGACACCATCTATCTCAGTGCCAAAATTCATCAAAATCGGTTCAGTGGTTCAGGCGTGAAAGTAAAACACTACTTTAACAAACTCACTGCCGCATTTTTAATATTAGTTAGGATTTCCCCGCAAAATGGAAATCGTAATGGTGGCATAGCAACAGTGACTCTTGCAGAATTTGTTCGAAAGAGTCACCGCGGTCCTGGAACGCAAAGGGCATAAGGAAGAACACGGATGGGTTTTAGTCAGTAAGAGTCTGACACTCCCCCTCCCGCTCCACCCAGAGCGGAAGGAGTCATTTGATGATCGTTAAAAAAAAAAGCATCAGTGATTCATCAGAATATAACATACCTACGTGAGACAATTGAATAAAGTCACAATGTTCCGCAGACCGCGCCGCGACCCATTGTCAGTAACATGAATGAGCTTTGTGATTCTCAATGAAAGGACGAATGACACAGTCATCACATTTTTCCCAAAACGTATCTATGTTATTACAATAATGATTGTAACATTATTCTACTAGGCTGTGTTATGTTACAATGTTTTTTGTACAGTAAACGATATGTGAAGGATTATCTCACTAATGCGACAATCTAGTCAGTCAGTTGTAATGACAATTTCGCGAAATATTTTCATATTGTTTACCATAATACAACCAATAATTTCCATCATTAATCGTAAATTGTCAGCACAGTACCTAATAAAATCTAATGTGTTTTGTGAGTAACTGCAAAATTGATTTTAAAATTGACATAACTTGACGAGATATGAATCTCATTTTCCAAGCCACTAGGCACAGCGACAAAGCCATATTTCAAGAGCATTCACCGATGCATTATGCTAATCGACGGTCATTTAGAATATGATTTAGCCATAACCATTGAGGTCACATTGACATCTCGCATTCATAACGCACTTACAATTCAATCAAATCAATTTGCGGAGAAGACAATAGACTTGTTAATGGGACGCACCTCTCACATTGAGCGCGCTCATCCACCGTGCCACCGGTCGCTCGTCTGTGCGCGCCCTAATGTCATTATTGTCTTTGTCATGTGGATGTCATGACACTTTCGTGAATGGGACCGCACCCGAGCTGATCGCAGATTCATATCATTGTATGAAGCTATTAGGTTGTCTTTGATGCTTTGAATCATTTCGTTAGGTTGGTATTATTCTGCTTCTCTTATTCCAGTTTGATGGTAGTGTTTTCTAAATACTTACTCAGCAAGGTCGGAAGTGCCGAAGCTGTAACGATTGGCGTATTAAAATACCTTTTGCCGTTTGAAATTTAAATAAACTGCTCCTAAAACTTCTCAAGAGTTATTAAACGAACACGAGCTTAATTTATGGGGAGAATGGTAGAAGTAAACGGCCGAACCCAAGTGACAGGGGGACAAGGCTGGAAGAGGATGACAATGTGATACATAAAAAGGGCCGATATTGGCAGTTCTATACCTTAGCTGGTCCTACAACCGAGGACGAAATCTAAAACATCGCAAAAAGTCTTTCCAAAGGTTTCTATCAAAAGTATCATTTACCACCAACGGTAGACAAATACTACACAAATTATAAATGCAATAAACTGTCGCATAAAACGCACATAACCCAGCTGGACTCGGACACCTTCCGAACAGCTAACGTGACACCCTGCGAAGCAGCAGATCATAAATATTCATAGCGCACGGATCTATAATAAACACTATAATTTACATCGTCCATTATCGCGACATGCGCGCGACTGTCGTTATAATAATATCATCGTACAATAACACTTATTATCAAAGCGGTTCCATGTCGCTGCAAGTGATGGCGATACTAACGCGAGCTGATGCTGCAGTCAGCTAAGTTATGGCTAATCAATGTCGGAGATGTAAAGTGGGTTTATAATGTGACACTGTGCTGTCGGTGGAGGACACAGTAGCGGGAGTTAGCGTTACGAACGTCTCTACCATGTCTCTTCTGATCCTTTCTTCCAGACTGTTTGTAGGGTTCCGTACCCAAAGAGTAAAAAACGGGACCCTATTAGGTACTAAGAGTCTGCTGTCCATCTGTCTGTCTGCCACCAGGCTGTATCTCATGAACCGTGATAGCTAGACGCTTGAATTATTCACAGAATGTTTAGTTATATTCAAAAAATAAATAATTAAATTAAAATGAACCAAAAATATAACCCCTCGTGCGCGAATCTGACTCGCACTTGGCCGGTTTTTTTTCTTTTAAATCCTCGACTGAATTTCAGTCACAGTGGCCGCAACAGATATTAGTCAAGTACGGTGGAGATCTCGCGCAAACACAGGGGCACTCTCTGTTCCCTTACTCTCATAGTCCGCTGGGATGGCATCCCACTCGACCGGGGGGAGATCAGGCTCAGGAGCAACGGCTTTACGTGCGCACAATGTCTCATGGATAAATCCAGTGACAACGACCTAGGAATTGAACCCAGGACCTTACGCTCGTAGGGTAAATTCTTTCGTATGTCGATGTGACATGAATGGACGCCTGAAAAGTATTTCTAATGTTTATAACTCGCTTTGTTTACTCCCGCTCCCGCTCTCTGCCCCCGTGTGTCCGCCCCCCAACAGTCCTCGCTAATGCAATAATCGCATTACACAGTAAACACATAATGATGATGACAGCTTTACGAACTCCCGCTGTTAGTTGTACGTTATTGTATGGCGTGGCTTTACATAGACTCGAAGGCTAAGGCAGAGGACTGACAGTACCTAAGTAACTATTTGCTTAATAAGTTACCTAAGGTTGGTCCGTAAAGACATTGATTGCTCTAAAAGTCTAATCAATACATTTACATAGAACTATACAAATAAACGAAACCAAAGTGTGTCTGTTTGGAATATCAAAATAATAGCTGTTACAAATAATGTTGCAGCAGTCACGACTAAGTCAAATTGGTGCCTCGAGAAATACTGACCTTACGATAGGAGTAGGTACACCTAGATTCCCGATATATAAGAAGTAAGCAGTAGAAGAAAACTTGCGCAAAATGTTCATTTCCTTCGCATGGTCTGAACCCAGCCTTTGGCAAATGATTCCTCTTTGCAGAACTCGGTGAGATTAGTATAATCTCTTTAATTCCTCTCGAGTCCTTCGAAGCGAACTGAATTGCAATTGGTAAGTAATACGGACGTATGTTATGTCAGCTACGCGATGCGACCACACAAGTGGACGGACTGAAAGGTAGGCTCAAGACTAGCCCATGATGAGTTTAAAGATCAGATTATCGCTATTTGATCGGTTCGGTGCACGTACTACGTAACGCCGAGGCTTGACTTCCATCTCCTTTACATATATTCGTATGAGTGTCATGCCAAGATTATTTGATCGGTTCATGAAGTTGCTTCATAATTACAAGGAACTCTGCCTAGCCTTTTCCCAAGTTGGTTGGGGTTGGCTTCCAGTCAAATAGCATGCAACTGACTACCAGTACTTTACACGTGCGACTGCCTGTATGACAACCCGGTGACTACGTAACATGGTGCCCCTGGCAAGACTGCTGTCAGATTTCCTGGCTTCTAACAACTCGTAACGACTGCTAAAGATCTAAAATGACAGCCGGGACCAACATCGAGGGACGGAGGAATCTCGGTAGGTGTGTTAAGATGGGTACCCATGAATAGACCGACTTCAGCAAGCGTTGCTTAACCTTTCAGATCGACCCGTGCGGCTGTTATAATTCAGCTAAGCTCCAGGAGAGAACAAGGGACTACAGCAACTAAACATAACTGGCGACAGGAGTACCTGTTGATTCCTCTGCGCCGGCCCGAGAAGTACAAGCTTGATAATATTATCCTATACGAAATTTACATTGATCAAAGATATTCTCACCAGTGCAGCCGTCCTATTTGTAGGCGCCATCCCACCGATTCAGGCCACTCGGAAGCAACCGAATGACCGAACACACAAATGAATTGCTCGCCAGTGTAATATCAACGACTGCGCCGCTCGACAGTGTACCTCATACGTCAGTGTAGCACCTGTCGCCGCACCACTACGTTTGGCACACAGTGTACACTTCATTCTGCTAAGTGGACTATCAATATTGCGTTAATTAGGGGTGGCATGAGAAAGAAAGAAAATAAAATATATTTGACGACAGTCCGAGAGTACACACAATATAAAATAAAGAACTGACAGGAAAAAAAGCAGTGCGTGCCCCACAGCTGAGCCAAAGAGGTTGATTTCGGATGTCGTCTGACGCTGGGCTTCCAATGAACCTTTATTGACGAGTGACGCAGTTTCAAACCTATGATGGGTCGAGCCTGTTTACTCTAACTAGCTTCAGCGAGCGTCTCCGCCCGCGCGTTTGTCGGAAGTGATCCCCACGGAACATACTCCCCAGATAAAAAGTTGCCTGTGTGTCTGTGTGCTTTGTCTGCCTGTGTGTCTGTGTGCTCTGTGCCAAATTTCAGCATTATAATAGTATACAGGTTCAATTTTTTAAGTTTGCGATGATGGATGGCCAAATCCAAAACTATGAGAAATATCGAAAAACACTGTAAGGAGTCTAGAGCCCGATTTTGATGAAAACTAACTGTTTCATAATTTTTTTGAAAAATCGCTGTTCCTAGCCAGGAATCGAACCCGTAAAAAATACAACCTGTATTATTACACCATCTGAAACTGCCGTTAATAAGGATCAAATTCTTGGAAGTGAGAACTTGGAAGAGACACATGGCAAACTAAAGGAAAGCGCTAATTTTTAAACAATTGCTTATTTTCTTGAGAAAACCCTCCCACATTTTTGAAAATCCAATGATGCAGATTTAAATCAAAATCGGGCTCGAGACTCCTTTCAGTGTTTGTCGATATTCTTCTTGACCATCCACGCACTCTAAAAATCACACACTCACTATACAAATTTAAATAGTAAGATAATTAAACCACCTTTTGGTCTATTTTTATTTTTAGAGTGACTAGGGTTTGGCGGAGCTACGCATTCCATAGTCGAGCACATGACCGCTCACCATCAGATGAGATTGTGCTCTAACACGAGCCTATCAACAATAACAAAAGGAAATAGTTATTTTCAACACATTTGCTCAAAAAATGCATTTACGAAGCCTGTATGCATTGTTCGAAAGTTAAAAATTATGCACCACACAATGGAGCGTGCGGCAAAGTAGGTACTCTCACCTAAGTACATATTATACCGAACAATGCATAGGTACAGGCTTCGTAAATGCATTTTTTGAGCAAATGTGTTGAAAAGTAAATGTTGCCACGAAGTGCGGCCGGCGCGGCTGTACCACCAGGAGATAATGTTCTGGCCGGAATGATAACGGATTTAGATGAATTTGGCGACTTTCCGACTGATTTCTAGAGACAAAAAGTTTGTTTCATTACTTATTGTGATGTTTTCTCGCAAATGTGTCGAGAAACGTTGTATGACACACGTGCGGATTTGGTTTTTACAAACTCGTGACTATGGTAAGCCCTCGACTTCGTCTCGTGCTTACATTCGTCTACTCGTTTGTAAAAACCAACTTACCGCACTAATATCATAATAGCTTGCGGTAAAATATGTACTTAGGTGAGAGTACCTACTTTGCCGCACGCTCCATTGTGTGGTGCATAATTTTTAACTTTCGAACAATGCATAGGTACAGGCTTCGTAAATGCATTTTTTGAGCAAATGTGTTGAAAAGTAAATGTTGCCACGAAGTGCGGCCGGCGCGGCTGTACCACCAGGAGATAATGTTCTGGCCGGAATGATAACGGATTTAGATGAATTTGGCACAGAGATAGATTAAAGTATGGAATAGCAATTGAACACTTTTTATCTTGAGAGTATAATAAGTGTTAAATTATTATAATTAATTATTAGTGATTAGGAGTGTATAAGTGATAGTTATTATTTATTAGTGTGTGTATTTTATTTTCCGACTAGAAAAAAACCATGAGCCGACTAAGGAGTATCTTTAAAACACTTTAATAGTTATAATATCATTACAATATGATTATAAAAATTACTCGGTAACAAAAACCCCATAAAATTGCCCGAAGCCAGCAGTGGCAGCCCTAATGATGAGGAACGTGTTATAATCTCGTACTGAATGTCTTCATACACTCCATTGAAAGCAGTACCTACATTCACTCTTATTGGATAAGTGTTAACGTGGCTGTACACTGGGGTATAATAACGAACTAGTAAACGATGTGTATTCATAAAGGGTCAAGTTAGGCATAATTGTATTTCTTCTATTTATACAACCTTCTGTAGTTTTTCATAGCGTCCCAGTCCCAGTTGGTTTTCACTTTTTAATTCGTTTTGTTAGATTTGTTTTATACCAGAGGGCCACTTCTACTAATTTTTAAGCAACGTTCGCATTTGCATGTCATTTGCAATCTGTCAAAGAGCCTTAATTTCAATTAATACCGATAAAATTGTAACAATACTCCTACATAGCTCGTTACGCCACAGTGCCCATCATACTGACATCATCCGCCCACGTAATGTAACGTGAGACACAGACAGTGCGATGGTCGCGCCTCTCGCGTCGATATCGCATCGATATCACTCCTGTATCGCTGCTGATCGCTTCCGTATCGTCGCACTCGTTACAGCGAGTGTTATCGCAACAACAGCGCGTAACAGACACCGAGCAAACTATCAATTTGATAAGTGCGCCATTAATGTAATAAGTAGCCATGAGGAGCCATTATAGTCTCTACCTACGACGTGGGTTGTTTGTACCTACTCTATAGATTCTATAGAGTACAAACAACCGTAGTGTATAACCTATAGTTCTATAGTAAAAAACTTTTCGGTACAAAAGTGTAGGGTAAGTATTTAAGCGTAAAATTGGTTCAAAATGTTATCTCATAGTTATACGTTCCTGACCTGATTATTAACTAAGTATGCCTTCTGTTTCTTATTGTTGTACGTGTAGTTACAAGTGTAACTTTACCTGTATTGTGTAAATGACATGAGTTTATTAAATAGAGATTTCTATTTTTCACTTTTGACCAGAGTGCCTTATCATTGGGTCAATTTAATGAGCTTTCAGTAGCTTTTCTAACCTAAGACGTTCATATACTCCCCCACCTGACTAGACTGTTTTAAATTATAAGTATTTAACATGCCAAATCTTGGGTAGAATGTATGGCTCAACTGTAATATTTCACCTTATCGTAATTTATAACTTTGATTGTACATATTTTTACGTTCGAGCAAAATAATTATTTGCTTTGATTTGATCTAATCACATCCATTCATCTCCTCCGCATCGATGGCCCACTAACACTAACACTAATAAAGAAGGCTCTCGTGAATGATGTCGGCTCTATTACCGCCACTAAGAGCGTTATTACCGACATTATAACACCATTACATTATAGACGATAAACCTTAATAAATGACTACATTACACGCGTACAGGCACGAGGTACAAGGCACACGCACTGCTCCGGTAACATTTAACACTGTTTTGGGACTACCCTACACTGTAAGCGAAGCGAGCAGAGAGCTACGATATTTTATACTGCAGATTTTATAGCCTTATTGGTGTCCCACTGCTGGGCAGAGGCCTACCCTTTCTCTTTCCATACCTCTCTATCCTTAGCGATCTCTGGCCAACTTAGACCCGCAAAGGAAGGATTAGTGCGGTTAAAGTAATGTTTTTTTATGTAGCAGTATGTAAATACACACGTTTCCTACATAAAAAAATGGTTATCAGTTGCAGTCAGTGATGTCGCATTTTTTTTAGCGAGTTATGCAAACATGTATATAAGTATACGACACTTGATTTTTTTCGATGTCCTATTGTAAACGTTAACCATAATGGGTTTTAGATTTTTGTGTTTCTTCATGTAGGTATGTTACAACCTGTATTACTACTTTGTATTAAGATTTACTATGTCGCCTTATCCAGATAGTTTTGAATACTTTCGACAAAAAATCTAGCTACGTATATATTTACAAGATAAAGCGGGTGAAAGTCTAACGGGAACCTGCAATAAGGTAATAGGTTACTGGATGATTTATCTTCACTTCAAGAAAGACGTCGAAACAAACATTCTGTAAGATTTACACCTATTTGTGCTTGGCAGCACTTATAAGTGGAAGTTCAGAAAGGTTATTAGCAAACTAGCCGAAGTTTCGAGAGGTCTCAGTGCACATATAACGCTTTCTACCTTATGAACAAAGGCAGTGATATTTTACATAATATGTAATTTAGTTAGCGTACGTAAAAGTTCCACAGTATTATTTATAAAATGTTTCATAACTTGAAACCTCTACTTCAAATGGTAGCTGAACAAAGTTTTGGATGTCAGAAAATGGTAGGCAAAGCAAAGGCAGAGAATAACTTGTACTCGTATACACGTCTTTGTTTAGTGTAAGTTAATATGTACTGCATCCTGACTCTATACTTCATGACAGGTAGATCTAATTCTCTAATGTTGCTTTAAATATTTTTATCTCAAACTCAGTTCAATCAGCATATTATTATCTTAGCTTCAAGTGTGACGTAGCCCTAAGCTCAAAGGCTGGTCGGCTATTAAAGGTAGTTAATTTGGTTGTAACCGGCGACGAGTCGTAACTCGTAAACATAAGATCACGTGGTACATGCCGCGACTGTTAACTGAACAATAAGAACTGTGGCCATCTTGTTTAATGGTGGATGGTGTTAGAGGTCCTTAAACAGCCGAATTTAAATTGGGTTTGATCAACATCATAACCATCATTCTTAGTTAGTTTACTGGGGTTGGTGCAACATAATTGTATATTCTTCAGAGGATTTCGACTAACACCGTGAGGAAAGATTATCAACTGTTTCAGTCGTCAGTTCTATATAGTTTATTAATTAATTTATCGTCGACTGTTGCGGGATTGCTCGTGGTCAAATAATGGGCTAGGCAGATTGCTTGATTGTCAGTTGCTTGATGTACGCTTATTCCATTAAAATATTTTATCATTCAAGAAAAAACAGGTCATCACCAATGTATTGGCTTTATATCAGCTGTCGTTAACAAGCCATTTTCTTTTGCACTCGATCCTAATAGGTGAAAAAACATTTCATTGTATCCATTTCATATAACAATAAACTACGTGTAACAAGCTAACAAGCCGGTGTTCCGGTGGTGATCGTGATACCATCGGAACATTTCGCACGGTGGTCAAACCGTGTACAAAGGAGTGGCATACGGATGCAATGCGTTTTTATGGCATCCTCATTTTAACTGCTACGATATATATCGCAAAAAAAAAATCATTTCATGTAAAATTTGCATATTAAATTAAAGTAAATATTTTTAAATTGCATACAAAAAGTCTCAGTACCAACTTAATTTAAATTTACACGTAAAAATAAAAAACGCGCCAAAATAGTTTGCATAAACTTAAATTACTGCACAGTGGTAACCGTTAATAAGATTGTAGACAAAATTATTTTCGAATTAAAAATATGTATTCGCTTCGCAATTTGTTAAAATCGAAGGCTGTTAGATTGAGCGCCGTGTTCTCGGAAGGGCAGAGATTTATAGCCATCTATTGTCTGCTAATCGCATCGTTTTGTCCCGGGACTTGACCCGTCGCCGCTCGACGCGGTTGTTGTTCATAGAAGTTGACTGGAATTTATTTTTATTTGATCTTGTTACTGCGGTTGTCCTGGAGATATTGGAATACAGTTTATCTATATTTGGGACTGAAGAAGGGTTTATTATTATTTGTAAAAAAAAATAACCTCTGTTTTTTAGAATTTTGTAGTTGGGTGCGTATATGTATTGACTATGAGGAAGCCGTATGTTATGTACAAGCAATAGCGATGCGCGGCCGCGCGACTGCTAGCGCGCACGCGGCGCCGCGCAGCGCCCCGCACACCGCACCCCCACTCGCGGGTCCGCTCATGTTGTTATAAAATAAAGCGTCAGTGCGTTCACAGCAGCCGTAGTTTTACTTGTGTCTCGTATCTAACAGTGGCGACGAGAGCGACCCACGCTATATCAAGATGGCCCAGTTTAGTTTCGGTATATTAAGTAATTTCGACCACACAGTGCACGAATGGCAGGCGTACAAAAGTCGCCTGCGGCAGTGGTTCGTGGCAAACGATATTTCAGAAAAAAACGACGCAACGGGTTCAAGACGGCGAGCAATTCTACTGAGCGCACTCGCCGACGGCACCTACCAGCTCGCAGCCGACTTGGCTTTGCCGAAACAGCTGGAGGAGGTGCCAGTAGAAGACATCTATGAGCTTCTAGACACTCACTTTTCCCCAACAAAGTGTGGATTCGGGGAGCGACACGCATTTTACGCGGCAACGCAGCAAACGGGTGAGACGCATGCGCAGTGGGCGGCAAGACTGCGTGGCCTCACGAAACATTGCAAGTTCGCCAACGTAGAAGAGGCATTGAGAGACCGTTTTGTGATGGGCATGTTGTCAGGTCCCGAGAGGGACAAACTGTTCACAAAGGACACGGATACCTTGACCCTGGCAAAGGCAGTGGAGTTGGCGCAGAGCGTACGGTGCGCGCGGGCAGGCGCCGCCGCCGGCGCTTCCACGACGGCGACCATCACACAGCAAGAACATGCAGTGTTCAAGGTGCAGGGCAAGAGTGCGGGTTCCGATAAGGAACCAGTAATGGAGAAGTGTTCCGTGTGCGGTCGAAAGAACCATGCATCGTCTCAGTGTCGATTCGCGGACTTTACTTGTAGGAAGTGTAATACAAAGGGTCACTTACGTAGAATGTGCAAAGTAAAGTGTGTTGTGACCAGTGACGTGAGTGAGGAGGACGACGATGGTAAGGTTTTATGTTGTAACATGACTTCAGAGCGGGGAGAGCCCATGACAGAAATCGTGTCTATTAACGGCTCAAAAATAAAGTTTGAGATTGATAGTGGATCGGCAGTAACGGTTATTTCCGAGAGTTTATACAACAAATGTTTTAGCAGTTTGCCGTTATTACCACCTAAGAAAAGGCTATTTACCTACACGGGCAGTAGTATTATGTGTCTCGGCATAGTTCGCCTACCGGTCACATTTGGGCGGAGCACACATACACTAGATGCTTACGTGGTACGCAGCGAAGGCCCGCCATTGCTCGGAAGAGATTTTTTATCCCTATTTAAGTTAAAATTAGCACCTTGTAATTTCATAAATAATGAAACAAAAACCATCAATGGCTTGCATAAAAGGTTCAAAGACGTATTTTCGGATAAATTAGGTAAATTTAATAAATTCGAGGTCAAATTACGGTTAAAAGATGATGCAGAGCCAATATTTTTCAAAGCACGTCCCATAGCTTTTGCTTTACGAGACAAGGTAGATAAAGAGATAGTCCGCCTTGTAAACTTAGGGATACTTAAACAGGTTGATCACTCTGAGTATGCATCACCCATAGTGCCAGTATTAAAACGCAATGGAAGTGTTAGGCTATGTGCAGACTATTCTGTAACCATTAATAAACAATTAATTGTAGAACAATACCCGTTACCTACAGTCCACGAGCTGTTTTCAAAATTGCACGGAGGTCAACAGTTCTCAAAGTTAGACCTGTCGATGGCCTATAATCAATTTGTTTTAGACGAAGACTCACAAAAGATTACATGCATAAATACTCATCGCGGATTGTTTCAGTATACACGTATGGTTTTTGGTTTAACCAGCGCACCGTCTATTTTTCAGCGCGCAATGGAAACCATATTATCTGGTATGGATGGTGTGTTATGTCTTTTAGACGATGTTCTTATCACAGCCGATGGACCGGGTTTACATTTACAAAGATTAACGGCAGTGTTGCAGAGGCTGCAAGATGCAGGACTAACCTTGCAAAAAGAAAAGTGTGAATTTTTTAAAAATGAAATCAATTACTTAGGGTACGTAATAAACAAAGACGGTTTAAAAAAATCATCAGATAAAGTACTAGCAATTGAGAAATCCCCAGTGCCCACAGATGTTGGCAAACTTCAATCATTTTTAGGATTAGTAAATTATTACCGTAATTTTGTACCTCAGGCATCCGAAATTTTAAGTCCTCTATACGACCTGTTAAGAAAGGGTGTTAAATGGCATTGGACCGACGAACATCAAAGTGCGTTCGTCGAAATAAAAAAACATTTAACGTCGGATCAGGTGTTAGCGCATTTTGACCCAAATGCAAAGTTAATCCTCACCGTAGACGCTTCACCGAATGGGTTAGGTGCGATATTATCGCAAATTGATAAGGAAGGATGCGAGCGTCCTATTTCGTTTGCGTCTCGCACTCTAAACACAGCTGAAAAACGATATTCGCAGATTCAGAAAGAGGCAACGGCTATTATTTTCGGAGTTCGAAGATTCCATCAGTACTTGTACGGTATGTCAGACCCGTTCATCCTGCGCACCGATCACAAGCCTTTAATTTCAATTTTTGGACCGCACAAAGGTATACCGGAGGTTTCAGCGAACCGATTACAAAGATACGCGTTATTCCTCAGCGCGTATAATTATAAAATCGAATTCGTTCGTAGTGTGAATAACAGCGCGGATTATTTGTCCCGCGCAAGTCTTCCCGACGACACGGACGATACGCGGTCGCGGTCAATGACCGCGGATAGCGCTCAGCACGCTGCCGCCGCGGCCTCCCCGATTGACCGCGCGTCCTATGTTCACTTCGTAATAGACGGACACATGCCAGTTACGCAGGACGAATTGCGCAAGGAAACTAGCCGAGATGTTAAGTTGATGCAGGTGATTGATTTTATTTTTAAGGGTTGGCCTAGAAGCGTATCTGATGTGAATTTAAAACCGTTCCACATATGCAGGAATCAATTATCATACGAAGACGGTTGTGTTATGAGAGGGCATAAATTGATTTTACCAGAAAGTCTTCAAATGAAAATATTAAACGAACTCCATACTTCCCACCTGGGTATTGTAAAAACAAAGGCTGAAGCTCGTTCCCGTTTCTGGTTTCCGGGTATTGATAAAAAAATAGAAACTATGATCAACTCTTGTAGCGTTTGCATACATTTACGACCTACCCCTCCGCGCGCCCCGCTTGCATCATGGCCATACCCCCCGCAACCATTCTACCGATTGCATATTGATTTTTTGGGACCGTTAGATAATAGACATTATTTAATTGTAGTAGATGCATACACGAAATGGGTGGAAGTTTACGAGATGTTTGGTTCAACGACCTCATCAGCTGCATTAGAAAAACTATACGAGTTTGTTTCAAGGTTCGGTTTACCTAATACAATTGTAAGCGATAACGGCACGGCTTTCACGTCACAAGAGTTTAAACGGTTTTGTAGAATTAACGGGATTGAGCACGTGACGTCACCGCCCTATAATCCTGCGAGCAACGGCCAGGCCGAAAGTTATGTAAAGATCGCAAAAAAGGGAATAAAATCGTGTATTTTATCTAGTAACAGCCAAAAAGACACTAGGGTCAAACTCTTAAAATATCTTTTTGATTACCGGAACTCGGTACATTCAGTGACAGGGTTCTCTCCGGCTCAATTAGTTTTTGGACGTAAATTAAGATCCAGGTTGGATCTATTGTCGCAAAAACCGCTGTCGTCACCCTCAAACGCGTCACTGGACAGCACAGTAAAATCAAAACAGTGTTTGCAGTGTAAATACAATGGCGGCAAAAATAGACAAGTTTTTAAAAATGGAAACGAAGTATTATTCAAAAAATTTAGCAATACAGATAAGTTCACATGGTGCAGAGGCACAATAATAGACAAAATTGGCAGAGTTGTTTATTTGATTAACGATCATATAACAGGGAGTGTAGTGAAAAAACATAAAAATCAGATTGTGTTGTATAAGGGCAACACCAATGTACAACAACGTTGGGATACTAGCGAAATAGACGATGATGGTGACTATGATGTGCCACCAGCGGAACCACGGTGCCCCCAACTCACGTCTCAAGCTGACGCCGCCGCCACGGGGGAGGTGGGGCAGGGTGCGAGTACGCCGCCAGCGGTGCCGGCATCGGCATCGCCACTCGTATCTGTGCCGTCCGGCTCCAGCCGTCTCGATAGAGCTTTGCGTCAGCTTCCAAAGGTGGACTATAGAAGCCTTGCGCTAGGCAAGTGACCAGTGGATTGCATACCTAATATAAATATTGTATAACTTGCTACCTTAGGTACTTGTTTCTTTACCTATTAAGACTCCGGTGTTACGTAACACCGTAAATAAACATAGATAAAACAAAGCTTATGTCATTTTATCAAAGAACCAAAAAACTTAACTTAAACATAACTTATGCAAATCAAACAATAGCTGAAACAAGCAGTGCTAGATTTTTGGGACTTCACTTGGATAATCATTTAAACTGGAAATGTCATGTAGAAACTGTTTGTAAGAGACTGAACCAGTACTCATATGCGCTCTATAATCTAGCAAAGATAGTAAATGAGTCCGTTGTTTTAGTTTCTTACAAGGCCTATGTCACATCTGCATTGCGTTTTGGAATAATATATTGGGGAAATTCCACTGACAGAGAATTTGCGTTTAAGGCCCAAAAAAGATGTGTGCGTGCTGTGTTTAAGCTGAAACCAACTGAAAGCTGTGTTCCATATTTCAAAAAATTTAAACTCTTAACATTGCCCTGTATGTACATTTTTGAGACAGCAGTATTCGTCAAATCCAACTTCCATCTGTTTGAAACATTGAAATCTAAACGACGCAACAAGGAGATATGCGCTAAGCCTCATAGCACTGCTCTTTATGCAAAGAGTTTTTTAGGAATGGCACCTAGGATCTATAATAAGATCCCTAAACGAATTACAGAAATAAACAACATCCTCGATTTTAAAAAAGCTTTACTAGAACTATTAAATGAAAAAACATATTATACGGTGAACGAATTCTTAACTGACACATTGTGATTATTTATTTTTTTACAATTTAATACTAGAATTAATTGTTACTGTATCTACTTTTTGAATGTTTTTTATTGATTTAACAAATGAACTAGAATGATTTTATAATGTGTGATGATGATTTTAATTTTATTACTTTTCTTTTAATTTCAAGTATATTGTTTAATAATTTATTAATTATCATATCAGCATGTTTTTCTTTTTTTTTAAACTGAAATAATATTTGTACGCCGATGACGGTTAGACATAGCGTTCATCAATAATTACAACATCTGAACCTGACCTACCTATGTTCAACAAATAAAAGTATTTGTATTTATTTGTATTTGTATTCGTAGTGTTAACCTAATTTTAATTATGCATAAGGTACTCCATGTATGTAGTTGTAAGTTTACTTTAGTATTATAATTTCGTATTATTATTATTATTCTTGTATCTTCGAAATATGGTGGGGAGATGTTATGTACAAGCAATAGCGATGCGCGGCCGCGCGACTGCTAGCGCGCACGCGGCGCCGCGCAGCGCCCCGCACACCGCAGCCCCACTCGCGGGTCCGCTCATGTTGTTATAAAATAAAGCGTCAGTGCGTTCACAGCAGCCGTAGTTTTACTTGTGTCTCGTATCTAACACCGTAAAAAAACACAATGTGGATAATTATTCATTTCTAGATTTCTATAGAACTCGATGTTTCCTCGTTTCCATGAGCATATTTCTCAAAATCGAATCATAGCAAATAGCAGTTATTGATGACCCAAACCATGATCCAGACAAATTATAGAGGAAAATATTTGTTCGCATAATACTACTCAGAACTATTCGACTTGGAATGTAGCTAATCATTTGGCGCCATCTTCTAATTTAAACTCGATACAGATAATTTACCGGTGCTATAAAAAAGTCTAATAGTGAATGTATTGTAATGATACTCGCTAACAAGATTGCGTAACATACCTCTGTTGGTTAGTTCGACCACGCAATATTATACATAGACACTGACTGGTGCCAGCCCACTGTGCAGCACAATAAAGGTATTCAGAAGGCCCATATACAACAATGAAATCTAAAAGAATAACATTTACTATGGCATGTACGTGTCAAAGTTTTAACCTTTTCTGATATTTATTTTATGGTGCAGCCTTGTGCCATCTTCGCCTACCATGGCAGTTTGCGTTAGCATGCCCCAACTAAAGCCTACACAACCGAACGTTTACTCGACCGTTAAACTAAAAGGCGTATACGGACTCGTGGGCGAATGGGCGGGGCAGTTAAATTTGAAATCGGAAAGATCGACTGTCATAATCACGTCTAGCCACGATGAATTTTAAATTCTAATTCAAAGGACTAGAGTCTAGTTTTATTTAATTGCGGAAGTTAAAGGTGATTTCGTACTGCCCTTATACGGTTTAGTTAAAAGGATTGGCAGTAATGATGGGTTTCCGTCAGCGTCGAATGACGTTTTGTCGAGTTCCTAAAGTTCTCCGCGCATTCTCTGTGAACAGAACAAATTGAACAAGTGTCTTGTAATGGCTCATAAAACGCAAATGTCTAAGATCGATAGCTGTTAGACATAACACTGTTGGGCGAGCTGTGATGTGTTGCAATTTTGTGAACATGGCATTTATTAAAGATATATATTATTTTCTAAGTAAATGATTAGGAGGATGTGGGCAAAGATAATAATTTTCGAAGGGTACTTAACATTAAAATATGAAAATTAGATATGAATCGTTATGAATCATTCACACAACATTGCAGTGAAGCCCTGCCAGCAGGTATACGCACGAAAAACTTTTAACAAGCACCAATTACAGACAACAAAAACATCATAATTGGCCGCTCCCGGCTCTCGACTCAAGTCTTCAACCCACATTTCGGGCTAACGCACACGTTCACGTAAATTTCATTAAAAAAACAGTATGTTGACAAATACATAACTATTCACGTCAATGTACGGACTTAATAGGTTTGATGTTCACAAAGATTTGATCGTGATTGTTTTTTGTGAACTTGAAATTGGTTCGATCCACAATTTGCGGATTTATTATCTGTAATGACAGGGTTGGGTGTATTGTTGGTTGTACTACCTTTTGTGTTTTGTCCTTTTGTACTTTTTTTCGATCAATCTCTTGTCGATCGCTTATTAAAACTTGATGTATGGTTCAAATAATTTGGGGTTTTTTAAAGCCCGCAATTCCGATATTATTTGGTAGCGTGTTCCCCGTCGTTAGGTAGTTACCGTAGATTAAAGGCAATTTGCCGTAACTACTGTTTTGATAACTTTGATAAGTGCCCGAATACATTAGCATACGATTTGAATGATGAATATGTTTATTTTAATAAATTGATTTGACTCAATTGCGGTGGTAACAGACACTGGTTTAGACTGCTAAAAATACAGGCGAGATAAAAATGTAATTAGTTAGTCGAAAAATGTTAATGAGATTAAATTCCATCAATTTCCCCAGCCTTTTCTCAACTGTGGATGTTGGAGTTGACTTCCAGTCTAACCTGATGCTGTTGAATACCAGTATTTTACATAGAGCGAATGGATATTTATCTTGACCTTCTCAACCCAGTAACTAGGCAATACGATCCTTTGTAAGACTGGTGTTACATTTTGAGCTTCTGGCTACTCATGTTGACAGTATGATGATACAATTGACATGTTAGCCGGGAGTGCCGGGACCAACGGCTTTATGCGCCTTTCTAAGCATCGAGAAAAACAAATATGTTATGATATGGTCCCGCATCCACGGACCAACCTCGGTAAGCGTTGCTTAACCTTAAATTTCGACCCGTGTGGTCAAAAAAAAGTCAAAGCATTTATTTCAATTAGACCATTTACAGGCACTTTTGAATTGTCAAGGTCGGTCGGTCAAAAAGATGAAGCTATTTGCACGTTCCAAAGCGTAGATCTCTATGGAGAAGAACGTGCAAGAAACTCCACGGACACTCTTAAAAATAATATTTTCTTACAAAATTATGGTTACATCATTCATATTGAAATTATACATATATGTGAGAGCGATGTAAAAGACGTGCAGGATAAAAGAGTCCGGAGTAAAAAATAAACAATTCAAAGAAATAATTAAAATAAACCATGGCAGCCGAGAGCCGAGACCAGTCTCAGCTGACAGCGCCCGTTCACGAACATGACGCATACGCTAGCACTATTCGGCTCAACCATTTTTTTAGGGAGCCAAATGATCCAACGCATGCGCCACCATCCCCACCAACCGTGTCTCCACGTTGCCGTCGTGGTGTGGCTTGCGTGTCTCAATGATCTTGGGGGCTTTGCCGGTAGAGCCACTCATGCCGGAAGGTCCCAAGTGAGAGACCAGACCAAGAGAGACACAAGAGGGGCACACCGTTCGGAGACTTGAGCAGTGTTCGGGTCCTCGGACGGTGTGCGTCTCATTGGCTTGCTCGCTGCTCTCTGGTACGCGTCTGATCATCAGACGTGACTGTGAGGGCAGCGAGCAAGCAGTGAGAGAGGGAGAGAGGAGGGGAGACAGGGACCGCACCCTTTAAAGGACAACAATGGATAGTAGCAAAAAAGAGAGATTACCCCAGGGCGGTTCGGACTGCACAGCAGTCCGGGAATCCGCCACGCTTTATGCGTCAAGCCCCTCGTATTCTGGGGGGGGGCAACGCTGCTATCCACCATCCGCTTGCCAAGAGCAACAGTGGCCGAGGAGGCCCCCGATCCAAACCGTCCTTTCAGGAGCTGATCGGGTTTGATTTTAGCTCGCCCGACGAAGAGTCGGCCGGGCAGAGCGCGGGCGAAGGCGCGCTGCACTGGGAGGAGGGCTCGCTTGAGCGTCGCGCGGGTGTAGAGTCGGATTCCGAGTTGGACTCCGACGACCTGGCGACCGTTAGCTCGGCGAGCCCTGTACCCGAGGGGGCGGGGGCTGCTGCGGAGGACTTCAGATCCTTCCGCAAGCGGCCCAGATCAGAGGAGGACCGGGGGTCGTCCGGCACCGAAGAGGTGGCCTCGGCCCGTAAAATCCCCACCAGTAGGCGGGGTACGGGCCGAGAGGGAGGCAAGGGCAGAGTCCTTGCCTCCAAGGATGTTGGACGACCCCCCGAAGACGGCGGTCGTGGGGCTCCTGGTTCGGAGTCCTCCGGCGGTGAGCCGGATGACTCCGGACAGGAGCGGGTTCGGAGGGCCGGGTTTGCGGAGGTGGTGGAGGCCGCGATCCGCGATGTGGCCTTGAAAAGGAAGTTATCTTCCAAAAACAAGGCCATAAGCGCGGCGCTGGCCTCCATCCTGGCGGCAGCGGAGGCTAACCGAGGTGGGCCTCCAGCGGACGAGCTGTCCAAGCTGCGGGCGGAGGTCGCCCGCTTGGCTGCCGCCACCGAGCGTCTCCAGAGGGAGAACGCGGGGCTCCGAGCAGACCTGGCCAGGCTCCAGGGAGCCGGCCCACAGGGGGCGCCTAAAGGGGGGCGCAAGGAGGACAGCCAGCCCGTGCCGCAGGAGGGGCAGGTGCTGGATCTTGTGCGGCAGGAGATGGCTGCCTTCCAGGCGCGGTTCTCCGTCCTGGAGGGCATCGTCCTGCGCCCCCCGTTAGCGGCGAGTGGGAAGGCTCCAGGCCGAAAGGCGGCGTCGTACGCGGCCGCCGTGGCTGCCACACCGGGGTCGTCCGGCCAGGACAAAGGGTCCGGGCCGGCACCCGCGAAGCCGGTGTCGGGAAAACCGGACCCGGCCCCGGGAAGGAAGAGGAAGGGTGGGGCGGCTGCGCGGACGGCGAAGGCTCCTGCGCCAGCCGTGCAGCAGCTCCCCCCGGCTTCCTCGCCTTCTGAACCTCCCCCGGCTCAAGCCGAATGGCAAGTGGCCGGGGAGAAGAAGAAGGCGGGTAAGGCAGCCAGGGCGGCAAAGAGGCGGGAGAGAAGGCGGCGGCAGCGAGCGCGAGGCGTCGCGGCTGCGCTCCGCGCCCCGAAGACCGCGGCTGTAGTTTTAACGCTGCAGCCGGACGCGGTCAAGAGGGGCGTGACGTATGCCAACACGCTCACCAAGGCCAAGGAGGCCATCAACCTCGGTGAGCTTGGCATCGTCGGGGGTCTCCGGCTCAGGGTCACCATGACGGGGGCCAGGATGCTCGAGATCCCTGGAGCAGGCAGCGGTCCGGCCGCGGACGCTCTAGCCGAAAGGCTTAGGGCGTCCCTGGGCGCAGATGACGTCCGAGTGTCCAGACCCACGAAGTGCATAGATATGCGCATCTTGGGCCTGGACGACTCCGTCACGGAGGAGGAGGTGTTGGCCGCCGTCGTCAGGACGGGGGGGTGCTCTGCAGAGGAGGTGAAGGCGGGCACCATCCGTCCTGACAACACGGGCATGCGAACCGTAGTGGTGAGATGCTCCGTGTCGGCGGCCAAGAAAATCTCAGAGGGCCGAAGGCTCTTGGTGGGCTGGGTCTCCGCGCAGGTGAAACTGCTGGAGCCCAGACCTCTGAGGTGCTTCCGTTGCCAAGTTGGCAACCATGTCGGAGCACTCTGCACCTCGGAGGTGGACCGCAGTGACCACTGCTTCCGCTGTGGTCAGCCCGGTCACAGGGCCGGCTCGTGTGACGCCGCGCCGCACTGCTTCGCATGTGCGGCAGCTGGCAAGCCGGCCGATCACTGGGCTGG
Organism: Melanchra persicariae; assembly: GCA_947386135.1. Lineage (NCBI taxonomy): Eukaryota > Metazoa > Arthropoda > Insecta > Lepidoptera > Noctuidae > Melanchra > Melanchra persicariae. Next base: position 17,029,126 of record OX376667.1, on the reverse strand, counting down.
GGGCAAAGCCTGCGGTCCACCCGCCAGGGCCGGGACGAGGAAGAAACCCTCCTCCACCGCCGCCGCCGCCGCCGTCGCTTCCGCCGCCGCCGCCGCCGTCGCTTCCGCCGCAGCCGCCGCCACCGTCGCCGCCGCTGCAACTGCTCGGGAGGGGGCGAGAATGGAGTGCCAGTAATGGCCCCATTTCGCCTCCTCCAGACGTACGTCAGTCGCTGCGCCTCTCAGGAACTGACGCTCCTGGGCAAGGCGCAGTGACTGACGCCTGCGGACAGCGAGCAATGGGTAGCTCGCTGTCCGATCAGGTCAGGCCAGAGTCGACGGCGCGTTCACTCCAAACGCGCCGTCAGCAACGAGCAGTCAGCAACGGAGACGGGGCCCGCCAGGGCCAGAGCCTGCCAGGGTTGCGGAATTGTTCGAAAGAGTTACCGCGGCCCTGGGAAGAAAGGCACTAGGAGGACTAAGGGTGGGTTTTAGTCAGTAAAAGTCTGACACTCCCTGCCGCTCCACCCAGAGCGGGAGGGGTCATTTGATGATTTCCCATCCTATAAAAAAAAAAAAAAAAAAAAAAAAAAAAAAAAAAAAAAAAAAAAAAAAAAAAAAAAAAAAAATAAATGCGCCACCATCAGTCAGACTTTTGAGTGATCATGACATCCCCAATCGCCTGGGTACATTCAAGTCAAAGACCTACCCAAAATGATCATTGTAGTTTAAAGATACACAGTACTCACACATGTGCATAAAATTATACAATGTTAAATAAGTTGAGTCTATACAATGAAAAATATGGCATTTTTAAAATCTTCTTGTGGATCTTATTATTTAGCTACAAGCTCCACAAAAATGTGAATCAGGTTAGAAATAAACGGGAGCTTCTTTAAAAAGAACAAAAGTTTCATAAAACTCACAGTTAAACCTTTTCGCGCATGAAGGTGCTAATAACGTTGACAGTAAGTGTCGGAGTGTCATAACTTACGAACAAATGCACCAGTCCGCGATAAGACGCAGTTTTATTGAAGGAACCGTTCCACCGGATGATATCGAATGTTTAAATATTTGTTTCTGAACCAGTTCCATTGGCTAAAGCTTAATATGGCAAGCATCTGCAATTAAGTATGTGCCGTTATTTGTATAATTCCTGTGAATAGGTTTTACGATTTGTAATTGTGACCTGAGGTTGTTTAATTATTCATAATTGTCACCATCAACACCAGATTTTACAGACTAGTTCATTTAAACGTTTTATTTTATATAGGTACATTTTCTCATCATCATCATTTCAGCGAAATAACATCCAATGCTGGACATAGAAAAACTCAAGCGTCACCGCTTCACGTGTTTTATCTAGCGGTTTCTCGCGTCCCTAGCAAGGTCGAGATCTGCTTTGAGGGAGGCCTTCCGCCACTCGAAAACCTTTCAGCTTCATCAGTGGCTGGTCACATTGCTTGCAGAACGCGTCATATGTTCTATTACCCTTCATTTTTCTTCAAATATCTACATTTCTGTTTAACGACACGCAAAGATTCTCCGAGCAGAGCATGCAAACGCAATTGCCCTTTGGGTGACTCTTAATCTTCTGATGAGTTCATGTTTTCTCATTTACCACAAAACATGTTTTTTTGCACATCTGTCTGAGAATGTGTAATGTTTTCACGAGCAATATGCGACTATAAGCACAAACATCTGGTAGAGAGCATTTTGGGTAATTCAACCGAACTAAGTGCGTTCGGCAGTTCAGTTTAGTAGTAATCACTGGAGCTAGAAATACAGCGTGCTTTAACGAGCAGACGGCATGCCGGGCATTTCCTACTTGCTGCAATAAGTGTAGCACCTAAATATTTTGGAGCCATATATCCCACAGTTATTACAAAATAGTTTTCAATTAAATCATATTTGAAATAACCTACATGAGTACTATATTTTAGAAATGCACACTACAGCGTCAGTAGGTAGACATAAACGTGGAAAGTTTAATATGTAGTATCAAAATCAGACTGTCTGAGCACTACTTGATCGTCTAAAATTACAGAAGACAGTGCCCCAGAACTGGTTTTACAAACTTTACAACTAAACTAGGATGTGGTGACGGGCGGGCGTTTTGGGGGACTGTCTACGCTAACGTTGACTCTGCCTCATTTAAATGAATGACTTTAGATTTGATAGTTTTCTGTTTTATTTGATACTTAAATAGCGAATTTGATTTCCTAAAGATAGCCACTACGGCTATCTTTAGGAACCAAATTCGCTATTTAAGTAGTTTTTTCAGTACCGAATATGAATATAATCTTACCTCGCACAATGCAGCAACCCGATCAACAAAATGAACTGCCTGGCAGTGCGTGGTGTGAGCAAGTGTTGTCCCGCAGCGGCCGGCGCGCGCGTGTCCGAGCCCGCGCCGTGCCCCCATCGCACCATGTTTCACATCCTAACTCCCGGCGCCATTTTATCTTTTTCAACACATTCTCACTCGCACTATTTTTGTCGAGACGCCCGTAGTTTAGCACCACTGGGCTCTACACTTAATAGCACATTGTTGTTTTGAGTAATTTTGCTGAGAGTCTACATTGTTTTATTTCTTTTTTTGCACAATTTGCAGTCGGCGTCCGGTTTCGTGTTTTATCTGGAAAAAATAATAAAGTGTTAATGAAGGTGAATTAAATAAAAAGGTTGATTTTTTAAAACGGAGTCATAGGCAAACGAATGGTTTCAAAGGGTTACCTATCATAAATTCGAAAAATTTTTGACCGAATTTCATTTCACCTAAAACTTTTCAACTATTATCGTTTCGTTATTTAATACTACATCGAAGTCACGTCTGCCACTGGATCTGTTGACCTATTATCATTTCGATTTATTTCGTTACTCCAACGTTCCATTTATTCGTAAAACTTTTTACCTAAGGGTAAGCGCGCACTACGAAAATAAAAATAAAAAACGTTGCGAAGAAAATTCGTCAATCTGTGAACAACAGAAATGTACTACAATCCGCGCACTGCGAAAATAAATCATTCGCGATTTATTTTCGCAGATGCGAAATCATACGTATATTTTGTACCCTATGAAGTGGTACTAGCTTCGCACATTGCGGAAAAAATCGCAAGCGCAGCGGTACATTTTTTATCATATTCACGAAGATCATTATACCGTACGTAAAAAAATCCTTTAGAATGTCTTACTGCTGTCAAAGGATGGACCCAGTAACGTTTAGTTATCTGTGTTAGGCACAGTGACTGTCTTGGCCCTGCTTTTGGCTCTGCTATTTCGCAGGCGATAATAAATCGTAATGCGCGTAGGAATTATTGTCGTTAGCAATTCTATTTCGCACTTTAAAAGTCGCAACGATTTATTTTCGTAGTGCGCACATACCCTAAGTTACACTTAGCCGAAATAACATTTGTTCGAAGTATTATGTTTCCGAACATTTTTAAGTGGTCCCAGTAAGCAGCATGCAAACAAGGATGCTTGCTTCAACTTGCTTTTGTGGCCAGCCTCAGCCGCAGCGGTGGGCCTTCAAATCACCTACTCCTCAGCTCGCGGGCCGCCACACCCCTCCGTGCCTACGCGGGTTTAAATTACACTCTGGGGGTAGGGCAGACAAGACTGCGTGAAGTTGGTTTTGCAGCGATTCGTTTCTATCACTAAATTTTTTTAGTACAACATTTTGACTTTTCATGACACTATTTTAATTTTATAATTAAAATGCTACCAAGTAACCTGCTAGATATATTTGTGACCAAATAATATTCCGTAAAATGTTGCTTCGGTGTGGTGAATTTAGTGACATTTGTAATTTAATTTTTTGACCTTTGTTATTGAATTTAGTGACATTTGTAATTTAATTTCTTGACCTTTTTAATTGAATTTATTGTAATTTTAAATTTAATTTGTTGACATTTGTAACTCAATTTTCTGTTTGTTGACATTTTTTTTAGTTTAATTTACTGACATTTGTTTTTTCTAATTTTATTTCTTGACAATTGAAGTTTAACTAATTGACATTTTAATTATTGGCATTGTGACTAATTGCAAATGATTTTCTTTTCTTTTTTTTTGTTCTTTTAATAACGCTAGTCAAAGTCAAAGTCAAAGTCAAAGCATTTATTTCAATTAGACAATTTACAAGCACTTTTGAATTGTCAAGGTCGGTCGGTCAAAAAAAGATGAAGCTATTTGCACGTTCCAAAGCGTAGATCTCTATGGAGAAGAACGTGCAAGAAACTCCACGGACACTCTTTTAAAAATAATATTTTGTTACAAAATTATGGTTAGGTACATCATTCATATTGAAATTATACATATATATGTGAGAACGATGTAAAAGACGTGCAGGATAAAAGAGTCCGGAGTAAAAAAGAAATAATTCAAGGAAATAATTAAAATAGACCATGGCAGCCGAGAGATGACCAGTCTCAGCTGACGGCGCCCGTTCACGAACATGACGCATACGCTAGCACCATTCGGCTCGACCATTTTTAAGGGAGCCACATAATCCAACGCATACGCCACCATTAGCCAGACTTTTGAGTGAGCATGACATCCCCAATCGCCAGGGTACATTCAAGTCAAAACCTACCCAAAATGATCATTAAAGTTTAAATTTGAGGGACCTACATAGTACTCACACATGTGCCGTTAATGCATGAAATTATACAATGCTAAAATAAATTGAGTCTATACAATGAAAATATTGCATTCTTACAATCTTCATCCGGTCCAACCAATACTTCCAAATGCTAACAGATTACTTTGTGCGCCCTAGTGGCTGTGGAGCAGGACCAGCATTTCTAACGATTATGTGGCTCATAGAATGGAATGCTTTTTCTTTTATGTTTTTTTTTGTGAATTATATTTAATAATTTTGCATGCCGTAAGGCAAAATGTATCGGGACTCTCATCAAAATAACCATCATATCTGTATACCTACATTATTGGCATATAAACGATTTCTGATTTCTGAGGCTTCGACCAATAGCAAAAAGTTATTTTGTAAATCGGCGAAAGTGGCGTTCGGTAAAATAATACCTATGGTACATGATACTTCGTTCATCTAAAAATATGTCAAATAATGCATAGAGCAAAAAAGCTGTCGGTCAATAGTTTGGGATGCATGAAGGAACCTCCTCGTGTAGCGCAATTTGTTCCATCAGGCACTCAACAGAACCGAGCGCTCGGCGCATCCTGGACAGTCTCACCTAACAACTTATAAGGCTGACCAATTCTTCCCTTGCGGTGGTTGGGCTAACACCCGCCTGGTTCGCGACCACCCTCCCGCCGGAGTTCGGCATCAAGCAGCCTGCTGTGTTTCGTCGACGCATGGAAGTACCAGTGCCATTTTCTGGGCACGCTCGCTTTCATCATGGATCTCATCTATCGCTTTCCATCAGGCGTGATCGAGGTCAAGAGCAAGCCCATTCATAAATAAATAAAATAAAAAAATAGTTTTCGGTAAAATGAAAATCGAACAAAAAAATGTCGGAAAAGTGATCGGTTCTTCTCTCCGTCTGGTAGGAGAGCAGGAGCAGAAAGGTTGGAGAAAGGAGAGGCCTTTAGTAGTAAAAAACAAATACGAATTTTTGTATGAATGTCTTAGGAGTTCTGTAAAAAGTATTCGTTACTACTCTGTGAACATTATAAACACGCCAGGTTGTGGTAAGTATTTTCTGCAACACTTTTTGTATTTAGTATATTTTTCGAGATTTTTTTTTGACAAGAATTCCAAATTTCGACACAGACATGAAATTATCGTGAAGTACCTAGTATCATTAAAGTGGTCGTTTCCCTACATAGCTCAAATAATATGAGCGGCGCGTTTTGCATAACAAACATGTCCGCAGACACATCCTTACGTTTGTTGTACCTGACAACAAATGTCATCATAGTGTTTCACATCGGCATCAGTGCTGTGGGTGAGGTAGGTAGTCCTATCTTGTGAAGCCAATTGGGATATCCGAATTTAGAGAATGCTTCTTCTGTATAAGTAGTTTTTCAAGAGTCTGAAACAATAACCTTCTAAGAGAAATTACGAGGAGATCAGAGCTCTACGATATTAATATTAAATTAATTTTACTTAAATTAATATTAGGTACAATTATTATTGCGAAAGTGAGTCGGTTACTGATAGTCTGAGGCCCATTTGCACAAACCAGAGATGTTTTTTAACTTCAAGTTAGTTTTCAAACTGGGGTACTATGTACGAAATATTAAAATTGGTATTAATTGAACCTCGTGAAGAACTAACACGCTTAAAACACTAAACCGATTTTGATGAATTATGAAAATGAAACAGCTAGATGGGACTCGGGAGACGGTTATACCACTTTTTTTTGTAACAAAAGCTTATGTTATAATCAAGAAATGAAAATCATTCATTTAAGTGGACATCCAAAATTACTTCATAAGGAAAATAAACAAAAATGTATAAGTTTCAAAATGTAAAGCCTAACGTGCAATCTTTGAGACAAGATCAAGATCTACAAGAAATGATTGTGTCGTTTTGTTTCCAAGTTTGTTGTGTGCTCTTTGTATTATTATAATGGTGTGTTTTGTTTCTGCAGAACTATTCCTTGTTAACTTCATCGTCCTGCACTGATCTCATGTTACTTGGGGTCGGCGCAACACGTATTCGGTCCAGTCAACCATCATGACTCTCTTTTCTTTCATATCACTCCTTACGCAGTCCATTCATCTTTTCTTTGGCTTCCCTCCCCTTCTCCCACATCCACATTGTTATTCCTCTAGTAAACACTATATTATCCTAGTGTTCAATGTCACAAGTCCAGCTGTGAAGAGTTTGTACTAGTTTGTAGGTGAGTCGTGAGTGTATCGTGCCAGTGCGTCGTTTGCACATCACTTAGCGCGGCGCCGGCGTTTGCGCAATACCAGTTGTCGCTGATTTCACTCGATGTTTCAGACGAACTAACGATATGAAGTCACGCCCCTACAGGTGTCAGAGATCCAACGGATGGATAGTGATTATGATGATTATTATGGGGTCGAAAGGTTATTGTGATGAACTGATGACGTACGAGAGATATACGGAAGATGTCACTTTGCATCGAACACGATAGATAATGTAGGTGATAGACGATGATGATGATGTGGGCATATTGTGTATGGGATATCATGCTCAAGAACAGGTTCTTAGGCCGGAGTATGTTAGAAGCGGTAATAAAATTCACATTAGGCTTCTGGTGAAGGATCCAAATAAGGATGAATAATTTTAGAACTTCTTCTACAAGTCGATAAAACTTACATCTTATTGGATCAATATTTGGTTTTGATCACTTTTACTGCATCTTAGAATGATTCTTAAAATTACATCGTATTTATTATTATTACTACAAGATAGTTTGTTCGTTGAAACGATACTGCCTACTCGGGAAATTCTAATCTTTTCATTTAGGTTGAGCCATTCCTGTAAAAACTGACGTTTACGATACATAGGAATACCGCTGCAGAAAATTCTGTGAATCCAACAATAAACTATGTTGCAAGAATTCCGCATAACATGGCTTTAACGATAATTGGTTTATGCGTCGGTGACCGCTCCGAATGTAAATAATATAGGTCAGTCGTTTTATTGTAGCCGCTGACACACGAGAAGTTCATACGTCGCGTCGATGCATCGATGTTATGCGGTCTGTATGTAAATACATCATGGTATGCATTCTATGTCGAGTCGCGTGCTATGAGGTGCAGCATAATATAGACAGAAGATCTACTCAACAAACAAAACAATCTTTATCGTCATTTAGTGATGGCACTAGATGATGATAAAGATGCTAACGTGGTTTTGCTTGTCGAGAAGGCCATTCCAATTAGTGGCTGGGGCAGTACGTTTACTTTCACTCGTTCCGACTTTATTAGCAGGGACCACAGTTGTGTATCTTTTTCTAGATTTTTCGCACAATCCTGTCTCTCTCTAAGGTTGTTTCTCTGGCCTGTCCAAACTCGAGTCTTGCCTCATGTCATTTTCTTTATTCCTTGCCTTAAAACATGTTCTATAACAACTAATTTCCACACAAAATCTTCCTCTTATTCAGTATCCTTATATTCTCATTAAAACAAAGTGGTCCTACTGCATCTCTTCACTGTTTGTCGCGCAGCTGTTCACAGAGACTACATTGAGTGCTACTAGATTTACGACAATGTTCGCGTATTATGGAGTATGTGGAGCGTCGCTGAACGCGTTATACTCGCTCAAGATCTGGAGTATTCGTGTAGGTACCGTATCACCATGCATTGGAGTTGAGAAGGACGTCCCGATGCCATAGTAACGTGTCATCATAGTGCTTGATCTCTTTTAGTCGTTTCAAACTCACGTTCCTTAGAGTAAGCTTTTGGTTCATTTATTCCTTTACTGCTTTCGACTTCATGACCTGGTCTTGTCTCAATTTATTTGTGGTTGGCCTATCTTTTTATTTCACACCGATGTCTCGACCCTACCTGCCATTATCTCAGTAATCATGCGTTTCTTTGGTCTTCCCACTCTCTTACAGACTTTTCATCTCCTGCCTTATTGTAACTGCTGGTGTCCCTATCCTAATGTGTTTCAGTCCAGCTCGCGAGTGTCGCGTCAGTTTACGACTCGCCGCGTTAGCGTCCAGTCATGCGATACTTCCGACTGTGACCATACTGACCGGGCGCGTCGTATGTCACACGCGACTTAGATGCAAAGATGCAAACCAGATGCTTCACGGAATTGTATGCTTTTACGTTCTGGAGAATAGCTTTGAGTAGTAATTACTATTTCAGTAGCTGCTGTTATTGTTATTTTACAACATCCCATTGTTGGACAAGGGAATTCGACAGTTGTCATAAGTCTAACGAAAATAAAAAATGCAGTGGTCGATGGAGAACTGTTGCCTAAAAGAAGCCTAGGTCTTTATTTGAAAATTGTAGGAGATGTATTCGGTCATAGCTATCGAAGAACACATACTTTGGAGGGAAACCCAGTTGTTTCTGTGTGCCCCGCCGAATTATTTACATGACTAGGCAATTGCGCATCTACACTTAATTGCGCCATTGTCTAAAGTGGTGACATAATTTCAGATTTTAAGACAATTTGTTAGCAGAAATTCATCGCGGCATTTAGATGCGGAATAGTGGATAGAAACAAAGAAACAATATGGACAAGTATTTTCTCAATAATCAAATCCTAACGTTTTCCATCACCAGCTGCCACCCACACGCGGTCCAAGGGCACATGGTAATACTACAGATACAAAACATTACCGCTAAGTTATCACTTGTCCCGCACATAAATCTCAATAATGAATATCACCTACTCCACACAATGTTCGCACTTTGTTAATGTGTCGTTTACTCCGCTTTACTTGTGTTTGACAATGCCTCTGTGCAGTTATTGTGAAATGGAATTTATCAAAATATTTATTTATTAAACAATTTATGTACACACATTAAAAAAAAGTAAATAAGAAGGAGGAAACAGAAAAATAGGTACAAAGGTAATGCTTATTTCTAAAGAAATCTCTTGCAGCATACCTGCGAAAGGAGAGTCCAATAAAAGAGATGTAGACACCGTGTGTAAGAGTTAAAGGTACAATAATTAAGCAATAAACTTAAAATATAGCATACGATACATGAATATGACTAAAATTAACAACACAATAATATATACCAAATAATATTCTATGATAAATAAGAATATATACTTATATGCAACTATAACGGAAATGTAGATAGAGTAAATGTATAAAAGGTGTGTTTCTGAATAATTGACTTTGGCTTTATCTGATTTAAGATAAATGATAAAAAGAAAAAACCAATGTCAGATCAGGCAATTATTGTCAATTCCAGGTGCCTGGAACTGCGAGGGTTGGAGAAACTGTCAGGGTTGCGGAAATAGTTTGGAAGTGTTACCGCGGCCCAGGAACGCAAAAGGCATTTGAAGAAACACGGGTGGGTTTTAGTCAGCAAGAGTCTGACACACCCTCAGAAAGAAGTCATTTGATGATTTCCCTTTTTGAAAAAAAAAAGGTTGACTGGAATGGAAGAGATTGCAGAATGCGACAAGGCTGCCATTAGTTGGTGTACAATAAAGTAAATAAAATGTGTGGTGTCCAGCAGTGCTATACTTACTTTGAAATGTTTTTGCAGGAGTCATTTTTGAAAGAATTTGTGCATACAGCCACAGAATGATGGCTTTGATTTTTGTTTGAGTTCAGTTTACATTCTGTTGTTTTTAGCTACCTACTTTGTTTAAGGTTAAGTTGCAATAACACTAGGGTTCACTTGATAGTTCTTGTCTTACCTATCGCCTGCTGCATGAAGTGGCCCTAATGACAGCACATCTATCTACCTGACATCTATTAGTGTGTAACAAATGGTGCGATGACAAGTCGATACGATCTCTCGACGATCAATCAATCTCTCATTACATTACTACATACAACACATATTTTGTTATTGTGCCAATTCCTTGTTACATCAAACTCAATCTTGTCTCGATCGAGTAGGGTTTCTTTTTGTTCTGCAGGTTTCGTGTGAAGCAGATTAAATTACAATTTGCTCACAAGTTCTGCAGTATCATTAATATTAGAAGTAATTACCACATTTGACATATTATGTTTATGTAAAACAGTAGCAGTGTTGCAATATACTGGAGATACGCTGCATCAATCATGCAGGTTATCTACACTAATATTATAAAGAGGAAAGATTTGTTTGTTTGTTTGTTTGTTTGTTTGTTTGTTTGTTTGTTTGTTTGAAATGAATAGGCTCCGAAACTACTGGACCGATTTAAAAAATTCTTTCACCAGTAGAATCCTACATTATCGATGATGGTCATAGGCTATAGAATATTTTCAAAAAAGTTAGGGATCCGTATGAAAACTTCGATAATGTGACCCAAGGTGTGAGAAAAAATCCTTATATCGCGTACGCTGCGGAATCTATTGACAATAGAGCAAAGTGATGTACTACAGTTTTATAGAAGTCATCAATGTCTACAAAAAAGTCCGCGATACCATATGTCTAACTATTATGGATAAGTCACCATGACCGCTTTTTGTTAATATAAGTCAAGCAAATCCCATGGTGAAATAAAAAATGGTGATTATAGTACCATGATATTAATCCTTATCCATTTAAATGGTTTGATAATTAAGGTTGATTATGTCCGTGTAAATTACACTTTAAATCATTCAAATCGGACCTTTCGTTCAAAAGTTACGACGGTAATAAACATGCTCGGAGTAAGAAAAATGTCGCGGCTTGAGCGAACTGGGGAGAATCGTATCAATGCTTGGTCCGATGAAGTTGAAACACCACGGCATTTAAATGTTTTCGATAAAACAATAAGAATACCAAATGTTTGGATTTTTCGAAAATCAACTAGGTACATACATAATAAGGGGTGAAGCAGGGGTGAAAAGTTTTTAGGGGAGGAAATTATAGCTTGCTTCAATGTACGTCGGAATTCTATGAACAAATTAAAAGTGGGATAATTGAAACAGATCATGTACCTAACAATTTTTGCATAATCAACCCCTGACGGGCTGAACGGGGTGAACAGTTGCGCTGAACCAATAATGAGAATCGTTGTGCTTAATTTTCTAAAACTAACCTTTGTAAGGGGATATGTATAGGGGCGTTGCAGTTTGTGGAGTACCTACTATCCCCACGCGGACGAAGTCGCGGGCGAAGTGCTAGTCGAATATAATTATGAAATATATAGGTATATTCGAATTAAATATATAGGTAGATAAGTAAATTTAAAATCTTTTTACATTTAATTTTCGTATTGCGTGTGCGAAGCCTCAGCTCATTAATTTGCCATAATTCCTCATTAATAAGCATTTATTTCACGTTATTCGATAATCCGACACTGCTAAACGCCACGAGTTTGACATGAGTGACGCGAGATGGCGCACATAAAGTAGCCTCTTTAGTGCGAGATAAAGCCAAGTTATAGCGCGGCTTAGCTTAGCGTGTGGCGCGAGATTTATCGAGATGTACAGAAACATCGTGACTCCAAGAGGGCGTATGTCATAGGAAATACCACGATGCGTATTGAAGATAAGATAAACCAATAGTTGTGACACAATATGAAACAGGATAAGTCTCAGAATTCTGTATCTAAAGACAGAAGAATTGTAAATTGTTTTTTGTACTGTGGTTGATATCTATAAAAAGAGATAAAAAAACCTCTTTATTCCTTAATTTAAAATACTCTGACAATAATTGAATGTATACGGAATTAAACATGCTTATGGGTAGGCCTCCTCCAGTTTGTGCCAAGTTTCCGCGATCTTTAGCTTATTGTACCTCAGCCATTTTTTGATCAGCCCTTCTTTCTTGTGGTTTTCTTTGTCTACGTTTGCCTTGTTGGTTTTGCCTGGTTAATTTCTACTAAGTATACTGGGTTATTTGTTAAACACCAACCTTTCAGTGGGTGAAAGTACACAATCGTATTGTGAGTGGGTGAAAGTATTATAAACAACTTTTACTATGGGACCAACTCTGAAATATCAAAAAAATAAATCGGCTTTTTCATACAAAATGCAATATTCACCCGATGAAAATGCACGAAACAGTAGATTTTTTTTTTGATTTTTCAGTATTGGTCTCATTACAAAAGTTTATTATAATCATGAGTATTTTCACCCACTGAAAGGTTGTTGGTGTTTTACAAATAACCCTGTATAAGAAAACCGCTTCCCATGTTATCTATTTATTATTTATACTTATGCGTATTTTTTGACTACAACACCAACGAGGCTACTAGATAGCAGCGTGTCACTTCATTACCGACGGACGCCCGATGGCTGACACTTCCGCAATCATTCGATTGAGTGGACTAGTAAACGACGAGTTTTCACTTGGCAATTAAAAGTAAAACTTGTTCGATTACCGCTCGAACATTAAATTAACGATAAACTTTTATGGGGAAGACTTCATCAACGTCCAAACGTTGTAAATCTCCTCCTTCTGGGTACACCTTTATACGGTCGGCAGTATATTTCGTACTGGTATCATTACCATCTTAGTTCTACCAGGTTTTGTTTTTTCAAAACATGTCCCACTTGTTGGAGCCTGCACCATTGGGGATCTTATGATTGCCACAGATGCCGCTGTAACGTGCTACTGGTAACAAAATGTTTAAGAGTTACCATCGACTCAACCAGCTTTGAAAACCTGCTCCAAGCTTAGAATTATAAGGTAACTAAGCTATGATATAACTTTGTAAAACATCAACCATAGCTCTGATAAGTGACCTTCCTCAACACAAGTATTTATTACAACAACTTCACAGACAGACAATGATACCAGGTGTTCATAAAAGTATAGCAGACAAACTTTACGCATATCCCGCGTACAATTTACATACATACGTATATACTACACCACTACACACGGTTGACATAAACTCGGCTTTCTTAATAGCATTTTCGTGTCGGGCGCTAGTAATGAGTAATAACGAATGCTGCAGTACCAGGTACCAGGGGCGCAGAACAGGCGGGAGATGTCGCGTTATGAGGCAGGGCCGGTGGTCGCTCATAATGTGGGATATCATTGCTTGTTGAATCGCTGAGCTTTGTCTGGGAGCCGTGTGTGGTCTATAGGCTATTTACCTGTGTTCATCTGATTTAGTGTACCGAGAGCTACGCTTTATAGAGTGAGTGTTAGTCATCAATCAAAAATCAATCAATTAGTGTATTGTCTGTCACTGTCATTTCTTTTTCGGACAAGAACATTCTGGAAACTTTTTATTCTGCGTATTTTCCTCTTTCTTTCGGCCTATTAGCTGGTCGCTTTATTCGTTGCCCCCCCCCCCCAACTGGCAACACTTATATTTACCACTCCGTTTGCATAAAAAAACAATCCCAAAGGTAAGGTAAATACGATATTTTGCTCCTTGAAATTATCTTATCCACTTCCATTAGCAGGCTGACTAGCTCACACGGATCTCCAATACGACTTTTAGTGAACAAAAATAAAAGAACCAGGAGTCATTTAACGTTTCGTAGTTGTCGAGAGCGACAGTAACGCCGCACTTACAGATAACAAGCTCATCGGACACACCTCCCAGCCTCCATACTCCGTGTGTATGGAATGTGTATGCTTTACGACAGAATGGCATAAACGTTAATTATTTGCTAACACGAAATACTACTCTGTGTTTCATAAAAAGAGCATTAACGAAACGTTGACATTACTTGGTGGAGTTGAGTCCTAACTTTGGCAATTAATAGAATAGAATAAACTTTATTGTACATCGAAATAGTTACACAAGAGGTTTTAGTCAAAGTGACCTTCTACCAGTAATAACGATGCTCAAAAGGTTCTAAATGTATAGGATTGACCAGCACTACCGAAGTGTCATGAGTGATCAACTGTTTAAAAGTATCTACATTTTAGAATTCTTGTTAATGAATAGAATGTAATAGTGTGGTGATTGGTAGCATATCACTTTGTCGTGACCATCTATGCGTGTATCTTTATTCTTTCAACTGACAAAGTCAAAATGTTTATTGCAGTACTTGAGAAGAGACTTCTGAAATACTGCAATAAATATTGAATGACATTGCTCTAGCAATTGACCGACAAGACTATTTTTTAGTGTCAATGCTCAACTGTTAACCATTAAAGCTCTCAAAAACTTTATGGAGCCCTTCACCAACGGAACCCTTCGTACTAAAACACGCACACACTAGACTGGACCAACACCGCTAACAATGCAGCTTTAGAGAAAAATATAGTATTTGTTCGAGGGCAGAATTTAATATCCATAACTGTCGCATAATTTGATCGCCAACAGCCTCAGTGACCGTAAACCACGCGATTATACTCAATGAACCGAGCCTTCTAGCATACAAGTACACTGGTAGACAACACATTTGTGGATATTATATTATGAGTTACGACCCAACCGGTGAGTCAAAGAAAATCAATACTAAAATATAGTCTCATATGTACTTAATTTTTAAAAGTCACAAGTCGTACGTAAAGGTTTACTACCTAGTATGGCAAAACACGACTATACACGACTTACTCTTGTCTTTCCGAGTCGATGGTTAGCTTCTTAGATTGTTTGGGCCTAGTAGCAGCCTTGCAGCATCAGTGACATTCATTAAGTTTATTAACCTAAACTGCAGGTGTATGGGCTCGTGGAGCACACACCGCACACACCAGAGACACCACTTATTACTTGTGACTCCTCATACTAAACTGATTTGAATTGGGTCAGATGTCTTATCTCCTGGCTGACTTAAAAATTTCCTCTTTATCAATACCACAGTAATAAATTTCAAAAATCCATTCGATTGTCGCGTCCTTCGGCTCTCGGAAGCCGTCGTGCAATAAATTCGCGTTATCCACAAGTGAACAATATTGCGTTAAGAGCTGTGTCGTATATCTGCGGATCCGTCCGACAGAGAGATTTCAATTAAGCACTATGTTTATATTTACTGCACTTTCAAACCTCTCCGCTACCTACTTCGAACTCAGCGAGTGCTGTACCGCTATCGATAGTTTTGATATCGATGACATTATCGTGTTCATCTTTTTTCATCGTCAAAAATGTATCGATATAACAAAATGTCTCCATCTTGAATTATTGTAATTACTATGGGAACAGGTAACTGCTGATAGCTACAATGTAATCGTTCTAACGATTACATTATTCATCAGCGTCTATCGTGAGATGGAAGGTGTGATAATATTTTATCCATGGAAAAATAAATTTAATGGCAGTACACCGCAGACAACCCATCCTTTCTGTTTTAAGTACTTTCATTTCATCCAACAGTCGTCTGTCAACGATAGTGCCCCATCTGTACCCATTTTTTTTTAAGGATGGGAAATCATCAAATGACTCCTGCTTCCGCTCTGCGCGGAGCGGGAGTGTAAGACTCTTACTGACTAAAACCCATCCGTTTTCCTCCTTATGCCCTTTGCGTTCCAGGGTCGCGATGACTCGAACAAATTCCGCAACCTTGGATCTGTACCCATACAATTAAAAATATTGATGGATAAACTGTGCCATATTAATAGTTTGTGTTTAACTATTTTTGGTGTACAATGAAGTACATTTTGTCTTTTTATCTACTTGGTTACTATCCACCCTATTTACTATAACTCAACAAATTACGATTCAAGCGGTACCCATCGAAGTTATCACAAATCTTCAACATCACAAAATTATCGATACTTATCAACCATCACCCAACACTGCCGCTAGCTGTCACGTATATCAACAACTTATTTAATTTGTTACTTCATTTACTTATAAAGACCTTGCCTTATAATTTAATCTGAGAGAGGTGTGAGTGAAGATTATCAGGGAGGCTGACCTCTTGAGATGCGGCCAGTGAGATGAAGATACAGGCTTGATGACCATCATTATTAAGTGATGGGCAATCTGTTTGAGGATTATGAGTACTTTGTAATCAGACACCAATCAGATTGTGTTACTTTCATCGTCAAGTTATGGTGCTAGAAATAACTTAGGACTGTAAAGTGTTATTTTATAATTTAGGATGTACTTGGCATAGAATGAGCATGGTTTTCTGATTGGATGGCGTGTTTTAGAGACTTTATTTGGTATCTGATTTTGAAATAATTGTAGTGATTTGGAATTAAGGTTACTGTTCGGAAAGTAAACAATTAACTTTACTGTATTCTTTACTAGTTTTAGCTTGCGGCTTCGCTTGCGTTCAAATTTAATTTTACAAAAAAGTAGCCTATTTAACCGTTTCCAGGGTCCCATCTATCTCTGTCCCTACCAAAATTCATCAAAATCTGTTCAGCGGTTTAGGCGTGGAAGCGCTACCTGCTAACAAACTCACTTCGCATCATCATCACATCAGCCTGCAGACGTCCACTGCTGGACATAGGCCTCCCCAAGTGTCGGCTACCTTTAAAATCACCAGGTGGACCAGTGCGTGTTGCCAGTGATGACCTATGGACTCGAAACGTGGTCGATCACAATCATGGGCCTGATCAGAAGGCTTAAAGTCATCCAAAAAGCAATGGAGAGGGCAATGCTCGGAGTTTCCTTGCGTGATCGAATCAGGAATGATAATATCTGCAAGAGAATCAAGGTTACCGACGTAGCCCGAAGGATCGCCAAACTGAAGTGGGCAGTGCACATTGCTCGCAGAACTTTCGCATATTTTATAATATTAGGGATTCCTTTTCATAATTATTCTTATTTCATCATTTGTGAAGGTAGAGATGAAAACTACATCATATAAATTTCCAAATAACAAAATGTAAAATACAGTACTAAAAATGCTCATTATCTTGATTTGCCCTAAAATTTTCAACAGCCTTCGGCACCAAAACGATTTGATGTCAAATAAAAAATAGTTTCAACCAAAAGTTATTTCATAAAAATTAACAAACATACCATAATGCATTCTCAAATATTCGACTGCGGTCACTGCGGTCTGCGGGCCATAGCCATGAATCAAGCGATGTTTAATTATTAAACGACAACGGACAACGCCGCGGGCCGCGCTAGTTAATAGTCGATAACTACTCGCTATGTAGTTAAGACTACGAGAATGTCGCCTCGTCGTTAACGTTGGAATTAAATCGATGGTGCAACAAATGAGATGAGCTGTTTATGGGTACCATGATACCATAAGCATAATATCAATAACGTTTTTTTATTATTTTTTACCCGACAACCAAGGAAGGGTTATGTTTGTTATTTGTTGATAAGCTCGTTTTTGACCACTCTGATGGAAAGCGATGATGTAGTTGACCTATTCACTGTTGACTTAAGAGCATTTACGCGGTACGGCATTTCATACAAACTCTTATTTTTCGAAATGAATGAACCGATTTTAATGAAACTTGGTACGCATACGTTATGTATCCAGGGCTAAATAGTTAGTAGAGAACATTTTCGAAAAAGAGTTTAGAGAGAGAGCGATTTTAAGTTTTCAATAGAATGTCACGCTTCCTTTAGATTGTCACGCATTAGCTGTCAAGAATGGCAGACTCTGAAAGGGAACTCCACTCCTTAGCAGTTCGCAGAATGAAAGTATTATCAAAAATTAATAGTGCGTATGAGTATGCGTGGGATGGCAGATTATAATGACAATTATAATACAAAAATATTGCCCCTTCGCCTATGTGACTTAAATACAATTATTGGTGGAATATCGGTACAGTACAGGTAGTCCCGGGACACCTCTGCTGAGCCCATCGGGAGGTCCGGTCGTGATGTTGATGTTATTGTGTCTCTTTATGATGGTCTGTTTGAGTTGGCAAATTGATGGCTATCGGTGTTTCCTGTTCGAATTATCACGTCTGAATTTCCAATAATAGACCGTTTACCTAGTCATTTCATGTACCTACCAATAGTATCTTTCTGTGCTAGAAGAGAGAGGTATGATTTATATTTTTTAACAATTCCTTATTCTTAAATTAATTGCGTTACAGCTATTATTGGTAGATACATAACTGTCAGTAAGATGATTATATTTCGAGTCATGGTGGGCGGAGCGCGGGCGGCCGCTAACAAAATATGACATATTCCGACAAACGCGGGAATTCAATATCTACAAGTGAAATGACTTAAGGAGAAGTTAGTTTACGCCTTAAACACTATAACTAAACGACGGAAACTTTGAAAGTAAAAACAACACAGTAAAGGACACTGGCCAAACTGTTCTATGCTAAAACTTAACTCTGATTTGGTCATTTTTAATTGGTTCAAAACCACTTTTCGTACAATTTCACTGAGTGACCTTTTCACTTTCACTTAAGCACTATCAACACATTCTTGCGCATATTTGTAACAGATTATTGCACCCAATCCAGATAAAGCAGGAGAAGGCAATTAGTCAACTTCAAGACAATCCTAAAATATATGATAAATACGAAAATGAGTTTGTTTGTTACGGTTGTCCGTCTAAAATAAATTTTGATGCAGAAATAGACCCTGGGGGGCTGGTTGCGTTTATAGGCTACGTTGATGGTCAAAGCTAGTTGGAAATATTGTTACATTGACAACGCTATAATTTCACGTGCTACTCTAAAGTGCGGCTCACTGCACAGGAATGAAAGTAAACCAGGGGGTCGAGTCTGCTATTGCAATCGTGTCTCAATGACCGGTCAATGATCGATTTTTGACGTATAACGTCAAACTTATGACACATTTCCCATACAAAAACTGTTAAAGTTGTCAAATATTCGATCACTGACCGGTCATTGAGACACGATTGCAATAGCAGACTCGAGCCCCTGGTGGTATCGTGTGACGGTCCTGGCTCCGGGTCCAGACGTCAACAATCAGTCGTAACTCCAGCTCGACGCGGCTCTGAGCACAGTATATTGAGCTGAGCGCCGTATTAAGTGCTGGGTGCCTGGTATGTAAGTCACGATAGCCTGGTTCAACAGCTTGAATCATTCACTAACTACTCTGAATGCTGAGTTATTTGGTTCGAGTATATTGTCAAAAGATTTTTTTAGTTTGCGTTGAGCGACGCGGACGACAGTGTCGATGCCTGACGAGTTCTTTCCCACTTTTAATTCCACCTGTAGGTACTTATTTTTAACTTATTTTGCTGTAAAAAATTTAACTGTGAAAAAAAAAAAAATTCAATTTTGCAAATTTTTTTTTGTTAAGCCACTAATTAATAACTTTAATTCTACGTTAAAAACATTAGATCTAATGTTTTTTTTTTGCAAAAATGATAAAAACTTTCGTGTCAACTGTTTTAAAGTCGTAATTTTCTGAATTAAATATTCATAATGATACAAATAGGTACGCTGTAGTTTATTGATACACTGTGCAAAGGCGGACTTAATTTCTTAAGCATTTTCTATCAGTCGACAGTAAATAATTATGAATAAATAATCATAAATCAAACTGAACTTTAAACAACACCGCAGCAGCACGTCCCCTTAACCCGTACTTCATAATAGTACAAACACAAACAGCGTCTCTAGTTATCCGCGTCACATAGTTCTCATAGTCGCAGGTGATCACTAGTGATCAGTGAACGCGCTCACAGTAAATACAACAATATTTGTTCCGACGACTCGTTCGGATCGGCTGCGGCTGAGAACATGTTTAGGGCTGGCGAGCTATGGTATTTAGAAAATTGAATTCGAACAGCCAAGCCACCCGGTCTTTTCCATCAACATCGTAAAACAAAGGTGAGTGAGCTTGACGTGATCTGTCTGATTTCATGTTAAACTATTGTCTGCTTTGTTTACAATGAACTTGCTAAGCTGTTGCTGTCAGACATTTTTTTAGAATGACTGTTTAGAGTTTTCCATGGCAGCCGCGATTTTATAAAACCTAATAGAGGTGACTGCCACGAGTCTTGGCGTTTATTATATAGGCCCACAACAAATTTTTCAAATTTTCCAACATCAATAAATTTTCGCTTTCAAATAGTGATAAGACCTATGTCCCATAAAAGCATATAGGAATTATGTGCTCTTTATTTCATTCAATGATAGTCTGCCTGCGTCTGTGTTTCCAAAAGTTTACAATCCCAATCTCTTCAAAGTTAGAGTGAACAGGATCCTTCTGGGGAAGCTCGCTCCATCGTAGATTTTGTCTCGGTCATCTCTTACATTGATTAGAGACAAGAGCAAACCCATCTCTAATAAAAAAAAGAAGTCTCAGCCTAATGCTCAAATATCGTTATAGAATATGGTCCTAGCTCTAGGAATTGTACAAAAAGTGAAACTCTGTCATCGATTGCGATAATCGATGCAAAATGTTTGGGATTGGTAAAGTGACATTTCAGTAGCTCTCGCCCATTTTAAAATTTTTGACAATCATTGTCGCGGGTAGAGTGTCGCTTTATCTAGCTAGGCCCTACGGTAACTTGTACTTTTGATAGACGATTAGGCAAGCGCCAGCCCTACAAACTCGTGTGTAATGATAATGAGCCTCCTCGCGTCTCTGTGCTCCGCGTGATCCGCGCTACACCAGTACACCACACTATGGACAATTGTCTGTTTGTTTGTCGTTCTGTTGATTGCTCTTTACGACTCATTATGTTCAGATTAGCCGCGCGGCCGCGTGCTTTGCTTTTGCTTCTAATCAATTACTATTCGGTTGAGTGGAAATTTATTGAAATTAGTGTCTTCATGTTGTTAAGATTTTGTCCAAGAGTGGTTGTTATTGGTTTACTTTGTAGTAGTTTATACTTTATTGTAGTTTTCAAGCGATTACAATCAAAAGGTACCTACAGTCAGTTATAAATTGTAATAAGCTGACCCATCTTTACATAAATCACTTTTGCAAAGGTGGGTCAACTAATTGCTATATCTGACTATACTTACATATTTATGTCTGAATGATTTTTCAGCAATTGCCGTACTCTTCGCTGAAAGAAGTTATAACTGACCTTCGTAACAAAAACCGTTGGAAAATGTTTAATTCATAAAGAACGATTTCTAGTGAAAGCTATTTATAATAATATTTGTATTAAGTACCATAAATGTCAAATTACGTCCATGAAGTTTTAATGGTCATGATTTACCTAGTGGATTTGATGATCCTGCGTTTTGTTAACTTGAAATAAATAAAAATGCTTTACAAAACCGTCACCCAGCTGTTGAAAGTGCCTCGCATATAAATTCGCTATTCCAGCTCTGACCTAGGCTTGATTGTTGTGCATCCTAGATCTAAATATGGAATATAAACGTCTGAATCATGCTGCTGTTACTCATTCATTCATAACGTCTTAATCTACACATGACACCACTGACGATGACGTCTAAAACTACAGCCACGTTAAGCGTCCGTGCACACTTGCACATCGCACTACTTTTTGTGCTACAAAAGACGCGCGCCTCGACATTGAAAGGTTGTGCAGAGGAGATATTGCTATTTATTTATATATAGTCTTATGAAGAATGCAATCGAAGACCTTATGTATTTTTAAACTGAATTTTTATACCTTCTCAGTCTTACACCTTCTTAAATACTAAGAAACGAATTTATTTCATAATTGCTATTCCTGGAAACAGTGTATTATCTGGGATTCAATTGCAGCAATAGTGCCGCGGTCTATCGATAACAATTTCGTAATTGAATTGGAACTTCTAAAGATTTACCCTTTACAAACATAAAAAAAACCATATATTAGCAAAGCAGACAAAGGCGAAGATTGTGGGACGAGCTCGACTACTACAGAAAAGACTGTCCCGGTCGCGGTATAGCAAAGAACAGAGATTTGTGGAAAAAGGAGAGGGAGGCCTTTGCCCAGCAGAGGGACAAAAGAATAGATTGTAAAGATTAAAAATGCAGACTTAATCACACCACTTCAACTTCAACTTCAACTGTTGCTTTTACGGTAAACGCACATCTGTTCTTACAAAAACGTCGCATCGTGTGCATAGGTCTTAACAGTGGTTTCTCGGATAGTTCATCTCGCAAACAATTGCGGTGCTTCTCTCTCAAGGAGATTAACCACTTAGCAGATAATCCGCGGCCCAATTGTGGCTTAACTGGCAATATTGGCGAATGGCGCTATCATTGGCGCGAGCTTCCAGCAATTAGCGGCTTCTTCCGTCTGCACCATTCAGCTGATAAATGGATGATAGATTGTCTGCGAGATACGCCGGCCGAGTCAAGTGGACGAATTCATTAAAGATAAACGTAGGAAAAACATTTGGTCTGTATTTTTCTGAGGTATTGTAAGGTTCTTTGGTTAATTAATAGGCTATCTCCTTTACACCTCTGCGCGCCGTGTGTAATAAAATTTGGGTTTTCGATTATTATAATATATGATCGTAGTGCTTGACTTCATATCACTTATTAATCAGTAAACCAAATTTGACCCGAAATGGTGATTTTCAGAAAAGCGCCCCTGTGTATTCTGGTTACCAAGAGTTACAACGGTTGGCTTTTCTCAAAAAGCATACTGCAAGCAAAGAGTGGTCACTGTTCTTAGGTATAGCATTTGGCTTGTTTACGTTTTGCTTAAAGATTCAACTATCTTGGATCGGCAACAAAATTCATTAGGTACTAGAAAAGAACAGCGAAGGAGTGTCCCAAAGAAAAACGTACATTTCATAGATTCAATCTGGGCTTCAGGAGACAGAACTGACTTGGGACGATAGACTCAAAGAAACTGAAAATATCTTCTTTCTTTCGTTTTTCTAAAAGTGGCAGTTCACTTAGCGTATATTTTGTATTAATATTCGACTTACTTGTTCGATAAAACTGAAGTTTATCTCGATGACTTAGGGTATATTTTCTATAATCCAAGTGACGCAAATATTTTGACAAATACGCCAAGTGAACTGCCAGCATAAAGACGTAACAATAGTCGGATGTCTACGGACGCCATAATCGGTTACATAATGATCGTAACCGAAGCGAATTAGTTTCCGATCGGTATCGCTGACTCATCGCCTCGCACGTTGACCTCTCTGGGAACTAATAGTGCTCCAATAGTTCGTTGGAACTTTCTGCTGATGCTGTGTGTTAGTTTGTTGCATAAACGTAGATAAACGTAACATAAAAGTAAATTTCGCCTGCGAGAATGCCGGAAATTATACCAAGAGAATATACTCCTAAGCTAAAAAATAACCTATATGCTACTTCAGAGTATAATTTGATTGAGTAACAAAAATCTATCCAAAGTTTCGCATATAAAATACAAGATGCCACTGCGTGAATTACTGATTGGAGAGACCCTTCATTATCAAACCTAAAAATTGTGAAAAAAATTATAAAATAAAAAAAACGTTATGAAATAAAAGAAAATTCATAATGCCAACGAAAGAAAAGCCATTGACAAAATACAGTTTCACAATTCCATTGTTATCATTGTGCGACTATTGAACTCGATCGAATTCCTCGAGTTCGTCTGAACGGTGACAAAGTGAGCTTGTCGAATCAGCTGTTTACTATAGAGGAGTTCGCCGTGACCACGTGACTACGCGTGGGTACCACGGAGAGGCGGCACTGCGGTGAGGCAATGCAGACTAGTCCGATTAGATCCATCAAGATAACGTGTGTAAAAAGCATGAAGTAAGTTACTATTGTTTTAAAAATAGCAGCGCGAACCAAAATCATAGTTACGAGCAACTCCATCTGCATCGCAAAGCTTAATTTACCTTTAATGTGATTATTAGCTAAGCATTCGTTTGTTATCTCAATTACCAGTTCCACTATAATTTAGTCATCAAGCGCGAGCCCACACTGAAGTACAGTGTCGGTAGCTGTGGTATATAGTATCTGTATGTATCTACAATGTATTAGTGTGGTTCTAGGTAACGGTGGATGTGTAGTGGGCGATCAATTTATACCGCCGCGCTGACTTACCGCCGCCGTGTGACGTGTCGCTCGTAAGGATATCTGACTGCCAGAGATATAGTACACTGATGACTTTAGTCTATCAGTAGGGTTGGGCAGTGTCGCTGTGGCCCTGGAACGCAAAGGGCATTTGGAGGAACATGGATGGGTTTTAGTCAGTAAGAGTCTGACACTCCCTTCCGCTCCACCCAGAGTAGAAGGAGTCATTTGACGATTGATTACCCATCCTTAAAAAAAATAGGGTGAGACAGTGTGTTGATCGATGTGAAGTGACTTACTGCCACCGTGCGATGTGTCGCTCGTTAGGGGCACATCTGAATGTAGTCAACAAGGTGGACAGTGTGTTAACATTATGTATAAGTGGATTGGGTATGCATTTTTTAAAAGGAATCACTAGAACATTTTTTACCAGGAAGTTATTAACTCGCATTTCAGTCTCATCTGATGGGAAGCGTATGGAGCACGCTTGCCTAAAAGTAACCTATACTCTCCTATATTCTCTTTACTTCTATAAGTCAAGAGAGGTCTATACCCCAGGTAACAGCAAGCAGGCTGGATAACAGCAAAGATCTTTGGACGAAGATGATAAGATGTGCTGCATCCATAATAAAGAAGATTGTATTGTATGTAGGCAATAGGCATAGAACTGTAGCATAGAACAAGTCATAATCATAACAGTTAAGTTTAATAACACAGTGGATGGGGTCGGGAAGTTCTAGAGTGGCAACCGTGTACCCGAAGACGCAGTGTTGGAAGACCATTCACAAGGTCGACCGATGACCTGTGGAGGCCGCGGGAATCTGCTGCATGCGAGACGCACAGGAGCGGTCAATGTGGCGACACTTGGGGAGGCCTATGTCCAGCAATGGACGCCTTTCGAATGAAATAATGATGATGAAGTTTAATAGTATAAAGATTCATCGTTAATTCGTTACCTATTTCAAACAAGAAACGTTCGTTCATATTCGAGATATTGTAAATTCCAATTCCGTGGCGTTCGTTACCGCGTGTTTTACCACCGGCTGTCAGACTTTACCGCCGGTTGTTACACTTTACCGCCGGTTGTTACCGCTGGCCGCCCGGGAGCGATCGTTATCCGTGACGTCGATCAATCTGTTCCATCTTGAGTATTTCAGTGTCGAATGTTATTTATTGTGACATTCAATACGGTGATGTAAAAACTGAGACAGTTGCATGCCATATTTGCTTTAACAGAAAAGACAAGAAAAGTGTAAATGTCTAAGAAATAGTAAGCCATTATTTATTTTAAAAGGGTTTTCTTTTTACAGAAAAGAAAGAAAAGTTCGTCCCGAAAGGTTTCAGTCTTTTTCCACTAAGTAAGTATAAGCGGATTCTTCTTTAATGTTTAAATCCTCATGATCCCGCTCACCTGCTCTTGACCTCGATCTCTACAAGCAGTCACAGGAATAACACACGAACTGAATAATGGCCACTGCACTCATCATTAGGAACAACTTTTATTATGGGACCAACACTGCAATAAAATCAGCCGTTTAGTACATTTGTCAAGTTATGCAAACATAAGTAAATGTGTGAGGCGTTGATTTCTTTTTCGCCATTTCAGGGTTTGTCCTACACTAAAAGTTGTTTATGTAATGTAAATAAGTATAATTACGCTTTTTCAGGTTATTAGTTATTTTCGCGTTATTGCTGTTGCATAATGTAACTGTATAGTAGGCTAAATATAACTGGTACGTTATTTTAATTCATTAGTCTTCTGAGCTCTTAAAAACCCATATTTCCCATGTAGAGCAACTTACCCACTATGGTTGGTAAGTTGCTCTCCTCAACATTATTCCAGTACACACTCCGTCTAAAGAACAACAGCCTAATGTTTGCGTCTACTTTCCATACTCCACAACAGAGCATATTCACCCGCTCAGTTTCCGAGTCCGCACAGAACAAACGGGAAAGTTATCCAGAACAAGCAGACATTACCATACGCACAGTCATGAATGCCTGGTACCTGCTGCCTTAGAATATAATATGTATGTGGTTCAGAGCACTCCTTCACTATTTTATGATTATCCTGGTTCAAGGCGGTTAGGTATATCCGTCCATGTTAATGTTGTGTCTTGACTGTTGGTATGTGTTGGAATCGCTAAACCTTTTTGATGATTCCGGGCGTAGAAGATGCATATTTTGGTAGGTACTTTAATTTGGTTCTTGATGAAACCCAACAAGCCCCGATTTATCATAATAATTTCAGATGAAAGACACATCCACCAGACTGCTAAGAAATATTGAATACTAAAACTGTTGGCAAAGGTACACTGCACTCTGCCAAGTTTGAATCGTAAATCTACAAAATTCAAAGAATAAACAGAATACGGAAATATGACATACTATGTCTAGATTTAAAAAGAGACTTCCATACAATATACAAGTAATTGTGGAGCCGAACCTATGCCAACACCAGAAGTGCCGTATTTACAATTGCCTTCACGGATCACGGAAATCAGTAAACACCGCAGCACGTGGTCACTTTCCTCGAGCTCTATATTTATCGCCGCGCGCTTTCTTCGACCACCGCTGAAAGTACGCTAAACCGCACACTTGAACCGTAAAAGCCGCCCTTATTGCTATGAAATACAGACGATGTCAAAGTCAAATGTTAACGTGGACGTGCCGTTGACTGTACAGCGCTATGCTCTCGATATAATAGTCCTGAACTGAACAGTAATGCGTGACTGCTGACTGCTGACCTAATGAGCTTACTGCGAACCGTATGGTTGAAATGAGGACAAAATTATTGTGTCCGCATTTTCGTCCTGTATTGTCGGTTGCAGATGGCTGAACTAGGGAAGAACATAGTCCAGAATATTTCTTCTCTATCTCTAAATATATAATCAAACGTAGAATTCCGCCCTATATAAATAAGTAGTATCAAACAAAGTCGTTGTCTACCTATGTATGTCATCCATCAGCTTACTATTTCTAAACCACTGAACGGTTGTCACTAATATAAAGAGTGATAAGCGAGGAAGGTTTTTGTATACAGCTGGCACCCGTGCGAAGCTGGACTGAGTTGCTAGTCCTACTAATATTATAAAGGTGAAAGTTTGTATGTTTGTATGTTTGTATGTTTGTATGTTTGTGTAACAATCAGGCAAAAACGGCTGAAGGGATTTGGATGAAATTTGGCACACATGTAGTCCATAACCGGGAATAAAAAATAGGCAACTTTTTATCCCGGTAAGTAGCATGGATTAATGGAGACTAAAGAGGAAGTGGAAATTAAGAGCCGCTGCTGCCTTAGTACTTCAGATGCACAAGTACCAGGAGACCAGAAACATGTCATAGTATTTTTTGGGCGGGTTAGGGTAAGTGTAGGGTAAATGTAGGGTAGGTGTAGGGTAGGTGTAGGATAGGTGTAGGGTAGGTATAGGGTAGGTGTAGGGTAAGTGTAGGGTAAGTGTAGGGTAAGTGTAGGGTAAATGTAGGGTAGGTGTAGGGTAGGTGTAGGGTAGGTTTAGGGTAGGTGTAGGGTAGGTGTAGGTAGGTGTAGGGTAGGTGTAGTTACAATACAAATCAAAAACCTCCCTATTTCCGATATTTTCACGCGGGCGAAGCCGCTGGTAGAAGCTAGTATTCTTATAAAATTGTCTTACACCATTTTGTGTGATGGTTTAATGAAACTGCTGCTGTACTGTGAGAGATTAAATCTGTATAATAGCGTAAGAATATACCCTTGGTAAGACTGGTAATCAAACTATACATAGATAGAGACACCTAATATTGTTTTAAAATTAAATCTGTTATTATCTACCTGCTATAATAATTTTAAACCACGAGCTATTTATGAATGGAAAGTTGCGCGTCGACCTCGCATTGTAACATTTGTAACGCAACGACTAAAACCTATATAAAACTATACAAGCCATGTTTTTTGACCGGTAGTCTAGAATTTCCTCGACTCTCAAAGAGTCTTCCAACTAACTTTGCAACTCCTGTCCTTAGCTGTCATCCTAATTTCAGACATGACGCCCATGACAGTCACATCACCCCAACAAATCCTGAGGATATCCCTCCAGCAAGAATCTAAATAGACGGATTGCAGTTGCTATAATTATGTATATTATTATGTAGGTATCATAGTCTTTGGTAGGTATGGATTTAGAGCAGTTTGAAAGACACACGCGACATAACACGCGTGACGTCACTATGATGGTACAATTTTTCCAGCGACGTGACGTCAGGCGTGTCTTCAACACACTGTACCGCCTTTATTTTTTCTTTAAGTACGTGAAAAAAGAAAAAATACGTGTCCACTATTTTTTGGAAATATGTATATTTGACGGACTAATTATATTTTTTCAGTAAAATACCCTACTAAGTCAACAGCACCAATACTGCAGTTTTCAAGCTGCCATCCAGACCATCCAGTTCAAATGCTGTTTGTCTCATAATAAGACCTAAGCCAATCGAGACATAACTGTACTCTGAGACGAAACACAAGTACCAGGCTGACATAAATCTGAAGATAGTGCGTTGTAAAGTCCCTCGAATTACTGGAGAGTAGTAAAACTAAGTTTAGTTGTTCCAGTCCGAGCGTATGGAAGTACTAGGACCGCATAAACAGATATAGATAGATATCTCGAAACGAAACACAATGAAATGGTGATTTGCTTGGGCACGTCTTGGAATTTAAGGTTGGCGCCTTACAGTGTTCGAATGAAATTAATAAACAATAATTATTTGAGCCAGGTGCCAAGTTAACGCGTACGGGTAGGTTTCATATTACGAAATAAACTCGTTTATTTGTGTTTAAAACTCGCAATTCGCATACTTTATCTGTAATCTTCTGTATCCTGTATCCTCAGACCAACAAAAAAAGGTAGACAGCGCACCGCGAACATCAAAAGTGAAGCCACCAAACCGTGCTCCTTCAAGTAAATACACAAGCTCACTCACACACCTACACTAAAACCATGCTCATCGCTCTTAGTACGTCACGAGCCGTCGTCTAGAAAACATTTATAGAAAACTATAATTATGCCTTCCTGTGTAGTAACAATTTGTAAAAACAATAGCAAAACACATAATAAGTCTCACGGAATTACTTTTCACTTGTAAGTACTTGAAATAACATCGTTTTTATTATAAATTAACTATGAATTTTAGGTTACTTGGAACAAAAACGTCAACAAACGAAAGCAGTGACATTAAGTGTGAGGGTTGCCATAATACGATTTAATATTTCCCCATTCGATTAAACAATATATGATTTCTTTCTTCGAGTTATATTCCTATTTTCTTTTTTTTTAATGTATAAAATATTTTAGATTTGAAGTTTTTCAACAAATTTACGAGAAAACAGTACAATAGGTAATGAAAAAAACTTTTTGTTTTTAGATAGTCGGAAAGTCGCAACAATCTTTGACGTTTGTAGTATGAAAATAGCGCGAATTTGCAAATGGAACTACATCTTTCGTCTTATTTTCTCTTTAGTATTAAATTGAGACGAACGTATTGTGCAAAAGCGCTTCCAAGTAGGTTCAATCATTGAGCTTATATTTTATTCTAGTACTTATTTAAACTCCTATAAATAAATTTAAAAAAAGACTGTAAAGGATACGTACGGCGCTATTCAACGGAGTATGCGGTAAAATATGTACTTAGGTGAGAGTACCTATTTTACCGCACATTCCATTGTATGGTGCGTTAGATTTAACTTTCGAATAATGTATACAGTCTTCGTAAATGCATTTTTTTGAGCAAATGTGTTGAAAAAGACTTTATTTATTCATGATAAATAATATTTCTTTTGTAAGCATGATAAACATAACATTTACACGTCATTGTTCTATTGTTATGGTGGTCTTTTTTAATTTATTAAAGTTGATTAAAGATATAATTACCTATTTTATTTTAAAACAATTTACATAATGACTTACGCTTGTTACGCTTCGACAACCTTTTATAACTTAACTTACTTAATTGAATGTAGGTATGTGTGATGTAAAATTTGTTTTTTAGGTATAGATCTTTCTAAAAAATTAAGTTACAATACCATACTCAACAATATCTTACTTTTGCTGACTTGCACAACATTAGCTTACCCATAAAGTATTGTTTCCCAAGTTATAGGGAAAAAAAATTAAAAATGGCAACCCTTCGAGACACACATAGATAAAAAGATGGCTTCATCTTTGATGTTCGCAGTGCGCCGTCTACCTTTTTTTGTTGGTCTGAGCCTGTATCTTTGTTTGTTTTGTTGTAAGGAAAACTCCACTGTAAGCTGTTTCATTTCAAATTAGCCGTATCGATAATTTAAAACTCGTCCAGGAACAATACAGTCACGGCTACCCACGGAGGTCTAATCCGTGTAATGTGATAATTGTCGATCACTCAACAGGCGTGTCCAATGGTATCACCTTCCAGCCAGACACACAGACACACAGACAGACAGACACGCGGACGTACAGACGATTAGTCAGGTTTTTGTGTCCCTGGCGGGTTCTAGAACGTCGTGTTATGTTCGCGTGTGTTCGAATTGAATTCAGCGCGTCTAACTCAACAAAACTACCTTGGATAAAGTAGCTACTAATAATATATACGAGTACATACGTACAGAGAAACTGAAGTAAGAAATTAAGTAGATGTTCAGATTCTAAATCTTTAGACAGAGAAGCAGCTGTTTTCGAGATCTAAAGTTACAGGTATGTCCTAGTCGTACTTATTTTGAAGGGCTTCAAAAAGCAAGAGGCCCTGATGTCCAATCTTACTAATCTGTGAATAACGTTCGCATTCGCACTGCAGTCGCCATCCGGCGCTCTGATCTCATCTATCTAACATCTTTCAATAAACAACTAGTAAAGACAACCACCGATGCCCGCAAGTTTATAAGAAATCGTTAAAAAATCTTTACCATAAAGTTTTGTTTCATAAGCACAAACAAAGATACATCGTCAGCAAAATAGCTGTAACCTTTTAAATTATTGCATCACAACAATCGCCTGTGATTTATCACCAGACCTCTAATGCATATGTCTAGATATACTATAATAGTCTAGACTACCAGAGTTTCCTATATGATTAGCTTCGAATGCCGGCGGCGCTTCGGGAGTGTAACGCGAGATGTCTGAATCACAGCCCGCGTGTAATTATAAGCTGAGTGGTGATGTGTGCGGTGTAAGCTGACAGAGGAGAGCGGGCAGTTGCTTCTTAGTCACTGTTCGCATGTTCCTCAAAACTCTAAATATTTTTAAATCCTTAAAGTCGTTGAGGTGGACAAACATTATACTCCCTCTGAGGCAGTTAGGTCTAAAGTTGAAGCTTTGATGTTTGAGGGTTTCGAAATAAAAATCTTTGTGAATGCTCGAACTTAGGCAAGGCATCCTGGATTATTTTCCCCTGAAAGAGAAAGCAAGTCGTCTTTGTTGATATTACACGCTTAGTTATTTTGTGTTTTATCAGTCGATAATTAGTTAGTTTTTTTATAAATGAAATATAGTCCTTATGCCACATACACATCACCATGTGATCAGAAAGCTTCTTCCTTGCATCACCTCTAAATTGATTCTCAATCCCTTCGATATCATACACAAACATAAATCATACAAAAACTGACAGTATCGTTGAGCTAATCCTCTCGCTGTTTGTGGCCACACCGCGTTCATGTGGCCCGACGCCTAATGCTAAACTTACCTGTTGCTAATAATATAAGACTAATTGCATCGATAATTTGCTCGTAAGCATGCTTCTAATATGATAATGCAATTTTAATAATTACTTTATTTATTGTTATTTCATCGGAATGCTAATAAAGTGGGCTGAGTTAGGTACAGTGAGGTCGCGTAAGACTATTTATTATTATAGCATATTATTTACATAGTTAGTTTTATTAGTGTATGTAGGTAAATGTTATCATTTATTCGGTCTATAACTCGGTGGTTATTGGTTTCTTGTCCAATGCATAATAGTAAAATGTCTGCCAACATTGTACGACGCATGTATTAAAGTGCGAATTACTTGGGAGATAAATAATATAAATTTATATGTCGCGGAGTGAATTGAACGCCGATGACTAGGCAAACATACAGGGTAAGGAGGTTTATCAAGGAGACATTTATATAATAGGTAGGTTTAATAATGGTGGAAGCTTATTATGATAATTGTAAAATGCTTAATGTTCGACAACAAACCAGTGGCATCAACAACAGAGATCTGCATGTGTCTCGGTGGGCGCAGTAATGTTATAACGGTTATGGTCAAACTGGAGTTTATCTATTGCAATTCTATAGGCTACTTTTCCATTGCGAAAATGTATAATTCGTCTGGGATTGGCCACGGGAGCCAGGACACGGTATAAGCTGGTTCAAAAATATGCAAAACAGTTGACGACAAACCAAGGTATCATCACCAGGGGGCCTACCACAACCTCTTAAAACAATATTACTTTAATATTACTTTGCGTTCCGCTCTGTTGGATTTTCAACGCTCGGATCAGCGCCGAGAGTTGAAAATGCAACAACAGAAATTACAAAGTAATATTAAAATAATATTGTTTTAAGAGGTTGTGGTAGGCCTCCTGCACCTACAATAGTACTGATTTTTGCGCATTGGTTGGCACGCCAGTATTTAAGTAACAAGTGGATCATGTAGAGCTATATTTACAGGCACTTGGACATTCCGTCGTTGTTCACAAATAGGGGGTCAGAGCCCATTCGTCCCCTAAAATTCTTCCCCCAGCATAAAAGTTGTAGATTCGGCCCCTATATAGGTGCCCATTGGTCTCCTGGTAGGGGACCAATTAATATTTTAATAAAAAATATTATTTTTAAGGTACCCATTCGTCCCCTCTAATATATATACAATATAAGTTAAAGATTTGGCACCTATTCAGGTGCCTATTGGTCCCCTGAGATAAAATTAGCTATATTTTACATAAGAAACGGTTAACATAGTACACTTGTGAACAGTTTATTAACGGAATTAATTTAATAAATCATAACAGATCATTGAAAAAAGAGCTATGATGAATGATAATCCGTCATGATAATAATATAACCTGTCGAGGCTTACGATGTAAAATTGTCTCACTACGAATGGCTTGTTAAAAAAATTGGTAAGTAGGTACTCTCCAGATGTGCGCGGGGTGTGGAATGCCGAAGCGGGAGGGGTAATCTTAGCCAGAGTATCTGCGCGCGAGCAAATAATTTTTTGATTTTAGTCATTTTTTGTTATTGTAGTTATAGTTTGTTAGATTTAAGTTATTATGATTTTGCATGTAGTTGGTAAATATACAAAAAATACGGTGATTTTAGCCAGTTTTTATGTAGGTACTTCTAGTTACAATTTATTAGATTTAAGTTATTACGATTTTGCATGTAGTTGGTTAATATACAAAAAAAAATGTATGTTGATTTATCTAGTCTTCAATAATTACCGTGATTTTAGTATTTTTTTGTACTGTTATAATTTTTTTTAATTTAAGTTATTATGATTTTGCATGTATGTAGTTGGTAAATATACAAAAAAATAAGATTTTTGCATATTTTATATATAATGTTGATTTATATGATGGTCAATCAAGGCTGAATTTTGTAAAAGAGTTGTATTTTGTTAGTTTCTAGGACATTGTGATTTTGTATGTGTTAATCTTATTTGAAATAAACATGATATCTACCGAATTACTATATTTTTTATTTTAGCCTTTTCTGCGCGACTGTACCAGGACTACCAAGCTGCAATATACACATATACATGTACTTATATTAGAAGAATGAATAAAAATAAATATTCTTCAGGGGACGAATGGGCCCCTCAAAAGTTCCAGGGGACGAGTGGGCACAGGGTGCGAATCTTAGGGGACGAATGGGCTCTGACCCCAAATAGGTACGGTCAACGAGCGATAATGTCAAGCAATTCGATAAGTTTGACTGCGTTTTTTACACACGGTAATTTCTTTCATACTTTCAAGTCCTGAATCTTGGAAACGAATGAACCGTTTTTATGGAACATAACTAGGTTTAAAAAGTCAGTTAAAACTTTTGTCTAAAAAGAGTTGACAGAGAAAGGGGAAGTTTTTTCACTTTCTATCGAAACCTTAGAATAATTACTCCCGTTGTGTCTAAACTGTTCGCGACGAGTCAACTGTCTGATGGTGCTTTACTGTATCATTGACAGACACTTTATTGTTTGAAATAACCATTCGATAATCGTATCGTAATGTAATCGCAATTGACTCTAGTCTAGGTCAGAGGTGACAGAAATAAAGTCGACGATGGAGTGAGCTTACCCAGAGGAAGCCGGTTTACTCTAACTTTGAAGAGATTAGGGTTGAATGCGTTCGGAAACACAGACCACACACAGACGCAGGCAGAGAGTTCCACTCCTTAGCTGTACGCATTGGTTAAAGACGTTTGGAAACGCTTAGTGCAAATTGATGGAATTGTGACATGTTAGCTTGTAGTGCATCTAGATATCCGATGGTAGAAGGGGGCCGGTGAGATGAGGTCGTGGAGTT
This sequence comes from Melanchra persicariae, assembly GCA_947386135.1. Lineage (NCBI taxonomy): Eukaryota > Metazoa > Arthropoda > Insecta > Lepidoptera > Noctuidae > Melanchra > Melanchra persicariae. The sequence goes on along the minus strand of OX376667.1, from coordinate 16,994,369 downwards.
CTTGAGCATACTCACCGAAGTACAATCAATGAGCCTCTGTTCTGCGTTTCACCGAGGCAAGCGCGCTAAGTTTGTATTTAGCTGAGCCATCCCAGAGGTGGCTGCAATACTCAAGGATCGGGCTTGTGTGTTGTGTCTTTTGTTTTAAAGAGTCACTTGACCGGCGCAGAAACGCGACGCCGCGCTATGATAGTCGTCTCGTGCGTACTCACCCTTAGGCTACAACCATGCTACAACACATTAACCCTGGATGTATCCAGCATCTCTATGTGATAATTATAAGCAAACAGCCGCGAGCCTTATAAAGATATCTCTATTAATAACGTCGCTGCAAGCAGTTTTTAAATGACGCAAAAACTGAGACACTGCTGAAAATATTATTAGTGAGAAGAGCCAAGTTCTTTTAAATAATATTGAGTTTTAGGCAGAAAATGTGTTTGATTTTTTTTAAAGCTTTTCTTTGATATCAGGTTTAAACAAACTTATTAGACCTATCGCAAGTCTGAATCCTTAGGAAAGAGTCCTCGGTTTATGTCACACGCCTGGCAAAGTACTATTTTCATTTTCCTTGAAGAGTTTTTCCGAGGCAGTTTAGTCCATATTTGTGCCGGATTTACGGCAGCAGTCTTATTCTTTCTAACATGGTTTCTTCACTTCTACATAAAGCCTTTTTTTCTGAAAAATCCAGGGCGTTGTTATTTTGTTAGCTACAGTAAGTCGTTTAAGAACTTGGCCATCCACTACCGTGCACACAGATCCAGTTCTATAAACAAAGTGTAGTCTATGATACACGACAGTTCGTATGATTTATGTCAGAGCCATCGCGATTCGAGGAAAAACATGAAATGTCAGGTTATATTGAGAGCATGATAACTTGTACGAGACAGAGTGTAATATACACTAGCTTTTATAATAGAATCGTTTAATAGTTGGATGTCAGTTTGGCATATTAATTTTTAACGAAAAATTGATAATAGTAAATGGTATGATTTAATTTATGATTGTTTTATTAGAATACTGGGCCTATGCACACGAAAATGACAGGCATGCATGAATGTTCTGTATCTCTTTATATCTAATATCTTAGAAGTAAACAAAGAAAATATTTGTTATTAGTTTTCGCCTTTCGTTTTACAGATTTTACGTAAGAAATATCCTAGTTCATAACCGTCTCCAGCGACGCACGCATCTCTGCACTAAATCGGTTCCTAGATTTAGCCATGAAAGTGTAATACACAAACAAACTCGCTTTCGCATTTATTATACGACGTGCAACAGAATAAACGTAATCCCTCTTAAGGGGATTAAGACAATACACTGAAATCGCGAAAAAAAGTCGACTGCTTCATACATTTCTGTGCGCGTAACTCGACAAAATGTACCTGAACAACCGGTTGTTTTTTCGCGATTTCGGGTTTGGTCCCATAGTAAAAGTTGTCTATAAGGATGAGTACAATAACTCCTTAAGAGGTATTGCATTCATTCTGTTACACGTTTTAATGGTAACCAAGAGAAGAGATTGCGATCGAAATCACTTCAGAACATGTAGAATTAATCAAAACTTATTCAACTTGCATATTAAGATATTCCTCCATCCAATTACTGCACATTAGTATAAACAAGCGAGGATCACTGACTAGATACAATCAGCTTGCGCCCCGCGTCGCCGTCGCTACAAGCTGGTTACATCGCTTCAGATATTATCTCATTGCTAATTCACTGTTATATCACTCGTATAGCGCCACTAATTGACCTAATATCAACACTGTATATTACAGTCGTTACTTTAATGAGGCTCATACGTCTTGGTTATGTGTCTTTTGAAATAGGCCTAGTATGAGGCGTAGTTCTCATCTCTTTTTTTTTGTTAGCCCACTTTTGTGTCCCACTCCTGGGCAAAGGCCTCCCCCTTCTCCTTCCAAACCTCTCTGTCTTGGGCGATCTCTGGCCAAGCTTTCCCCGCAAACATGATGAGATCGTCACACCACCTTCGCCGCGGTCGACCTCGAAGACGACGTCCTTCCTCAGGCGTCCAGTGAGTGACGATCCTCGCCCACCTCTCCGAGTGCATTCGTGCGACATGGCCAGCCCACTCCCACTTTAGCCTAGCTGTTTTTTCCTCAACATCTATAACTTTAGTTAGGGAATGCAGGGTAGTGTTTCTAACGCGATCTGTTCGCTTAACACCTATAATGCTGCGCTCCATAGCCCGTTGACAAAACTTGAGCCTGGACTTTTGTTGTTCAGTAAGTGACCAACTTTGTGCACCGTAAGTTAGGACGGCTTAACTTAAATATCTTAAATAAATAATAATAGAAAAAGTGTAATCGTCTTCCGAGTACCATCTCTATACCATATTTCATCAGAATCAGTTCAGAGCTTTGGGCGTGAAAGTGCTGCAGTCACTATCGCTTTTAAATATTTCTTAGGATTTAGTGCGATGATGGGTGCAATTTTTACATTAAACTATTCAGAGCGATGCAGGCCTGTTTGTGTCTAAGGACGATTATAGAACGATGCAGTTATAAGTTTCTATATTTATCTCACAGATTTCAAGCTAATCTCGACTGGAATCTAGTTTTAAATTGATAATCAGACTGAGCTTGCTTCTAAACTACGGCCTTACTATTTCATTGATGAAGTGAAGGTCAAAAATAATGTTGTGCTATTGTTTGTTTAAGCTTCGAAAGATTTGCAAAGACGGATTAGTACTGGACACCTCTTAAGGTGAACTTGAACCCATCACTGAACCGATTTTGATGAATTTTAGTACAGAGATAGGTGAGCCCCTGGAGACGGATATATTATTTTAAAACTATCACGCGAGCAAGCCACAGGCAAAAGCTATTATAAGTACCTAGGGGAGAGGAAGATCTTGCATGCCTACATGACTGGCATCTACACGAATATCATTATCAAAATTCAATACACGCAGTTAAGTTTTTTATCTAACAATAGATAACTCCTCTACGATCTAAAACAAATTATAACTCTATCGTTCAACTGTGAGCAAAGGCAATAATGAACTTGTCAAAATCCGATCCACATCCGATGAATTCAAATAAAAGATAGCAATTACGTGTCTACTGGTTCCTAAGGAAAAAAAACAGACTTTATGGATCTGTCAGGTGTTCAGATTGGATAGTTATTACATTAATAAATGTGTGATTGACGAGTATCGAGCAGGCGCAGGTTAGAATATAACGAGCGCTCGTAAAAACTAATAAATAATGATTTATGTGCGAGAACTTGGCTGACACACTATCATTACTAGTTTTTGGATTGTCTGTATTTGTACAGGGAATACATAATTATGTAACTATAGATTTTTTTTTAATACTAGCTAACGGTTTCGCTCACGTGCATGTCGAAAAATATGCCAAGCGAACATACCCCTGCAGTGCGATTCTGAAAACATTTCGAAGTGAACACTTGGGCGGGGTGCACAACTGTCAAACCATACAAATAAGATGGAATTACCGCTCACTTGCCGTTCACTCCACCTAGGTGTACACGGTGAGATGTCGACAGAATCGACCGGCTGGTCCACTAGCAACACTAATCACTTAATGCATTAAAACACTCAACGCACTTAAAACATCAACATCTCATAACTAACAGTAAAATAGAACAATATTAATTTAAAGTCATTTAGCGCTAAATATTATAGGTACCTAAGTGATTTGTAGTGTTAGTGGGCCGTAATGCATACAGAAATCTGAATTAAAACGAGTAATATTTCCAAAGCAGTGAGTCAAGCGTTGGCAAGGTGCTCTTCAATATTAGATACATCTCATTTTAATATGTTTTAGACAGTTTGGCACTTCTGCAGAAGCCATTAAGTTTACCTTTGGCTATTAAAATGCCGAAGGTTATGGTCTACGTATCATGTTTAGTGCCAATTTGAGGACCACAAACATTTTACTGGTTTCTAATTGGTCGTATTATTAATGGGCGAAAATTCAAGGTTGGACGGGCATAATTAAATGAACGAATTTTTTTGTAATATAAATAACTGGCGATAAGTTTGCTCGCACAACGGCAAATGCCAAAAAGTTTTGGAGTGGCGACCGCGTGCCTGAAGGCTCAGCGTTACCTATAGGTTGACCGATGACCTAACCTGGATTTTTAACGTATAACGTCAAATTTATGACACATTTCTCATACAAAAACTGTCAAAGTTGTCAAATATTCGATCAATGACCGGTCATTGAGACACAATTGCAATAGCAGACTCGACCCCCTGGTGATGACCGATGACCAGTCAACGTGGTGATACTTGGGCGAACCTTTTGTCCAGCAGGACTGGATGTCTTTGGACAAAATGCTGATGGATGTCCATACTAGCTTCTGCAAGGGGCTTCGCCCGCGTGAATGACGGAAATTGTGCCAAGGGAACATACTCCCGGAATAAAAAGCCTAATGCTATTCCAGACTATACTTTACCTCTGTGCCTAATTTTATCTTGATCCGTTGAGCCGGTCCGATGTTATTGTTGTAATGTTATTGAGTAACAAACATCCATCCAAACTTTCGCATTTATCCTTTGCGTCTCGTATGTATCGCGTAAAGAGTATCCTATGACCTTCTCCATTATCTGCCAAATTTGACATGACGATCCGTTCAGCGTTTTAGGCGAAGTGAGCAGGTTTGTTTGTTTGGTAGCGTAACAAACAAACAAACCTGCTCACTTTCGCATTTATAATAATAGTTAGGATACAGAATGTTCTAGAAGTGCGTGGTAATATTTAAGAGTGACGTTGTGTGAAAAAAAAAAATGTTGTTTTTTTCAAAAAATCGATCACCAAAAACGACTAAAATGTTCCAAAGAAATGACTTTTCAAGCAGTTTGATGCAGTTGGTGACATCAAACCTATGGTTGAACTAAAATAAATGCCACTAACTGTTACAAACTGTTTGAAAAGTCGTTTGAAGTTGAATTTAAAAAAAGAAGGATTTTTTTTGTTTTGTTATTTTTTCCTTAATTTATATCAGAGCGCCAATTCTACTAACATAAGCAACGATTGCATTCGCATGTCAGTCGCAATCTGTCGAAAATGTATTAGATTGACATTGTATTACTTGAGACGCGAATTTCATGCGAACGTTGCTTAAAAATTTGTACAATTGGCACTCTGGTACCCAACATCACCCTTAAATACGACCACGAACTTGAACACCCTGTATAGTGTAGTAACGTAACATATAAGCATTCTGTAGATGGCCCTTACAACACCGCTTTTGGCTACCGTGAGAATTCCTGAATACCCTGCCCACTTGAGCAAACTAGCTGTTATTCACCAATAATAAGCTCGATTGTTATTATTTTCTTTGCCATGCCATCGTCCATATCACTTGAATGCTCGAATGTCAACATTCGCTGTTCATAATGACATATTTGACATATGTGTCATATGTATTTGGATATGTTTTTTGTGTGAATATTATTTTTTGTGATGAATCCAATATGTCTGGTAGTGTTACCGTTAATGTTACCGTTATAGAAACGTTTTGATTTGGTATTGATTCTATCGATCTCACTGTTGATTTGTAAGGTAGGTTTCAACGCTCTTGTTTGAAGTAGTTTTAATTATTTTGCAAAATTATAAAACCCACCCAAATATAATTATTAATTTGATCTCTTGTTTTAACTCTTCTCTCTTCACAGTATCGTTGCTAAATATCTAATTTATCTAGGTAGCTAAATATGTACTTATAACAAGAGGAAAACTTTTAGTGTTTATTCGTAGAGGTATTCTCTGGAAGTCCTTGCTCATTGCGTAATATTATTTTATTGTCGTACATAAATCGACATCATCGTGCTGAAAGCATAGTTCCCCTGCGATAACTCGCAAGAACGAAACCGCGACAAAGAGCTAGTGTAGCATTAATCTAGAGCACAGTTCGAACTAGTTAGTTTTCCAGCAGAAGCTACTCACTAGATACGTGCTGCTCATTCATTATCGTCAGCTGAACTCTCCATCACTGTTGGATTATCGTCAAATCTCTGAACGAACACGACTCAGTTGTCATAATTCAAGTCTCGATGGTTTCTAGTCATTGGAAATAAGTAGATCGTTGTGTGATCTGCGACTAGATTAGATGTTCAAGATAGCACAAAATGTAGGGCCCACTATTAATGTAGTAACATACAATATTTAATATTGTAAGTATATAATAATAAGTTGGTATGTGTAATCCTGGCTGCAGTTTCACTAGTATAGGGATTAGTAGTACTAAAGTTGTTATGTATGTACCTATATATGGGTACCTATATACCTATACATATATGGGTATTTTACAAATTAATCTAAAGGGCCTAGACCGTTTTTTTTATTAGTTATGGGTTTGCTCTTGATTCACTAGAAACAAATACTAGAATAAATGTCAGAGATGACAGAGACAAAGTCTACGATGGAGCGAGCTTACAGTTTGTGAAAAGTCAAAATTGATCAGGTGAATTTTCAGAATTTTGGACTTATACTGTAGTCATCGCGGACAGGATCTTATTTTGTCGGGGCCCTTAGGGTACATTCTACCAGCCTGCCGAGAGTCATGCCCCTGTAACATAGGACTAAAAAGAAGTTTGGATGCACTACGGGGTCACGCCTGTCTGATCCCTCGGAGCTTACAGGCGTGATGTGATGTCTCATTCAGTCGTAAGCGTGATTTCTCCCAAACATGATTTAGTAGGCTTAGCGTCAAGACAAGCCGTGAGTGTGCAAGCTGCCTAAACAGTTTGATTGGATTATGACAGAGTATCGCGCCGACGATGTGTTTACGACGCAGTTTCGTATTATTTACGACACGGCCTGCTCACTTCATTACAAAAAATATCGTTTATGGAAGCCATTATACATCAGACTCGTTTCCGATGCCATTTTTGTGATGTAAACGATTCTGAGCGGAACGTCGTTGGTTTAGATGCAATATATCTTTGTGTAGCTATTTTAATTTTATTGGATCGTAGGTGTCTCTCCACAGTTCGACAGGTAGAGTGCCCCGAGTGCTCACACACACCTGTGCTCTGGACAATTTAATGAATGCCCCCAATGCTGCAATAGACGCACCTAGCCATCTACTGGGCCCAAACCATCGACTCGAAAAGAAGAAGTTCGACAGTCTGCCTGTCACACGTGTTGTATAACGCATCTACAACACAATTTTAAATATAATTTAAAATATTTTGGCACATTTGAAATGTAATATTTAATGTTTGTATGCCACCTACTGTGGCAGGACACAGAGACCCATTAATCTTGTCATTGTTCCACCTTTATCACCTGTGTACACAAATAAACGTATTTGATATGATTTGAAACCATTAAGTTTTGAAGTTAGATGGGTCCGGAAAGACATTTTTCACACGATTTCCTTTTAGGACGCAGGTTTATAAGGATGGATTTTTTAAAACTTTCGTGTACGTCAGTTGCTTTAAGACCTAAATAAATAAGGTATGGAAAATTGTCCCAGGACAAAGCATAAATATTGAAGGTCTTTTAAGACTAGATGTAACTTGGGAATCAAATCTAGGACTTCGTGCTTAACAGTTGCGTTTGCGACGACTGCACCAACGATTAGTAAGTACAAGTTGTACAAGGCGCTTGATTTATCACTCGACTCGAACCAAGTGAGGTTCACTTAATAGTGTCTGACACGCGATTCATTCATTCATCAACCAATCAAATCAGGAGATTTACGTGTTAATGTGGCGAAAGCAGGCCCATTAGAACAGACAACTGTTTAGACACTTTCATAAAATATCTGCAACTGGCTGACAGCGGCTTTGCCCGCGTGAATGTAGGAAATTATCCCGTGGGGACATAATCCCGGGTTAGAAAGTAGCCTATGTGCTATTTCAGACTAATATCTATCTCTGTGCCAATTTCATCCAGATCTGTTCAGCCGTTTTGGCGTGATTGAGTAACAATCATACATCCATCCACCCTACCTTTCGCATTAATAACAGTATCTCCAATCTCCAATGGATGCCAAGTTTATTCGGTCAGCAATAACTTAGATAGCTTTTGGCTCGAAGTCAATAATACTCCATTATCTTGGATAATAATTATTTTGCTGAAACTGGGACATTGACCTTGTGTGCAGTCGATAGCACTGGAGTTACTATTTATGTCCCATACAACCTCAGGTGCCACAGAGTAATTAAAAAGACGGAGACTGAACCATTTGATTTGAGCTTTATCAAACAAGATTTTTCACTTACTGCTGGTTTAGTAGGGAGGGTAAACTTTTTATCGGACGTTTCAAATGTTTTTTTTTCGCTTTTGTATTGTCAAGGTCTGCCAATGACAGTGAAATAGATAAAGCTAGTTCTGCCGCGTTAATAAAATAAATAAATAAAAAAAAATAAAATAAAAAAAATAAAAATACTTTATTTCAGACCTTGATCCATATGATGTTAGTAGTACACACTGCTTATAAACTATGTTAGTAACAAAAGGAATAAGAGATTTTAAAATTAAAACTATCGTTCAGTTCATATATCTGCTGCATCCACCAGACACACCGGGTACATGTACATGGACACGTAACCAATGCGCCATAATGGTGCAGCACGGCTTATCACTAATGACCTTCAGGATGTCATTGCCGCTCCCACGCACTCTGCGCATCATGGAAGCAATCTTTTTACGTATGATGGTACTGAAACCATCAGTACGTGCATCTGCAAACATTCCTGATGCGCTACAGTAACGTGGGAGCCCCAACAACATCCTGAAAGTGTTATTATACTGAACCCGGAGGGCGTTGTATGCCCTCTGCGTATATCGAACCCACAGGGTGCACGTGTACAACGATTGACAGAACGCCTTAAAAAGAGTTATTTTTACTTCTGGTGTACAACGAGCAAACCTGCGGGCCAACATATTGCATCGGACAGCCAACGCCCTCCGTTCCCTTTCCATATCAGCATCATCTTTTAAGTCCTCCGTAACTATGTGCCCAAGGTACTTAAAATCTAGCACTCTTTCAAGGGCCACACCTTCCAGCATAACAGGTGGCATACTATGTGCTGGTTTTTTATGTTTTGCCTTAAACACTAGTAATTTGCTTTTCTGTACATTGTATACAAGTCCGTGCGCCTTTGCATAGGCCTCACAGACTGCCAACAACTTCCTGAGCGCGCTAATTGACGGACTCAGCAGCACCATGTCGTCTGCATAACTAATACTATTGACACACAGACCGTCAATAGAACAGCCAACAAGAGTGCTACTGAGCTCGACAATCAGTTGGTTAATGTACAGGTTGAAAAGCGCTGGTGAGGTCAATCCCCCCTGTCTCACCCCGCATTCCAACCTATACTCCTCCGATAATTGATCAGCCCACCTAACTTGATTGGTTTGGTGGCCGTACCAATATTGAAACATATTTGTAATGGCGTCAGGCACTCCCGCTTCGCGCATCTTATACCACAGGACGTCATACCTTACCAGGTCAAATGCCCTGGAAAGGTCTAGAAATGCCGCATAAATAGGCGTACTTCTCTTCGTATAGTACCCGACAGTATGTTTAAGGGACAAAATAGCACATTCAGTCGATAACTGTGGCCTAAAGCCGAACTGAGCATCGTGTATTTTAATATGTTTACTAATTTGTCCCTCAAACACACCGTCAAGTACTTTAGCCGTAATAGTTGCTAATGAGATCGGTCTGTAGTTACCTTTGTCACTGGCGTCACCGGTTTTATTTTTCAATATTGGTACAACCACCGTTTTCATCAACGCAGCGGGTAGCGGGTAGCGGGTTAATGACAAGAGCAGCACGAATGTTCCTCAGCAAAATTCACGCATCGCACGCATGCTAGCGCGGCAGTAAGTCACGTTCCAAGGCGTATATCGTTGTATTAGGAAATTCTGAGTTTAGTTTTGATGTTTTTTTGCCCGGTTACTGACAAGAGGCTCGCTCTTAACACTGTAAATAACAAGACCACTGGTGGGTAGAGTGAAACATAAAGAGCCAATAACTAAATCCATGTTGGTAAACATTTTAGACGTCCGCTCTCGTTCCATGTCGTGTAATTACCAATTTATTCTTCCTCCTCATGGAATACAGGTGTGAAGCTTTCACGTTAAATTAAGACGTTGGTCAGAAGACTCTTATATTCTTCACACACCAGTTTTACCCCGCGCGGCTGGAAGTTAGGTCTCTGTTCAGTGCCTACTCCTGGCTCTCGGTGCCCTTTCAGGCGAGTGCGTGAGATAGCGCGGAACTACTCGCTGCGTGTTCATTGTAATCTGAGCGTAGTATCATGGTAATGAGCCGGCTGTGAGTGTGACCCCTTAGTGTGGGTAACTGGTGAGCAGGTGCGAATATCTGCGAGCGACTGTATTACCGTTCGCAGGCACGCCGTGTGTTAACACTTAGGTTAAGAAATACTCTCTTCGGAGTTTCTAAACCTCGACGGGCAATATCAACCAGAGTTTAAGTACAGTTTTTTTATAATACTAGATTATTAACTTCATTCGTGGCCTTCAGGTTAAGCAATGCTTTCCGAGGTTTGTACGTGGCTGGTTGACAAACCGTAACATACGTTAGCCGGAAGTCTACCCCGACATGGTTGGGGAAAGAGATTACTTGGGTTATTGCCTTTGTAATGGGTGTTTTAAAATCCGAGTAAGAGGTTTGTCTCTTGCAAAAGGAGCCGCGACGACGTCCAAAATATTGATGTCTATTTTATTGACAATAAATAACAGTCTAACACTAATAGTGTCATGAATCATCATCCTCCTAGCCTTTTCAATTAAAAGTTACGAAAATGCGACAATTATACTAAAGCTCGCCACCGAATCGTCTATTTGGCAATGAGCGAAGATAATCCGCCGGTCGATCACAATATTACTGTAGGTAATCCGCTTACGTCCGATTACTCCTCTGTGTCATGCGGATTATATGGTCGTCGCCTTGTTTGGGCATATTGCTGGATTATAGATTGATTCACTGACTTAAGTCGGAAATATAATTTAAAGAGTTCACGGTTGAGTTTTGATAGTTTTTTGGGTTCATCAGAAAATTGACAAAGATGTTGATAGTCTCGTTGGTTAGATTCGTGATTGTTTTTTTTATTAATTTATAGATTCTCGTTTGACCACTATCACACATGATGGTAAGTGATAACAAAGCATGGTGGTTGCCAAACCAAACTCATTTTTAATAAAAAAAACTCGTATTTGGAAAAATGTATTGTTGTAAGAGCCTGTGTTTGTTTATGTGCCTGTCTGTTTGTTATCCCTTCACATCTTAACGGCTGAACAGATTTGGATAAAACTTAGTACTAGACCTCTGCATGTCCTGGAACAGGACCTAGGAATTTTTACTTTGGGAATACGTTCCCATGCAATATTTTTTATTTTCACTTGGGCGAAGCCGCTGGAAGAAGCTAGTGCAAGAATATTTAGCAACAAACAGATGATCACTCCTTGTTCAGAAATATCAAGTAAACCAGAACAACAACATTCCGGCTTCCTACAACAAACTGTGCACGAATATGTCGCAATTCGAGATGAGCACGGAATAACAATCATGTTTTAGGCGCTCATTACCGAGATGGCATCAATGGTGAGCCATCACAACGTACACTTGCACATTAAGATATACATCATGTTTAGGGTTCCGACTTTAAAAGGTAAACGGAACTGTTGTCCGTGTTCTAACTAATGTTAGAAAAGTGGAACTGATTTTTTTTGTGACTCTTTCACGCCTTCATCATCATCATCATCAGCATCATCATCAGCATCATCATCATCATCATCAGCATCATCATCAGCATCATCAGCATCATCATCAGCATCATCATCATCATCATCAGCATCATCATCAGCATCATCAGCATCATCATCAGCATCATCAGCATCATCATCAGCATCATCATCATCAGCATCATTATCAGCATCATCAGCATCATCATCATCATCATCATCAGCATCATCATCATCATCAGCATCATCATCATCATCATCAACATCATCATCAGCATCATCATTGCCCTCTCCATTGCCCTTTGGGTGATTTTAAGCCTTCTGATGTGGCCCATTGTGAGCGATCACGGATGGATGCGAGACGCACAGGACCGGTTGTTGTGGCGACACTTGGGGGAGGCCTATGTCCAGCAGTGGACGTCTTTCGGCTGATATGATGATGATGATGATGATGATGAATCTTTTATTTGTTGAAACGCTTTGTTCCTACGAAAATAATGTGCCGCGTCAGGTATCATTTAAAATACCTTTATTCGAGGAACTTTAAAATATCTTGTAATGATGATTGAGCTCAAAATTTGTCAAAAATAACTGTTTCTACTTAATCTATCTCTTTGTAAACTTTGGGTCTTGAAAAAGAAAATTAACTAGACATTTGAGACTGTTCAGAACCTTTTATTAGCGAGCCGCACTTACTCTTGGCCAGTTTTTATACAACAATCCTAAAAATATTATTATTTACATTTTTAGTTTTATTACACTTGTGTCATTACATACATTATGCTAGGAGTTTCTGAACATGTTGAGGTCATCTTCCCGTCTGGCCAGATGCAATTACATCTTGGATGGATCACAATAAAAACTAAAACTTGTGCATTTATTTTTCGACAGATTACGCCAAGAGGAGATGTGGCAGATACCTTTTTTGAATAATAAACTATCCACGTCAGGAGGATCCCGTCATATTATTCCAAACAACTGCTGTGCCTGAAAGTCAAAATGCAAAACAATGAAGTTCGTTAAATCACGGAAAAACGATTTAAGTTTCTTTAATTGGATCTTGCAAGAAAATTGTTCAGAAAAGCTCGGGAGAAGTATTCATTATGATTAGAATAGAACTAGCTTATGCCCACGGCTTCGCTCATAACTGTCGCATCTCTCTTTGTACCAAAATTCATCAATATCGGTTGGGCAATTTAGGCTACTTTTCCACCAAAGATGTGCGAGGAAGCTGAGCGGTGTGCGAGGAAAAAATCAACCAAGAGTGTTACATAAAATTTTTTCTAGCCTCGTACCACTCATCTGCGCACCGTTTTACAGCTTCACTACGCACCCTCACACCGCTCAGCATCCTCGCCAATTTCTAATGGAAAAACAGCAATAGGTGTGAAACCGTATCAAAGACTCACTTCAGTATTTATATTATTAATTAAGGACTGTTGTATAGTGAGCTTATTGGCCAGAACCCATTACAAACATCTTTACAATAGATACAATCTCATTCAATAACCAATCGCCAGGCTCACACATCGCGTGGGCCTTCGCCCCCTCTCCACCTACCTCCTAACACGACGTTATGATTGATGATACCTTGTAAGTATCACGTTGATGGCGCCCACCTCGCGAACTCGACCGCGTGACGGTCACAGCAATATTAGTTAATTGACATTTAAATGATGTCAATATGGAACTTTGGAGTGATCGGAATTGGGCTAGTTTATGATGGATGGTGATGTTTGGCTATTAGAACGAAGATTTGGCTAATAGCAAGTGTCTACTACCAAAATAGTTATGAAGGTTACACAGCAATCTTTGTTGTATGCCAATGAAAGCCAGTATGGTTTGTTGCATCCTAACTGCAATATTAAAATGCGAAGGTGAGTTGGTCTTTGTTTGTACATATTCACGCCTTAATCGCCACCGATTTTGATGAATTTTGGTAAAGAAATAGATGGGACCCTGGAAACGGTTGTAGGTTACCTACTGTAACGCGAGCGAACACTTCATTAGTTTTCTTTTAATTTGCTTTGATCAACAAGCATCCGATGATCCTTTTTAATAACTTCAAAATAAGAGGAAGTTCTGTATTCGTCTGTAAGTATTTATTTTATACAAAAAATATTCCATCTGTAGAATAATTTTAGAACATTTCTATGAAAACCGTCAATTTCAGGGACTTTAAAATGTCTCCCTGAAATACATCCATATTTTTCAATTCAGAACGCAGTGACGCACACAAAGAGTTCAACAAGGTATTAACTCTTTTGGCAAAGGAATTTAGTCACACAACATTCTTTTTGTAATACCTACACATGTTCTCAACACCCACACTCCCCCATGACGTCTAATTAAAAGCCAATCAAGTGTGTCGCTCGTAAAGTCAATGCTATACAATTAGTTTGAAAGCGCCACAGTCTCACAGACTTAGTGCAACAAGTATTTATTTGGTGACGTCTCGAACATGTTTCCAAATTGGCGCTGTTTTACTGCCAATTAGAAGAAACTTTAAGTGACACAGTGTAGTGAAATGCAGTATTTCAACAAAATTAATTAGGTACGGTTTAAGTTTTTGGTCTTAGTTTAATCGGGTTGGCCAAGATAACTTTGGTCAATATAAGAACCTAATTTGAAGTAAATGAAAGTTATAACTTTAATTTAGGTACTTCAAATTAGGTTCTTATTGGTGAAATGGTCATAGATTGAAAGCTAGTTTTAATGAAATGGCTGCGGTAAAAAAAGTAGGTCGAAATACTGAAATGGGATTTGAAAACTTTTTTCTGTAAAGAATAATTCTTCAAAATGAATATGACAAACTGTAAAACGCGTTAGCTGCTGGGATTGATTGAATGAACGCATTTGCGACACATCGTTATTGTTATTCGGAAACCTGAGTTCGTTTGCATAGTAAACCAACATTCGCATTCGCGACGCAGTAATCTTTCAAAATGTAAGGAAGTTAGAGCTGTTTCTGACAGATTGCAACTGTGATGCGCATGCGAACGTTAAAAAATAGTAGAATTGGCTTACTGGAAATGTAATAACAGCAACTTAGATTACCCAAAAACTATAAAGGCTCTCTGTCATTGTTACACCGTTAGCCTGTCATTTAAATAGCTTATTAATAAAGTAATATTTTAATTAATATAAAATAACGTTCGTCCCACGGCGTCGTTAACAACGGGTGGTCCGCCATTTTGAATCTTGTCTTAGACATAACGCTGCTTTGGAACATGACCTTTTGATTAATAAATTATTAATCAATTACTATTACGATACATTTCTCGTTTCCGCTTTAGGATGAAGATATCAGTGGCTTTTATGGTTATTATTATTTTTGTTTTATTCTGTCATAATTTTGAGATGCCGTTATTGTTAGAGCGCTTGAATTACGATTGGTGTCCGTCCTCATGTCAAAGGTTACGTTGAGCTTATGTTTAGCTCATGGTTTATATTCTAGGTTTATTTATAACTTAATTGGTAAAGCCACTGAGTCTATCTCCGGGATAATTTTAGTGATAGAAAATTGTTTGAATTTGATTTAATTTCAGTGGTAAAGGACTTAATCTAGAGAGCAAGCTGAATTAGAATTTAGCTGTATCGGGCGCGATCTTTGACGTAATGTAGCTTTATTTATTTACTAGCCTTGGCCTGCGGCATCCTTTGCGTTTGTATAGATTTTTGCAAAAATGTAGCCTGTATCCGTCGCTAGAGTATCATCAATTTCTTTACCAAAATCGATTGAGTGGTTCGCGTGACAGCATTACAAACTAACAAACAACATCAGGATTAGGATAGCAAGTGCAGCCACGTCAGACATTACTCTTCTGACAGAAAACATTTTAATATATAAAGGATGTGGCCACACACAGCAGCACGACACGTCATTATAACTAATTGATACGTAGGTACCATGACACAATAACAGTGATGGTGATGTCTTGAAAGCCTGGCTTTAACGACTCTTTTTATATAATAGGTACGTGTTGGCAAATCTCAGTCTATTCTATCCAAGGTATTGATCCTAGCGGTATCAATAACTAATATCTAGATTTTTACCGTAAGCGATTAATAAGGTAATTAATAAATGCTAATTAGTTAATTAAAAGATTAGTTAAGTAAATAACACGCAAAATTTTCACGCTCAAGAACTAGAAATATTTTATGATTAATGGCAAATTCCTTCAAAACAGGTAGATAGGTAGACAAAACCAGTTATTTTTTCAAAAAAATATCTAATTAACCAGACTTGGAATGTGCCTAATCAAATAACTTTGAATATATGGTTGTAATAGGCTACAGTTTATAATCTTGTTTTATACCACAGTTATTTTCAAAATATTCAACGGTTTCCGAAATACCAATAAATTTAAATCAAGTGTCAAAATATTCCACGTGAATATTGATTGGTTATTCGTCTGAGCAACCAATCACAGTGATTTTAACCGATATAAGAGACAGAGCAAGACTAGCATTTAAATAAGTAATCTTTATTTATTTTAACAATAAGATTAGCCTAGGAAAATCAGTTGTTACTACTTAGATGGAAATGGCTAGTACCACATGACCAAACCAAACAAAATTTTATTTTTTAATATTGTGTTCTACTTCCATTCTATAGTCGCCACCTTATTGATCAACTCGTTTTAGCAATATCATTCTTCACACAGTCCAGCCACCACTTTTATGGTCTTCCCCGACTCTTATAACCGTCGACATTTGTACTCAATAATCCTCACGACATTCCTCGTTCATCTTCAACCACTGGCTTACACCTTGGTATACTGAACCACCTTACTCTGTGTCCTCTGACTCACGGATCGTCTGGAGAAGCTCATTATTACATATTGATGTCGTGTATTACGCCCGACGTGTTTGCAGCGGCTTCCGCAAACAATTGCCGTTCACCAACATATTGGTAGTTTCGCAGAAATGCTACATATTAATAAATACATACAAGCGTCGAATGTACGCGGTTTCTGTGGGAGAGTATTCAGGTTAACTATATGGAGCGTGTTGGTTTAATATCGTATCTGTTAAAACCTCAATCAACGATGTGCGTGTGTGTCTTTTGCCCACCACTGTATTAATAGCTAATCAGCTTTGATAAGCAGATTTCGCTATTTATACACTTCACTATCACATCATATTTTAAAACAAAGTCTGTCTGTCTGTCTGTGTGTCTGTCTGTCTGTCTGTGAGTCTGTCTGTCTGTATGTTTGCGATTAACTCAAAACATATCAAAATCATACGGTCATACGGTTTTCGCAAATGGAAGGAGTGGCCCAAATAAATTGTACAATTCATTTGGGTTTCGTCTTAATTGGCTAATAGGTACTTATGACACTGATTGTTGAACATGTCGTAAAAAATCATACCGATCTACTGGGAGCTTTTATACTCTGCTACCCGTGCGAAGCTGGGGCGGATTGCGAGGTGAAATTAGAACATATTTGAGCCAGTATTTGTATTTATTTTCATTAAGTAAACAACAGTGAAGAGATCCGAAGGACAAAAAAAACTAAAGATATATTCGAAATATTATACCTCATAAGGTAAACGACATAATATTTCGAAGGATTGTCAAACTAAAATCGAAGGAAGCAGAGCACATCGCTTGCAGAATGGATGAGCGAACGACGCTTGGGGGAGGACCACCAGCGATGGACGTCTTTCGACCTGGGCCTAAACCACCAACTCTTAAAGCAGTATTACATTAATATTACTTTCAGTGGGAAAGAGACGGAGCTATACGTCCTGTATAGCTCCGCCTCTTTCCCACTGGAAGTAATATTGAAGTAATACTGCTTTAAGAGTTGGTGGTTAGTCCCCTGAACGATGATTTCATGAAAAGCCAAAAACGTAGAAACCTACTAATTTGACGATAACCCTGTGAGCAGTTATAGTTTACATTAACTTTTGTGCTATTGTATTATATCATGTAGTTAAGTCAGTCATATTTATGAGGCAAGCTACTCTGTAATTCTTATTCTTGGCCCAATATAAATGACCTGTAAACGATGAAATAAATTAAAAACATATTATATTACTAGCTTTTACCCGGTATTCAAGATTTTAGGAAAAAAAACCCGCCTCCAGGTTTCCATCTATCTCTGTTATCAAAATTCATAAAAATAAGTTCAGGCATTTAGGCGTGAAAGCGTAACAAAAAAACGAATTAATTTTCACATTTATAATTGTAAGCCAGGATGAAGACATGTTGCTAGTCTGTGGGAAGAATTACGGAAAGCTATTAACTTTAAACATTTATATGCCTACGATTGTATACCGTTTTATCAAACCGTGAAGTCTTAATTATTCCCTCAATTAATTGGCTAATAAACCGTGACATAAACTAATATAAATACACGGTCTATAACAACATAATGCTATGCTAATATAGCATTATGCTGTAGTGAATGACGGCATTCTATCGAGTCGGTCGCAAAGTAGGCGTGAAATTATAACATAAAATCTTGAGAGACTGATTTCATTAAGTAATGAAGATAAGTTTTCAAGTGCTTGTGATTAAATTTCTGATTTGCTGAATAAATCTTATGTTATACCTAGGTATTGCGAAATAATTTGTATAAGTAATTCGTATAATATAAAATTTATTAGAAAGTACTTTTGGAAAATAAACTTTACAATAAAATTTATCCCAACTATACCTACCAGACTGTAGCTGTCTTTGGCTCTTAAATAACCGACTTCAAAAAAGGAAGTTATCAATTCGACTCGTAAGTATGTAATCTTGTCAGAATTGCACAGTTTTTGTATATGATTTTCTTTCTTTTCTTTTCGCTCTAGACTGGTCGCTAATTTCAATATTCTTCTTACGATAATCGTTGGCTCAGTAACAACAGCCAGATCATCGAAGTTAAGCAACTCTGCCGAGATCGGTACGTGGATGAGTTCTTACCATCCTAACATACCGGACTCCTCCGTGCCTCAGAAACTGTGTTACGGGTAGTCAGAAGCCCAGAAATCTCACACCAGCTTTGTCAAGGAGCTTCGTGGTACCCAGCTATTGGGTTGTGGAGGTCAGATAGGCAGTCGTTCCAAGATACTGATACTCAGCTGCATGAGGTTAGACTGACGCCGATCCTAACGTAGTTGGTAAAAAGCAATAGGGTAAAACCGGGACACTTTTTGAAATTATTTTATATCTCTCAGTACAAAAAAATGCACATTTTTATCTACAAATTTATGAAAAGTTAAAAACATTATCTTCGATATTTCCAGAGTAGTATTAGTTATTTTTGCGGACCTCTACATTTTGGAACATCCATCCCATTTATGGGATAGTTGCCTAGCCCATATAAATCACGTTTAGGATCTAGACGACCCGCTGAGAAACATGTATCCCAAAAAAACTTTGATCGCACTTTGCCGTGCCATGCAATCACACAGAGACATGACACACGGTCCACTTAGTGGTAGTTGGAAAGTCTCTCGATAGATAAATAATAAAGCACGCGATTCATCCGCGAAACTAGAGAAATTACAATTGGGGACCTATACTATTGGGGCATATTTCCCGGTTTTACCCTAGACTAAAATCGAACCCGAAAGGCTAGGAAGACTGATTGATAAATCGACGGCAATAATTGACTTTATTGTGTCCTGAAGGGTTTCTGTCGTCCTGAATACTATTGTAGTCTTTGGTCCTGACATTTAATGGAACTCTACACTTAGTAATAACCTAGTGATCTTTCGAGCCTACTCTATGGTGACAGCGACCTAACGAACGGGCTCCGTTATCATCAAGATTATTATATGAACTCGCTTAAAGTACTACACAATGATTATCACTAGGGCTGATCTTGCAATAGACAAGCGAGTGCTCGATAGTTTTTGTCGATAGTTTTGAATAGAATTTACGTCGGGAAGAATTTGTTTGTTGAAGTATACGTATCGTTAAAACTTAATTAGTAAAAAATACCTACTCAGTGGTTTTCAGGGTCAAATCGTAAGTAAAAATGTAACTACATGTTAACGAAAAGAATCCATGTTCTTTCAGTTGATTCTGAAAAAGTCAAACAGAACCATCCAAAGGTTTGTTGGGAGAAAACTCAATTTTGAATGAAGCTTGGCTTTGTAAATTTTAATAACCAGTTGCGTTGGTGTGCAATAAAGAATTTATAAGAATTAAAATCTGAACTACAATGTTGGGTCGTTATGAGAATCGATCTCAAGTTTTAAGTAGGTACCGTATTTATAGGTATCGATACTTCCGGTATCGCCTCAGCCCTACTTATCGCAGCACTTTGTGTGCTGATTTGCAGTCGTGCCGAGATTTACACTAATTGAATCGTTTCCATCTCTCGACGAGATACCGCACAAATATATCGTACCAATCACTTGATTATCATGTCGCCTAGAAAGTTGGTATCGGTATCAGATTTACGGTCTCGGTATCGGTATCACGCGGCGTCACTAATTGTGAGTAAGCTTGGGGGCGTTATCGTTGGAAGATTGTTAGGCCAACGATTAGTGGGCTCTCGGCGGTTTCTACTGATAAATGTGTTAATTTACAGGTAAACAGTACTAAACATTGATTAATTTTTGAGAAAGTTACTCAATTATATAAAACTTATGACGCTATTTAACTAACTTCGTGGCCTAGTAGTCGCAAGTGCGACTGAGTGCGACTGCTGAGCGAAGGGGAATGGGATCGATACCATTATAAGTCTGGATTTGGCGACCGCGTACTGGAAAACGCAGCATTGGAAGGCCTCCCACAAGGTGGACCGATGACCTGGTGAAGGCCGCGGGTAGCCGATGGATGCGAGACGCACAGGACCGTTTGTTGGCGCGGGGAGGCCTATGTCCAGCAGTAGACGTCTTTCGGCTGATATGATGATGAAGTCTGGATTTCAGCCCGACTGGAGGCAATGAGTTCGCTTCCTACTTCCCCTCAACATGCCACTTCAACATGACTGGCGAGATGTGAGCGTACCTACTACTTATCTAGATACCCTGTCGAACTCTTCGACTAATACTGGCATAATCATCATCTGCCTAGTCTATATTGGGGTCGGCTCCCATTCAAACAGGATTCAGCTGAATACCAGTATTGTATGTGGAGCGACTGCATACCACACCCTCAGCAGACTTTTAATGCTACGGCGATAATTCGTCTCGAAATTAATTCCAATAATCTGAAACAAACTCTCAATCGTACATCCAATCTTCCTACGTTACTCTCCCAGCCGATATACCCACCGTCACATCTCAGCGTAATCTGCGTCATAACTACTGTAGTATCGCCGGCCCTTACTCCTGGTCCTCTTAAATTAATTCCACGGCTAATAATGAACCAACCCCTGACTCGTCCACCCACTCCCCTGCCGCCAGTACTAGCCCAGCCGATATACCCACCGTCACAGTTCAGCCTAATCTGCGCCATAACTACGCGCTGTATCGCCGGCCCTCACTCAATGAGGCTGGTCCTCCAGCTGAACCTCTGAGATTACTGCTGACGAGTTTATCTGAGGGCCTTTATCTGTGCACTTTGTTGTATTGTTAACGTGCAGGGCAGTTGAAGAAAGACAAGTTAATGCAATATTGAAACAGGGTGATCAACGATAATCATTAGCAAAGCTGTAAGCAGGCCAAGTTAGTGACAGGCCCAGGGTTGAGGATTGTTCGAAAGAGTTACCGTGGCCCTGGAACGCCAGAAGCATTTGGTTTTAGTCAGTAAGAATCTGACACTTCCTTCCACTCCATCCAGAGCGGGAGGAGTCATTTGATGATTTTCCATCCAAAAACAGAAACTTTCCTTCTTAGTTTGTATTTCCTTACATTATTACCATACTTTTATTTCAAGGATTATTTTTAAAACTTTTACTGCGTCTCGACAATATATGAACCTACAGTTTTAATCCGAACCTTAAAACAGAGGTTAAGTCGACGTAGCTATGTGGAATTTTGTATTTTTTTATTTAGTTGACGAAGTATACATATATATTTTTTTTTTTATTAGAGATGGGTTTGCTCTTGACTCTAGTCAATGTCAGAAATGACAGAGACAAAGTCTACGATGGAGCGAGCTTACCCAGAAGGAGCCTGTTCACTCTAACTTTGAAGAGATTAGGGTTGTAAGCATTTGGAAACACAGACGCAGGCAGAGAGTTCCACTCTTTTGCTGTGCGCATTATAAAAGACGTTTGGAAACGCTTAGTGCGAATTAGTGGAATAGCTACAAGGTGGGGATGGTAAGATGCAGTACGTCTGGATGTCCGATGGTAGAAGGGGGCCGGTGGGATGAGGTCGTGGAGTTCTTGGGCACACTCACCGAAGTACAATCTGTAGAAGACCGATAAGCAGGCAACCTTACGGCGATGAGCCAAGCTATGTAGCTTGGCATCCACCAGTTTTACGTCACCGATAAGTCTCTTAGCTCTGCGTTCCACCGAGTCAAGCGTGGCAAGCTGATACTTAGCTGAGCCATCCCAAAGGTGGCTACAATACTCCATGCAGGATCGGACTTGTGCTTTGTAAAGGGTTAAAAGCTGTCCAGGCCTGAAGTATCGCTTCACCCTATTTAGGATATATTGTATAGTGGTCTTTGTAGAGATCCATGCTAGAAACTTAGGAACTAGATATTTCCGACGATATTACAGCAGTGAGCCTTCTGCACTTTCTTGCAGTATGTCCTGATTAAACACAACGTAAAGATTTATTGAGATGGTAATGTATCACGGGCTGTCGTTGAGTTATTAGACGCAGATACTTGGTGACGCGCTGTTCAAATAAATTAGTGCGAGAGAGTGCTATTGTTTAGTGGTGTTCATTTGTTAAGGGCTAGAGCTATATGGTGACTTCATTTTGTATGTAGTTCTGTAAAGGGAAATTCTTAGGTATAGATTAAGCGTGTCAGTACTGTGTGTAACTAAATTGACCACAATTTGAATCATGTTTTATTATGTTTTGAGTGTTTTAAAGCAACACTTCTTGTCGTTTTGCTTTGAACAAACACCATGTGTAGTGGTTTATAATATGACGCCGTTGTACGAGAAGATTTGTTTTGAACACGAATTCGATAATAATTCATTCATACTTCATACACAAGTCGATTTTACGTAAAAATCGATATTAGTTCAGTACAGTTAGTCATCGCCACCTTACCGGGAGCGCTGCAAACGTTATGTACTTGTAAATCACATCCCAATAGATTCAGTGACTCTTGATATTGACCCGGCGCCACCTGCGCGTCAGGTTGGACGCACGACACGATAGACACGAAGGCCTGATTCGAATTATACAGAAAAGGCGTGCCTTACGCCTCGCCTGCGCAGCGTCTTCATCACGCTTTTTCTGTATAATTCAGGCCTTATAAAGACTTGGATTACTAAAATAAAATTGTTTGATATTTTATCCAGAGTGTAAACTGATTTGAATTTCGTTTCTAACCTATATTTACATTACATCCCATCTATTTCTGATGTCATAAGGTGAATTAGAAATTTACACATCTTCATTCTACCACTGACCTGATTAATTTTGACTTTGATTGCCAAAACCAAACAAACAAACAAACAAACAACAATCTTTAACGACCAAATACCTAATGATTGAAAT
Source organism: Melanchra persicariae (assembly GCA_947386135.1). NCBI lineage: Eukaryota > Metazoa > Arthropoda > Insecta > Lepidoptera > Noctuidae > Melanchra > Melanchra persicariae. The sequence goes on along the minus strand of OX376667.1, from coordinate 16,971,066 downwards.
ATTGGTCGACCGGGGTGCGCAATGAAAGGGTCACTGTTTCACTGTTTCTTTTCTTTCTTTCTTTCAGAGATGTCTGAAAAGTCGATGTGATCGGTCGGCTGCAAGCGTAACCTACTCGCTCCCTGCCCGCTGTTGAGGTTTCCAACCAGGGAGGGGGGGGGGTTTAACCAGGATCTAACGTAAAACAATTGCAATAGCCATAACATTATTATAAATTCCCGACTTTATATGATTGATGTCAGAGGCTAAAGTTAATTCAATAAACACGGCAATGCGAACACAATATCTGTCTCCATAAAAGCTCAGTGCCCACATTAGTCGCACCTACTAAATAATGCAACAATCGCCTATAATATTCCACAATTTATATGAATGGTCGGAACGTGTCCTGTCGGGGCGTAAATAAAGGCAGCTCAGACATAACTTGCCGTGCGTATTAGTTGGTGTCTAAAGGTTAAGCATTTACTTTAGTTTGTGTCAGTTCGCACTAATTGATAATGGGAGTTATTGAGTTGGCGCAGTTCGGTAGGCGTCGTCGGGAGAGTAAAGCTGGGTTATATGGAATGCAGCGTTTTGGCAGTGTCATAGGCATGCAGCTCTATTGTTCTCACTGCTCTAGCAAAGAATAAGCTACTTATTGGACTACTGGTATAATGTTTAACGTCTACTCGTTTAGTTTTTTTTGTCTTAGTTTAAACCGTGTTCTAAAAAAAACCTGTTAAAGTGGTAATAACATTTCACATAGATTGATTGTATAGTGTTTCGTTTGATTGTTTAGTGATTTGTGCCAAATCATCGCACGTAAAATAACCAAACCTAAATGTAATTGACAAGAAGAACTTGATTTCAGTAAATGATTATCTAATAACATTTACATTGTTATATTTCCGGATTTTCTGGCAAGGCTTAGATTAGTAAGCTTCCCGTCACGGCCGTCATCACCATGTATGTCATTGAGTGTGTTTAAAGCTAAAAGCATCAAGCTGCAACGTCAAAATGTATATCAAAACTAACGACAGCGACTGTCATTCACTGGGTGATACGGAAATCCTGAATGGAATTGTAAATTATAGTAATGCATCTTCAAGATCGCATCACTCAACCAGTGTGACTTCGCTCTTATCAAGTGGTGCTGTATTTCGATTATTTCTCTGATTAATTGAAGAGTAAACAGAGTAGAGCATGTATTCGTTAATTGATCGAGAAGTTGGGTAAATGTATGTAAATACCAACATCACGTTTATTTATGTAATGTTTATACAACAGTTCATTCCAAGTTTATGTACTTTTAATTGTAAGTGGGTGTGATTCAGAACTCGCTTTAAGTTGACTTTTTATTGCCAAAGCTATGTTTAATATTTTATGACTGGTAATAAAATTAAGAGCATAGATTATTTCGTGAATTTAAACTCGCTCAAAATGTTGTCAACATCTTTATTGCATTCTCTTGTCTATGTATTTTTTTGTGTCTATGATTTTTAAGATTTTGCTGATAAAAAGCAGATGTCAGAAATGGTTAGTGAACTCACAGACTAATATGTGAGTGAACTTAGGAAAAGAAAACAGGAAATGACCTTACCAAGACATTATCTAAACGGTTTTAAAAAGCGCCGGAAAAGTGTAGCAATCAGCAGTTTTCTATATTCCTACACATTCTTCATTATCATTTTAATTAAATCAAGTTGAGGAAACATTCGTTACATGTTGTTCCTATCACTGTCAGGTAGGGGTCTAGAACATTTTTCACCTAACTTGTGAGCTGTGTTGTATTTCTCCTATTTATTTGATTTACTTCATGTTTAAGGTTTATTTATAGGTTTATATACTAACTTAACTTAACTACAATTATGAAAAAAATATATTATTCTGATTCAGACTTAGTTATCAAAGTTACTTTTCAGTTTTATTTTGCATGTTTTCAGGATCCGACATTTCTTTATTTTTGTGTATTAAAAATATTAAAATCATCAGAAACATCTATCTATCTCACTACATTTTGTAACAACCTCGCCTTACAAAAAACGGTGGGTACTATTTCTCGGGTCATAGCCTGCCTCAAGTGGTGCGCCCCTGTTGTTCTGTTTAGCGGCGTGTTGTGACAAGTCACGTAATTAATTAATGGTACATTAACGCGAGTGTTACTTGTTGGAACTGGTTCGTGTATTAACATAATATCGACGTGTCTGCGCTATCTGGTGGCGCTGATTACTTTTTGTTAGGAGTTGTGTTGGGACAGGAGTGTTGTGTTGTCAGATTTGTAGGTGACTTGCTTTCTACCTGCGGCTTCGACCGTATGTGTGCCGGATATTATACCAAGGCAACATACTCCCAGAAGAAAAAGTATGCCTATGCGCTATTCCAGATTATCTATTTCTGTGTCAAATTTCATTTAGATTCGTTCAGCCGTTCCGGCGTTATTGAGTGAAAAACATTACAAAATTTATGGATCATCCATCCAAAATTTTAGGAAAGTACTACGATGATGTATTTTAAATTAAAACTGTGGTCATTATTATGGGAAGTTCTATCTTTGCAGTTCTTTTTCGTATAAAATAAATGTACTATTGTATTAAATTAATAGATTATTTTAAACTTTTTTGGGGTAAGTAATTCACTTCACTGGCTAATTTTAAATCCTTCTTTAGTGCTCTCCCTGCTAACATACATTTAAGGAACTCTCGTTCACAATGTGTATGTTTCTAGAGCAAGCGGCTTAGGTAGTGGTTCCTTGTTCTTCATTTGGGGTCGTTGGTGAACTCCTCAGATTGTTTGAGCCCAGTAGGTGGCCACATTCATTGCGGTGCCTTGTTGCTGGTTGTTTGCTAGATTTGTGCTTTATATTGCTGCTCTGTTTATTTATTTATAAACTTAATGTACCATAGACAACTGCAACTTAATGTACATGGGCGAACTTAATGTAAGAAGGCATTCTCCACCTAGTAGATTACTTTTTAGATTGTTTTACTAACATAGCGTCTTTACAATAGGGTTTTCGTGTAATACTGAACTTGTTACCTATATTATAAATCCCATTAACGTTTTGCCTTAATTACCATCAATAACAATATATGAACCTATCACAAGTTACAATTACGCTCTGTCCTACAGAGATGTATTAATTTAATATAATCTACGATCTGCGCACATAAGATAACACGTCCATTTATTACGAGAACTAGCACAAACTATGACATCGAATTAATTATTACAGGTGAACAGACTGACTCGCGAATATCATTAGTTAATGAACTAGACTGGCTTCGTGGTTTCACCTGCAACGACCGATCTCTAATAATATGCATCATATATTTCATTTCATATCAGCAGACTACGGTAGAGAGAGAAGTACAAATCAAATTCGAAAATAATATTTAACTCATTCTCACGATCGTCATTTTTCTATCAGCAGTTTTTGAAAATTTTGAAAGATAGTCCCTTAAAATGCGAGTTACCACTTCCTACGTGTTTAGGCTGGGAAGGAGTGGAAACTCCCCAGCAACATAAACCAGCTTTACAAAAGATAACGACGAAGCACTCGTGTACCTCAGAACTTACACCTCACACTGCCTTCAGTGTGAGGTGGAAGTTCTGAGTTCTCAGGTATACGGCTTCCTCTTAAACCGTAAACAGACATACTTAGTTGGACATGTAAAATAAGAAGGGATTTATGAATCTGAAGACGACAGTTTTTTATTTGACAGCACGGTTGGCGCAGTGGTTGAGCGATCGGCTGGTGCGCTACGTGTTGCGGATTCGATTCCCGCACGGAACAAATATTTTTATGGCCTACAGATAGTTGTTCCGGGTCTGGCTGTTTGTGTATATGTGAGTTTATATGTTTGTAAACGCACCCACGATACAGGAGAAATTCCTAGTATGGGGCAACGTTTAAAAAAAAAACACAGTGTATTAGTACCTAAGATAAGTTCCGATATTATTTATGTATCTTGTATGTTCCCCTGTATAGCCAAAACTACTGAAACGAATTAAACAAATAAGGTGTCCATAATTATGTTGAATCCAGATGTGTCCTGACTAACTTAAGTAACTCCAGAGCTGTGAAGTCCTGTTACCTAGTGGCCGCATGCGTACTACAAACAACAGACTGACTTTTATATACCTATAAACCCATGAAACTATGGGTACGGATTTCAGATAGGAAAATTATATTATTTTATATATTCTACTCTTGCTAAGAGTATCTTGTAAAGTTGTTACCCAGTCCCTGGGTTGAGGAGGTCACAGGCAGTCGCCCTGTGTAACTTACTAGTATAGTATTGAGCTGCACCTGGTTAGACTGGAAGCCGAAAGCAGCGCAGATGGGAAAAGCCTAGACATACAATTATTTCTGCTGATCAATTTGAGTATCTCTTACTCCATTTTCAAAATTGTTATTGATTGGTCCGTGTTTCACTATAACCTCAGCTGTTCCTGAGCGATGATGTGGTCCGTGGACGACGATGGATCACGCTTACCTATGGTCGACGCCAGATAAATTTGCAATAACGGTCATTACCCTTTCCTTAATATCTCTTCGTAGGCAAATGGACATAAATTATTGATCATTTTTCGTTACTAGAAAATGTAAAGGATCACGATAGATGTCAATTCAGGGCAGCTTTACGTCTTTATTTCTGTTTTCGGAATTAAGTATGTCAATAAATGTAGGTGGGTCAATGACCGTCATTGCAAATTTATCTGGCGTCGACCATAGAAGTACCTATTCACTTTTGACTTAAAGATCAGAGTGTCAATTCTACTTATTTTCAAGCAACGTTCGCATTCGCATCTCAGTCGCAATTCGTCAAAAATGTATGAAAGTTACTGTTTTGACAGTTTGACACTGACACGCGCATGCGAACGCACTCAGGTTGTAGCTATCCGGCCACACAGACTCTGACAGGGAGTTTCACTCTTTTACACGGTTACCTAACAATCCGAGTCTCCAGCGCACCGCTGCATTAAAACATTCTCACGACAAATTGATCGTCTGCCGATATTCTAAACATTCCCTCAGCTTATAAATATTAATGTCGAGAACTGTTACAGTTTACTCCCCGGTATAACGAGACTAGTCTTTCTTATCAACTTTATTATAATTCACTTCATTATTTATAGCTGTAAAGTTGTCTAATTAATTTAGCACGGTTTCACGGTGGCTAAGCGAAGCAATAATTAATCATTATTAACATATGTATACACCTACCTAAACTATCTACTACTAAAAGTCGCTGATGAACAGTTCTTGAAAAGGTGAATCGAAATCTTTGAATGGGCTTTTCACGCTAATTCCAGAAAAGAAAGATATCCGGGTATCCAATTTTTTAAATTTAATTGAGTAAAAAATGTACTCTATGTAGAGGTATAAAATATTAAACTTGAGAATGCCCGTCAGTTTTCCCTCCTGCGTTTCATTTTACCCCATTGACAGCTGTCAGATTACTACAGGTTACGTTATCATTACGATATGAACACTGTGTTAAATATCAAAATGATTTTATCCTATTTGTAGAACTGGGCATTGCATGGAATGCTTTATTTGCATCTTTACAAAAATCTTGTTTACGACTAAAGACTGCTTGTGCTCAGACAAAGTGACATACTCATGTCAAAGTGGTTATGTGTAGTTCCTGTCACTCCCATTCATTTTTGACTTTTCGACAATCGTAATCGCTGACAGAATGTCACTTGTCACCAATTTCTATGTATTACTTAAACAGTTTTTTTTTTACGTTTTTTAGTAGGCACTTCATCATTTTTCGTAATTTGTGATCCGTTCCTGTGAATTTTATTAAAAATTAAGTCACAGGAAAGCAAAATACGCAATTTCGTTTACTTGAATGGCCTATTTTTTCCAGCTATTTTGATTTAAAAATCAAATTTTAACAAGATTTTGATGAAATTTCTATAGAACTAATCGAAAAGTACTTATCGACTTTCCTCTAAAAAACTGTCGTAACATAAGAAAAAGTAGACACAGATTTAAATACAGTTTTATTAAGTTTTTCATTCTCTATCGATCAATGAAACCGCCACAATTGTAGTTAAAACAGTAAACAGGTAAAAATTTGTAACCTAAAAGTCACAATAGCATTAATTTATCGAAAAATTATTTAAATCGTTTTTTTCTTAAAACTAGCTTTCAGCGTCTTATGACAGTTTTTCAGAGGAAATGCGTTATATTGTTTTATATCCAAAAAAATATTCTTCAAATTGGTTCTTAAAGTTATGAGTTAGCAAACATAATAAAATACAAACGAATTGACAAACTCCTTCTTTTTTTATAGTCGGTTAAAAAGGTGACAATAATTCCATGTTCCAACAATTTATTATCAATAAACCGTATACAAATATTGCATAATTACAACACATAAATAACGTCAGGTATCTGCTACATTTAGTCGTTATATAAAATATTAATTAGCAATATTTAGATCCGTTTAGCGAGCAGAGACAATTAGCATAGATAAGGCTGTCATTAAACGTGTAACTGTATTTGCGTTACAAGTATTCTATTGGCTTCAGGATTGAGATACAGTATTAATTCATTAGTATTCATTTAATGAGTGAACTTGTGTTTTCTCACGATTTGATAAGAAACCATAGATTATAGTGATGGCTGGTTCAGGTTTGACCACTCATTGAACCAAATTCTTATGACGTAGAAATTAAAAAATTTCACGAATTAATTTATATTTAATTTAGATTCTATTTGAATAAGCTTAATTACATTTTCATGCATATTTTGATCTATTTGACAATTTACGCAAAAGTTGCTGCCCACTGCACATAGGAATGTATTTAAAATTGGCAATTGTTATTTTTCTACATACAGCACTGTATTTTAAATGTTATTGAAGTTTTCCAATTTAATCTAAAGAATTTTAACTAATTTTGAGTTAACATGTATTTTTATGCTAGAAATACAAATAAAGTCAGTAGTAGACTAAGGCCAAACTGAATGTCAATCTGATTAAAAATCAGATGCAATTGGTTTTGAAAAATTAGTAATTATAGTAGTTCAATTGTATAATTATTATTCTTACATTATAAGGTCTATCGCAACTTTCAATTGATTAGGATATAACTGAATACAAAAATCCAGCTTAAAACAAAACAGCGCTCTTTACCCAAGCCTGAGAATCGAACCCAGGCCCACATAAATTGTCTCAATCGCGAACTGAGCTTGTAAACCACTACACAACAAAGATATGGATTCCGAGAGAAACGCGATACGATACGGAACGTCCCAGGTTCTGAGCTCGGCTGAGGCATAAATAGAATTAGTGAGTCGGTCACGACTTTACTTCCAATGTTTATCGCGACTGGGAATCGCGAGCGGAGCCGGGGGAAAAGTTAGATTATCATATTCCATAGTAAAGTATTACAATGAGAAGTATTCTGGTGGACTACTAATAAAAATAAAACTAGTCTATTGTTCCAGTGCAGGGTGAAGGCCTCTTCTCATGGGGAGAAGAAATGAACAAGGTCACGTTGGCGTCATAATGGCGTCTTGGGACCAGTCTTGGTTATTCAGGATGTCCCAAGACTTTGATAGAAAAAAAAAACACATTTTTTGTTTTAAATGATTTCCTGTCCCAAATATGTCTTCCAAGTGAATATTGTATGGCATTTCAATCACTCTTCTTTTCGGACTCTTGAAGTTCAAGTTTCAAGTTATTCTGCTGTGAGAAAGTTCTAAATTCTTTATTTTAATAAGTAATTAATATTGTACGATGAAAGATGTTTTTTAAATGAATATTCTCATGTTATTTAGCTCCGTATTAAACAGGTTATGTAATTAAAATGAACGAATGAATAAAATTATATTCAAGTTGTTGTTAAATGATTTTACTCGCAAAAAAATTATTAAACCGTAAAAACTTCTGCATAAAATACACTTTCAAATCTTTTTTGGCTGAGCAGCTTTTCTGAAGGTGGCATGAGATTGAAGATTGTCCCGGGCTTCGTCACGATTTTGATCTTCATATATTAAATCTCGTTTTGTCCACCAATCCTTTAACTAGATTTTGTAAGACAAAAACGGCTACAAAAGTTAAACTCTTCTTCAGGAAAATTGGTTATATTCACAGTAAATCAAATCCGTAGACGTATACATAATTATAGAATACATCCTTTGTTTTCATACAATCTGCATGTACAAGCCAGATGATCTTATATAATGGCATTGAAGATTATTTCACAATTCAAAAGTACCGATTACAAATCGAAAATCGATAGAAGCATCGAGGCGAAGCTAACTCGAGCTATTGTGCATCTGATATTACGTTATACGTTCTTACTAGTTTCTCTCCACGGCTTCACCGGGTGGCGTGAATATGTCGTGCAAAAAGTTTTAAATTGTTTTGCACGTCCCTCTCATCCTTAATGTTTTTTTCATAATTAAAAGTAGCCTAAGTTACTCTTACATCAGTTATCGGCCAATGAAGTGCCGTCAAAATCTGTCCGAAAGACAGACGTTTTAAAAATTGTTTATAGTTGTTGTTGTGGTTATTGTGTAATTTTTTTGTTTATATGTACCTATCGTATTTTGTAAAAAACTTATTCTGATAACACAAACAGACTTCGAATTCATTTATTTGTACGGATATGTTCATAGAAGAGCGTATCAAGTAATCCGGAGCCGAAGTCGATGGCCGGCACTATTTGTCCATCATCAGTATTTCGACACACACAGTCATACAGGTTGCAATACTTCGGATCGCAACTGATATCTCTAGCTGTCGGCCATCGAGTGGAAATGTGTTTATGTTCGAGATTGGTGACGACATGTAAAGTTTAGAACTACGGAGATGTTTCTAGAGACCTAGATAGAGATGGGTTGTTGGTCAGCCGTTTTGGTCATAAATTTTCTGTTTACTCATCTGCCTAGCCTTTTCTCAACTATGCTGAGGTTGGCTCCCAGTCAAACCGGATCCAGCTGAATAACAGAGCGGCTGCCTATCAGACAAGACTCGTGTCAGATTTCCTGGCTTCTGACTATCCTCAACGACTGCCTGAGATCTCCAAATAACAGCCGGGACAAGCGGCTTAACGTGCTTTTCGAGGCACGGACGAGTCTCGGTATGTTAAGATGGTCGCCCATCCACAGACCAACCGCGGTAAGCGTTGCTTAATCTTAAAGATCGGTCCGTGCGGCTGTTACAGCGACTGCCAATCTGACCTGATGGTCACCCATCTGTGGGCCGACCTCCTCAAGCGTTGCTTAACCTTGAAGATCGACCCGTGCGACTGTCATTTTTTAACTATGCGTATATCCGAAACATACATGTAAAAGTTACATGATAATAATTGGTCTATGCTCATTGAGCATAGCCAAAATTGCCCCATAGGTATGCTTGGGCATATAAACCCATGTCACCATAAGGCTTCTTTTGGTTTCAAACTTTTACGATTCTGAAAGAACTTACATTGTGGCAATCTTCTAAAGTGTGTGCACAAGCTACTTACTCATTTTATTTATTTAACACTCCTCTTCCGACCTAACGGGTCCAAATGGCTCCGGATGTTTAGAACTGTCATTGAGTCCGGGTGGATCCAATCGGTTCCAGCAAATCGCGGCTGATTTAAACTTTTTTTGTTTGTTTCCTATGGTTTATTTTAATTTCTGAACGATTGTTCTCTATGGTAGATAATATTAGCTAGCTGTCAAAAATGACAGCAAAGAGAAATAAACTTAGTGTCATTTCGAAAAATGATTGTGAAGTAACCTCAAAATCGGTTCCGCTTGAGTGCATTGTGAGATCGATATTTTGGATTGTTTCTATGAAAGGTAAGCCAAGTATGGATTGGAATTCATTATTTACTTAGTTATTGTTCATTTTCAACCAATATTCAAATTCAAACATCAAAGTTGCGGGTGACAATAAGAAAACAAAATAAAGTTACCCGCTTTCTTCCCGTATCATGTATTTTGATATTTCAGAATTATAGTGGCCTATTTTAACGATATAAAGTTATAAATGAGTCGGTGAATATATGACTAGTAATCTAGAAACAATTTATACTGGAATCTAATTGGAATATTTCTGATGTTCTTTTACAAAAACACGCATTACGTAATTCAAAATGACGGCGCGCGCATTATGATGTTTGAGTTTGAATATTTCGGAAATTTGATTACAGATCTCGTAAAACAACATTGTCACTAGATAACTTGTCTTATTATGACCTAATATCCAAAATTTCGTGTAAATCGGTCCAATAGTTGTGTCAGAAATAAACGTAATACAGCAACATAAACACTTTCAGTAAGGTCTCTCATTTAACAAGGAAATGTTTATATTTCGAGCTGTAATAGGAATCTTGTTTACGTTGTATATCATAACAGCATCATTCAAGTACTCATAACCGTTTCAAGTGTGTAAAAAGAATGTATAGATACGAAGCGATAACGTTTTTACTGAGCGCTGTAATCTGATACTGCGATAAGCGGGCGCCGGCGCGCGCGCGCCGGACTTCAAGGATTAGGTGTAAACAAAAAAGTCGATCTTGAGAGGTTAAGCACACAAATATACAGAAGCGGACTTAATGCCATAGGTCAAAAATAGCTCACGTAAACATAGTATGGATAGGTGACTTATTTATGAAAGTTTACTTTCTGGCTAGTTCCTCAGTTCCTCAAAAACGTAGGTACCGAATATTTTAATTGTCCTGTTATTACCAGTGATCAGATTATCAGACGCTTATTTGCCTAAAATCATCTAGTGAAAGAATAATACGGACATTCCTTTCTGAACAAATAACTAATCTCGGGTTCCCGGGATTGAGCAATTTTGTAAAAACAACTATAACAAACTTAATGAAATTATAGCAGTGGTTATTTTGATTTAGTATTTTAACAGTAAACTTTAATTAAACTTGCATTGTAATTAAAAGTTCCATTAGAATCGGCTTTTTAAATAAAAAAAAATATACAATGACAGTTCACAACGAGTATTAACTATATTTTGTATGTGGGCGAGCATTTTTAGTAATCTCAGGAATTTCGAACGATTTCGGGATCCGGGATTCTGAAAAGCATGTCCGTATTATAGTTTCGTGGTAATAAAAGTGAAGTTTAGGTACATTAGCGCCCGATTATCCGATCACTGGTTATTATTTATTAAGTTAATGATTTTTATTACGAAATTACAAAACATTGCGTCGGCTGTCTTATCAGGTCCATCAAGCCGGACGCGTAAAATATGAGAACCACTTAGTAAACAGTCGCGGCTGACAACTGCAATAACTCTTACAAATAAATTAAATCTAGTTCACTTAACCTTACTAATATTCACTTCCCACGAATTTCCACCTCGTCTCAGAGCTCATTTACACGGGGAGAACTATTCAATACTCAATACTCAATACTTTATTTGCATTCCACAATGTGTACTTAGGTGGTAAGTTAAAAAAAAAATGTGATCATTATGGACCCTGTCGGGCACAGCAAAAGAATTAAAAATATAGTAGGAGAGAGCCAATAAGCAATTATCGCAAGGAGACAATGTGTTTACTAATACAAATCTATCGACACCCCATTTATCCGAATCTGATGAGTAGGAGAGGCGCTACGCAAGAGCAAGTTGTACATCTATACACACATACATAGGTTGCCAAATCCGTAACTCTTCCACTAGTCAGGTAATTAGGCTACAGAGCGTGCCAAAGATATCTAGACATACAAACATACGATATAGATAACATAGTCTCGAAAATAATTACCCTCCTTCTGATGCAGTCGAGTAAAAAAGTGGAGTCATGACGGTAAGGATTCTTACAATCCTTGGTATTTTGTAATGGGAAGCGCTTGTACATCAAAATACGTTTTTAGAATTTACCAATGACAGTTCCAAAAATCACCCTAAGACGACCCACTGAACGGAGCTCTTGTTAGTGACTTAATAGAATTTAAATTTTATTATTACTTGAGTTTAAAAAGAAAATGAAACTGTTCGTTGCAATAAACGAGAATATTTATCACCAACTCAATTTTGTAGGCTTTCGGTATCAATAACATCCCTACACGATTTATCCAAAAACCCAGCTAAAAAAATCAGCTGATCCGTATTTCGTCGAGAGATGTGAGTAAAATGCAAGTTATTATTGGCATAAATCATGTCTTTTATTGATACCTAATATCTGGAACAATATTTATTGATTGTGACAGAATTATCACGTTGTAAATCATGTTTTATGTTTAATCAGCGATCAAAGTTGAAGCAAAATTGCCTGACAAATCTGTCCCACTGAACTCGCATGGCAATTCTCGCTTCTTTTGGGCGAGAATCTATCCTCGTCTAAGCGCGCCTTTATTCCCGCCAATCACCCAAATCTAAGTAAAGATATAATCGAATAATTTCTAATCGATACCGAGGCTTGTTCGCAATAGAGAGCATTCGCAGAGGCGTAATGTGACGCCATTTACATTTCATACTAGTTGTGGCCCAGGCGCTGTTCGTTGATTTATCTCGCTTGGGCAATGTTGCGAGTGTTGCGACCGTGTCTTAGTCTTTAGTATTTAGTGGGCTACTTAAGGACAATCATATTCGTTATAGATTATATTGATACTATTGAAATTTTGATTATCTGAGCCTGTTTTAAATTAGCACATTTTAAAATTCGGATTTCCGTTTGGTAAAAGGTTCAATCAATTGTTTTCATATTTCTCTTACCGTTAATTCACTTCGATTAGATTGCCTTAGAATTAGGATGATCGATAGATATTAAATTACTTGTTTTCTATAGAATTGCTCTTTGAGTGGAAAGTTCGTATTTAAACTTTTCAAGCAGTCGCACCAGGCAACTGCTTGAAAAGTTTTATGTTAGGAATTTTAGTTCAGGTTTATAATATGGTAGGTATGTATGTAGTACTGTGACAATTAATTAAAATTATATTTTTCTTAGTTTCTTCTTTTGTGTTTGAAACATTTTAGTTGATTTTGGCGGCCCAGTTATTTTGTAAATTATATCACGATACTTTACCTTTAACTACCATAACTATTATACAAAACAAAAGTTTAGGCCAACCAGACCAGGCCAGTTTAGGTTCAGTTAACATACCTACTATAACACTGTGATTGAACTATAATAAATGCATCAAAGTGCTTGAAAAGTGACATGTTTGGAACGTTTCAGTTAAGTTTAGCAGACGAGTTTTTTGAATTTTCATTGAAGATACATTATTTTATCTTAAAACTATTGAAAAAAAATATCAAGAGTTGTTAATTTTTAAACTTCCAGAACAAGGTAGAGATTTTTAAAATTGCTTCCATCAGATTGTTGGTTATTTTTATTTTTGCACAATTTATAACAATTAAATGTGCGACGATACAGGTTCTCATCTAGTTTCTGTAGTTTAAAGGTCAATGATTCTTATTTCTGTTGTTGTATATACTTGCACTGACTCATGCAGCTAAAGATATCCATTTCAATAAATTCAAAAGAATTGATTTTTTATTTATTTTACCTTTATTAACAGGTCTTAGGTATTTAAGCAAATGCAACCAGGCATTTTTTATTTCCAGACAACTTTAGTGTAACGAACGAAAGACTATCCTCCACTAGGTGTTCAAAATAACAAATAAATTGTATTTAAAAGAATAAAATACAACAAAAACTTACGAAAGTTCGGCGAAATTGATCAGCGTGGTTTTCAGATTTTCACCAAAAATACTTGTTTTAATCAAAATTACCAAAACTTACTCAGAAGATTATTTTTAATTCAGAAAAGTAAACAATTACTGTACAAAAACTGTTAGTTCAAAAACACAGTTCACTTCATTCACGGGGTTCGAACTCGCGACGTAATATTCGGCGACCGTGTATCAGCGAACGACGTCCGTTCACCACGCGGCCACAGCATCCACTGGCGGTCATCGCTGAATGGACCGGCATTTCGCCTGCATACTACTGCCCGAAAACTATTACATCTAGAAAAGGACATCCATTACCGGGTATACTCTATTTTAAAACTGTACTATTCTATTTTTGAACAGCAATGAACTTAACACAAGAAAAAATATTGAAAACTTTTTTCTAAAGTTATCATTATCGTGTACTAAGAAGGTTTTATGCCTTTTCTAAGCTGCCAAGAAAGCTGAGCCAGTTAACTTTTTTTTTGCCAGCAACTGAAAGGAGGCTGTATAGTTCTGTATGTGTGAGTGTGTGAGACATTTTAACGAAGGAGTTTGAATAATAGTGCCGCAGTTAGAGCCATGTGTCATAATGTGCTAATTATAGGATTCTCGCTGGAACGTGAAATGGAAGTATTTTTAGAATGTCGTTTTTAAGGTGTGCACATATTTTTCTTTGTTTTGTTTACAATTATTGTTATCATGAAATGTAATTTTTCTATGGAAATTAATAGCTTTTTTTAAGTATCTGTGGTATTAGATTATTAAGTTTATATTGTTGTTATTTTTATTTTCAGTATTTTCACTTATCATGGACTGAGTGAAATATAAAACGAATAGAATTTGTTGACTTCTGAGATGATGACTATTGGAGAAGTATGGAAGAAAAGAAGTCATGTTACGCCGACCACCAAATCAATCAGGATAAGGTTTGTAGTAATGGTGGCCCACTCTTACGACATTAATTAAACTTTTGTTTTCTCTCCTTTTCACAGAGAGGTCTTCGTAAGAGGGAGTGGGCCGCTATACAGGACGTGGGTCCAGTGCGGGTTGGTCAGACACATGGCTTCTACCTAAAATACGGTGCAAGGACCACGACACACGATCATTATATATATACTTAAACGATAAATTGGGCACCTGACCGTCTAGACAAAATGTGTGGGATCGACTGCGGAACAATAAGACAGCGCTTGTCAATCCCGTTCATTTCGGATTCACTTTAATTTCGCATTTAATTCGGTATCTCCACACTGTTCACATCCTTGAAATAGAAGCTGCAGTGGATCTTGAAACACGAACTAAATTATGTGCGTAGAAAGACTTTATAGATGACACTGAGAATAAGTTTAGATTTTTTATAGAAAGTGAAAAATCAGTCTTTTTATTTTAAGTCTTTTTTGAAAAGTTCTTACTATCGTCCGTCCGAAGGCTTTTTTTTTGTTTTAAGGATGGGAAATCATCAAATGACACCTTCCTCTCTGGGTGGAGCGGGAGGGAGTATCAGACTCTTACTGACTAAAACCCATCCGCGCTCCTCGTAGTGCCTTTTGCGTTCCAGGGCCGCGGTGACTCTTTCGAACAAAATCCGCGACCCTGGCAGCCGTCCGAAGGATTGACTTTGGATTTTGGCAAGCGTTTCGGTTTCCAAATTTTTTGCCCAAAACTTCGGCCTTGCTGTATTTGGGTGAACAATTGTTAGCTGAGTTCGCTGGCTAGCTGTGTCACTGTTGACAGGAAATGTTTTTTCGGTCAGACACTAGTTCTGCACTATGCGTATCAAGTTTCATTTAGAGTAGTTCATTTATTTCCAAGTTTGAGGTTTTGTATGAAGTACAGTGAGGAGTAAAACTGTGTTTTATGTTTAGTTTATAGCTACATCTAGGATCTATAAAATAGTGTACTTATTAACCCTGAGTCAGTGATTACCATGAACAATAGTTGCATTCATAGTTATCCTCACAAACAACACAGTTTAATGGTTTCCTATAACAGTAATGTTTATGGACATAATAGTTTTACGACTGTAACAATATTGATGATGTGCTTCCACGTCTTGATTTAAGGTCGTGAGATAACTTTACTGGTCAATACAGGGGGATTATTTTGTTTGCAGTTAATAATTAAAGGTTGATTCTGTATACCGTAAAGACTGCTACAGTGAATTTCAAAGTCGAAGTCAAAACATTTTTTACGAGTCCATTAGAAGGCGCTTTTGAATATCAATATTAACAAAATCAATGAAAAGTCGATTCTAGTTGCCCTTTTGCAGCAGAGATCTAAATACATTAATTCTAGATTCCGGTAGTCGGTGTTTTTGGTTGCTTCTTCGTGAAGTGTTTTTTTGGAAATCGGTATTTTTTTTGGTAAAAAGTTTTTTTATTTTTCACTTTTTAGTTGTACCCCCCACACCTAACAACACCACTGGAAAGTCACAGGAAAACAAAAACACACAATTTCGTATATATGGATGATTTTTCCATATATTTTTTCCAGCTATTTGGATTTAAAAACCAAACCACGGAACCGATTTTAATAAAATTTTCCCCCAAAAGTTATTTCCAACAAAAAAATAATTTTTCAAATCGGTTGTCAAGCGACGGAAGTATGCGCGAACAAACACAAAATAAACATCCGAATTGAGCACCTCCTCCTTTTTTAGAAGTCGGTTAAAAAGAAAAATAAGAGTATATATATGTATAATAATTACATTCTATGCAAGGTCCCAGACTTGCTTTCTGAAGCACGGATGTGTTAAGAGGAGCGGAGCAGAGACAGCTGGCGTTGTTTATCCTTGAAGATCGACACAGTTCATTATTAACTTGAACTATGTCGGGTTTTAAACAACTCCGTAATTAAATGAAAAAAATCTTATAATCAGGATATGGCTAGACAGAGGATGATAATATATGTCGCAGCCAATTGACTTAATGAGCCGTTTAATTGGTGGCCTAGCCTTTCATTTAAACGCGCCGATTTTTCAGCGACCTAAGTGACATCTTTTGATCAATATTGTTTCATGACTTACCCATGTCACTTATGTCACTGATTAAACGGTGCAGTTTAATGAAAAGGCTAGGCGTTTAATGAAACGGCTGATTAAGCTAGTTGCCTGCGACATATTTAACGGCCCTTTAACGTTTCTAAGCTTCATAAAGTTCTGCCACAGTTATAGATAACACAACCTACCGGCCCGGTGGTCTAACTCGCGACTTTTTGCTTCGTTAGCCGCGTCTGGTCTAGCCGCTCAGCCACTCAGCCAGCCTGCTACACATTCCAGACATAACTCAGTAACGATCTCATACGTTTGACGAGGGATTCCTGACTTTGGCGGAAGGTTTACGTGGGACTTAGATTAAAAAGATTTTAGAGTATTTTGAGTGTTTAGTTTATTGGAATAACTAAGTATTTTGGTAGATAAATTGGCTTAGTTTTGTGGTGGACTATCGTAAGAGGCCCTAGATTATTATCAGTTATAAAGATTTGAAGAATATTTCTTTTTAAAACGTTGCCCCACACTAGGAATTTCTCCTGTATCGTGGGTGCGTTTACAAACATACAAAGTCACATACACAAACAGCCAGACCCGGAACAACCATCTGTAGGCCATACAAATATTTGTTCCGTGCGGGAATCGAACCCGCGACACGCAGCGCAGCAGTCCTCGTATGTCAGTCGCAATTAGTTTGTTGTTTTAGTGCACACCCGTGTGTACCGATGACATTTCAGAGGTTAACAACTAAAATGTTAACTATTAAAAACGAATAAAATCATTTGTCAGGAAAATAAAATTCCTTGACATTCACTCAATCAAATAGTCGTCTCTCGTTGAAGTCTTTTGTATGGCGCGATGGCGTCCCGGTCGTACGATACTGAGAGGAACTTAACTGCAACTTATTATGCGCCGTACTCACTTAGTTTTTATGATTATTGGCATTAGGTACGTTAAGTAATGAGTTAAGTTTTATAGGGTAAATCTTGATTTTAACATAAGGAATTATGTATTTGTGTGTTTCCTGGTAGCCATAATGGGGTAAATAATGTATGGGGTCTTTAAGTCAAGATTGAATAGGTTACTAAAAGGCAAGCATTGTCGATCACATCATCGCTTCCCAACAGGTGCGAGTGTGGTCAAACGCTAGCCTAATAATAAAAATAAAAACAGTTTTTTTTTGAAGAGTTCTTGACAGGAGGAAGAGTACGTGACAGTTAAAGTAGCGAGTTTTAAAATAGTAGTTTATGCAACGACCATATATAAAAGAAAACACGAGTGTGGGTTTATCACACGAGGCGTAGCCGAGTCATCACACGAGTGTTTTAATACCTAATTATATGCCGTTGCATATACTATTTTATTCACTCAGTTGAAATAAAATAAGTGGAAAAAAATAGTGTATATTTCCAATATAGCGGATATTCTCATTGCGTATTCGAATGACAGCGCAGCGCGCGCATCCATAGACAAAGATAAAAGCTGGCTCATTGATTTTAAGTCAATGTGCCCACGCCATAAATTAAAAAGAAAAAGTGTGCTATAAAAATTAAAAAGTTATTTTATGATGCAGTTGTTTAAAAATCGAAGGAAAATGTTGAACTGTAATGGTTTTTTTTTTTAATTTTACCTATTCACGAAAAAAACTACGTTATGCATTCGTTTTTGAACTCATATTTGGAACATAACGTTGTGAGTGTAGATAAAAAATATTAAAAAATTTGCGAATTTTTTTCTTGTTATTAATTTTTTATGTGATTTTCTGTGAACATATTATTAACTGTGTACTTAAATAACAAGTATTTCCCTGAGATCATTGCATTGTGCGTGGGAAATAAACATAAACCATTATTGATAGTTCAAGTCAATAACTTATGTGTTCTTATTATGTAGTTTAATTAACGACGCACTTTGTGTCCGTCCAATAACTTAATATTACTAAACAGATGTGTCTCTATAGACAGCATGTCATCGTTTGCATGTGAAGCAGATTTCCTTATGTATGTGCTAGAGGTATAACTTTTCTAGGTAATGTATTTATTATCAGGGACAAACTTTGATTAAAATATAAGTCTAAGCTTTTTAATATTTATTGCAAAGAGGCACTATTCTCTGGAAGCACTGATCCAAAAACACAAATTCTTTTAATGATGGAAAGCTACATTGCTGAGATTGCTTCTTTGTGTTTCAGAAAAATGGAAGATGACGTAAGTGAGGTAAAATTTAGATGCCCTTTGCATTGTGAGATTATGGGAAAGGTACTTAGTAAGATTAAGCATCAAAGCTGTATTCCCTGAAAATGTAGGCAATGCATGATAAAAAAACACAAATAGCGACTACCAGTTCAGACAAAGTGAGTGACTTGCGACTCGAATCCGGAACCCCACGAACAGTCATTCCACTTACGACAATTGAGGCAGTCGAATGTAACACAATACTTCACAACTCTTAGTATTATGCTAAATTAACCCTAAGCCCACACGCCAGAAATTCTCACTTGCAAGTAAACCAATGTTACAAATTAGACTAATGGAGTAAACCACGGGTAACCTCAACCTCACTGAACAGCGAGCTAGGCAGTCAGTCAGCCTAGATTCCAGCCTGTAACTCACCTAGTGCTAACTCAGACTGTATCTAATCTGTGCTACACGGAGCGTAATTACAATATATAAAGGTAACGGGAGCCCTCCCTGGTAATTTATACAATACATACATAGCTGCGGATATATTATACGGCTGACTGTACGTAGGATTGTGCGAGGAAGCGAAGTTGTGCTGGGTAGCAACACACCGTACACTTGCTCTAGTTTTCATATAAAACAGCTACCTATGTATTGTATAATAATTTTAAAGCTTTATTAAACTTTAATGCTAAGTAAGTTAATATATATGGGTTAAATCTTTCATCTGAATTTAATAACAGTTATCCATAATTGATTGAGCTCAAATTTCGCTCACTACTTTCAGTTCGGATGATAATGCACGGACAAGTGACATCATTCTAAATTCAACATGGAACAATACAGGAACAATATTTTTTTCATCCATCCTCCTGATATGGGTACCAAATAAAAGGATTTGCTGCATTGTTTTGAGTTTGCCAGAGTCACTACAGAGATTTTAAAGAGACCTTTGATGCATACAAACAACTCCTAGTATGAACTTCTTCTCATTATATCAGACTAAATTTACCTTGATGGCGTCTAGATATTTAAACACACAAAATAATGCCAAATTAAGCACTAAAATGCCCCCCACCCCCTATCTTATGACGGGCGACTCTGTGCAAATAGAACCTCTCAGACCCTATCAAACCCATAATTGACCAATCATACTGCAAGCAATATGGCCATCAAAAGTCACGAATATTACGTGCAACTTAGTTCTCTGTATCGTATTTATTCTGCGCCACTCACCGCTTAGGATTCATGAAAACTATCATTATGGCGCTAATTTTATTGCGCGCGCGCAGCTATCGGGAGTGTATTGCAAATGTATCGGGACTGTCGCGAGAATGAATGTATGTGTGCTGTCGCGTGCTATCCTGTCGCCAGGGAGTGTTGTAGTAAGGATGTCACTGAACACGATGACTGTTGGTGAGGGGTGGTACTCGTCGTTTTATGTTCAAGTATTTTTGTCCCATCCAGCCTTTTTTTTTGTTTTTATTTGAGATAGGTTTGCTCTTGACTCTAGTCTAGGTAAGAGGAAACAGAGTCGACGATGGAGTGAGCTTACCCAGAAGGAGCCTGTTCACTCTAACTTTGAAGATATTAGGGTTGAATGCGTTCGAAAACACAGACACAGGTAGAAAACCTCTCCTATGCCTCTCCTGTCCATTGCTCTTATGATTTCCTTCTGTAAAAGGGACAGTGTTAATAGTGTTATTCGTTCCGTATGGCTTCGTCTTTCTCTCACAACGGAATCATGATGGCAATGGCACGTCATATATCATAGTATACTGCATTATATTATATTTATGAATAGCTTCTGTCCCGCGTGAATGTCGGCTACTATCCCAAGAGATCATACTCCCAGTATAGACTATGTACTATTCCAGACTATAATCTATCTCTGTTCCAAATTCCATCCAGTTCCGTTCAGCTGTTCTCGCGTGATTGAGTAACAAACATCCATGAAAACTTTCGCATTTATAATAATAGTAAGGATGGCTGGCTTGTTATTTGATAAAAATGTACTCTGAGCTACAACATTATTATTTTTAATTTTTTGGTAGTAGTTTTGTTACCGTCAAAATATGACAACATTTATTAAATATCGCATTAAAGTTTATTAAAGTTTTTTACTTCAATCGTAAACATTGAATTAGGAATGTTTGAAATTCTTTACTTCACAATCTCCTGTAAATCAGACAAATCATTCCTATTTATTTTTTTAATTTTTCGTCTTAACATCTAAACTATAAGTTCCTAGACTCTTCTAATCCACGATGACCCGCAGCCCTATCCCAGAGTACCGTTAGTATGAACACACGGGTTCGATTTCAGCCGCAAACCACAGCTTTCCCTAATATCGTGTACCGACAGCAAAACATCCACTTTATAATGCAGCGATTGTTGGACTATCGTTACGAAGCTGTTATGTTAATAATACGCAGTAAATCGTATTGGATTTTACCTTATTTGAACTTCAAGAAAATAACATGTCGATACTATTTTGCATGGTATACGAAGAACAGCTAATGACCCAAATAGCACTACTCGGTGACAGGAATATTTGTGAGTAAAGTGACACTGCTATGTAAATTACTAATTAATCTGTGAGTTACAGCTTTTCCTTTTTTTTGAGAATGTTTTGGCGTGATGCTTGGTCCAGGTATTATTAATCTGTACCAAAATTAATGAGTTCGGTTGGCGTTTCAGGCGTAAAAGTGTCAGGGTTGCGGATTTGTTCGAAAGAGTTACTGCGGCCCTGGAACGTAAAAGGCACAAAGCATGGGTGGGTTTTAGTCAGTAGAAGTCTGACACTCCCTGCCGCTCCGAGCAGAGCGGGAGGGGTCATTTGATGATTTCCCATCCAGAAAAAAAAAAAAAGGCGTGAAAGTGTAACAAATGAACTCACTTTCGTATTTTTTAATATTAAGTTAGGTTAGCCGATAAAAACTTAACTGATCCAATTTCAATTCCCGTGCGGTTTGTTGTTTATTTCCACACAACATATTGAGAGAGATTGAAAGTCAAATGTTATCACGTGAAGACAAGACGCGCAAAAAATGTCTGTAGTGTGACTAACGTACGTGTACTTAAATTAATCGCACTCACACACCATAGGGAAGGATTTTTTTAATTTTTTTTTTAAATTAATTAACACTAATTTCTCCGGTGACATTTTGACGACTACGGGGGCAGACAACGTCGCTCCTACCAGGGTTGTGAAATTGTTCGAAAGAGTCACCGCGAGCCTACAAAGCAAAAGGCATTTTGAAGGAACACGGATGGGTTTTATTCAGTAAGAATCTGACACTCCCGTTACGCCCAGAGCGTGAGAAGTCATTTGTAGGTTTCCCTACCAGAAAAAAAAGATAACGTTGCTAAACAAGAGTTCCACGTTGCCATTTAACATGTTGCGCGTCAAATGTTGCCTAGTGGATACGAGGCCCAACATTTGACGCGCAATGCGTGACGCTCAACATGTTCAGCAACGTTGCACAACAACGCACGACGTTGCCAGCAGGTGCTCAACATGGATAATGTTACTAAAAAAAAGTTCCTCGTTGCCATTCAACATGATGAGCAACGATTTTTTGCATCATAACCCGCGTCAAATGTTGCCTAGTGGATACGAGGCTTTAGTTGAGCCAAGTTCTAGGACCACATAAACTATCATTAAGAGACTGAATGTTTCATTAAGAGAACATTCCTGGTTGTGCAAGGTTAAGGTGGGATTAGTTTTACATGGCTCGCTGAACTTGTAGGAGACTGTTTATGTTGTCTAAAGAATCATTTGTATTTGATTAGAGGATATTGAGATCCTTTTGGAAAACTTGGTATTTATAACATGAAGTACGAAGATGTATCGAGTTAAGAAACCTTTCTTTTGGTTTGTAGATAGCGTCACTGAAAGAATCATAAAAATTTGTTCATAACCTAGTTTTAGAAAATCGAGAACATAATTATGTGTCGAACACATAATCGTTATCTTTGAAGTTAAACATTTATTTAATTCTCAGTAAATTAAAACGGTACAACACTTTATAAGTAAGTTAGCATATATATCTTCTGTAAAATTTAACGTATAAAACCATAAAAGTATGAAAAGCTTGACGTTGACCACTGTGTCGATTTGATCGATGTCTAACCAAATCAAAAAAGTTGTCGCGAGTCAGCCCTATCTCGTATCAGCTTACTATTACACCAAGCCTCGCGCACAATAATCTGACAAATTGTGACAAATAGACCGTCACTGAACACCGGCACTATGACGGATGAGAGCAACCTGACTAGATGACGTATTGACGCGAGACGTAACAATTGACGTAAGCGACATTTTTGCATTTTTGATAAATGACACTTATGGTATTGCTGTAAGGTACATTTTGGGTAACTGTCCCTAACGTTAACTGATATGTGCAGTATCGGTTTTGTTGTGGAGCACCCGGTAGTGTATCACCGACACACATTCCGACAAGCCTTCATATTGATCGGCACTTGATGCATGAATCTCGATTCCAATCTGACAGATAACTACAATGAAAATCTAATTCACAATTTAGATTCTAGATTACATAACATTTTAGCGTTCTACTAGAAAAGATGTGGAAACGCATAGTACATTTTATAAGCGCCAATCTGTAGAATTCAACGGTTATCAATTAAACCTTTCAAGCTTTCAGCGACGAGTTCCGGAGCTAGATTCATAGAAATTAAATAAACAAGATTATTTTAAGTTTTTGTCAAACTATTGTAAATGTTGCTAATTTTCGAAGTCACGCGACTATTAGAATGCCTTCATTCAAGTTAGTTAAATATTGACACGCCCCTGTGTTCACCCCTCAGGTTTCCACTATTTATTTATAAGATAATGAACTTGACTGAACCTATTTCCCCTTATCGAGACCCTCTATTTTCATAAACTTTTTTAAAGATAACTTTCATTTTAAAACCTGAGGTTTTGGTCCCATATTTACATTATTACGGTTAAAAGTATTCTCATTTTAATGTTAGGTGCATTTTCCTATTGATTCATGGTTATCTATATCTGTAGTAGTACAATCTATGGCCATAATACCAGTAATCTTCTATTTTCTTTCTTAATCTATAAACTATGCAACAAAGTTGCAAATTGTGTAAAGTTAAAGTTAACTTTAATGTTAGATTTCAAATAAACTAAGTAGAGACGTTATATAAATCAAGTTACAACTTAAATTATTTATCGATGAAATACTACAAAATTACACACATGGCTTATCTCTAAGTATTTACACTTAACTACAATTTGCGCCCCAACCTCAACACACCCCGACGACGAAATAGAGACCATGTATGAGGATATATCCAGAGCCATGCATGGTCATAAAACTCATTTCACCGTGGTCATGGGGGACTTCAACGCGAAACTGGGCAAACGTGACGGTGACGAGCTGCGAGTGGGGCAATTTGGATATGGACGTCGGAACCACCGGGGACACCTACTGGCCAGTTTTATGGAGAAGGAGGGCCTCTATATGATGAACTCCTTCTTCAGAAAACGTGAGCACAGGAAGTGGACCTGGCAGAGCCCCGACGGTGCAACTAAAAATGAGATTGACTTCATCATGTCGACGAAGAAGCAGATATTCAATGATGTCTCTGTGATCAACGCGGTGAAAACCGGAAGTGATCACCGCATGGTAAGAGGCACATTGAATCTAAATATCAAGCTGGAAAGGTCTCGACTGATGAAGTCTACGCTCCGTCCAGCACAGATCCAGATCCAAAACTCCGAAAGCATTCAGCTCGAACTTCAAAATCGTTTCGAGTGCCTAGGGAGCTCCGTGGACGAATACAACGATGGGTTTGTGGAAACTGTTCATACGGTCGGGTCTAAGTTCTTCAAGACTCGCCGTACAGATAAGACCAAGAGGCTGTCTGACCCGACTCTCAAGCTCATGAAGGAGAGGCGGGAGATGATTCTGCAGTCTTCAGACGATGCGTGCAAATACCGGCAGCTCAATAGGCGGATCTCCAAGTCCTTGAAAAGCGACCTCCGCCGCTTTAATACTGAAAAGATTAAAGACGCGATAGAGCGGAATAAGGGCTCCAAGGTCTTTGCAAGAGATTTGTCTATTGGGCAGAGCCAGCTCACAAAACTGAAGACGATGGCAGAACCATATCCGCCAAATCGGAGCTTCTGAGGGAGATCGAGACATTCTATGGACAGTTATACACGTCGATGACCAAACCCGCAGCAAATCTAGCGAACGACCCAAGAGCTAGATTGACCCGGCATTATACCGAAGACATCCCGGACGTCAGCCTGTATGAGATTAGGATGGCTCTGAAGCAGCTTAAAAACAACAAGGCGTCGGGTGAGGACGGAATTACGGCCGAACTCCTGAAGGCGGGTGGAAAACCAGTCCTTAAGGCCCTTCAGAAACTGTTCGATTCCGTCATACTCGAGGGGAAAACGCCACAAGCTTGGAGCAGAGGTGTGGTGGTACTCTTCTTTAAGAAGGGCGACAATGCCCTGCTTAAGAATTACAGGCCCATCTTACTTCTGAGCCATGTCTACAAGCTGTTTTCCAGAGTCATCATAAACCGTCTCGCACGCAGGTTTGACGACTTCCAGCCTCCCGAACAAGCCAGATTCCGAAAAGGCTTCAGCACCGTAGACCACATACACACGCTGGGGCAGGTTATACAGAAGACCGAAGAGTATATTCTGCCCCTCTGCTTAGCGTTTGTGGACTACGAGAAAGCCTTCGATTCGATCGAGACTTGGGCTGTGCTGTAGTCTCTCCAACGGTGCCAGATCGACTATCGGTACATCGAGGTGCTGAAGTGTTTGTATGAAAACGCCACCATGTCAGTCCAACTTCAGGATCAGACATCAGAACCTATCCTCCTGCAGCGGGGTGTGAGGCAGGGAGACGTAATTTCTCCAAAACTGTTCACGGCCGCAATGGAGGACGTCTTCAAGGTTTTGGACTGGAAAAGGGTAGGCATTAATGTCAATGGCGAGTACATCACTCATCTTCGATTTGCCGACGATATAGTCGTCATGGCTGAGACCACGGAGGACCTCAGTACAATGCTCGATGACCTCAGTAGAGCTTCCGAAAGAGTGGGTCTTAAAATGAACATGGACAAAACCAAGGTCATGGTAAATACCCATGTAGCACCCACTCCTATCAAGATTGGAGGCTCTGCACTCGAAGTTGTTGATGAGTACGTCTACCTGGGACAAACGATCCAGCTAGGGAGGGCTAACTTCGAGAAGGAAGTCAACCGTCCAATCCGACTCGGATGGGCGGCGTTCGGGAAGTTGCGCGGTATCTTCTCGTCTCACATACCACAATGTCTCAAGACGAAAGTCTATGACCAGTGCGTGTTGCCAGTGAAGACCTATGGACTCGAAACGTGGTCGCTCACAATAGGCCTCATCAGAAGGCTTAAAGTCACCCAAAGGGCAATGGAGAGGGCAATGCTCGGAGTTTCCTTGCGTGATCGAATCAGGAATGATGATATCCGCAAGAGAACCAAGGTTACCGACATAGCCCGAAGGATCGCCAAATTGAAGTGGCAGTGGGCAGGGCACATTGCTCGCAGAACAGATGGTCGATGGGGCCGAAAAGTTTTGGAGTGGCGACCGCGTACCGGAAGACGCAGCGTTGGAAGGCCTCCCACAAGGTGGACCGATGACCTGGTGAGGGTCGCGGGTAACCGATGGATGCGAGACGCACAGGACCGGTGGTTGTGGCGACACTTGGGGGAGGCCTATGTCCAGCAGTGGACGTCTTTCGGCTGATATGATGATGATGATGATGACAATTTGCGATATAAAACAAGTACGATAAAAATCGTACCAAGTTAATCTCACATACACATACAAAGTTTGGTCACGCACGCTTCAGTGCGCTTGTCTTTGATTGGTTAGATCACTTACTTCCTTATTCGTTGAGATTTATACACAGCCGTTTTAGTTTATTCACTTATTTTTCAATTAATAACTCTAATCACTTGTCTAATCACTGTAGGAAAACCATTCTGCGTCACCAACAAAACTCATAACTCTCGCCCACTGTGAAATACTTCCTGTAAGGTAGTAGCATATTCTAAGAAGATGAAACTCACTGGTGAGTCATATTAACAGAACTGTGACCTACCAGGCGATCAATGGAACGGTCACAGCTAATCTTTATCGTACCACAGTACGACAAAGATAACTACAGATCAATCCACTGAGTGGGTTTACGACGATCGGCTCAATTGAGAGTCTACTGCCTGACGCTTGGTCCTATCAACGCCTATCAAATGTGCTGCAGTTTACTGCCAATAACATTCATTTCCCTTTACAACGTTACTGCACAAGTGTGGAATTGGTATACAGATTTTCCCCTCCGCCTTGGCAAAGATTACCTGCGTTGCATCCCTACTACGCATTAATTTAGTTTTTGAAGTGTAGTTTGCGGTCACACTTACTAGAATGCATGGATCATCACGCGACGGGCGTCGCAAGCGAAGCAGGCCAAAGAAAGACTGGCGTGACGACTTGGACTAATATCTGATAGATTGAATTGAATTATGAGGAGAGGTCGTGGTAAAATAATTACAGCTCTTATTGGATGGGTGACCATCTTGACGTACCAAGATTTCTCTGAGCCTCGAAAAGCGCGCTAAGCTGTTAGTCCAGGTTGCGGATTTGTTCGAAAGAGTTACCGCGGCCCTGGAACGTAAAAGGCACTAAGAGGAGCATGGGTGGGTTTTAGTCAGTAGAAGTCTGACACTCCCTGCCGCTCCACCCAGAGCGGGAGGGGTCATTTGATGATTTCCCATCCAAAAAAAAAAAAAAAAAGCTGTTAGTCCAGGCTGACATTTGTAGGTCTTTGACAGACGTTACAGGTAATCAGAGGTCAGACAATTTGACACCAGTTTCTTCAAGGGGATACCGTGTTGCCTAGGCATTGGATTGTGAAGGCTAATATAAATACTAGTATCCAGCTGCATCCAGTTAGACTGGAAGCCGACCCCGACATAGTTGGGACAAGGCTAGACAGGTTGTTCTATCAGAGCTTTTGTAATAAGTCCAATTTAAACTTGATACTGTAACGTAGAGGTCATGTTTGCGTATTTAATAGTTATTAACTTCATGTCCGGTTGCTATTTTATTATCATTGAGAAAGCTGAATAATTATTATTTTGATTAGTTTTTAATTACTTACAGTCGACTAACAGAAATAAATGTCCACAAGGCAAAAAAGACCTTCAAGGCTTATTTATTAGTAATGGAAATAGGTCCAGCGTCAACACAGCTCTGAACATACGGAAATACGACAAAGTAAGAACATTTTTATTAGCTTTCTTTGCACTTTGCCATCCAACCTTGCAAAGTTCGAAGTTAGTGTGGTTAACTGCCTCACTAACATGAAGACTTGGCGCTGGCTTGAAAGCAAAAAAAAGTTCCACCAGGAGTTCCAAACAGTGACATTCTATCAGCAATTGAGATTTGTATAAATGCCAAAATATTTGCGATTGACCGAGCCACATTTGGATAACCACATATCAATACCATACATTTTTACTTCTTCTTTACTTTTGACAAGTTATCTAAGGAATCTTATAAGTAGGTACTAAGTGTACAAAAAGGCTTCAATTTATTTGGGATACATGAGAAAGTTATTTGTAAGTCCCTGTAATAAGGGGTGAGCCTATTACCATAAACAAACAAATGCAGACCCCGGGCTGTAACTGAGAAATTCGAGATGGAAAACCCCTTTTTAGGGTTCCGTACCCAAAGGGTAAAACGGGACCCTATAACTAAGACTCCGCTGTCCGTCCGTCTATCTGTCCGTCTGCCACCAGGCTGTATCTCATGAACCCTGATAGTTAGTCAGTTGAAATTTCACATCACATACATCACAGATGATGTATTGATGTTGCCGCTGTAACAACAAATACTAAAAAACAGAATAAAATAAATATTTAAATAATTTATTTGGGGGCTCCCATACAACAAACGTGATTTTTTTGCTCGTTTTTGCTCGATATTGATAACGACAACAGGATACATATATTTTTCAAAGTATATTTATATTTTTTGCGAGTTCGACTCGCACTTGGCTGGTTTTTTTTATTGTGGAATGGGCTAGCTATTGACATCGATCACGCCTGATGGAAAGCGATAGATGAGGTCTATGATGGAGCGAGCCCTTTACCAGACCTGGGAATGGAACCCCGAACCTCATGTTCAGCAGTAGTAATTTCAATGAAAACAACGCCTCTGCATTTGGACTAACGTTATTTCAATAACAAACCCTTAATTTAAGACCTGATGACAGCGAGTGCCCGGGGCACAGTCTAATAAACTATTTCCTATACATTTAAATAATTTACAGCGTAAATAAACACGACCCACGCACGCATTCATTTTACATCAAGACCAGCAATAATGAGATCTAATTGACATGGGTTTACAAAACCCGGACAAGAGTGAGTCAGATTTTTGTTTGGGTTCCGTGCCACCAAAATTATTTAAGCTGACCTCCTGTTCACTATTTGCAGTACATAGGTCGTGAATGATAGAACGACCACGACGAAAAGCGCGGTAGGTAACAGTCATGGCTTTTGACAAACAGCCGGTCAGATAGGCGTAGGCTTAGTCATCATATCAACCGAAAGACGTCTACTGCTGGACATAGGCCTTCCTCAAATGGGGGGTTTGCCATAATCGCCTCGCTTGGCAGGCGGGTTGGCGATCGGAGTGTAGCTGTAGCAATGTACCTGCAGAGAATGCTGCTGCCCACTCTCTGATGAGTCCCTTAGTCGCCTCTTACGATACCCACGGGAAGTGATGGGATGGTGCTATTCTTTAACGTCCGACACCATACGGAACACGTAGGTTTAGTAGGCCCTTTAAATAAGTACTTAATCTAAACGGTACACTGAAATATTGTTGACCTTAAGCTCGCCTGATGGAAAGCGCTGTATGAAGTTTTAGAACGAGTGTTCAGGAGATGCCGTCCACTCTTAGTTCGGTTACCAAACCTTTGTATTAGTCTCGTTTGCACCATTTATGTAGGGAACCCTAAGCATGGCTATGCCCCGCGGCGTCGGCCGCTCATTACCGCGTCATTACTGTGTCATTGCGTCCGTCTGTCCGTGTGTCCGTGTGTCTGCACGCCATGGGAAGCTTGGTATAATGTGGGATAATCATATATAATATTATGTTTTGTTGCGGCTACAACTGTACTGTTGTTGTTGAGGATTTTTAAAGAATGTTTGGAGGTTTGTAAAACAATCGTACATCTCGATCTTGAAGTATTTATTTGAACAAAACCTCTTCTGAACTATCGATAGTCGGTCAGTAAGCCTATTTTCTGGTACACCAGTGAGTCTACTATTTGTTTGTTTCAGGGTTTCAATCCGACCTTAAAAAGTAGTTCCGTCATAAGACTTTTTGTCCGCCTGTAATAGAGACTTTTCTCTAGCTTTTCAGAGACAAGCACACAAATAGGCAGCAAAAGGTATTTTATTTTTTTACGGGGCAATCGTATTATGAATTTATGATGCTAAAAAGTTTCAGTAAAAAAACTGATAACTGAAAAACTTACAATAAACAATGCAAATATGTCTTGTATGAAGTTGTAATATTTCAGCTGTTCACACTTCTGTCCGTCTGTTGGTGGTGTGAAATTGTTTGTTGTCAAGTTTTATTTGATTGTATTTTCCTGAAAATACTTTTACTTTTTTTAAGTATATTTTCTCAGAAATTAGGAACTTTGGCTATACCGAATGAACGATGAGCTAGATGTTTTTTTTTACAGTTACATCTAGACAGTCGTGTCTCAATCTAATATGTAAAAAAAAAGAAACCGACTTCCAAAAACACTACAAAGTTCAAAATAACTTTAATTTCGGAAGTCGGTATTTTTGGTTGCTTCTTCGTTATTTGACACCGACTTCCGAAATTTTGTAGTGTTTTTGGGAAGTCGGTTTCTTTTTTTTTGTAAAAAGGTTTTTAGTTTTCACTTTTTAGTGGTACCCACACCTAACAACACCACTGGAAAGTCACAGGAAAGCAAAAATATGCAATTTCGTATACATGGATGATTTTTCCACATATTTTATCCAGCTTCAATATTGTTAAAAAAACTCGACGATACTTAGTACATTGTTTAAGAGGGCGCCGACCAAACGTCGACCGCGCAGTGGCGCCCTCATCGTTTGTTTGGTTATTTCTTTCATTTTAGAATGAAAATGCAGAAAATATGCAATTTAAGTTGTGCTCCACAAGATTATACGTTAATATTATTATATACGGTAGTTTTAAATTGTTCAGTTTTATTATAATCACTAAAACGGAAAATAGTGGCCACTATTATCCGTTTTAGTGATTATAATACCGATTTTGATCAAATTTCAATGGGACCGTTTGGGAAGTATACCCCCCTTTCCAACAAAAAAAAGATTTTTTCAAATCGGTTGGCAAGCGACGGAGTTATGCGCGAACAAACATTAAAAAAAAAACAAACATCCGAATTGAGAACCTCCTCCTTTTTTAGAAGTCGGTTAATTAGTCAAGAACGCCCTACGACTAAGTTCAGCACGGCAAAAAAACACGTGGAACGACCAAACTACCATATTAGTCCCAAAGATTAATAGAGTGTGAAAACAAAAGATAAAGTTTAAAAGAGCTATTAATCGAAACAATGCACGTGTCTCCCTCAGCTCCTTATCTGTACCTTTTATCCAAAACGTGTTAAGTACGGTTCCATAAACGACGAAAAAGGGCATAAGTCACATTGGCATCAACACCTTTTACGTCATTTTAACACCGAAGTACAATTTTATTTGTTTTAAAAAGGACAACTTTACGGAATTTAACAAAAAACTGTCCCTTTCATCTGACGCCAGTTATCGAGACAAGTAAACGCTTGACCCAATTAGTTTGTTAACTAATAGTGCTGCCCCAACAAAGGGACGAGTCGGTGACAGATATCATCGATGCAACTGATAGGGCTGTGCCGAAAGGATCAGGATCGATGCTCCGGGATATTTTTTTGGATTGAAATTCTAGTGTGGCCGAAAAAAACGATAAATTGTTTTAATTAAATGTGCAACTCAAATAAATCTATTGCTCCAACAATACTTAGTGGTTTTTGAGTATTTAGAATAAAATTAACCGTTTTACTTATATAGTTTATTTTAAAAATAGTTACATAACTCTTTCACACAAACTAAGGACTAAGTCAAAGCAGCTGGTTGGGTTTTTGACAGAGAAAATGAGCTTTTTGCTGTTGATATCGAATTACGGTCCTCCGCTGTTGTTTTATCAATCATTTCGTTGCGGGATTCAAAACAGTAAAGGCGTTTCTCCGGAACTTGTCGAGAAAGAAAGAAAAAGAAAAGAAAGAATAACATTTATTTAGCACATACATGAAACACGCACAGTACACAGACTCAGCATCAATTTGTGTAATTTATCTATCATATGTATGTATTTAGAAATATGTAAGTATGTTTATCAGTTGTCTGGTTGCCATAGTACAGGCTCTGCCTAGTTTGGGATCAGATGGCGGTGTGTTGATTGTCCCAAGATATTATTATTATTATATTATCATTACCTTACCGCTTTTCTGTTAGGAGTTGCAGTGATAGGACAAAGTGAGGCATGATTGTACCAAAAAAAAATATAAATGTTCAGTTTCTTTTCCAGTAGCCAAGTCCAAAATAACAATGAACACCTTTTATCACTATTTATTTATCTCTTTACGACTTAATATTGATAGATGATAGCCATTAAATCCTGAGCTACAAATTAATTGAATATAATAAAAGTTTTAAATGTCAAGCTAGTAAATATTTATAAGGAGACAGAAAATGTCGACATTTAATTGTTATGAATAAAATATCATAAAATAAAAGATTTTTTGTTTGTACGTTTGTTTCGTTATTAAACATACATAGGTAAATAAAATCACGCAACTAATTCCCCATGGGGCTCGGCAGAAACTACAGAACTCAACCTGCTACTATATGTACATACCTACTCCTGGGTGAATTTAATGTTTCTAAAAAAGATAATATTTGAAAATACTAATCCGTTTTCAAAAAATTATACACTAACAGGTATTGTTTGCTTTTTCATTTGCTTTAATATTTTTTTTTTGCAAAAAAAGCCTACAACCGTCTCCAGGGTCCAATCCCTCTCTGGTTCATTAATGAATTCATCTGAACCGGATCAAGAACAAGGCGTGACAGTGTAATAAACTAATAAGCTCACTTTTGCACTATTTTGTGATGTTAGTTGTGATTGAAAGATTTCGCTAGAAGCTGCTTTCAGGGTTCCGTAATCAACTAGGAACCCATAGTTTTGCCGTGTCCGTCTGTCTGTCTTTCTATCCACGGTTTAGCTCAGAGTCGCAACACTAGAAAGTTGGAATTTGGTATGGGTATACATAGTAATCACGCCGACAAAGTGGTACAATTAAATCTTGATTTTTTTTTGTTTTTTTCCATGATGGTGTGCCATTGGATAGGTCGTTTAAAAATATTGAGGGTGTGCGAAAACTATTTTTTCATCCAAGGATCCGTTTGCGAAATATTAAGCTTTAAAGAGCTATTTTTGTTGGTCAAGTCTCCCCCCCTCTGCCGGCTTAACGGTTGTTTATGGAGACGTGAAAAATATCATAGTATTAGCATATATAAATAACGAATTTAAAAGGAAAACTATCATAGCTACGTAGGCTTGACTAGTTAAAAAGTAATAGTTGAAGTTGAGTAGTCAGTTAGTAGTAGTTAGTTGTTGTCGTGTTGTAGTTGTTGTTGTTTTAGTTTGGTTACTTTTTTTTGTTTCTCTTGTGCGAGTCCCAAATAAATATTTTTCTTTCTTTTCTTTTCAAATAACCCTACACTGCGCGTGGCCCGATACGCACTTGCCCGTTTTTTTTTATCTCAGAAAAGGACACGGTTCCAACTTCCAATGAGATAGAGCAACGAGAGCAAAGCCGGGCAAAAAGCTAGATATAAATAAAATATTAAAGGTACAAGAAATATTCGATTGTTATGGCCGGGGCCGGGTGGTAAATCAAAGAGGTTTTACAGCTAAGTTTATATTGCTGTTCAATTAGCAATTTTAATGTCTGCGTATGGCAGCATGGGCAGGACTCGTTCGTTCGTTTTGGTAACATGTTGTACCAGTAAGCAAATGTGTTTTTGTGAGAAAGCCACTGAACTTTATGTAGTCCTGGTAGAATCAAGCTGGGGTATAAAGTAGGAGTCACTAAAACTTTTGTCATTTTAACAGGGCCTCAAGTCTGCTATTACAATAGTGTCAGAATGGTCTATCATTGAATTCATAATTGTTGATTTTGACAAGTTTGGTAATCTACTAATAAAAAAGGGTCATTATGACTTTCCAATGGTCAACCACTGACACTCCATTGAAAGAAATGGCATAGAATGGTAATCTCGTACATAATGACAAATGAATTACAGACGTATGCAGTAATCTGTTGAAATTTTGACAGGTCCTTCGATCAGTGACCTACCATTAGAACGTTATTGTGCAGTCATTGCTTTTCAAAGACATTGAATATTTAAAACCACGATTCTATTACGAGACCATTGACCGACCAATGATCGACCATTATGAATTTAGCAGATTACGAACTTATAGCAAAATGACAATGGGATCGTGTTGGAATGCATTTCAAACTTATAAAAAATAGCAGACTTGGGGCCCTGGATTAAATTATAAAATGATAATTATAATAATATTAGTTGCTTGTTAACTGATAAACGATAACATAAAGATTGCCACAAGTCGCATTACTGAGTAGCAAAGAAGACCAATGTTTTTTAGCAATTAAATATGATTGTGCACCGAAAACAGCAGCTATGATTTAAGGTACTTTGAGAGAACTTGGCATACACTTATATATCTTTTCTTTCATTAGAGAACTTGGCAGTATTTTACATTTATGTGGGATTTAATGATTCTTAGTAAATTGAAATTCCACTATATTTACTCGTGCCACAAACTATCCATGTCTGTGTCTTTCAAACTAACAAATAATGTTATTCCAGGTAACTTCGTCACGAAATAAATAGTTAAACTCAAAGCTAGCCACCACGGAGAACATAATGTTTTACTCTAAGTTTAAGCTAAATAACAAATAACTCAAACTGACATTGTAGCCACTAATAATTTTGTCACATTGGTCCTGGTAGGTTGGTGCAGCCCTAATATGGGCTGATACTATTGTCACTGTGCACTACTCCAAACTCAGGGCTGTCAAAGATCGATACTAAATCGGATATTAGTTAGAGACAGCGTCGCGGTCGTCAAAAAATATTACATTAGTTTTTACTGTGTCTTCGCTTCCACAGACCAAGTCCTTAAGATGAGTCGCGCATTATTTTTACTTTATAAAAGTAGCCTATGGCAGTAAGCAGTAACTGTAGTCATCACATTAGTGCTTCTAGAGATAATTTTCTTAAAAAAAACACATGTTCTCTTTAAAATATTAGTTTAACTTCCCACGAATAGAGAAAGATTTGTGAAAATTCAACCTCGTTGAAATAAACAGCAGATTTCAGATGCCCTTTGTTATTTTTAATCAGCGAGAGTGTTTATTTCTTTCACTTTCAATCAGGGTTTATTTATTCTTAGATCTGATTCTAATTATTGTTTATCTTTTACAATATTTTAAATATTTCGTGGCTTAAGTACCATGAAATAAATAAATTCCATATAACACTTTTACACCTCACTCAGGATGGACATTCTAGTTGCTAATCTACCCGAATTCCAATATTTTCTGGAATAAACGTTCGTCGTGTTCGCCACCCCTGTGCTGCAGTCGTCGGGCGCCGCTGGCTCCGGTAGCGATCCGTCAGCCACTTTACGGGCACAGATATGAATTCCGACGGGTTTATAGCTCTCGTCGCGACATGCAGCTAATTCGCCGTTAAGAGGTGAACACTTTTTATTGCTAGAATGTCCACTTTTTGTTGCGGTTAGGTAGAGGACACGATGCGTGAGAGATAGCGATTGCTCAGGAAGTTTGACGTTAAATGGATGAGCCATTATCCATGGTCCATTTTTCATCATGGATTGTTAATAATATAATTTTAGGACTTTTGCTAATAGTTATCGGTGGTAATCCGTAGCAGTCACTTTGTCTAGGGCCTCGTACTATTGTTTGGTTTTTCGTTTGTTTCTAGAGGAGAAATCATAATTATAAATATACACTAGTAGGTAATACGGGCTGTATTAATACTTGAATGCTCTTTATCTTGCAATCACGCAATTAATCTTTAGATTTACAATAAAACAGTTTTTTTATTAAACGTTTATGGTAGAAAGATGATAGTCTTCTAAAATATCAAGAAGTATGTAAAATCACAGACAGACAGAAATAAAGACATACTCAAGTTAAACCAACGACTTTATAAGGCATATAATTTATTACAACACACGACAAGTCGCGCGTTTGTCTACGTCCTATTATAAAGGTTAATCGCATTACTGTCTGCGTTGAGGTTAGAAGTTAACGTTACGTTTAGGTTTGGGTTACGTTTTAGTTTTAAAAGGTGTTTAGCCTTGAGTGTAATGCCAGTGAGAGACGACGACCTGTAGACTTTGATTGATTGCTATAAGTGATTCAATCGTTGATCTAACACGAATTGTATAGGTATAAGAAACATAAAGTAAGATTCGCGATTTAATGTAATTATACACTGCAGTTTATGAATCAACGTGCTGTATGTCTGTTTGTCACAGTTCATTTTCTCGGAAACTGTAAGTCGTATTCACAGTCTGCATTGGATACCAAAGGTTTTTAACGCAGTTTGTTAAAATAATATTTCTTGAACGTAAAAATAAAGCGCAATTTCAATGGTCTGAAAAACTTGTGAAAATGCCTGCTTGGTTCTCACCGCTGAGGCCGTCCTTGTCCTACCAAATTTGGGTTGGCAATAAAGCACTCAGAATCAGACTTAATCATGTGAGTCATTAACACAGATGATATGTTACAATTATATTGATAATTCTCCCGCTGCCCCCTCTTCTCATCGCTCCGCTCGTGCACACATCGCTGCCTTACATCGACGTGTGCTTATGGAACGGACTCAGCGCCAAACCGTCATTATTTACCTGTCACCACTGGTCACCACACGGCACACGGCTACCAACCAATCTCATTTACTTATTATTAATGCCGCTAGCAGATGTCGTGGTTTTTCTTATAAAATCTTCTTCATGATCTTCATGGTTTTTTGTCACACATAACTAAAACATGAACCAGTAACCTGAGGCTCTAGACAAGGGACCTTCCTATCAGCGAATGCGACTGTCGAAATGTCAAAACATTCGGGAGTGGTCGACATTGCGACAGCGTCTGTCAATCCTATATCCATTATTGACGTTTTTAACCGACTTCCAAAAAAGGAGGAGGTTCTCAATTCGACAGTTTTTAAAAGCCTTTGTTTAACTTGACTTGTATGTATGTTTAGAAATCTTGCAAGTTTAATTTGACCCACTTCCCGATATCCGATTGTTTTTTGTGTTTGTTCAGCGATATTTTCGCCAATTGTCAACCGATTCTGATGATTATTTTTTAGTTTGGAAGAGTATCTTCCCGGACTGGTCCTATTTCAATTTGTGATGAAGAGTTTTAGAGATACGTAACGGAACTCTTCAATAGAGGATAGCAAACCTGCCGGGATTGCTGAAATCGCATGTCTGTATATTGTCTACACCAGTTCATAACATAACATCACGCCGGTATGCTATGAAGGGGTACGCAGATGTGTACAAGTCAACCATGGTTTTAGGGTTATCTATTCGGGCATAACTTTATTGTTTATATACCGATATTGATGATTCTTTTTTTGTTTGGAAGAATATTTTCCCGGACTGGTCCCATTTTATTTTATTGAAGAGCTGATGAAGATCTTCGAAGATAGGTTACGGAACTCTTCAATAAATGATAGCAAACCTGACAGCGTCTGTCAATCCTATATCCATTATTGAAGTTTTTAACCGACTTCCAAAAAAGGAGGAGGTTCTCAATTCGACAGATTTTTTTTTTGTTTGTTTGTTCAGCGATATTTTCGCCAATTGTCAACCGATTCTGATGAATCTTTTTTTGTTTGGAAGAGTAGAGCTTCGGAGATAGGTAACGGAACTCGGAAAAACTCGGATTGCTGTAATCGGATGTCTTTTATTGTTTACACCAGTTCTTATAAGAACATCACGCTGGTATGCTGTGAAGGGGTACGCAGATGTGTACAAGTCAACCATGGTTTTGGGGTTATCTTTTTATAATTGCCTTCACCACGCTATTAGTGATAGAATGACAGTTGTTTACGGCCTGTTGTGACAAGCACAGGGCCATCCAGCAGTGGATGTCTTTCGGATGAAACGGAAACAGGGCTTTACAGATAATGAATAGTGAGCTAACTGTGGGATTCCTAATAGCCATAACCTGGGAATCTTTAAGTCTGGACTGAATAGAATACAAGGTTAGCGTGTTTACTGCATCGTCGATCATTGTCGTTTATGAGGCTGAGTTGAAATAGTTTTATTCAATAAGGACCTTCAAGTAACCGCTACTTATTTAGTTGCTTCTGCATAAATTGTGGATAAACAAACTGTAACGAGTCATTATTACAAAAAAGGATACCTATGTAAATGAAGTAGGTCACACCTTTCCCTGTTACATTAGCACTTGAGTACAGTAGCTTTCTATTGGTGAAGGAATTTTCGTAAACGATAAAAACATACCTCTAGGTAGGTATGTTTTTATCGTTAACGAAAATTGTTTGTAGTTTGTTTTTAGGGTTCCGTACCCAAATGGTAAGACGGGACCCTATTACTAAGACTCCCCTGTCCCGTCATCCGTCCGTCCTTCCGTCTGTCCGTCCGTCTGTTCGTCTGTCACCAGGTTCGTTTATCTCATGAACCGTGATAGCTAGACAGTTGAAATTTTCACAGAAGACGTATTTCTGTTGCCGCTATAACAACAAATACTAAAAATAGAATAAAATAAATATTTAAGTGGGGTTCCCATACAAGAAACGTGATTTTTTTGCCGTTTTTTATTTATTATAGATAGGGCCGCGTTTGACCACTATCGCACCTGATGGAAAGCTATGATGTGGTCGACTTTGTTCTGTTTATTACATACAGAATAATATCGTATAATAATACAATTATAATAATTGTGTGAAATGTTTATTCACGAGTTCACACCATGAGATTACATCTGAATAAATAATTAATTCATAATGAGCCAGTTTTTCTAATATTTATTGCGTTAAATATTAAGATGAACAGTTTGATATTCAAATCGTTTAAAAGTCATGAGAAAATGTCATATCTAGATCGACTTTTTAAAACCTAATTATACTGGATGATTTTTTTTCCAGTGCGCAAACTTTAAGAACCACTTCTGCCCATGTAAATGAACAACTTTCCCGAAAAAGCCATAGTCAATTCCTAAAAAAAAATTTGAACTTCCCATACAAAATTGTCGTGTACAAAATTGTGTGGGAGACTCAATTTTTTTTTTAGGAATTGACTATGGCTTTCTTGGGGAAAGTTGTTCATTTACATGGGCAGAAGTGGTTCTTAAAGTTTGCGCACTGGAAAAAAAATTACCCAGTATTCAAGTCTTATGATAGATCTACCTAGGCAGGTAGTGGTCACTTCAACATTGCAAACAGCCGGTCTATTCTGACAAATGGCAAACGCCGTAAGATTGTAAAATGTCGCGTGAAATTGTAAACTATTTTTTTCTGAAGACTCGTATATTTTAGAAACTTTTGAATTTGAATGAAATTTATTGTACACAAAAGGATTTTTCAAAATATATCTAGTCCAGATTTATTACAATGATACGGAGTCTGCAATTTGGCGGTGAGATAATGCATTGACAGCACCCCTTTCTTTTTTTTTTTTTTTTTTTGGATGGGAAATCATCAAATGACCCCTCCCGCTCTGGGTGGAGCGGCAGGGAGTGTCAGACTTCTACTGACTAAAACCCACCCATGCTCCTCTTAGTGCCTTTTACGTTCCAGGGCCGCGGTAACTCTTTCGAACAAATCCGCAACCCTGGTAGGTTGACAGCAGCACCCCTCGTGTTCACTTCACTTAAGCTTACACGGTGAGAGACTAACAGAATCGCACTGCAGTACATCACCCCTGGGCCTCAAGTCTGCTATTACAATAGTGTCAGAATGGTCTATCATTGATTTCATAATTGTTGATTTTGACAAGTTTGGTAATCTACTAATATAAAAGCGTCATTATGACTTTCCAATGGTCAACCACTGACACTCCATTGAAAGAAATGACATAGATTGGTAATCTCGTACATAATGACAAATGAATGACTGACGTATGCGGTAATCTGCTAAAATGTTGACAGTTTCTTCGATCAGTGACCTACCATTAGAACGTTATTGTGCAGTCATTGCTTTTCAAAGAGATTGAATATTTAGAACCACGATTCTATTACGAGACCATTAACCGACCAATGATCGACCATTATGAATTTAGCAGATTACGAAATTATAGCAAAATGACAATGGGATCGTGTTG
Organism: Melanchra persicariae; assembly: GCA_947386135.1. NCBI lineage: Eukaryota > Metazoa > Arthropoda > Insecta > Lepidoptera > Noctuidae > Melanchra > Melanchra persicariae. The sequence goes on along the minus strand of OX376667.1, from coordinate 16,930,674 downwards.
GAATGACGAATTTTTAAAAAATAGCAGACTTGGTGCCCTGTTTACTCAAAAGGGCTAGGCAGGGGTGGCATTCGTTATTACAATTAAGAATCAGTTCTGATGACGGAACATGAACCGTACATTTTTCTCAATGAAAAGTAAGCAAAGAACTCAAAGCTTAATAGTGAAAGCATTTTCGTAATCATTTACTATGATTTTCAGGATCTACTGGCTTTATTAAGACAGGTACTAAACCTAACTATACACAAACTAGACTAAAAATTACCAAATTATGTACAAACGTGTATAAAAACAAAATAAATCATTGGGCATCAAAAAATTCATCCACATCGCTGTCAATGACAAAAGTGCCCAGAACACTAGCAGCATTGCCGCGTTGAATGGCAATGCTGATTCTTTGGCCAAAGAAAAGCCCAGCCCTCTGGTCACGTGTACAGTCGACAAGTTGTTTGCTGATGTCCCGAAAGACTCGGTGAGCACTCGGACCCCATGGACCTAAAGTTTCAACCCCAAACGGCTCAAATATATAACTCCCAATAAGGTTGTTATATTTGCGCCGTTTGAGATTTTCTGCACCTGCAGCAGCCGCCCCAGCGCAGCCCGCCGTGCTAAGAAGATGGGATGGCGCAAGGGTGTCGACACATGTTGCATCCCACACCAAAGGCCTACCCACCTTCCAAGGCATTATTGTCATCCCATCTGGCCTCTTCCCATCGTCGCGTGCCAAGCCATTAGGTTCTAGAACAGCTGGCACCCCGGCGGTGACAAGAGCCCGACGGATGATGTCATTAATGCTGGCGTGCCGCGCTAACCGACCAGCGCTCCTACTGCAGGACAGGCCATGGTGTCCGAGGCGGTCGACTGCTTCACCGCATTGACAACGATGTGGAGCTCCGCTAGGAGCACCCAGACGCAGGCACGTAGCGAATTTACTATGATGTGTAATTTTCATCATGAATTCGTTGTGAAAAAGTGATAGCGCAATTTGTTCTATACAGAGTGATCTAGAAGTACGTGCTCATATTGAAGGGTGGTGTTCTGTAGCTGCTATCGAGTAAAGAAACAATATCAAAATTAAAATAAAAAATGTTTTTTTCGGAAAACTCGACTTCGAAGAATCGTCTGTGATTGAGGGTTTCGTTTTTCCATTCGGACGTAGGGACCCTAATAAAACGCACGACACAACCAATAACCGTGGATCACTGTTACGAAAACCCACGTCATATTATAACAGCCGCGCCACTATAAGTAGTCATACTCATTATTCCTCTACAACTGCCGGCCCTACCATGACGTGTTAAAGTGTGAGTCGTTTGAGCGAGAAGGAGGGATGGAGCTATATAGGGTTTATAGCTCCATCCCTGGCCACTAGCCACCACACAGTACTCTGACCACAATAGAAGCAATAAATACTAGTCTTATTTAATTAGCCCCTGGCCACGAGCGGGGGGCGACAATCAGAGTTATGATATTTGTTAGAGCAGGCGACGTTGTTATAATGCTAATGTGCGCGGTGGTTTACGAGTGCCCGACAGATCGCAGTTGTAACAGCGTTACTTTGTTGGGTTATGGTAATTTGTACTGATCGTGCGCATGTTTGTATGGTACCCTTTGAAATTAAATTCAATTAAAATAGCTTACAAAATACAACTTCTTGCCATTTCCAGGGATTAAGCTGAAAAGCGGTTCATGAGCTACAGCCCTCTGACAGTCTAACGAACTGACAGCGGAGGTTTAGTAATAAGGCTCCGTTGCTTACTCTTAGGGTACATAACCCTAAAAAAGATAGATGGATTTTGTGAGGATAACTTGAATGATGATAATTTTTAAACAGCCTGAACTTTCCCACTAAGTTTCTGGAGTGGCGGCCGCGTACCGTAAGGCGCTGAATGCGAGACGCACAGGAGCGCGCGATGTGGGCTATACAGGGTGTTGCAGAAGTACGTGGTCATGTTTAAGGGTGGTGTTCAGTATCTGCTGTGCTGTAAAATTAGGAAAAATATCATACTTAAAATACTGATTTTTCAGCATCAAATCTATGATTGACTGCTTGAAAAGTGATTTTTTAAACGTTTTCACCGATTATCAAGGTCGGGTTTTAGTTTTAAAAGTCAATATTTTTTATTTTCATATTGTTTTTTAATTCTAGCAGTTACAGAAAACCATTGCCACATCAGTTTTAACTCAAGATAACGGGTTTGTAAATTATGTATTTAACGCGAACATAGTCGTGGGTTAAACTAAACGTACAAACGGAAAAACGAGATAAGTATACAGGTGCCTAACTTTTGCTGCGGCAAATCGTTGCACGGCGGACAGAACTCTGGCAAGATCTCATGGCGATGTGGAAGAAGCGACTGTCGCAATCCAGCGCCGCCACTATCGCTGCAATAAGGTCCTCGCCTTCCGCCTGTACTCACCGGACACAGTTGTATTTCCGTGTCGTGTGTAGAATCGATCGGCGGCAGCGACCTCTTTTGGTCGGCCCTGGTTCAATACATGGTCCGATTTGAGAGGGCATGGGAAGCAGTCACCTCCTTCCACGAAGCAGTAACACAAGTGGGTTTTAGTCAGTAAGAAGCTGACACTCTTTTCCGGTCCGCCCAGAGCGGGAGGAGTTATTTGATGATTTTCCATCCAAAAAAAGGAGCCCAATTTTACTGCAACTACAAGATGAATGTCTTGTGGAAGGCCATGAACAAGTTTCATTTCATTAACCACAAGCCTACAATGTAACTTATAGTTTTGTTTAAATGTGAATAGGACCTGCAAACTAAGTTCGTGTTTTACTTAAGAAACACGCGCATCGCCTTAACTAGTCCCCGAAGAATGTTGGCTTATAATTATTAGGGAAATGTATTGTTTTATGAAATACTTTGCATGCCTCCTTGTCACCTATCTTATCAACCTACCCTGCTATAATAGAATGACAGCCGTGATTTTAACATTCAGACCATCTATTGTACTGGAATTCAGCTGCACTGGAAGCCGAGCCACATTTGTTTAGAAAAGGTTATGAAGATGATGGATTTTCTAAAGAATTTTCTTACATTTATAGCAGCTTGCACATTAAACTATTTCACCGTCTGTACACCCGACTCTTAGTATAACAGTGGAGCAGACCTAATAATAGTAAATATAATTTATGGCATCGTAGTGAAACTGGCTCACTGACTCGCTTGCTCACAATCACACACTTTCGTTTTCAACACATTGTCGTCTGTCCCGAGCCTAGCCGAGTTGTTCCGATTCTGCCCGAACGGATTACGATCTGAAGCTCCAGTTGGATTCCTATTAACCATGAATAATTTTGTTTGTCTTGCATTGTAGGAGATTATAGGAGCTTCATTTAAGGATTTATTTTCAATCTCTGTCTGGTCGATTCCAATTTTGTCAAGTGGAATATAAAACAAACCTACATTCCATTTTCATTTTACCCTGCTAGCTTCTGTCCGTGGCTTTGCCTATAAAACCGTCAATAATTCATAAAAATCGGTTCAGCGATTTAGGCGTGCAAGCGTTTTGTTTCGAAAACTCACTTTCGCATTTACAATATTTTAATTAGGATGTAGGTAGACTTATCGTCGTTGAGGGCCTCTTTCACCACCTCCAGGTAAGTTATACTACACCAGGCCTGTAACTACACCACATTTGCCCAGTAATTTTTAGTCCCCTGAAGTGAGAAGAGGGGGCTAGCATATTGCCGTCAACCAGGAACAACCCCAAATTCCGTGGTTCTACTTTCATTTCTATTCCTTTAGTTTGCCCAAGTCAGTAAATACATACCATTCGTTCCAATAACATGTCCCGCAGTAGTGTGACGAGTTCCATGGTATTGTGACGCTTAGCACAATCAGTGACAAGGATCTCTCGTCCAGAACCTCCCTGTTGCCTGTAGGGAGAGCAAAAAAGGAGAATAGTGAAGTTTTGTGATTGTTTAATTTTTGTTACAGGAAAATATTCTATGCCTAAGATATTAGTAGTTTTAAGATTACTACTACGTTCAAGTTTATTGTTTAGGTAGCTTACAAGTTAGGCATTACTGTTTTAATCCTCTAAAGTATTCTATATGCTAAAGTTTTTCTTTCTTAATAAGTGATTTACTTTTATAAAAACTCCTGTAAATAGCTACCTAAGCGTTTGGGTTTCTCGTTCTGCGTTTTTCTACTTAATTTGAATATTATCTACAGGCTGTGGATGTTTTGAGGAGCTCGAGACTAAATAATAACAGCTGCACTGTGTCAAGTTTCGAGGTTAAGCTTCGCTTGCCGGGGTCGGTCAGTTGATGGGTGACCATCCGTGCATAGCGGAGAAATTCAAATCGGCATTAGTCAATGTCGATTTGAAATCACTGAAAACATACAAAAATACTACTTTTGAAGTCGGTAAAAAAACAGTGGGTCATTTCTCTGCGTCCACTACCCGTACCTACAGGTAGCCCGGGTACCCACCAACACAAGTGTAACGTAATCAGATTATACACAATATCTTATTATGATCTGAACTGTCTTATTAAGATATCTTGAGGCGATTGTTGTGACTGGAGACGTGATAGGACACCGAGCGGAATGTTGTCGGAACACCGATTGACTACGGCGAACCAAAGAATAGTCAAGTATCTACATTTGTACAATTCGTTTAAAAGAAATGAGATTGTGAGCTCATAGTTAAATTTTAACAGCCGTATAGGTCGTTTCAAGGTTAAGCAACGCTTGCGGAGGTTGGTTTGTGGATGGGTGACCATCTTAAGATATCGAGACTCTTTCATCTCTCAGAAAGCACGTCAAGCCGTTGGTCCCGGATGTCATTTCAAAATCTTTGGCAGTCGTTACGTATTGTCAGAAACCAGAAAATCTGACACCAGTCTTGCGAAGAAGTACCTACCGGTGTTACCCTGTTAATGGGTTGTAGAGGTCTGGTAGCCAGCCGCGCCACGTAGAATACTGGTATTCAGCTGAATTCAGTTTGACTGGGAGCCGACCCCAATATAGCTGGGAAAAGGCTAGGCAGATGAAATGATTGTAAAGAAATGTGGCCACCGGCAAGACTGTGTCAGATCTCTTGGCTTCTGATTACCCGACTGTCAAAGATATACAAATGCCGGCCGGGACAGCTTCACGTGCTATGCGAGGCACAGCAGAATGTTGGTATGTCAAAATGGTCACCCATCCACGGGCCGTGTTGTGTTATGTTGTGTCGTGTAGCTGTTGTTAATTACCAACGAGCTCCTCTTTCGTCAGGTACATTAGTGGTGTCAAAACCTAGAATTTGGCAAATCCTTGGCAGTCCGCGTTCTTACTTGTACCCATTTTATTTTGGTTATGGATGGAAAGTCATCAAATGATTCCTTTCAGCTCTAGGGGGGAGCGGAAGGCAGTGTCAGACTCTTACTGACCAAAACCCATCCGTGTTCCTCCAAATGCCCTTTGCGTTCCAGGGCCGCGGTGACTCTTAAAAACAAATTCCGCAACCCTAGCAGGCACTGGCCCAAACGAGCCCCGTCTTCTATGCTGACATCTCTTTGAGGAGCGCGTGGAATAACTCACCGTCGGGCGTCGTCGTGATCCTACCTACTGTTAATCTTTCAATTCTGTGTCCGTAATATATGACAAAAAATCTCATTATCACTCCTCCTTATAACCTCAAAAGGCTCCATTAAACTAGTCCAGGTACATAAAAACAGCAGGATACCAGAATTATGGTGCAAAGAGACACTTATTATAATGATAAATAACACAGAATTACTTAATAAAGTGAAGTGACGATACGATATTGAACGGAGCGCTTTCCACACAATTTGTCAGGCTCTGGTCGCTGACGCCCACGAGACGGAAGCCGCCTCCACACTAGCACTACTTAGCGACACCTGTTGAAATGATTATTGATCTGTTTCATATTCGATGGAGTGTTCGAGTCCTTGGTTTGTTCGATTAATTTGTCTTGGAAACCGTGTGCGGAATCCTAAGCCTTGACTGGAAATATCTGTGATCTGGTTTCGCAAAAGCTGGGATACCTAGTGGACATCCAGTCCAGAACCAATGAAGCCTATTAGCCCAAGATACAAGAACCTCCAGACCTACCTTATTTACTCAGTAACAAAATATTTGGGATAGAACATACTACTAGATGCTTTGCTCTAAGATTTAAGAGTAAAGATAAAAATATTCGTGACAGCTACAATAAAATTACATCTAAACAAATCTATGGAACCAATACCCACGTTACGTAACTTTCAATTTCCTACAGACAGGTACGTGACAACGATAAAGGAAACCAAATGTGATCCAATAAATAAGAAACACTTAACTTTACAATAACTTAACCTGCAGACAAACTGAGCAACATAATAAACTGAGTTATTATCGCACAGGCTGCCATAAATCCAGCATTATGTTACAAAGCTGAGAAACCGTCACAATAACGCGACAACCACGATATATCTCTCTTCAATGCAAATATAGGGGAAAACGATCACGAAATCGCTCTGAAAGCATAAATATTTGAGTGCAGCTATTGAACAGACACTCGTTGGAGCATTATACACAATTACAGTCGTCATTTATCAAGAGTTATCACCGCGCGAATAATACCCGGTGAGCCGGAATCAATTACAGGTGGGAGCTGTGAAATTTGCGTGTAGTGTGGTGCCGCACCTCCGCTGCAAACAGTTTTTACTGGTGTTTTTTTGCGCGGAAGTGTTTGGGGAAGCGATTCACACAAGGTGACTTTTTGATTTCGTTAATTAACATTGAAGTCTGGTTTCTAAAGTAGCTAAGTAAACCACATATTAGATCAGCTGTGGGTTAAAAGAACCATTAAATCTTACCGGAAGGACTGGCTCGCAATGGCAGTTGGTAGACCTGTCTTGAAAAGGGAGAGAGAGGCCTTTGCCCAGAGTGGGACTTCCTAACGCAAGCAAAACCGCGGGCATAATCTGCTTTACAATTCTTTTACAAAATATTATGAAAGTAAACGCATGATCTATTAGTACCTAGATCGCTCTTCGTGTAATGTAGGTACTAGTAAGTACGTTATCATTTATCAAACACCGTGTGCAAGGCTCTACAAGTTGATAATGACAAATAGCCTACCACTTAGTTTCGTGTAACAATCGGTCACGATCGGGCGGCGGCGTCGGGCACTGTCTGTCGGGCATCTTCGGCGCGGGTCGTAAGTACTCGTAAGTCATGCACTTGTTACTGTAATGATGTTACTTGCATGTTACATAGGTTACACTATCGGTGTTTAAGAATTTGATGTTTTCCATTACTGGGTTCTGTATTTTGTTGAAAATGGTTTAATTGAAAGATTAATAAATTAGAAATTAATTAAAAAGTCTGTAAGTCCTATTGATAAAACGATGGACTGCGACTAATACCTATTTATCACCCCGTCAGAAGATACTTTTTTAACAGCTCATGAAAACACCGATGATTTCAATGAATGAGATGAAATTCATTACACTTTTGTGAGACTAAGTTTTTATGTAGTTAGTTCTTCTATTAAAAGTCAAGCTTCTGTACACTTTGGTATTCGTAAAGGTGTAACGGCGAAGCCACCCACACAAAGTTACTAAATGAACCACAATGATGGATGAGGGAGAGCCTTCGACGTCTGTTACTAATAGTTTGAGATAGTTTCACACAGACATGCAATACACGTTTGAACGATGACTGCTGCTCAGTGTCTAGCACACATTAATGTCGAAACGAAGCCTGGTGCAAACCGAGTGAAAGAAAGCAGTTTTACTTTTGTAACTACGACAGCTTAATATCCAATACGGGCTGAAATGAGCCCTTATTAGGAGGACGATTCGTGTTTTTTAACGAATCGTCTTTTTAAACTCCCGTGTTCACACGCATCACGAATCGTGAAAAAAGACACGACTTTAAGGCCAGGTTTTCTGGAAAAACGTTGTTTTGCATTGTGTAAAATTGTGTTTTATTCGTAAACAACACGGATTTAAATTTTGAAAAAAATATATTACATATTTCACACTTCGATCTTGCGATTTCGGCCGTGCGATACACGATTACTTGCACTTTACTGCATCCAATTAAATCGCAAAGACAAGTCAAAATCAAGATGTAATTATCATTTCATTTGAGTTATATAAGGTTTTGAGTAATAAAACTTATACCACAATAAAGGTCGTAAAAAATGTGATATAAATCGGCCGTCATAATGTGAAATATGAAAATACGTATCCCACTAATTCCAAAATCAAGTGATTTTGTCGTTTCATGAGCGCGCCCCGTGTCATTTAGTCCCGAGCGGAACGTGTTGGAGGTCGGACGTGTGCCAAATTTTTGCGATCCCGCCACCCCCGCTAAGTTCTGTTACTGGCTAAGCCTAAATTGATTACCGCTCTAGCACTGCCGGCACACCGGTGTGCCGCGAATTTAATGTTTATGTTTATTTACGTAAGATTTATTTTTTATTTTGGAATTTTCACGTGTCGAGTGGTTAAATAATAATACTTGTATACAATTTAGTGTTCAAACAGTTGTAATATAGTTAGTTTTTATTAGATGTAGCTATAATTTTGTAAAAAAAAATGGGGGAAAAAAAAGTTGTCACGGTTCTTCGTTGCAGCTGTGACTACTTTTTTTTATAAACTTTGGCTGAATAAACAAAAAGGTATATAGGTATATACATAATTTACTTTACTAACTAGGTAAATACCGACACGAAACAGATAAATTTCCACACCGCAAACATGTGTGTAAACAGTTTAATTTAAACCTTATTTCAGTACGCATAAAGACGTGCGCTTTAGTGGTTTAGTTTTCGCGCGGAATAGATTTACCAACCGCATCGAGTATGTAAAACAATTGAATTTGAACCCTATTTCAGAGTGCATAAAGCCACCTCGCGCGCACATGATACAATGATTTACTGTTTTCAAATGTCAAATAGGTAGTTCACCCCGCTACGTTAGTCTTGATGGTTTCGGAGAGTTTGTATAAGTCTTATAATATTTGTTATTTATTAGAAATGTCCGTTTTCACTTATCTTACTCCTAAACAAATGCAAAAATAATAGCTCGTATTTCCTACATGAGAGTTGAATATCGGTGCAATAATGTTGTGGTGTTCATGTAGAGAAGAAATATAAGTGTAGTTATACGCTAGGTGGGTACCTACTCACAGCCACCACAACACAACAAATAATAATATTTATGGTGTCCGCAACGTTTGTGTAGGTCTCGTCTATGCCAAACAATACGCGCAGCGCACTCGTGAGTCGCGTGCCATAGTGTAAAAGTGTTACAGTATGACCATTTCCTATGAAAATATTATAATAACATACTTTTGGTAACGTTTAGGCTACCGGACCAGCTCATTTATGCGCTGTACACTAGAGTCCATCCTCTTACTAATTACTAACAATGTATCAAGTTATGACAAGACATACAAAAAACTATGTGGTCAGTTTGGATAGTTTTTCCAATCCAATGCGTTACTTTATCGGTGTTTATTGGCAAGAGGAAAAATGTATAGAAATTATAAATTACATACACTAAACTGTTTTTAATTGACTATTGTATTGTATATTATTAACCGACTTCCAAAAAAGAAGAGGTTCTCAAATCGACTGTTTTTTTGTTGTTGTATGTTTGCTCAGCGATATTTTCGCCAATTGTCAATCGATTTTGATGATTCTATTTTTTTTGGAAGTGTATCTTCCCGGACTGATCCCATTTCAATTTGGTGAAGATCTGATGAAGAACTTCGGAGACAGATAACGGAACTCTTCATTCCCGTAGGAATTCCCGTTCCCGTATAGCCGTACAGCCTTCCCCATGAATGTAACTATCATAAATTCATAATCATAATACAAAAAAGAATTTTTTGCACCGCGTCGCACGCAGTCACGCAGGCTCGACGCGTTCTCGTTTGGTGGCCGCGTCTCGCGCACCGCCCGTTCGATTTAGTAATATTGTTGAATTATTTTAATTTTACATTATCTCCTAAACGGTGAGTTCAAATAACATGCTGTAAAAGACAAAGTTTATCTTCATAAAATTATCTTGATGATGAAGTAACTTTCGCTAGTAAGGATTAATATGCCTGCCTAATATTAATGTTGAAAAACCACCTTTAATTTTTAAATAAATTATTTGACATAAAATGCCTTAGTGTGGCATATTTATAAGAGATAGATATAGGTGTAACGTCGCGGACTTTTTTTTAGATCGAATGAAAAACAATATCTTTGTTGTACATGGTACTTACGTATAATTAGCTATTACCACAGCGCACTTAGCGCACTTCCACTTTATAATATTATTTAGTATAGATTTGAATAAAGTAGTATCTCATTATCATTATTGTAACACCATAAAATACATAAAGAAATTAAACACACCATATTACAATTCTATCCTATTTATTTATAACGGTTTGCTATCTATGTTTCTGTGTACGTGCGTCTGTGTGCCTGTGTATCTGTCTTTGGCACTGTAGCTCCGTTATCTTTATTGAACAGGGATATTTTGTAAGTTTTTAAAATTTTACTTGTTAATTACCAACAAATCAAAATCAAAATTTGCGTTACAGGGCAATAGAGCATGCGGAAGGGCATGACTTGTCTCCAAAATAATACTCATTTATTGGGGTTACCCCCGACGGTATAGTTGGGAACGACACCATTGTTGAAATTAAATGTCCAATAACGGCATTTAGAAAAGGGAAATGCTGCTATTGAAGAAAGTAAAATACATATATTTAAATTCGATAGAATAAAACATACCAGGGTTATAAACAAAAAAAGTAATTGTTATTACCAAGTGCAGGGTCAACTTCATGTAACAGAAAGGAACCAATGCATTTTTGGAATATGGTTCGGTGAAAACTAGTAGTAGAAAATATTTCAAGAGATGACGAATTTTGGCGGGTGTATATGGAGAAAAAAATTATAGATTTTTATTTGAAATGTATATTGCCAGAGATTGTGGATCCGCGCCAAAATCGCGGTATGCCAATACGAGACATAATATTGAAAGAAAACAAAGAAAATGTTAATGATAAGCCTGTGCAGCCAGGTCCAAGCAAATCCAAGGACCATATTCCGTGTCAATCTACTCAGCTAGGTCCATGCAAACCGAGACAGCTACAGTTCAACGAATTTTAGCCAGTTGCATTGGTAACTTTTATTATGTTAACTATTTGATTAAAAAATATAAAAACGTTTTTGTTTTTTTTTAAATAGCATCTAGGCAAATTCCAAACCATTTATACTTCTAAGCTTTCTTGAATTATAATATTCAAGAATTGTAACATAATTTTCCTAAAGTAAGTGTGCCTACCTACTACTTGATTTTTACGAAGGTATCGCACCAAAGCCAAATAGCGCGCGACGCGTATTTTTGTATCGTACTCGTATTCATAATTTTCGTGTCAGTCATATTTTAAATCCACCATATACTCTAAAATAAATAAGTATTATTACTGATTTTTAATGATTAGTAATTGGATTCAAGTTTGTACAATACGTACTTAATCCATCTATAACCTTAAAAAATACTTAATAGAAAAATAAAACAAAATAAACTTATACTAATCAATTCAAGTTGATCTACTGCATTACTTTATCCTGTGACGGAACTTAGTACCTACCCGAGTCCGTGAACTCATGAGCGAGCGGTGCGCTTGGTGCGCGCGTCTCCCGCGCATCGTAACTTATTACGTATTGCTACTCCTTGCGGGGCCTGGGGTAAGCGTTAGATGCCTACGCGCTCAAGTCAGGCTCGCCTTAATCACGTATCGTCTTCGAGAAACATGAAGATTTTGTGCCGGTCCCCGCCCCGCCCGCCTGCACAGTTTTTTCAGTAGGTAGAACAGTGAACAAACACGATTCCGTATGCATTATGAACATTCATCTATCATGACGTATCCCGTGTGAATGCGGCTTTACATCTTATTTTGCTACATTTAGATATCTAAAAGGGATCCTTAAAACGACCTACATCTATGAGCATCGGCGTAAAAATCGAAGGTTTCTCCCGAAATCAAACGATCGGGCTGTTGCCCACCAGACACAACAACCGTTTAGTCGGAGTATCCTCCCTTTTTGGTGGAGTTTGCGGGAATTTGCTCTTTGTTCCGTATACCTCAATAGCTTATTTAATTTTAGATTTATCCAAAGTATGATATATTCAAATATAACTTGTTGACCTTATTTCGTAAAATTTTGCGCTATTCTGATACTCGCAGAACCTCTGAACTATACAACAGCCAATCAAATACCCATAAAACGCCTATCAATTACAAATTATCCCAAAACACATACATTTAACTAATCTACGTAGACCAACATTAAACCAACAACATGAAACCGTAAATCAACATGAATAGTCCCGATATCAACCCGGCCGCGCCGCGCGGGGTCCGTGAGACCCCGGCCACAATCGCTCGATGACATGTTTATGAGCCCGCGGGACCCTTCATAATGGACTCACTTTGTATTTCATAAAAAAAACGGTTGATTTTACTTGGAAAGGTGTCTGTAAAGGAGTAGTTTTGGAATTGTAATAAAATGGTCCTTGTGGTTTTATTAGGTGAATCGTCAATTCGTTTTGCTTAATTTGGTATTTATTATATGAAGTAGTCACGTCGAGCTACGAAAACTGTATGAATGCTAAAGTCGTTTAATTTTTGATAAGAAAGCTACGATACCAAAAAATCGGAAATTCGAAGGTCGAATGCAATCATAATAAAACTTAAACTAAATTAAATTTAAAATGAAAGGGGGCTTCCATACAAAAAACGTGTTCTTTTCGATTTATTTTTTTCTTCATTGTTAGGTACATTGTGCATTGTGAAGAATGGATAGACTTTCGTTCCGATTCTGCGTCAATACGCATTGACAATAATAGATACGTACATTTGTATTACGGAATTCTACTTGAAGCATGCTTTAAAAAGTTGAAGTTTACAAAAACCAAAATACCAGCTTAAATTATTCCTATCTAATCGTCCCAGTACTCATAAAATCAAAAGGGTACGATTTACATTTTATAACCGACAAATTGTCATCGCAACAGATAACTGACTTATTTACGAGTATTAAAGGACATTGTGGCGCTCTTACACTAATTTTAACTGCCCTCCATTTAAGGAGCATAAAAGTCAAATAATGTGTGTTAGTCGAGTTATTACAAACCTCCTAGGGACTTTCAAACTATGGTTCCTAATTCAAATTAAATTTCTGTTTTGTTTTTTTTATTCTGATCGTATCTTCGAACGGTACAGTACATAAAATACAAAGATATTTTCCCATAAATCCTACTGAACATTTTGGCATTTTTCAAATACTAACTGAGTAAAGAGAGAGTAATGAGTTTTTTGAGTAATTCGATTTAAGTGACACCGACGTGAGAAAATATTGTTAGGCTGTCATGGATGAGCCTATCGATAGGAGGTCCACACTTGCCCAAAGCCGGGAGGAATGGAAAGGAAAAATGGACTTTTGCCCTGAAATAGGCTGAAAATGCTGAAAATAAATTATACCATTATGAGCGTTGGATTATAATCAAATTTCATTTGTGTTCACTGTAGACATTAACAGTAACAGTTGATGTTAACTCTAATATTTTCAATATCATAAGAGCATCTACGTAAACTTTTACGTCGATAAAAGTCGTTGAGACATTGTGCTCGTGTTCTTTTGTTTTTATTGTCATTGCCGAGCCTGTGCGCTGAAATATGATGGCGCCTTGTGTACTGACATAAAGCGCGTTCAATATTTATCTTTAATTCAATAAGTGAGCCTTACTTATTTCCATATATTTTATCTTCCTTAAGCTAGGCGTTGCTGTGATAAAAAGTAGCCTATGGCGCCTTATAAAATAACTTTCTACCAGTCTTAGTTTTTTTAGTAATCAGAACAGTAACTTCTAGAGATTGCCATTTTAAATTTAAATTTTAATTAAGTATTTGTTTGTAACTAATAAATTTAAAATTCTTCTTGTAAGCGTTTCAATTGGAAATAGATACAAAAGTTATTATTTTACTCATGATTATGTTAGTTAAGATTATTGCCTGTGCATCATGATATTTTAGTGTAAAATTGTTCATAAACCTTATGAGAAGATATAACTACCAAATACCATTTCCGCGTTCCAGTATTGAGTCCCAAACCACAGACACCCAGCTCCGCCTCCAGCCAAGTCGATGAATGCCCCCAATAAATAAAACGTATTAAAAACCCCTTTAAATAAGAAAGCTGAATTTTATCGAGGATCCATTCATTAGGATCGGATAATGCTTTATTTGAATAGTTGTAATTATAAGGAGAGGATCCCGTGTGGTCTGCACGGAGTTTGTATGGACCATTGTTATTCTGGGGCTGTTCACGTTCGCATACGTCACACGATAATTTTAATTTTTGAGCAACGTTCGCATATGGATCGCGGTCACAATCTATCAAAAAATCCTCAGTTTCCATACATTTTTGACAGATTGCGAATGAGATGCGAATGTAAATGTTACTAAAAAAATAGTAGTATTGGCACACAGTTTTGAAGTTGGATTACATCTGGCTATACTATAATCTTGGATTGATTTGAGGGAGGCCTTTGCCTTAGTAGGCTTAAAAATTTACATTTATCCTTTAACAAGGCAACACCAAGCCCTTAATAACTGCTTAACAATATACAGTTACAAGGATAATATCGTGTGTCAATGGAGACTGCCCCACTCACCCAACTATCGTTCTCCGTGTGACACTTAATACTTCCTCTGGCGACGGCTTTGAATAATGTGACAATAACGACCCATTTATTTGAGCTATCATCTCTACTCCCGCGGGGTCGCACAGACCCCGCTTTTCATTTTATAACGATTATTTAATAGCCGGCGTTTTAGGGTTGATGTATGATGTCATAATTAATGGATACAATAGGTTTTATCGGTTTCGGATTTGTAATGAGTTTTCTATTCGTTGAGGGTTAGCCTTTTTTGTTAACTCAATTTATGAAGGTATTCAGGTTGAATTAATTTGATAAGTAGGTACTTATTGATTTTTATTCGATTTTTTTTATAATATAAAATATTATTTTGGTAAAATTATGGGTTCGATAAGTAAACGCAAATCATTTTTGCGTTTAGTTTTCAAAACTAAAAGTCTACCTTCCAAATTAAAAAATGCCAGCACTTTTAGAACATCAAAGTTCTACTTAAACACAGCAGCTTCAAA
Organism: Melanchra persicariae; assembly: GCA_947386135.1. Classification (NCBI taxonomy): domain Eukaryota; kingdom Metazoa; phylum Arthropoda; class Insecta; order Lepidoptera; family Noctuidae; genus Melanchra; species Melanchra persicariae. The sequence goes on along the minus strand of OX376667.1, from coordinate 16,915,473 downwards.
GCCCGCCCGTCACCACTACACCACCTAGTGTTTTTAGCTGGGACGAAGAAGTGGAGCAATAAACTTCCTAGTAACTGTTACCTACTGAATTAAGACTACACCTTTTGAAACCACTCAGTTACTGTTCCTTTGCTGGGAAAGGGGTTTTTTCTTATGTAGAGTAGGTATGAGCAATAATCATAAAGTTTGCTCGAGGCAAGTTAGTAAATCGATCATAGGTCCAGTCCAGATTCTCTTACGATGTGATCCTTCAACGATTTCTCTTCTCAAAACAAAGTCGCTGTCTGCGTCTGTCTGTTCTTAAAACCACGCAACGGATTTTGATACGATTTTCAAACGCTACACAGTTCAGTCAGAACTTTCTGAATTTTTTGAGTAAAACGTCGCGAGCTTGTATGTGTCCGTTAGGATTTTAGTAGCCACTGAGGTGTCCGTGACACTGGTATGGCCACCATCAGGAATTTTAATTTTGATAACACAAAAAAAAAATAGTCGTTAGTTACTCGAAATTAGTCACCAAATATCAGAATTAATCCTCCTCTGATATGATCTGATCGAGAAGTATCTCCTATTCCAGAACAAGGTCTACCCGTGTGCCAAGTTTCATATCTAAATCCGTAATAAACTAACTCGTTTTCGGATTTATAATGTTTTTTTCATCGATCGAACTTTAAAAGTTTGAGAAAAATTCTATTTTAAACCGGCCAGACTGTAATAACTCAAAAAGTCTTGTAACGAATCACGCTGCTTAGCGTAATGTCAGATAATGACGGAGGCCTTGGGAAGAGCGCGGACGCACGGTCACTGTACGTAGTGGTCAGTGATACCTGCGTTATGACGTCACATGACAGTACTATATACTGCCTTTAAATATAATAACCCGGGCAAAGCCAGGGTGGTTCGCTAGTGCCTTATAAACGGTCCGCTACGTGCCTACGTCTCTGACCATACAATGTACGTATCGTAGCGCTGGTTCAGTCGAAGTGGGCGCCGTTCTCACATAAACAGCGGAGGTTAACGCTGACAGTATTGACAACGTAATGTCAGATAATGACGCAGGCCATGGGAAGAGCGCGGGCGCACAGTCACCGGGTGTTGTGGTCAGTGATACCTGCATTATAACGTCACATGAAATTACTGTGAATATACTTCATCATTTGATGTTAAATTCGGGTCGGATATTAATAATACGGTTTTGCAAAATATAAAATTTCGTTTAGAGGAAAAGATAACGTCCTCTTTTTTGAAGACGTTGAAAAAGTAGCTATTATAGGTCCGCATTGTTTACCAATCCACATGGAGGGCGATGCGAGCTCCAAGGTCTATATTCTTAGTACTTTTGGAGATTACCTCTTCTACTCAATAACTCAAAACTGACAATTTGATTGATTCTATTAGAAGAAGTGACTTCACACAATGTTCGCTTTCTTCTTCTTCGTGTCAATGACACAACAGAGAATTCAGATTTGTTTGGCCTAACACTTTGACAATTTGTTATATAACTAAGAAATGTTAGGTATTGTTCGGTATTATTAATAGATGTAAGTTCTTATCCTATTATCTGTGAAACGTAAAAAGGAGCTGATAGCTGGCAGCAAAAAAGACTGGTCGCATCTGCAATGCCGCTGTCGACGGACACGTCACAATAGAAAATATTATTCTTAAGTCGCAAATACATTAGTATAACTCTTAACTCGTAAGTGGTCGAGCAACAATGAGCAATTTAGTTAGCGATCTAGACGCGCGGCGCGAGCGTATGACCCGCCCGCGGCGCGCGGCCAGCGCAGCGGTGATGCGTATCGGGGAGTGGCAGCGATGCACAGGGGTCCAGGGTGTAGCATACAATATTATGATTAGCTAAGTATAGATTATACGCCGTCCCTGGAGGATAAAATGGTAACTGATATAACCACAGTTTTAGTGTTATGTTGTATTTAAGGTCTACGGTGCCTAATACATGTACCTGTACCATTTTTTTCTTGAATTTCGTGTCTGTATTTATAAAGTTGTAGTAATTACCTTTTCTAGCACTTCAAAAAAAAAGTATTCGTGTTTGACCACTATCTCACTCTTGATGGTAAGCGATGTTGTGCATAGACTAATGATTTTTCCTGAAAAGCAACGTTTTTGCAATTGTTATTTTACGCTCCGGGGACGGCGATGTGCAGTGAGCCTGTGATGACTTGAAGACTGGATGGGTACAGCATCTTTCGAGGTGGTTAGCTGTTTGAAACATATTAGCGATCGATTTGATTAATTCTTGAATAAAAAACACTATACTGTACTATTATTAAAATTGCATTGATTTCGTTGGAATGTATAATTAATTTAACAATTCCCTATTATTGTGATCTTGTCCGTAAAATCTTGTTATCATTGTAGGATTTGATTTTACCAACTGCACCAGGCATCTACTCATGTAAGTATTCACAATTTTCATCATCATAATAATTACAAAATTCCCAAACTAAACAATTACAATTATATAAAAATTCCTGATACAGAAAAGCAGACGAATCTTAAATCGAACTAGATCGATTCTGCTAGGTTTAGTAAAAGTGTTGATGGTGATTTATTTAGAATAGAATGTTACTACAAAACAATAATAAACAAGTAGAGTAATAAATATCTAAGTATACAAATTGTTTTTATTTTAACTATGATAATAACTATAATCATTATTAATAGACGCACACAAACTTATTTAAAATCTGCCTATAATAGCCTTTTCCCAACTACTCGTATATTGGGGTCAGCTTCCAGTCAAACTGGGTTCAGCTGAATACCAGTACTTTACGTGGAGCGGCTGCCCACAACCCAATAATTGGATAACACGGTACTTCTTGACAATACTGGAGTCAGATTTTCTGGCTTCTGATTACCCGTAACAACTGCCAAAGATCTACAAATGACAGCCGGGACCAACGACTTAACATGCTTTCCGAGGCACGGAGGAGTCTTGGTATGTTAGGATGGTCACCCATCCACAGACCAACTTCGGCAGGTATTGCTTAACCTTGAACATCGACCCGTGCTGTTGTTATTATTTAGCCACGAGCTCTTACATACAAAGTTACAAACTTATAAAACACTGTAAACAAGATAATAACAAACATGTATATAAATGTACAAGCTGGTTAAAAAGGGGAGGGGAAGAACTCATAGGGCATCGAATAATTTGTCCACATCGCTGTCAACGGCATAAGTGCTCAGCACACTGACAGCATAATTATCTTGAATAGCAATGCTGGTTGTTTGGCCGAAGAAAAGCCTAACCCTGGTCATGTTAAGAATTGATAGCTGATTACTAATGTCCCGAAACACTTGATGAACCCTCGGGTCTAATACTTATAAGTTTGTGTAATAATAACACAATATGGATCTAGGTCTGAATTAAAAAAAAATGTCGTAACCATACTTTGTGCTTTAAACTACATCACCAAAATAAAAACATCGTACTGTAGCTTAGTTTTGCAACATATCGTCTTAGGTAGGTGGTGGAAATGTACTTCCATCTGTTCTGTGGTTATGCTTCAAAAGATACTATTAGTCGTGGTCGTCTTCTGAATCTTTACATGTGATAAATGCCGCGCCGCCTGATGAACCTGGAGCCGAGTGTGTCGTGATGCTGAGCTTCATTCAGTGCCCACAGTGAAGTCTGCTGCCGCACCCAGGTCACATAGCGCGCAAAGTCAATGAAGCGAGCCGGAAGGGAGCAGCCCGGGCCCAGCACGCTCAGGCCTAGCTGTAATACACGTGCATATAGCAACAAATTAACTACATCTTTGTTGTGTCATATATGTATTGTAAACTAGTTATTGCCAGTGGTTTCACCTGTGTAAATGTCGGAAGTTATATTAGTATACGAGTAAGTAAGAAGATTACTTTGCATGTTATTGTAGTTATTTAAACATTGACGGTCAAAAAGTGCTAGCACTTAGCCTAATTTAATGACTTTTGATTGTCAATCAATACGTACAGCCTACATTATTTATTTACAAAAAAACCATGAAAAAAACGTATTGACGTATTTTTGACAAGTCTCTGAATTAACCCTTTAAAAACAAGGCAAAAAGATTAGAGAAGTACATATATCTTACCAGTTTCCACCTCCTCAGGTGGTGCACAGCGAGCGTCATGCCGGTTTCGAACACGCACTTCTCCGAGCTGAACTTCTTGCGGAAGCACTGGTACTCCGCAGGGGTCATCCATTGGCTGCTCAGCTAAACATTAATTATTACATTTAAGATGGTTAATGTTAATGAAATAATCTTAATTGTTGTGAAAAACAACAAACAAACAAGTTGTTCTAGAATTTAAGGTAACAATGCCTTTCCATGGCTATACAAAAGAGAAAGACAAACAGGTCACAGATAATAATAATAATTCTGTATTGACATAATAGGTTACAGAAACTTGCATGAAGTTTCTGACTCACTGAACTAGGTGTACCTAAATGTCAGGAGTCCGCGCAAGCTCCCATTTTCTTCGGCTTAGATACTAATATTAACATCGGAATAGACAAACGTGTGAGCTGCAAAATATAATTAAAAAAATAGATGACATGGATGCCGAAAGTCCAGAAGGACATGAAGGAGCCGCTTCTTCCGCAGTTTAGCATTGTCCACAAACAGGCTGCGGCCTGCCTGTGGAAAATGCTAAACAGCGGCAGAAATGGCGTTAAGGAAGTCGGCCCCGCGTAACGGGAAAAGGTAAGGACAAAGAAGACACCAACAAGGTAAATGTATTTTTTTAGTGTGTGTTATTTTTGTAGGGTTTAGGGACATTTTTGAGTGCCATAGTATGTAAAAGTCATAATTTATTAAGCACATCTACAACATTGCTCAAAGAAGGATTAAAAGAAGAAGATAGTAATATCTCTTACGTCTCCCTGCTCATAAAATTCATTGCACTCACGCAGCTCGACGAACTCCATCGTATGCATCACTTGCTCCAATACTTCATGGTCTGAAATAAAGGCAGAGGTACCTAATACATTAATTCAGATATTTTAAACAATTTTATTAGGTAACAATATAACTATACTAGTTACTGGTACGAGGTGACGCGTGAAAAAAAAATGTATGTCACGTCATGGGTGGCCGAGACGCGAAGCACTGGATCTTCTTTACAATCCGATATAGTTTTGGATGTGGACACTGTCGCAGGCACTCGAACGAAAGATAATTTAAATTAAAATAACTTTATTCAAACTAAAAGTTTACACAGGAAACAGTCACATGCGTTGGTTTGGAGCGTTCAGCCGAGAGTGCCGGAGCGCTGGAGCGACCTTTCCCTAGCCCTGCCAGTTCTCGCTGTCCCCTCTACTGACGATCGTGTCCAAGCGGTAGGGCGCGCTTGCGTTTCCGATCACGTAATTATTAGGTTTCAAAACAATTGTTAGATGGCGCTATCCATTACACCGTAGCGCCCTCAATCTACGACATGTCATATCTTTCGCAGTATAATTCTAAAAATCTGATTTGTCTATTGTATCGCAAAACAGTATTTGCTCAGCTCACCGTCTACATATCCGAAAGCATAAATGTTCCCGAGTTGGTGGTTCATCTGCTCGTTCTCTTTAGGCCAGTCCATCAGCATCCCTGCGAACATAGTCCAACCTATGTATAAGAGATGCATCAACAGGACAGATGGACTCGTTAATTTAATCAAGGAAGGATTTACATGGATGAGAAGTAACCTAAACGTTGAAGTAAGCAAGTTTTACAGTTCAGTTCCACAAAAAGTAAATGTTAAAATATTCTCTTAATTTGAAAAAAAAACTTTATTTATTTCACCAATTTTCCTTTTGAAAAGTTTATTTTCTCAGTCGATAGAATTGTTTGAACTCCATGTAAATAAAATAAAAAAGAAATCCCTTGTAAAAAAGAAGGCATTCATTACAAAATAAATCAATATAGTATGTATTATTACGGTTACGGAGGAGACCTTCGCCCAACAGTGGGACACCGTACGAATTGAGAAAATAAATTAAATCCAATAGTAGATACACAAGTATTACAGTGAAAGATGTTCTCGTCATAGTCGAGGTAGACGAGCGCGATGGTGTTGAGCGTGCGCTCGTTGAACTCGGGGTGTGTGACGTAGTCGGTGACAGTGGCGTAGCGCACCGCACCCTCTGCCGCCAGGAACATGGCTTTTGTTGTGTTCCTGGAAATAAATAAGGAAGGAAGGAAATATTTTTATGCTAGAAAGTAAGATAGGTACTCTCAATTTAAGACTCGAAATCATTTACAAGGCGTAAAAAATCAACTGCCAGAAATTTAAGGAGTTGTATACTGGGTAATTTTTTTTCCAGTGCGCAAACTTTAAAACCACTTCTGCCCGTGTAAATGAACAACTTTCCCCAAAAAAGCCATAGTCAATTCCTAAAAAAAAAATTGAGTCTCCCATACAAATTGTGGTCAGTTGATGACAATTTTGTATGTGAAGTTCAATTTTTTTTTTTAGGAATTGACTATGGCTTTCTTGGGGAAAGTTGTTAATTTACATGGGCAGAAGTGGTTCTCAAAGTTTGCGCTCTGGAAAAAAAGTTATCCAGTATATATAGATTAACAAATGAAGATTAATCACGAAAAAAAATAAACAAACATCCGTTTGAAAGATATGCAATATTTTCACTACGCACAAGTTTATTGATTATTATTTATTATTCGCACGCCGCCTGTGCCGCCCGGCGCACGCCGACGCGCTGTAGGTGCAGCCCCGTGGTGCACATATATAACATTTTTTTAAGCAAAATTGAATGAAGAAAATGACGAATAACTGAAGATTATTTTCGAAAAATGACTTGAAAGAAACTCGTAATATCTCGGAAGAATAACTCGGAAGAATATCTTGTAAGAATAACTCGGAAAAATAACTCGGAAGTATTAACTTCTAAGAATATCTCGGGAAAGTAACTCGGAGGAACATCTCGGAAAAATTGCTCGAACTAATAACTCGGATGAATTAACTCAAAAACATAACTCGGAAGAATAACTTGGAAGTATTAACTTCAAAAAATATCTCGGAAGTATTAACTCGGAAAAATAACTCGGTAGGTTATCTCGGCATAATTACTTGGACGAATTATTACGGAAGAATAACTCGAAAGAATTACAATAAATATTCTTTCAAGTTGATTCTATAGAGTCATTTTTCCGAGATATTCTTCCGAATTAATTCTTTCGAGTTATTTAAGCGTTTCCAAACGTCTTTTATAATGCGCAGAGCAAAGGAGTGGAACTCTTTGCCTGCGTCTGTGTTTCCAAAAGCTTACAACCCTAATCTCTTCAATGTTAGAGTGAACAGGCTCCTTTTGGGTAAGCTCGCTCCATCGTAGACTTTGTCTCTGTCATCTCTGACTCCAACTATCTCGTAAAGCAAAATGTAATAAGGTTCGTAGGCCAGAAAACAACGTTTTTTGTATTATTTTGATTATTATTTGTTTATTTTTAGGGCTCAAAATAAAAGTACTACGTCAGACACACAGACACCCAGCAAAACGAGGCAAGTGTGACTACTTAATAAACCCTTGATAGACAGCTGTTTTTAAATAAAAACTGCAAATTCCATGCTACTTATGTATGTCAACCTTGATAATCTTACCTATATTACTTACATCACTCATTATGATCATTTCAAAAAAAAAAAGTTATGGGGTAAGTGTGTCATACCAGGGGTTAAAAACTTTTTTATAAAAGTTGGATTGAAAGAAAAACACATATTGGTGCTTGATACAATATTTATTAATTAAAACATTGATTATCAAAATAAAAATGACTGAAAATTAAAATTACAAAGGAGTTTCTCAAAATTGTAAAATATACCTATTTACTTACAGCAAATCATAATTAAGTTAGTACTTACCTGTCGAGAATTGAATTTACGATCAACGATAGGTGGAGTGCTTTTGGTTCCTACATAAGCATACTATTGACGTGACTCATTATTGTAGTACGTGGTATTCGAGAAGCAGCTTCATAACCGGACAATCTGCCACTTTAATTACGAACCATCTTTTTCGTCTGAAAAAAAAAACGAAAATAATAAATATCGAAGTACCTACAACATACACAATTTAACTTAGACGCATTACACCGCACTGCGCAATACAATTCAGTAGTTCCAAAGATAATACCAACTATAAAAAACTTCAGGTGGGTAGGTAAGTACCTCTAAGTAGGTAATAATAATTTAGTCATAAATAAATGTTTGTGATTCCTGATTTGAGGCAAGTGTGACATAAAGATACACTTGCCCAAGTAAAGTAGACACACTTTCCCAGGCTCAAGATTTTCAGGGTATATTTTTTAAACTTATGCAAAACTTTTATTTTCAACAATACAAATATAATAGTTACAATAACATAATTTTTAATATACACAAAAAAAAACTTACCTATGCAAAGTCCAAGGATTTGACGAGATCACCGAGATTTTTATTGATGAAACCACGCAAAAAAAATGCCTTGTTAAAAAATGCCGATAACTTTTAAAAGTTTTTGACTACGACATCTCGAATAGAAATCGTGAATCAATATTTTCTTTACTCATACCAACAGATGGCACTTGCATCAAAAGTTTATTTAGTTTTCGTGTTATAAAGGGCAGTTACACTTACCCCGTAGCTACACTTACCCGTATTGATCTACAAATATTGTAAAAGTACTTACAGTCAAATAAATAGTTATTTGTCTTTTTGACTAACGATTACATCGATCGGTTTGGCATCTGTCAATCTAATAATCCTATACTAATTAAGTTTCCTGACTATACATAGAGACGGAGTCACCCATTTGTTGTTCAGTACATACCTAATATTAGTCTTCGGGATGCGCGCCACATCGTATGCATTCGACAGTCCTAGCTTCGTTTTGATTAGGGTTATTCCTGTTAGAGCTTCTAGAGAAAATTTTGCTGTTGGTGATGAAAAATAAAGCCATTATTAGGTAACAAAAAAAATACAACCTACCCAACCAAACTAATTAAAAAACAGTACTTACAAAATAACTTTAATTTCGGAAGTCGGCGTATAAATCGAAGAAACAACCAAAAACACCAACATGAAACGCTCAATACAATTAAAGTTATTTTGTAAAAAAAAAAACTTTTTCACAAAAAAAAAACACTACAACATACTTTTTAGTGGTACCCCACACCTAACAACACCACAGGAAAGTCACAGGAAAGCAAAATACACAATTTCGTGTACATGGATGACATAATTATTTTTCCAGCAATTTTGATTTTAAAACCAAACTACTGAACCGATTTTGATGGCATTTCTTTGGGACCAATCGGGAATCCTTTCTCATAAGTAAAACAAGAATGTTTCAAATCGGTTCATAAATGACGGAGATATGATGTAACAAACTGACTACAGTTGACTTCCAGACTAACTGAATGCGGCTGAGAACTAGTATTTTACTTGGAGCGTCTACACCATACCCCTTGACAAGTCTGGTGTTTTAAGATTTTCTGGCTACCGACTACCATAATGACTAGAATTGCCACGAATAGTGACTTGGCCGAATACCGAATACCTACCGAATATTCTGCAACGCTGTCGGCCGAAGCGCCGAATATTCGGCACAAAGTATATGCTTGTCGAGCGCGTAAAGAATAATACGACAAGACGCGTCGCGACCTGTCTCACTCATGCGCGGGCGGGCGTGCGGCTATTTTTGAGTTGTTTCAATTGCGAGTAAATCACGTCACGGCACGCTTTGTCAGATCAATACAAAAAATAAATAAAATCAAACATTACCTACCATTTTGTAGAAAAGTTCTTGGTTTGTTAAAAATGACAACAGTTAATAAAAAATCGCCCATATGGCAATATTGTGAGAGATTGATAGTGGAAATAATAAACTGGCCGAGTGTTTGTTGTGTTGCGGCAAGCAGCAGCTTTGAGGAAGTCGCTACAGATAATATGCGAAATAGTAATGATGAGGAGAACGTGGAGAAGAATATTGTAGCAAATGAGATGGATTTTTATTTGAAAACAATTTGCATAGATAGGAAAACTGATCCTTACATGTTGCGGTCAGCAAACGAAAAACAATACCCAAACCTCTCGAAATTTGCTAAAGTTTATCTTTCTTCTCCCGGGAGTAGCGTGTGTAGTGAGAGGTTGTTTTCTGAAGCTGGTATCATTTACTACGAAAAGCGTAATCGTTTGCTACCATCAAATGCTTGAAAGCTTGTTTTTATCCATCACAACTTACCGCTGATTAATTTTACTTATTAAAGTATTGTAATTTGGTAATAAATACAAATCTTCTGTAATATGATGTGTCTTGGTATTCGGTATTCGGCCGAATAGTACGTATTATTCGGCCTAATACCGTTCACCAAAAAAAGTGGCCGAATAGGCCGAATACCGAATAGTAGCCGAATATTCGTGGCAACTCTAATAATGACTGTCAAAGATCTAGAAATAATATCTGGGCGAACAGTGCTGATTGACCAGTAAGACATGCTTAACAAAGTTATCTGTATAATCTTTTTTAGGGATCCAAATGAATAATAATGCTTGTCCTTACTCTCTTTGTGGCTCAGCACGCCGACCCAGGGCACTGAGAACGACTGGATCCACTTCCTGTTGGAACGATTAGCCGAGTAGCGAGGATCGACGAAACCTGGGTAGGAAAGGAGATGGCTTTCACAATTATTTATTTATTTTGGAAGTCGACCACGATCGAAGTCTGCATCGATTTAGTTAACACGCATTGCTTCGCTACTAATGCCCGTTTCTCGCATTTGCAACGAACGTGAAAAACGAAATAGCATATTTTCTAATTAGTATCGCTGCAGCATCGCTACTAACTCGCTGTAAATGCACAAACAACTGTTTCGCGATAGATGCGATGCCGTGAATAACCAGTAACATCACGGCGACTGTATCGCGACCTTTTTGCGATTATTTCGCTCTAGTGTATCGCTGCAGTGGGCGAGCAGTCTTAATCCTCAGTAACAATATTACTATTTTTGTTTTTTTAATAATCTGTCTACATGTTTCCATTATTGAGATCGAGCAAAAACCGCCAAAACACACGTTTCTACTAAGGGACTACACTACACTTTCTTTTTACTTTTGTTGATATAGCGTTGGCAACAAAAATACACACTCTGTGAAAATTTCAACTGTGGTGCCTATTACTGTATGTAAGGGCTGCTGAGTGCTGACAGAGGGACGGACACACAGCAGGGGCTTAGTAGGTCCCGTTGGTTACCCATCGTGTACGGAACCCTAAAGAGATACCTTTAATATCTCTTTGGAAGATCAATCTTTAGCACAGTTGGTTGGTACCACGTAGTAACTAACTTACCCAGTGACATGACAATAATCCAAATCAATCGCATGATCTCTCCACAAAACTGACCAGTATGTTTCTCTCACAAGTAATTTTCACAACTGCTACATAGACTGAGTTTTGGACACGAATATAATATAATTTGTTTATGTTGACCACACGTAGGTAATTATTATAAACAATAACATAGTTTATTTGTTATTAATTGTATCAATATTTACGTTAGCTGTGATATGTAAATAAATAAATAGAGATCAGTGATCACAGTGATCAGCTTTAAAATTTTACATTCCCTCCTGTAGTAATTATTTGAACTTGTCCCGGCTTAGCGAGCTGAGAGATCACAAATTTATAGGCCCCAGTCAGCATATTTTTTTTTAATTATGTAATTACCTACTCGTCGAAACCCTATGAAAATCTATTCAGTAGTTTTTGAGATTATCGCATACAGACAGACGGACGCGGCGGAGGGGACTCTGTTGTATAATAAGTGGTGATAGTGATGTAGTCAAAGTATAGAAAAAGTCAGTCAAGTCAGTTTTCGAACCTTTTTCCAATATTTTTCAAGTCCGGCAAGTCTCAAAATCACCACAATAAACCAGATAATGCACGAACTATTAATTATCTTAAACACAACTCAACGCAACAAACAAATCATGCAATTTTCGCACAAAAACACAGCACACAATAAAAAGGCAGAGAAACAAGCGATGTAAATGAGGCGAGTTGATTTACTGGCAATTGTCTCCGGTGCTGTGGCGCGGTAATTATGAATACCAAACATGGCAACGCTAATTACTCTGCCTCGCTTCTGTGATAAATATTTAACGTATGTATTTCTATGAGTGGACTGGGACATGTATTTTTAGAGGTTTTGCAAGGGTTTAAGAGTGTCACTCCCACATTTTTTGACAGTGTTTTGTTTTTTGTTTCCGTCTACTACTTTGGACCACACGCGTACTTGTCAGGGTACAAGTTATACCTTTCATAAGGTATAAATAATTCCTGTATATTTTAATCATTTATTTATTTATTACCTTTAAGCACTAGTAAAAACACTGTACAAAGGCGGACTTAATGCCATAGGCATTTTCTACCAGACGACCTTAGGGTGGTGCAGAGACAACATGGCAGGTGCAAAAATTTTTTTTTTTTTTTATGAATGGGCTAGCTCTTGACCTCGATCACGCCTGATGGAAATTATAGGAAAGACAAAACAGAGACAAAAAATAAATTCATACATACACATAAACAAAAATAACAACGTTATTAAAAAAAAAACTAATTTTGTTTATGTGTAGGTATGAACGCTGTGATGATTCTACCAACTTCTAGCGAATGTGCTCACGGCTGTGAGCATGTGCCTCCACTTGATATTAGTGTTACATATATCCTATCCTTCGATATCCAGTCACTTACTCAAATAGATCAAATAAAAATCATGATTATATCCGAATAAGGCTGAGAATCATTCACCACATTCAGTAGGTACAGTTTATAATTATTTGTGAATCACGTCGCTCTCTTCGCCATTAGCATCATATAGCATGAAAAGGTCTTAAGCTGACTGTACACATTCAGTACCAACCAATGAAAACTAATAGTAATAACCTATATCTACCATGCACATTACCTGCTCAGCTATTTAGTTCTGTTAAACCTCTGAAGTACAGCGGTTGGTGGAACATAGTGCACCTAGGTAATCCTTTAGTTCTCAAGTATCAGCACAAGGCTACAGTGTCGAGTCGACTACCAACAGGTACCCGCGTAGATCACCTGGGGTTGGCGTGTTCTACTTAGGACCTTACTTTGCAGTCAGAGAAATTAATAATATTGTTCATCATTCTAGACTGAGCTAATAATAATTTTAGACTAAGCTGATCCATGATCTCATTTCGAATACCTAGTTTCTAAATTATGTGTAAGTTAACCACTATATTTTTGTATGCCAACAGGCAGAATGTATTAGGAATATATCTGAAAATAACACCATTATTGTAATACTTGCATTCTATACAAATAAAGAAATTATTATTATTATAGACATCACTTCCCTTTCTCAGTTAACTGAAACTACACCGATGTTGAACTGTCAACTTAAAAAAAATGAATTTTGTTTAACGGTCTACAATTGAGAACGAGAAATCGGTGAACTTAAAAATATAAAATAAACGTACATACTGTCGAACACAGAACCTACTCCTTTTTGAAGTCGGTTAAAAATGATAAACAATATAGATCACATTAGATATCGCTACTTATGTGTGCACGAGTGAATCTACAAGGTTTAGTAACGTTTGCTGAAGTGTGTCCGTGGGTCACACTTCGGCATGATGTGTGATCTTAACACATCGAAATTCTAGAATTTCGATGTGTATTAAATATTCAACAATGAGAACTGTCTCAGTTGTAGATATTTGACAGAACTACGGGTAGTCAGAACCCTAGAAATCCGACAAACTGTTAGGTACACAGTTTGGTGGGTTTATAAAATGTTTGGTTCAGAATAAATGATTTAATATTTATTTACACAATAGTCTTGCCAAGGAGTATCGAGGTACCCCAATAATGATGATATAACAGTTCTGCTGAGCCCATAGGGAAATAGAGGCCTGGACCCAAAAGGAACACACCCTCCGTATTCCTGTAAACATAGTAACAGTTAACCTTTCCGTACTTTGCAAGTCTGTAGTCCATTATTAAGGATCCAACGCGTTCTACCTAGGCAAGCTATCTTGACCTACGAATACAGCATGCTATTAAACTAACTGAGCTCAAGTTATACTAGTGACTGCACAAAATGGGGTTCGATTACCAGGTTGGGTAATTGGAGCTTCTTGGCTGGCAGGTAGTGTTTTAGGTTCAAGTATAACCCAATAAGTTCTTAATGTTTTGTCGTACCTGGGTATTGAACCTTGGACGGTCACGTTAGCTGGACATTGGGAAAATTTCTGTAGTTACCAGTTTTCTGTAAAAATATTATATCGTATTTTTCACTTAAAAATAACGAGAAAAAAACCCGGCCAAATGCGAGTCGGACTCGCGCGCGGAGGGTTCCGTACCATTATCTATAAAAAAAAACGGCAAAAATATCACATTTGTTGTATGGGAGCCCCACTTAAATGTTTATTTTGTTCTGTTTTTAGTAGTATTTGTTGCTATAACGGCAAAAGAAATACATCATCTGTGAAATTGATTGAATGAAAGGTAAATTGCGGTTTACGATTTATGACGAATTAAAAAAAAACTACTAACTAGATCTCGTTGAAACCAATTTTTGGTGAAAGTTTACATGGTAATGTACATCATATTATTTTTTTAGTTTTATCATTCTCTTATTTTAGAAGTAACAGGGGGAACACATTTTACCACTTTGGAAGTGTCTCTCGCGCAAACTATTCAGTTTAGAAAAAAAAAATGATATTGGAAACCTCAATCTCGTTTGAAGACTGAGTTTCAGTTCTAAGTATAGGGTACCCCAAAAATGTATTGTTTTTTTTCTGTTTTTGTGTAAAAATCTTAATGCGGTTCACAGAATACATCTACTTACCAAGTTTCAACAGTATAGTTCTTATAGTTTCGGAAAAAAGTGGCTGTGCCATACGGACGGACAGACAGACAGACATGACGAATCTATAAGGGTTCCGTTTTTTGCCATTTGGCTATGGAACCCTAATAAAAACCGCAAAAGAAGCCGAGAATGATATTTCCCAGAATCATGAATGTGAACTGACTCAACCTTTTACTATGTGTATTATTCATATTTGATTAAATTGCTAGTTTTATGTGCACACTCTGTGTGTTTTTACAACCCAGTAACTGGGTAACACGATACCCCTTGGCAAGACTAGTGACTTGTCAAAGATCAACCGGGATCAACCGCATAACGTGCTTTCTGAGCCACGGAGGAATCTCGATATGATAAGATGATCACCCATCAACGGAACAACACCAGCAAGCGTTGCTTAACCTAAAAGATCGTACAGTAGTCAGAGTACATCTGAGAAAAGCAAATGTGTAGTCAATGGCCCAACATTGCAAATGGTTCACCAAATCTCACGGAGATTAGAAGCTGTGCGATGTTAACTATTCACTGTTGAATCCAGACAAGATTTTTGTTGCCTTTTTAACACAGAGTATGAGCACATGGAGTGATCATTTGTGAGTGGTCATTGTGCAGTGGAGAGGGGTATTTTTTCGTCGATGATTCAGTTTCTGCAAGGCTTAAGAACTCATGCCCTGCAGTCGCTACTGCAGGGAATGAGATCATGGGTCCAATTCCCAGGTCGGTCAAGGCGTCATTGGGTTCTCCCTCCTGAATAACTAAGTACCAGAACGGAATATGGACCTGAGATGGTGGATGGTACAAGCTCGCCTCCAGTTCATGGAACTTAAAAACATAACTAGCAAATTGTGGGTATATCATAGTAAATATACTACGCTTTAAAACTTCGAGAAACTCAGGCGTGATCGTATGTTAAATGAAAATGATAATTTGAGTCCTTTGTGCCAATATTAGGGATTTATTTGGGTCAGAGCCCATTCGTCCCCTAAAATTCGTCCCCCAGCATAAAAGTTGTAGATTCGGCCCCTATATAGGTGCCCATTGGTCTCCTGGTAGGGGACCAATTAATATTTTAATAAAAAATATTATTTTTAAGGTACCCATTCGTCCCCTCTAATATATATACAATATAAGTTAAAGATTCGGCACCTATTCAGGTGCCTATTGGTCCCCTGAGATAAAATTAGCTATATTTTACATAAGAAACGGTTAACATAGTACACTTGTGAACAGTTTATTAACGGAATTAATTTAATAAATCATAACAGATCATTGAAAAAAGAGCTATGATGAATGATAATCCGTCATGATAATGATATAACCTGTCGAGGCTTACGATGTAAAATTGTCTCACTACGAATGGCTTGTTAAAAAAACGGGTTACAAATAATAGATAAGGTGTTTAAAATTGGTAAGTACTCTCCAGATGTGCGCGGGGTGTGGAATGCCGAAGCGGGAGGGGTAATCTTAGCCAGAGTATCTGCGCGCGAGCAAATCATTTTTTGATTTTAGTCATTTTTTGTTATTGTAGTTATAGTTTGTTAGAATTAAGTTATTATGATTTTGCATGTAGTTGGTAAATATACAAAAAATACGGTGATTTTAGCCAATTTTTATGTAGGTACTTCTAGTTACAATTTAGTAGATTTAAGTTATTACGATTTTGCATGTAGTTGGTTAATATACAAAAAAAATGTATGTTGATTTATCTAGTCTTCAATAATTACCGTGATTTTAGTATTTTTTTGTACTGTTATAATTTTTTATATTTAATTTATTATGATTTTGCATGTATGTAGTTGGTAAATATACAAAAAAATAAGAAGTGATTATTTACTGTTGATATGTGTTCTATTTTTTTTGCATATTTTATATTTAATGTTGATTTATATGATGGTCAATCAAGGCTGATTTTTGTAAAAGAGTTGTATTTTGTTAGTTTCTAGGACATTGTGATTTTGTATGTGTTAATCTTATTTGAAATAAACATGATATCTACCGAATTACTATATTTTTTATTTTAGCCTTTTCTGCGCGACTGTACCAGGACTACCAAGCTGCAGTATACACATATACATGTACTTATATTAGAAGAATGAATAAAAATAAATATTCTTCAGGGGACGAATGGGCCCCTCAAAAGTTCCAGGGGGCGAGTGGGCACAGGGTGCGAATCTTAGGGGACGAATGGGCTCTGACCCATTTATTTCAACTTTTTCTATGAGTTTTTTATACCACTTGGAAAAAATATTTTAATTGTTATGGGTGTACTTGTTTTACAAAGTGCCAACGCTCTAGAGGTCTAGTCAAGGAGATGGTCTCCAGCATCAGTATATGCGTTTGATTCGTTACATACTATATGCTGATGAACACTTTCAATTGTTCGTACAAATAACGACTGTTTTCTCTCGAATGTGTTCGTAATTGATCATTACTAAGTAATGAGTGGCTTGTAGCAATTACACGGTCGGTAAAAACCTGTGATTAGCTAAAGTATCGTTTTATGTCGGAACTTGAAAGTTGTTCTGTTATGATTAGTTCTAAAACAATGAAGGGGATAAGGCTCCTGTTCGTCAAATTGGTAATTCTGTTCGTTGGTGAGTTAAATTGGTTGTTCCATGTATTTATTAGTTGTTATTAGCATCTGCCTGCGGCGTCACCCGCGCGACAGCCAGAACTAAAATCAAGGGAACGTAAGTACTCCCTCAATACAAAGTATTTATTTCCTCTTTCAAAGTCTAATGTATTCCTTTACTATAACATTATCAAATAAAAATTGGTTATGCGGTTTTCGCGTCATAGCGTAACAAACAGACAGACAGTGATACTTTTTAGTCTTTTGTAATATTTTTTTCTGACTACTTACTGTTTAATATTAATTTGTGAACATTAACACACATTTGTGGTATACAAATAAAAAAAGTTATATTTTTTCATTAAGTGATAAACTTTTGAAAACTCGATAACATTAATGGACCCTGAGATGGTAGATGCTGGATGCTGTTCCTGAGAGATAGACGAAGTCACACCATAAGGTCCATCACCGTCTTCTTTTATCGTTTTGTCACGGAAGTTGTTCCTAAAAACCAACTTTTTTAGAAACAACTTAAAAATGCGAAGTAGGTACAATGTACAAAAAAAAATGTAACTGCAGGTACTTACTTGATTCTTCTTCACCGACTTTATGCTGACCTGCACTATAATGAGGTATTTGTCCAGGTCGTTCGTCAGCGGAGCGCTGCGATCAGGCCACCACGGCGCAGGTGCAGGAAGGGAACCTCGGACAGACCGGAGACTTCAACTGGCTCGGAGTTCTCCACGTGCATATACGTTAGTACACACATCTTAATTCTACTCATCAACATTTTAGCTTGGTATCACCCGCTGTTAGTATATAGTTATTACTTTCTGTCATACTTCCTCAATCTGTGAGTCTCCAGATATTTCCCAAGACTTGCTATGGCATACAAGGAATTATTGAATATCTAGAAATATTGCGCTATACCCAAGACTAAAGAAAAGTGGAACTGAGGGCAAGTTTTATCAATTTGGAAGTAAAAAAATAGTGGAATTGGCAAACAGATTCTGACTTTCTGTGCTGTTCACTAACACAGGGAAGGCGAGCATAAGGCATGCGTGCCAATGGTGGCACGCGGCAAAATCATTCTGGCACGCCACTAAAAGATTATCTATTTAGTATCTTGGCAATTTGCAAAATTACTGTAATTTTTATTTCCATTTATACAAACACGTTTGTACATAATTTGGCAATTTTTAATCTAGTTCGTATATAGTTAGGTTTAGTAGATATAAATAGTTAAGTTAGTTAAATATAACCATGTACTCAAATAAGAAATATACAAACATAACGTTGGTTTACGAATTTGTAGGTTGCTAAAAAAGAGTTTTAAAGTTAATAGCATCTAGCAATTTTTGTCATATAATCACTAAGTCAAGATACTTTGATGCCACATCATGCCCATTTTTTTATAATATCGCAGCCAACTAGCTTAACAATCCTAGCATTTTCATTGAACTCCACCGTTTAATTAGCGACATAAGTCACATGGGCAAGTCATTACACGATAATTATTGAATAAAAGATGTCACTAAGGTCGTTGAAAAAATGGGGCATTTAAATGAAAAGGCTAGGCAACCAATTAAACGGCTGATTAAGCTAATTGGCTGCGACATATATATTTGCAATGGCACTGTTATCAATAAAGGTTCGCCATCTCTGATCCAACAACTACCATAGGGCAGTGAATATAAGACGCAACCTTACCTCTGGGTGTGGACGAAGCGCTATTCTGTTAGCGAATGCGAATGCTATTTTCGAAATGCCAAAATTTAAATAAATGAATGAATGGGCTAGCTCTTGACCTCGATCACGCCTGATGGAAAGCGATAGATGAGTTCCATGATGAAGCGAGCGTGCCCAGAAGTTGCCTTGAGGCACTGGTACGACGCGTCGACGAAACACAGCAGGCTGCTTGACGCCGAACTCCGGTGGGAGGGTGGTCGCGAACCAGGCGGGCGTTAGCTTTACCACAGCAAGGGGAGGATTGGCCAGTCTTATAAGATGTTAGGTGAGACTGTCCAGGATACGCCGAGCGCTCGGTTCAGTTGAGTTTCTGATGGAACAAATTGCGCTACACGAGGAGGCTCCTTCATGCATCCCACATTCCATGATCATGTGACATTCCAACAACGTTTGTCAATCCCGTAATTTTTAACGGTTAGACAATCGCTTTCGCCACGCTGTCACGCTACCGCTGACAGAATGTCACACGTCTAGCACCTTTGGTCTTTTTAATGGGGAAACTCCAAGGACTACAAACTTGTTGATAATTTTTTTATTATATTCTTTCAATCTTTTCACAGATAATAAGGCTAAAATTCGCGTAGCCATGACAGGCATCGTTCTCATTAAAATCAAATACGCGCTTGCTAACGCTGACGACGTGGTAAAGATACCACAGCAAATCTTCAAGTAAGTGTTGCTTTAGGTAGTAGATTTTCAAGAATTATCTAGAACAATTTTTTTTTTTTTTTTTTTGGATGGGATATCATCAAATGACTTCTACCGCTCTGGGCGAAGCGTGAGGGAGTGTCAGACTCTTACTGACTAAAACCCATCCGTGCTCCTCGTAGTGCCCTTTGCTTTCCAGGGTCGCGGTGACTCTTTCGAACAAAATCCGCAACCCTGGATCTAGAACACACTTGCACTGCTAGTGGGCGTGGGTGCCAACTCGCACGTCGCTGTCTCACACAATTACACCACCACAATTAACCACGTGACGTCTATGTTGCGTCTTTTCTATATGTTTTAAATGGTCGCAACGGCGCCCCGTCTGTGCCCTGTCCGCGCCCGTCCTCGTCTTACGTCTTTTCTGTGTGTCCAGCGACATAGTTCCATCACTCTCTTACCATTAATCATTCCAAAGTGCTTTAGCTGCGGATGAAGTGCCCAAACCCTAAGAGATCGCAATGGCACAATCAACAGAAAGTCATTGTTTGATGCGAAGCTCTTGCAAGATGAAAATTTTGCTGTTTGCTTTGCTATTACTGCTTTCCACACATACTCAAAACTTTGCATTCTATTGCCTCGTGTATGGTCTCAATCATTTACGTCCTCTCAATCCTTCACTACTCATCCCGCATCGTCTGCAACAGATCGGACAGCAAGGCCATGTTCCTAGCAGCTCAGGACACCCCCTGGGTAGTGAAGCCAGCATCCTACATAACTCATCCTGAGTACGAGTACTCCACCCTGAACACCATCGCCGTCATCCAGCTGGACCTCGACGCAGTTTACGACAGTGAGTTTTGTTTTTTTTATCCTTTGTTAAAACTTTTTGTGTAATACGTACCTATGTGTGGAAACTAAGAAAAAATAGCCTATTTTTTCCATTTTCATAAATCGATAGAAATAAATTCAAAATAACAGCTTTTAACTTTATGCATATTAAAGTGTATATTACGATTCTTATATCCACACCATTTTTTGCATATCTATCTGTCTGTCTCTAGTTTTGCCTATTTTTTCCATTTTCATAAATCGATAGAAATAAATTCAAAATAACAGCTTTTAACTTTATGCATATTAAAGTGTATATTACGATTCTTATATCCAAATCATTTTTTGCATATCTATCGATCTGTCTGTCTCTAGTTTTGTTCCGACTTATCTCCGAAACGGCTGGACCGATTGTTACGCGAGGTAGCTGATGTTACAAGGAGTAACTTGGGCTACTTTTAGAAAAAATATTAGAATTCCATGCCTAAAACATATGAAAATACTAACCATACGCGCCACCACAAAAATACATAGAAAACCGGATAAAAATTAACTTATCAACAACCATCCCAAACTCTTAGGCTTAGCAAGGGTTTGATGAGTCCGTTTGATTTGATTGGTAAGGCATTATTAATAACAGTATAATATTTACATGACAGTTCCGTTGAATCCGATTTGCCTCCCGACCGGTGAATCGTTCAACACATCTCGTTATCTCTACCTCACTGGTTTCACTGATGGTGAGTTTCTTGCATATTTTCTTTCTTTAATTAATTTTATTTACAGACCCGACAGACCTTCATATTTTTTAGTCTCGAAGTAAATGTAAGGTATTGGAAAGCACTGGATTATTATTATCATTGTATTTTACAGAAAATCAAAAAATGGAGAAAGTCATTTACAACATACAATATTTGGATAAAAAAGTGTGCGAAGAATTTTATCACAGAGCAGGGGTGAGCCAATTTTTTAAATATAAACTGAACAGCTGGTATACAGGTGAATTTTTAAAGTGTGCCTCGAAGGCCAAATCAGAAACTATGAGGAGTATCGAAAAACACTGAAAGGAGTCTCGAGCCCGATTTTGATGAAAACTAAAATTGCATCATTGGATTTTTGAAAAATCGGCTTTTCTAACCAGGAATCGAAACTGTTGATTTAAAAAAAAACACACCCTGTATTTTTAACCGACTTCTAAAAAAGGAGGAGGTTCTCAATTCGGATGTTTGTATTATTTTTGTTGGAAGAGTGAACGCCTACGCTTAGGTTAATAAGCAAGTAAACCTTTGTACATAATTTATAAAGAGAAGGCTTCAACTGTCAGTGTGTCGTCCATAGAGCTGTCATACCGTATGTTGCATATTTGTCTTGATATTTTATTAAATTAGTTTATTCCTCAAAATCTTACCTTTACTTATTCCTACAGGTTATGGGCCGCCTCATACCTACCGTGTAATGTTATTTACGTGTTTTGAACAGTAATAAACGTGAAAAAGTAAAAAATCGATCCGCGAGTGATTTGTTTTTTCAGATTTTTTCATATTGAATCTATTGAATTTCAATGTTGTAAAAAATGGCTCATAGTAATTCATTGATGTCGATTGAGAAGCTCACAGGTCGCGATAACTGGACCAGCTGGAGTTTCGCGGTGAAGGCGTACTTGCAGCATGAAGATTTATACGACTGCATTGTGAAAGAACCAGGGCTTACCGACCAAAAAAATGTAAAGCAAGACATCAAAGCCAAAACGAAATTAATATTACTAGTTGACCCAATATTATACGTACACATTCAAGAAGCTCAAAATGCAAAACAGGTATGGGATAATTTGGCAAAGGCTTTTGAGGACAGCGGATTAACTAGAAAAGTTGGTTTGTTGAAAGAGCTTATCAATACTAGTTTGGAAAGTAGCTCATCCGTCGAAGACTATGTTAACAAAATAATGACAGCAGCTCACAAATTAAGGAATATAAAATTCCATGTGGACGATGAATGGTTGGGCACTTTAATGTTGGCAGGATTGCCTGAAATGTACAGGCCAATGATAATGGGTTTGGAAAGTTCCGGTATGAAGATTAGTGCTGATTTAGTAAAAAATAAGTTATTACAAGAAGTGAAGACATCAGACACTACCGCTCTTTATACAAACACCAAAAAATACCAACCCAAAACTGACCAGCAAAAGACTAAAAAGGGCCCGAGGTGCTACCATTGTAACAAGTACGGCCATCTCAGTAAAAATTGTTGGCATAAAAAATCAAGTCCTGAAAAAAAAGACAGAGAAACTGGATATGTGGCAGCTTTTTCAGTATCTACAATAAAGGACTCCGAAAACTGGTATGTGGACTCTGGAGCGTCCATGCACATGACGATGCACCGGGACTGGCTCACAGATGTCACTCCTTCATCTGTACCGTGCATAAAAATTGCTGACAATAAAACATTGATTGTAGAATGCTGTGGTAATGTATGTATCAAAGTAAATGCAAAAGATGGCAGCACCGAAGCAATACAGGTGAGGAACGTTTTATATGTACCAGAATTGAAAACAAATTTATTGTCCGTGAGCAAAATAATTAAAAGTGGTTGCCATGTAACATTTGATAAGACGGGTTGTCAGATTTACAATCCCAGTAAAAAATTAGTTGCAAAGGCGAATTTAAGAAATGAAACATATCAATTAAATACCGTTCGAAGTAAAGAAATGCAACTTATGCTGGCTGCTAAAACTAATGAAGATACTTATCTGTGGCATCAGAGAATGGGTCACTTGAATTTCGCAAGTCTTAACAAAATACCATTCTGTGCAGAAGGCGTGAAATTGTCATCAAAGAAAGAGACTTATACCTGCATAACTTGCCTTGAAGGCAAGCAGACGAGGCAACCATTCCCCGCTGAAGGCTCACGAGCAACAAGTTTGCTAGAGCTCATTCATAGTGATGTTTGTGGTCCTATGCAGAATATTTCCTTGGGAGGAGCAAAGTTTTTTGTTACTTTCATAGACGATTTCTCACGACTTGTACATGTTTATTTTATCAAACATAAAAGCGAAGTTTTTGAGACATTTGTGGCATTTAAGAATAAAGTAGAGATCGAATTGGATAAAAAGGTCAAAATTTTAAGAAGCGACAATGGAACCGAATATAAAAACAACGATTTTGCAACCTACTTACAGAGAAATGGAATATTGCATCAAACATCTAATCCGTACACTCCTGAGCAGAACGGACTCAGTGAGAGAATGAATAGGACGTTAATAGAGCGCGCTAAATGCATGATTTTAAATGCTGAGTTACAGAACGCATACTGGGGAGAAGCGGTGGCCACAGCTGCATATATCGTAAACCGCTCACCGACGCGTGCTTTATCCGATGTGACGCCCTATGAAATATGGACTGGGAAGAAGCCAGATCTCAGCCATATGAAAATTTTTGGATGTTCCGCTATGGTGCATATACCTAAAGAAAAAAGAACCAAGCTTGAACCCAAGTCACGTAATTTGATCTTTGTTGGTTACAGTGACAGTACAAAAGGATTCAGGTTCATTGATCCTAAAACAAAAAAAGGAATTGTTAGTAGGGATGTTGTATTCCTAGAGGCTTCAATTAAGAGAAATAAAGTTCCTGAAAAAGAAAATAATGTAAGTTTAAAAGAAACTACACAGCGAAATGAAATGAAAAAAGGAAGTTATATTAATTTAAAAGAAAAAGAAACTGTTGACTTACCTTCTGAAGAAGACGTAGAACCTGTGGAAAGAACCATAGATGGTGATATAAATAAAACAATAGAAACACAGGTTATATCTCAAAGTGAATCTATTTCAGATGATTCCGATCAGTTTGAAGATGTTCATGATGAAACTTACTTCCCTGATGAAATAGTTGATTCTCCTCCGGAATTTAACATAACTTTGAGACCACTTCAACATCGAATAGAAAGGCAAACAAATAAAAGTAATCAAAGTCCTTCGTCATTCATGTGTATGACTGGTGAGTCAACAATGAGTTTATTAAACTGCGATCCACAAAGTCATGAAGAAGCTCTAAACAGTGATAATTCTGATAAGTGGAAGAGAGCTATGAGTGAAGAATATGAGTCTTTATTAAAAAATAAAACGTGGACACCAGTTAACTTACCAGAAGGGAAAACAGTGATTCCCTGCAAATGGGTTTACAAAACTAAGTTGGACGGAAATGGTTCAGTAGCCCGTTACAAAGCTAGACTCGTAATCAAAGGATACAAGCAAGTCAAGGGCATTGATTACCATGAAGTATATGCACCTGTAGTCCGTTATTGTTCCATAAGATATTTAATTGGACTAGCTGTAAAATATAGACTTAAAATACACCAGATGGACGCTGTCACAGCTTTTTTACAAGGTGATATCGATGAAGAGATTTATATGTCTTTACCACCTGGCTATGAAGAAGAAAATGTTGTCTGTAAATTAAATAAGTCTATATACGGATTAAAACAAGCTAGCAGACAGTGGAATAAGAAATTAAATACTGCACTGATAGAAACTGGAATGACCAGATCAAAGATAGATCCATGCGTATATTATCGCATCATAGATGAAAACGATATTCTTTTTATAGCAGTATATGTTGATGATCTGTTATACTTCTATAATAATAAAAAACGTCTCAAATGATGAAAGAGAAGTTAAAAGAAAAGTTTAGTATGAAGGATCTAGGAAGAGCAGACAATTGCATTGGTTTTAAAATTGTTCAAAATATAAAAGATGAGGAAATCACTATAGATCAATCTCTATATATTAAAAAGATACTCACCCGTTTTGAAATGTATAACTGCAAGCCAGTATGGACACCTACTGATGCAAATATTAAGTTAAAAAAAGCTGCAAGTCAAGACGAAGTTGTAAAGGGTATTACTTACCAAGAGATTATTGGCTGCTTGTTGTACCTGTCACAAGGGACTCGACCAGACATAGCCTATATAGTGAATTCTCTGAGTAGATACAACAGCGAACCTACTACTCAACATTGGGTGGCTTTAAAACGAGTCCTGAGATACCTGAAAGCTACAATTAATATGAAACTAACTTACAAAAGAAACATAAATGAAAATATTTCTGGGTATTGTGATTCAGACTGGGCAAGTGATATTGAAGATCGAAGGTCTTGCACGGGATATATATATTTATTTCAGGGTGGTGCAATAAGCTGGAATTCAAAGAAGCAACAGACCATCGCTTTATCGAGTTCTGAGGCAGAATACATGTCATTGGCCTCGGCTATACAGGAAACTCTCTGGTTAAAGCAGCTGGAACAAGAGTTACAGCCTGAACTGAAAGGTACCCCCATTACAATTTATTGTGATAATCAAAGTGCGATTAGTCTTTCAGAAAATGCTGCATTCCACGCACGGACCAAGCACATTGATGTTCGCTATCATTTTGTGCGTGAGAAGATTGCCGCGAATTTAGTCGCTGTGCGATACAAATGCACGCGAGACATGGTCGCCGACATTTTGACAAAAGGACTTCATCGACCGAAGCACGAAAGTTTCACCACAGCAATGGGTTTAATCTTAAAGCGTCTGCGTCCAGGAGAGGATGTTGGAAGAGTGAACGCCTACGCTTAGGTTAATAAGCAAGTAAACCTTTGTACATAATTTATAAAGAGAAGGCTTCAACTGTCAGTGTGTCGTCCATAGAGCTGTCATACCGCGTGTTGCATATTTCTCTTGATATTTTATTAAATTAGTTTATTCCTCAAAATCTTACCTTTACTTATTCCTACAATTTTTTATTTTTTTTTATGTTTGTTCGGGCATAACTCCGTCGCTTGCCAACCAATTTGAAAATATCTTTTTGTTGGAAAGGGTATACTTCCCAAATGGTCCCATTGAAATTTTATCAAAATCGGTTCAGTAGTTTGGTTATTAAATCCAAATAGCTGGAAAAAATATGTGGAAAAATCATCCATGTATACGAAATTGCGTATTTTTGCTTTCCTGTGACTTTCCAGTGTTGTTGTTAGGCACACCTAAAAAAATTATAAAGTTTTTTTATTTTTCACAAAAAAAAGAAACCGACTTCCAAAAAACACTACAAAGTTCAAAATAACTTTAATTTCGGAAGTCGGTGTCAAATAACGAAGAAGCAACCAAAAACACCGACTTCCGAAATTAAAGTTATTTTGAACTTTGTAGTGTTTTTTGGAAGTCGGTTTCTTCTTTTTGTGAAAAAGTTTTTACTAAAATAAAATGAGCTCTTTCCTTTTGTTAATTTGTGTTATTACTTCCCAGAATTTGATCCTTAATTGTGACGCTTTTGGATGGTGTAATCACAGGTGTTTTTTTCAAAATCAACCGTTTCGATTCCTGGCTATGAAAACCAATTTTTTCCAAATTATTCAATGATGCTGTTTTAGTTTTTGTAAAAATCAGACTCGAGACTCCCTTCAGTGTTTTTCGATATTCCTCATAGTTTTGGATTTTGCCATCCACGCACACTTTAAAAATTCAGTATTCTGACAACACTTCACTCTGTAAAATTAGGTTAAGTGAACTGTCATTCTATCTTGTTTGTATGGCTTGACAGCTCACTTCATGTTCACTTCATCAAGTATACACGGTGAGATGTTAACAGAATCGCACTGCTGGTCTGTCTACATGAATGCGTCGCCATATCCATTCCGTCCTCTAATCTGTCATGTAATGCTTCTGTTTCCAGCTGTCATCCCAGAAGCGCGTGCCTTCAGCCTACGTGTGCGGATACGCGCCCAGCAACAAAACACAGTGTGTCTGGGACAACGGGATGGTGCTTGTGTCCAACGTTACTGGGTACTTCCACCTGGTGTGTATAGTGCATCCAAGACTTCAATGGCGCAACCGCCTCCGTGGTCGAGTGGTTTAAGCGTTTGCCTTGTGACCCGGTGGTCGATTCCTACGGGAAGCATACTTTGTAAAGTTGTTTTCTAGTTTGGCTAGGACATTGCAGGCTTGATCACCTGATTGTTAGATAAAAAGATGATTCCGTGCTTCTGAAGGCACATATAAGCCGGTGGCCCCGGCCGCCAAATGGCGGTTGTCAAATAAAACATGTCAGAGGCCCTTGAGGCGGTTTAGTAACTCTGACACTAAAGTGTGTGGGGTAGTGGCGTACAGTATTCTGAACTGTGCGAGTTATACCTAAATTACGAAACTATGACAGTTTGTTATTGCGTTGTTTAAACTTTGAATGACTTCTATCTCGACGTACGGAGTTATTTGGCCTCGCACAGGTCATTTTGTATTGTTAGTTTTTAATAACCTACTTAATTTCATTGTGTTGCTTCTCTTGTGCGAGTCTCAAATAGTCATTCTTTCTCTTCTCTTTTCTTATGCAACTGCAACGGACTATGAGCAGTTCTTTTAGTCTTTCACTCAAACTACCTGGAGGACAGCATCATTAAGATGTATTATATTCTTTGAATGCTGGTTAATGAAGTAATACTGTATTGGTATAGGAAATTCTTTAACTCGCGTACATTTTTTTCTCATTCTATTTACTTGCTGTAAGTTGTTTCCACGTCACAGTAGTCAGTATTCTATTATGCTTCGCTATCTACGACATCACATTACTACTTTCAACAGATTGGCTTCGGCGTCCACGGGCCCGGGTGCGCGGCGCCCGCTCGCTTCATCGACCTGTTCCCGTACTTCTACTGGATTAACTCGATCATCAACCCCGACGAGGTGTATGATGAAGTGGGCGGCTTAAGGCGCAAGGATGATGATGATGAGTTCATTCCAGTGCATGAACTCTTCAAGTTAGTCTTTTACTGCGTCACTCCTCACCCTATTTCATACAAACTTTCAAGTCCATATTTATAGAAATGAATGTATGTATCAATTTGCATGAAAATGTATATGCAAGATACCTAGGTCTACAAAATTAGTTAAGTAATTTTTCTAAAAGGAATTGAGAGGTAAATAAGGAGTGATTTTCACTTTCTACATAAAAATTAAAATTGCTACACTCACCAAGAAACCTACATGCCAAATTTCAGCGTCCTACGACGTGATGTGATTTGGGCTGTGCGTTGTCAGTCGCAAGAGTTTTATGTATATTGATTGATATCTTGCGTATGTGTAGGAAGTAAATTAAAACTACTGCCTAAGATGACACGGTGAATGTCGAAAATAGGTCAGGCATAATCGTATTTTATCTATTAATATAACCTTCTGTAGTTTTTCATAGCGTCCCAGTCCCAGTTGATTTTCATACTTTTTGAATTCGTTTTACTTGATTTGTTTCATACCTGAGCGCAAATTCTACTAATTTCTAAGCAAAGTTTTCAATCGCATGTCAGTTGCAATCTGACAAAAATGTATGGAAATTATCCATACATTTTTGACAGATTGCAACTGACATGCGAATACGTACGGTGCTTAAAAATTAGTAGAATTCAAAGACTTCAATAGTATACTGGCTATAGACAGGCAACTCTACCTTATTTTTTAATATTAAGAAGTGGTCGAACTCAGCGCCATCTAGTTTTTAGTTACGGGAACTAATTTATATAAGTAAATGTATAGGTTGGTAGGTGTATAGCTGCTGTCTGATACTTTATGATATTAGGTAGAGAGATGAGTGTATCCGCTATATACTACAAACATACGTACTACATAAAGAAAAAGAACCACAGAATTAAATATTAAACCATTTTATTTACAAAAACATCACACATTTACAATAAAATTTTGTGTTCGCCTTTTTCGTTCCTTATGATTAAGATAGTGCCGATTAGCCTTTTCTTTCATTGAATCGTTAACATCCCAAAAGGTTATTTTGCCAGTGAGAACATTATTGATATCTTTGCACCAGATGTTTACAACAACGACACACACAACACAACACGAACGTTCGAACAAAATGTATCGCGGCTCAACAACATGGAGGAACGAAAGCTCAACTCAACATACAGATTCACTTGCGAAACAACAAAAACTCTATTGCAAAAGGAAAATAAATGCGCAAGAGTAGTTCTTTACACTCTCACGCAGCCATTTGCAATTCAAGTGTGGCCATTCAAAAACAAACTTGTGCACGTTTAAATAACCAAAATATAACTTCTTCACTATTAAAGCTCATAATAAGAACCTAATTATGTACTTATTTATATATTCTATTATTTTTATATAAAAAGATCATGAAATTATATTATTTTTCTTGATTAATGTGATAAATTAACTCCCGGCAAAAAAATAATAATTATATTAAACCGTAGCAACACCGCAATTTGTTTCCCTTAACCAAAAACTAGATGGCGCTGGTTTCAATAAAAAATGGAATTTTAATTTTGTTCTAAGTTGCCATAGCATGGTAGAATTAACCCTCAGGAACTGTGTGCTCTACTGCTGCATTTATCTCTGATAAATTACTATCTTTGACCGATGTGATATTTATTTATTGTAGTCTGTCAATTTTTTTACAGAATAAACGATTCTGTTCGCAAGTCTGATGTTGTTCGTCAAAATTTCAAGCCATCCATTGAAAAGGGTAAGTATTCAGTGCTAGAAAATAGGGAAGAAAAATATGTTTCGTACCTAATACTGTGTTTTTTTTCAATTAAGCGAATAGCTCCCTTAATATAAGGTATGTAAAAGTTTCAAATTAATAACATTACCATGCTACGGTAATTTTGTAGATTTAGAACACAACATAAATGTTTTAAGGTTTTGACTACATAAAGAGATTGGTTTCCTGGTTTTGTAAGGTTACAGGGATTTTCCATAAAGAATTCTTCAGTAGCAGTCCGGAGTGTTAGTAGAAGTCGGTAATGTCGAACTTACCTAGCGGACTATGTCAGTATGGAATACCGTGTGCACTTGTGTTGGTGCAAACAATGTCTTTGTGCTCCATAATTTATCCTGAGTACTTGCTGATCTCCGTTGAAGTCTTCTCGAAAGAATTTCAGCCCCGGTTGGCCAACTAATTCGGTTGGGAAGATTATTACTTATATGGCTTGCTATTTCGTTGCTTTCATTACTGTATTGGTAAGGTCTACATGATGTTTTATCATGTTTTCAGTCAACGACACATGGGAGCAGTTCACGGACGTGTGCACCATGCCGTCGAAGGTCCTAATCTATAAGGATTTCTTCCAGCTAAGCTCAACCAGCGGGATGATGGGAGTCACTACTTATAAGGTAGGAGCATAGTCTTCTGCTATATCCACATTAGTGTTATACATGCGAAAGTAATTAAATTCTGTTTTTTATAACCTGTGTTTCTGTTTTAGTTATAACTTAAGTTATTCCTTATCTGGCTGTTTCAAATAATCAAAGTACACGTGGTCAAAAGCTTAACTTAAGTCAATCTAAACGGCTATCTATCTATCGATCTATCTATTGGGTATGGTTTCCGCACTTAGTCCTGCTGTGGACCATTGTACGTGAGCCATTTCGGCCGTCATTCCAACCAGCCAACCTCCCTCCAGAAGTAGATCAGTCCTCTCAGTGTGTTCAGTATGTCTGTGAGTGAATTAGATGTCCCTATTGTTTGCTACGTATTTCGGTAACGCCTGTGCACTCAAGGAGCACGTGCGATACCGTTTCCTCCTCCTCCATGCATGCTCTGCATAGAGGACTGTCCGTTATACCTATCTAAACGGTTGTCCCTGGTGATGTTTTATTCATAATTCAAAATTTTTAGGGTTCTGAACATCCGTATAGAAAAATGGAACTCATGATCACTTCTGTGTCTATGTTTGTCTGTCATAGCCTATTTCTTTCGAATTAGTTAAAAAGTTACGTTACCTAACACGAATGATTTTTTTTTGATATCTCTAACTTTCTCCACCTCCTAACTTTTAGTTTTAGCAGTCGTTGTGTTAGATTTTAATATATTTTTTATTATTTCCAGTTATAATCATTGTACGACAAACTGGATAACATGTTTTGATAATTGAACTGAAATAACAAAACGGTACAGGTGGTTTACGTGGATAATAAAATATGTGAATCTAATATGCACGAGCGCAGCCGTGCTTGGAGACGCGCAACAGCTTGAGCTGACTGTCGTGGCGTGAGGGCGCTCGCTCGGCCGACGGCCGGCAGGCGAGCCGCTGTCCCCGCACCCCTCTTTCACTGTCGTCGGCGACGTCGCGCGGCGATGTTGAGATGAGTGGACTCAATAAGACTTGAGGAAATAACTACCTAAAGATTTATAACAAACTGTACCATAGCGTAAGTCGCAATCGCAAGTCAAATAATAAAGGGATTAAACTTTCTTTTCATTTATTTTGTACAATCACACGACATAAAACCTGTACTCTCAAAGGGATCGGCAGAAATCTATAGCAACCACGTTTTCCCCGGTATGATAAAACCCTATGTAGTGATGGGCAGCTGTTGATATCCACCAAGAACGAATCCAAACTCTGAACCGGTACTTCCCAATACTTTGCTATAACAAAAACACAGTTACAATGTTTGACATACTTAGCATCTAGTCTCAAAATCCTGCAGTTTAGAAAAACAGTCACAAGGTGTGTTACTACGGTATAAGTTTTTGAGCCCTCTTTAAAACTTAAACTGTAGTGCTATAATTTTCTGATGAGTATATTATGGCCTACGCAAGCAAAGGCTTATGATACGTAACTGAAAATATGCCTGATTTAGCTGAAGTTGATTTCATCTACTGTAGTTCCCTATCGTGGCTTAAAACTAATTTTGTCAAAGTATACAGTAAGTATCTTTATAAGAATCGGTCATTCATTTTCAACTTGACTGAGCATAACCGACTCGGGAAAAATGTACCAACGCTATAAGAGTAACAAATAAGAAATTAGAAAAAGGTAAAGTGACGACACGGTTGGCACAGTGGTTGAGCGGTCGACTGCTGCGCTGCGTGTCACGGGTTCGATTCCCGCACGGAACAAATATTTGTATGGCCTACAGATAGTTGTTCCGGGTCCGGCTGTTTGTGTTTGTGAGTTTATATGTTTGTGAACGCACCCACGATACAGGAGAAATTCCTAGTGTGGGGCAACGTTTTTTTTAAAAAAAAAAAAAAAGTACCTAGTAATGAAATGAAAAACTCCTAGTCCTAGCTAACAACTTTCACATAAATTCCTTAATAGTTCTCCTGGAGTTGTAGTTGGAGGAACAGTTGTACAAGCCTACACAAACACTAGATGTTTACGATGCAATTTGTTTTCAAAACAATCAAAATATTTATTGAACAAGGAGTACCTAACGATAATCCTAGTACCTAACGATGATCACAGAACAAGATAGATGGCGCCACTAGGTGAACACCTATGTTTAGACAGCTCCGTATTAATTTATTGTTTAAAAATATATTAACGTAAACATTTACATACTTATACCATCAAAGTGAAGTTACAAGGACAATAAACAAGTGAAAGTGTTATCCAAGACATCAGTGCCCTAATTGTGTGAAAAACTCAAAACTTATTACAAAAACATTCTGCAGTAATTGGCCGTAATTGAGGTGTAAACAACAGTCAACAGTGCTTTTAAAACTATCAAACAGCTACACAGTGTACGAACACAGCAAATTTTTGCAAAAAACGAACAAATCAGTGAAAAAATACGTCAAAAATTTGTGCAAAAATTTGTGGAATGTCAATCGGATGACTCAAAAATCCAACGTCTTTATTATTTGAAAATAGCTGTGGTAAGAACGGAACGCACAATTCAGAACTAAACTTAATGTACAAGTGGCTTAGCGGCTCACGCACCGACATCGGCGTCTGCACTCTTTGTCTCGGGTTCGGTTCCAGCCATCCGAGTTAATTTTTGTGTTTTAGAAGATTTCAAATATCTTTCTACAACATGACAAGTAAGAATAACTGCGCTGGTTGTATGAGTACCTACGTTAAAAATTAAGGAATACCTGCAATGTTCTGCTTGTAACTTGCGATATGATCTACTTTGTTCCAATGTTACCGTCAAGAGGTTTAAAGTAATGAAGGTCGCGGACAAAGCAATCTGGAAGTGTCAAGTTTGTATAAGCAAGCTACCTAAAACCAGTAACATCGATACACCAGTAAGAACAAACCGAACCGACAGCCCGACAAACTCACCCGATGACTCCAAACAAAGCCCGTTCACAGTCACACCGACTGATACGACTAACGCCAATGTTACAAACCGCAATAAACGCCACCAGAGTTCACCTGTGAGTCCAATGGAAGACGACCCGGTCATAGAATTAACAAAGAACTCCTTCAGAGAGATAATAAGACAGGAAATAGCAAATGCCCTCAAAGAAGTAGTGGCGGTGCAGTTTAAACAATTCAGCGATTTGATTTCGGGCTTTCAAACATCATTAGACTTCTTCAACGAGAAATATGAGGAAATGAGAGTTACTCTGGAGCAAAACTATTCTAAATTACAAGTGTTGGAAAATGACAATATCAAGCTACGATCATCTGTACAAGACGTTAATACCACGGTGGCGGAATTATCCGATCGACTAAATAGTTTGGAACAACATTTACGGGAAAACAATCTAGAGATACATGGCGTACCCAAACACCATAATGAAAATTTACCCAGTCTCCTCAATCAATGCTCTAAAGTCATAGGTCACGACTTGAAGGAGGGTGATGTAGTGAAGTGCACCAGAGATGCTAAATTGAATAAGGACAGCAAATATCCCCGCACTATAATCGCCAAGTTCAGTTCTGTAACAAAGCGTGATGAGTTTTATTCTGCAGTGCACAGATATAATAAATCCAACCCCACTAATAGACTTAATACTGCGCTGCTGGGAATTGCAGGTGAAAGGGTACCGGTGTACGTGTCAGAGCATCTTTCTCCATCTAATAAATACTTGCATGCCGCAGCACGTAAGAAGGCAAAAGAACAAGGATATAAGTTTGTGTGGGTGAAAAATGGACGTATTTTTGTTAGAAAAGTAATTGAAAGCAAGTACATATTAATTAAAAGTAAAGAGAGTCTTAGTCTCATATGTTGATCTATATTTATATTTCTTATAAATGATTCTAGTTGTTATTTTATACTTGCACAATGATGTTCTTGTCACTGTATTATCAAAACATCAGAGGTATGAAAACCAAAACGATAGACATATGTAATACTGTTTTAAGTAATAACTTTGACTTAATTTGCTTGTGTGAGACTTGGCTTGATGAAACGATATTGTCTTCTGAATTGTTTGATGACAGGTACTGTGTAGTGCGCAGAGATCGAGATGCTAGGTTTCGCGCTCGGTATGATAAGAGCCATGGTGGGGGTTTACTTATCGCTTATTCAAGAAAACTTCAAATTTCAATAAAAATGAATGGTTTTCTGAATACTTGGAGGATCTATGGATACAACTTAGGGTAAATGGCTCTCGTATCATTAATTTATGTGTTGCTTACCTTCCTGATTATTTGCCTACGGATGTGGTTTGTAACCATTTCACTAAATGCTACACCATATTCAGTGATTTACCGAATCACATGACCTGTATACTGGGTGATTATAATCTTGGGGATGTCAGTTGGTCGGATGAAACCGGATGCCCCTTAAACTATAACTGTGAAAAATCTAAATCATTACATGACCTCTTCCACTCGACAACGATACGGCAACTCAATTTTACGGGAAACCACAATAACCGGATACTTGACTTAGTTTTTACTGATCGCCCTGATTTACTGAGTGTAACGCCTGCATTGCCCATTAGTCGCATAGACTTGCATCATCCGCCTTTTGAACTTGTATTTAGAACTGGTATCACTGCGCTGACACATAACACATTACTAAAAAAGCTATGTTACCGTAAAACAGATTATGAGAGCTGTAATAGAGACCTAGAAAATATTGATTGGGAGAAACACGAGTCGGAACTGGGATGTAACGATTTTGTTCAACTTTTTTATAATAAAATTTATTCAATAATTGAGAAATATACACCCACAACTAGAGTTTCTAATAATAGGTATCCTACCTGGTTTTCGAAGGATTTAATTAAGTTGCTCGCATCCAAAGACAAAGCACACACCAAATTCAAGCGTTATGGAAATCCCAGAGATTATGATATGTTTTCGATGCTTAGAGCTCGAGTTAAGATCGTTGTAAGTCAATGCTTTAAAACGTATATTGAGCGAATCGAATGTGATCTTAGGGTTACTATAAAAGCTTTCTGGCGCTACACAAAGAGCAAACGTATCACTAATAGCATTCCTAGTCGCGTATATTATCAGGATAGCGTTTGTAACACGGGTACTGATATTGTCAACCTATTTGCAAGTTATTTTTCATCAGTGTATTCCCCCAGTGCAACTAAAAATTACTGTCCTAACTTTGAAACTACAAACTATACCATTGGTCGCTTGCATATATCGGGTAGAGATATATTACAAAAGTTGAAAAACGTGGATCTGACAAAGAACGGTGGCTTTGATGGTATACCGCCTATCTTTATACGGTTGTGCGCGACTAATCTTGTAACTCCTCTTTCAATAATATTTGACAAATCTCTTAAAGAGGGAGTATTTCCCGAGCTGTGGAAAATTGCTAAGGTCACTCCAATCTACAAATCTGGTGATAAAAGTGACGTTTCTAATTATAGACCAATTTGTATACTAAACTGGTTTGCCAAAATATTCGAAGGCTTTGTTTATAAACATATGTATGATCATTTCTCTCATTTATTGAATCCGCGTCAACATGGCTTTATCACGGGTAGATCAACTAACTCTAACCTATTATGTTACTCTACATATTTATGCGAATCATTCAATTGCAAACAGCAAGTGGACTCTATATATACAGATTTTTCCAAGGCGTTTGATCGTGTCGATCATTTCGCATTGCTGTCGAAGGCCCAACATGCAGGAATACATGGAGATCTACATAGGTGGCTCACATCCTATCTATCAAACCGAACTCAACTAGTTGCACTTAGTGGGTATGAATCTATCCCATTTTTGGTGACATCTGGGGTACCCCAAGGCTCAAATTTGGGACCCCTATTGTTCCTGTTATTCGTCAATGATTTACTTAGTAAAATTGATAGTGAATGTTTAGCATATGCTGATGATATCAAAATTTTTAGACGTATCTCCGATCGCCGTGACTGTGAGGCTCTCCAAACGGATATAAATACTGTTGTCAAATGGTGTGATGAGAATCTTATGTCGTTAAACATAAAAAAGTGCCAGGTTATATCATTTACAAAAAACAAAACACCACTTAGTTACAATTATCACATCAAAGGCGTTGTAATGACAGGGTAAATGAAATTCGCGACTTGGGGGTAATCTTCGACTCAGCTATGTCTTTCAGACCACATTACAATCACGTATGTAATAAGGCTAATCGCATGCTATCTTTCGTGCTCCGGAATGCAAAACCTTTTAGACAAACCTGTTCACTGATAACTTTATACTATGCTTTAGTTAGAAGTATTATTGAGTATTGCGCATCTGTGTGGGCTCCGATATATAAAACTCATATAGACCGTATAGAGTCTATACAGAGACGGTTTGTCAGAACTCTATGCATGAAATGTGGCTTAAGGCGTAAAATACCAGATTACGGGGCTAGGCTTCGTAACTTTAACATGGTTGGATTGGATAAAAGGAGATGGTTGAGCGACATGTCTACTTTTTATAAGATCTGTAATGGTTCATTTAATAGTACTCTTCTAAGTCAATTACACTTCAAGGTACCTACTCGATCTGTGCGTACTCCGCAACTGTTTCAGATACCAGCAAGCAATAACAATGTGTCCCAAAATAGTCCACTGTTTCGAATGTGTAGACAGTATAATGATATTTGCACTCATGTTGATCTATTTGTGGATAGTCACGGCAGGTTCATGGAATCCTTGCGAAAATTGAATACACCTTAATACAATTATTGTTTCATGTTAATGTGCTATCTTGGCTTATTTGTAACTTCTTTTTTCTTTTATTTTTTGTAGTCTTCACTTACGTCTTATAGGCTGTTTAAATTCTTGAATGCTGTGTACAGTCATAATTGGAGTGCAGATTTAAAAATGTTATCTTGTAAAAATAATCCTTATCACAACTTGGTCTGTATTCTGTAACTGTACCTTATATAAATAAATAAATAAATAAATAAATAAAAAGCATTTTTAAGATATAACGAAAACAATTCTTTACACTTTCGAACCTAATACTGCTGTTTAGGTTTCAGTTTGGTTTATCTATTCACACCATCTTAGTTAAGACAGTAGGTAATTATTGAATTGGTAGAGATTCGATAGCCAGGTCGTGTGATAGAAGTATCTCGGTTGCTCTTAGCACATGCTTACAGAATCGACCGGCTGAGGCACAAAAGCACTCGCTAAGTGCTTTTGTGCTTCAGCCGGTCGATTCTGTAAGCATGTCGAAGTGAACGTTTGGGTGAAGTGATGCACGAAATGAGTGGCCATTCCATCTTGAATATATAAATTGACAGGTCCCTTTGTGATCACTTCATCCAAGCCTTCACTTCGACATGTTTACAGAATCGCACTGCAGTTTACAAATAACGTCCGCAGTACGAACGATCCAGCTGGGTAGGGCTAACTTCGAGAAGGAGGTCAACCGTCGAATCCGACTCGGCTGGGCGGCGTTCGGGAAGTTGCGCGGTATCTTCTCGTCTCACATACCACAGTGTCTCAAGACGAAAGTCTTATGACCAGTGCGTGTTGCCAGTGATGACCTATGGACTCGAAACGTGGTCGCTCACAATGGGCCTCATCAGAAGGCTTAAAGTCACCCAAAGGGCAATGGAGAGGGCAATGCTCGGAGTTTCCTTGCGTGATCGAATCAGGAATGATGACATCCGCAAGAGAACCAAGGTTACCGACATAGCCCGAAGGATCGCCAAATTGAAGTGGCAGTGGGCAGGGCACATCGCTCGCAGAACAGATGGTCGATGGGGCCGAAAAGTTTTGGAGTGGCGACCGCGTACCGGAAGACGCAGCGTTGGAAGGCCTCCCACAAGGTGGACCGATGACCTGGTGAGGGTTGCGGGTAACCGATGGATGCGAGACGCACAGGACCGGTTGTTGTGGCGACACTTGGGGGAGGCCTATGTCCAACAGTGGACGTCTTTCGGCTGATATGATGATGGTGATGATGATGAGTACGAACCACTTTGACTGACGTAATAACAAAAATAATGTGTCAGCTTATACTGGAGTTGTTACCAATGACGTGTGCACGATACTACACTTAAATTTATTTTTATGACTCCTGTGATAGGCTCGCATGTAAAAACCATAAACCAAGCGCAAATCCAAAATCTAAATTGCTATTAAAACTGGCCAAGTGCGAGTCGGACTCACGAACAAAGGTTTCTACTAAAGACTTCTAATAGATTTCTTGTAATCTTTAGGCAAAGAACTAACACTTACCTGCTTTTTTTTAAAAATTTCAGGCTTAGTAGTTTCTTATATAATTATTGTAAAACTATTTATTTCAAAATTGTTAAAAATATCATTAAAACCCTCACATTATGCCCTTTATTTTAATATGTCACACGGTAGTTTGTCCCCCAAAAGTGACAGACGGGCTGACAGACCCATAAGATCCTATAAGGGTTCCGTTTTTTACGGATATTCGGAACCCTAACAGTTAATGATACATCCAAGACTACAAACTCATTTGACCAATAACAATAGTACAATTTCAATGTCACCCAATTGGTATTTTGTTTATCTGAATCTGTATTCGATCTGTATTTATTTACCTCGGGATGTTTACTACTAACATATGAAAACAGATACAGTTTATATTTTTTACACAGACTACAACGCTCATGGAGTGCTCAGTTGAATGGAGCATGATAGTGGTGGTTATAAATTTTAACATCATATTTTAAAAAGGCTTTGAACGACGTACGAACGAAGACCCCTATTATTATTACTACCTTTTGGACAAGAAAATGAAAATGATGGTGTAGTGTATCAGTAAGTGCGGTGGCGAGTCAGTCACTCAGCAGCCGTAACCGGGGGCACACGTGTTCTGTGTCTTGCATACCCTATATCCACCTGAGTGCTTATAAGTGTGTTTTATTGGCTCCTTACAGATGGCTCATTGCACTCAGTGGGATGATCTCAAAGCAGCCTTGGCGTGGGAGCACCCAGACCGCTTTTCAGATGTTTGTCGCTGCAATAGTAAATCCTTCATTGGTTAAACACTCCGTGTCCGTGTGCAGTTTCAGTTTCATCAACAAAATTATACAGTTTTAAAATGAATTTCTTAGAAAATCATCGTTGAAAGGAGTGACTTGTAGTATCCTCGTGCGGTTTATGACTGTGTCTGGATTTAGGATTATTTCTGGATCAATGACGGGACATTGGCAGCTCTTCAAATTGATAATTCTTCTTGGTGTTAGTGAGTTGATTGTTTTACTTAAATCACTAACTCTTTTCTCTAGACTTACTTTACTGAAGGTCCTATGAACTCTAGCGGGTGTAGAGGGCGTCCACAGTGATCCTCCATTGCAAGTGGTCTTGAGCTTCACCTCGCTCCACGTCATCCCGATGCTCATCGCTTCTGCCAACACGGTGCGTTGCCAGATTTGACGGCGACGGCCACGCTTCCTTTTCCCTTGAGGATTTCAGTCCATGGCCTGTTTAGGAATGTGATCGGGATCCCTCCGGAGCGTGTGACCAGTCCACCTCCAGTTACGACGCTTGATCTGGCGGTCGACGGCTCTACATTAGAGATCGTCTCGGGCCTCTTTTCTCTTGCATTTGATACATCATCCCGTTCAATATACCAATCTGCCTAGCCTTTTCCCAAGTGTGCTGGGGTCGGCTTCTAGCGTAACTGGATTCAGGTGGTACACTGTGTAACATAGAGCAATCGCCTACTGAGTTCTACAATCCAGTTGCTGGGTTAAGGTATCGATCTTATTATAGGCTCTAGCGAGACTGGTGGCAGCTTGCATGGCTTCTGACTACCGGTAATGACTGCCAATATTTACAAATCAGCCATCAACGGCTACCTGCAACGTGCAGCAGCTCAACATGCACCCCCAAGAGCGGAGGAGACTCGGTATGTGATGGATGGGTACCCATCCACGGATCAACCCTGGCAAGCGTTGCTTAACCTCCAAGATCGAACCGGCTTTTACGGATTTTATTAATTTTATTTCACAACAACTTGCAAACTTTATTTCAGGTCGATAGGAAAGTTTGCTGTCCTTTTTA
Organism: Melanchra persicariae; assembly: GCA_947386135.1. Lineage (NCBI taxonomy): Eukaryota > Metazoa > Arthropoda > Insecta > Lepidoptera > Noctuidae > Melanchra > Melanchra persicariae. The sequence continues at coordinate 16,874,621 of OX376667.1, read as the reverse complement.
ACTTTCTTTCCAGGTCACTCATCAGCAGACCCCTGTGACCGGGCGAGCACGGCGCAGGAGCGGGAGGGGAACCTCGGACAGAGCGGACGCTTCAACTGGCTCGGAGTACTCCACGTGCATCTACGTTAGTACACGCATGTTGTTTTAGTCCTGTTATCGGCGGCCAGAGCCACAGACAATTTCCTAATCGATCAAACTATTTAGTCGAGTTGTGTGCTTGTGACGATGTCATGGCGACCAAACAGTTTATTCGATAAGCGTGCGCATACAGTCTTACTAAATCTACGCTTACCTCCATTGATTCCCATAGTCTATTGACATACAACTAATATCACAGTTGTTTGATTAAAATTCTATATACGCAGCTGGCTCAGGTGTTGATGAATGATCAATGCAAGTTTATGTGTAAAGGCGTAAACGTGTTATATCTTATATTGTAAAGTAAAAAGAGTAGTAAAATAATATACCATCACGCCCTATCTGATGGCTAACATATTGTGTTTTGCTGTTAGAAGTTTTTTGGTAGGCTCTTTGCCAAGCTCTGCAGCCTAAACGACTTGATGTAGGTATTTAAAAAAATGAGGAGTGATTAGACTTGCCTTGACGCACTGAGTGACAAGCTAAAAGGATTTTTAAAGTGACTAGATGACCAAGTTGACCAAGTGAGGTACCAAAATAAAAAGCAAGAGTATATTTTCAATAGTTTATGGTCACTAGGTGAAAAAAAACGTGGTAACAAAAAGTGATCTTAATCAAAAATTGTGAAGCTGTATGTACACCCGATACATAAGTGGTAGTATACCCTGTTACTACTCTTCCTACTCTACATTCTTTCATACCACATTCAGATATAAATCATTAGCGCCGGAGCTGGGCTAATTTTGTACCATGTCTTTTATTAAAGTTTTTGTTTTGTTAAATTAATTCACAGATGAATTGATAGCCACGTCTGGGATTGTTCTAATCAACACCAGATACGCGCTTGTTAACGCCGACGATGTGGCCAAGATACCACAACACATCTTTCGGTATGTGGAAAAATGGGTACTTTGTTTTTGTTTTGGGTGGGAAGTCATCAAATGACTCCTCCCGCTCTGGGTGGACCCGGAGGAGTGTCAGACTCTTACTGACTAAAACTCATCCGTGCTCCTCCTAGTGCCCTTTGCTTTCCAGGGCCGCGGTAACTCTTTCGAACAAAATCCGCAACCCTGCGATCCGCAAAAATAGGTATTAATTATAAATAAAAAGTATAATGTAAGAAATAAAAACAATAAACGTAATTATGACTAAAGAATGAGATTTCTTAAAAACTAAGCTTTCCGGTCGAATGATCTACCAGGCAACAGATACAACCAGGGTTGCGGAACTTGTTCGGACGAGTCACCGCGGCCATGAAATGGAACCCAAAGAGCATGAGGAGGAACACGGATGGGTTTTAGTCAGTAAGAGTCTGACACTCACTTTCGTTCCACACAGAGCGGAAGAAGTCATTTGATGATTTCCCATCCATAAAAAAGGATTTCTAGATAAAGTGACTTTCTATCGGCAAGAATGACTGTCGAAAAATAAAAAATAATAAGAAAAGTCACGCGGTAAACCCTACGGTAAGTGTACTTTGGCATTTCGACAATTTCCAACAAATTGTTACTTTGTCCAGAGCCACAGTACACTACACACTATTATTTACACTGCTTCCTTGTCATCTACACAAATTTCCTTCCCTTCTATAGATTGCAGAGCAAGGCCATGTTCATACCGGCTCAGGACACCCCCTGGTTCGTGAAGCTTGCCTCGTACGTCACCCACCCTGAGTACGAGTTCTCCAAAATCAACACCATCGCCGTCATCGAGCTGGACCTTGACGGAGTTGATGACTGTCAGTATTTTTGTTAAGTAACAGTCATGAATAATTGAAATGGAAACTAAAGTCAGATAAACTGACTATGAAGAATGTTTTAAATCACATTGAATAATAATATTCAATGTGATTGAAAATAAATCCAGAACCAAAAACAGTTCCTATCTTATCATCAGAATCATCGAAAACACTTTTGTTAACCTTAATTTATGTTGATTTTAGTTCCGTTGACGCCTATCTGCCTCGCCACAGTCGCCACTGCAAAAACATTCAAAACTTCTAGATATTATCTATACCTCACTGGTTTTACGCACCGTAAGAAATTCATTTACTTGTCAAACATCACAGTCCTGTTGTTATTATTATTTATTATTATGAGCTTGTATGATCCCACTGCAGGGCAACGTCCTCCCTTCCTTTCTTCCACTGTTCTCTGTCCTTTGCAACATCTGGCCAATCCTTTCAGTAGGAGTCTAGTTCATCACGCCATCTCCTCCTGGTCCTGCCGCATCGCCGGTTCCGGTTTGGAACCCAATCAGTGGCCACTTTTGCCACTGAAGAATGATGTTATAATGCCATCTTCACCTGGACTTTTGATGTACTTCATGCCACTGAGAGCCCTATGAACTTCATAGTCCTGTTATAAAACTTTATTTAGCTGATTTTTTTTTCTAAGATGCTCTCCTAGGAAATTAAAAAATCTTCAGGATCGTTTTAATTAGGAAAGGAGCCCAAAAGGCTGGTAACATTGCAACATGGAATGGCAGAAATCACGACTGCAATAAAAAACGCGATTGAAATTTTAAAAAAACCTGTGTTTAAAAATCCCGGAGCTTTGATAACCACAATCCACTGTGTCAGTCAGTACTGGAATACTGTAGGCATCTCTTCTGGGCGAGTACACTCAAAACTCATATTATATTAAACCTAGAAAGAGCCCAGCGAGCTGTTCTCAAAGTAATACACAAAAAAGACTTTCAGTAGGTATCCAACGGAGCAGCAAACAAGGACTGTATGGTATTGACGGTTCGACAACAGCAGTGCGATTCTGTAAACATGTCGAAGTGAACACTTGGGCGGGGCGCACGACGAGTGAGTTGTCAACCCATACAAATAAGATGGAATGACAGCTCAGTTGTCGTTCACTCCGCCTAGGTGAACACCGTGAGATGTCAACAGAATCGATCGGCTGTATATCAGGAGAGTTCTGGCTCAACGTACGATCTGGAAAGACTAAAAAACACACGTAGGAAGGACCTCGTCTTTGACCTGAAACCGTGTAACAAAGACTTCTCCAGAAAACAACCGTGCTGCATGGGTCCATCCCTTTATAATAAAATAAGTAAAAATACACAGTAACATCACTTACCGATAAAAAAGCTAAAACTTACCATAGATAAATTCCTCTTCTCTCAAAACTATGAAAACTTAAAGTATAAAATAAAGCCACTCAGGTCCATTCACACACGCAAACACTCCATTCCACGCACCACATTCACACAGACACACACACCACACCATACCATACCGTATCAGGCATCACACATCACAATCACACACAACACTCACGCACGGTAGTTATTTTAATTTACTTTATTAGATTTAATTTGAAATACTTTGCACTGCACTGCACTTGTAATGGCAGCTCGATCACGGCGGTGACGGAAGAAACTGTTGCTTGTAGCACTGAAATCCTTCTAGTTTAAGCCCAGTTGCACAGGTTATGTATCTTGTCACTAACTTAGTCTAACATAAGGTACCATAAATTGTAAATAGGTTTAAGTCTTGAACAAATAAATATTGTCTTATATTGTCTTATAATAGTTATAGTATTTCTTTTGCAGAAAATGAAATGCTGGAAAAAATTATTTACAAAATTCAATATTTGAAAAAAAAAATATGCGAAGAATTTTATAACAGATCAGAGGTAAACAATACTCAATGACTGACTGCTTCATCGTTTTCTATAACTTCTTCTTTTGTAATTAAAAACATGTAGGTACTCTTAATAACGGTAAAGTCATCGAAATACATTTTTTTTCAACGGCTCTAAAACAAGTCATTTTATTTTATTTATATGATTACAATCTACCCTTGTACTTAGACTAATATGTAGTTTAATATCACCTCAAACCAAACTTTCAAATAAGATGTTTAACTAGTATTTCCTAAAATATAAAACTCGCAAACAAATAAAAATCATCAAAGGTCAAACATATACTGCAATACAAATGTTATTTTCTAAAACACATTATATATTTTGTTAGTGGCTAATTAAATGGCTTCTCCCAATTCATTCACATTTGGTGTTGCACTTCTTCTTTCCATATTTTTATGGACTCCAATTTTGCTTTATTTTTTCTAACAACCTGATGATCAAATCTTTCCAGTTCTCATCACAAAAACGCATCCCCTCTGCAAACCTATGCGGCTACGCGCCGAACAGTGCGACGCAGTGTGTCTGGGACAACGGGATGACGCTCGTGTCCAACTCTTTTGGATATCTCGATCTGGTCTGTACAATGTGACTTACACCATTCTTTTCTGTTTGACCGGCCCCGAGTATGCTAGTTTATAAATTCGTCATTCCAACACGATCCCATTGTAATATTGCTATAAGTTCGTAATCTGTTAAATTCATAATGGTCGATCATTGGTCGGTCAATGGTCTCGTAATAGAATCGTGGTTCTAAATATAAACGGCTTTACTACAAAACGCGTTTTAGCTTTAAACCCAGGTTTAAACCAACAAGCCATTTTTGAATTTCGAACTTTATTCCAAATGCCGTAAAGTTCTTGAATGCACATTGACAACATAGACCGGGATCTAAAATAGGTTTTTGAGTTAATAACTTTAAGGTAGTCGGAATATAGTTCAAAATGCAATAACGGGCTTGAAAGTTTAGGCTTGGACTAAAGTTAGAACGCGTTTTGTAGTAAAGCCGTCAATGTCTTTGAAAAGCAATGACTGCACAATAACGTTCTAATGGATTATGGTAGGTCACTGATCGGAGGAACTGTCAAAATTTTAGCAGATTACCGCATATGTCAGTCATTCATTTGTCATTATGTACGAGATTACCATTCTATGAAATTTCTTTCAATGCAGTGTCAGTGGTTGAACATTGGAAAGCTATACTTAATGACGCTTTTACCAAACTTGTCAAAATCAACAATTATGAAATCTGAAGTCTTTTTTTTTTTTTTTTTTATTGGATGGGAAATCATCAAATGACCCCTCCCGCTCTGGGTGGAGCGGCAGGTAGTGTCAGACTTCTACTGATTAAAACCCACCCATGCTCCTCTTAGTGCCTTTACGTTCCAGGGCCACGGTAACTCTTTCGAACAAATCCGCAACCCTGGTAGGCTCTGGCCTTAACGGGCCCCGACCCATGCTGACGACTGCTGGCTTGGCGCGCGTAGAACACAGCGCGCCGTCAACCCGGGCCTGTTCTGATCGGACGGCGAGCTACCCATTGCTCGCCGTCCACAGGCATCAGTCACTGCGCCGTGCTCAGGAGCATCAGTTCCTGGGCGGCGCAGTGGCTGACGTTCAACAGGAGGGGGTGAAATGGGGCCATTACTGGCACTCCATTTCAGCCCCCTCCGGAGCCCGTTGTAGGGGCTCTACTGCGGCTGTTGCAGTAGCAGCAGCCGCAGTGGAACCGGCTTTGGCGGCGGAGGAAGCGGCGGCGGTGGCGGCGGTCGCGGCAGAGACGGCGGTGGCGGAGGGCTTTCTCCGATTTCCGGCTTTGGCGGGTGGGGCGCAGGCCCTACCCCCAGCCCAGTGGTCGGCCGGCTTGCCAGCTGCCGCACAGACTGCGCAGTGCGGTGCGGCGTCGCAGGAGCCGGTCCTGTGACCGGGCTGACCGCAGCGGAAACATAGACCGCTGCGGTCCACCTCCGAGGTGCATTGTGCTCCTACATGGTGGCCCACCTGGCACCGGAAGCACCTCAGAGGTCGGGGTTCCAGCAGTTTGACCTGCGCGGAAACCCAACCCACCAAAAACCTACGGCCCTCCGAGATGGTCTTGGCCGCCGACACGGGACAGCTCACCACAATGGTGCGCATGCCCGTGTTGTCAGGACGTAGGGTGCCCGCCTTCACCTCCTCTGCTGAGCACCCCCCCGTCCTAACGACGGCGGCCACCACCTCCGCCTCCGTGACGGAGTCGTCCAGGCCCAAGATGCGCATGTCGATGCGCTTGGTGGGCCTGGACACTCGAGCATCGTCCGCGCTTAGGGACGCCCTGAGCCTTTCGGCTAGAGCGTCCGCGGTTGGGCCGCTGGCTGCCCCGGGGATCTCCAGCATCCGGGCCCCAGTCATGGTGACCCGGAGCCGAAGGCCCCCCACGATGCCCAGCTCACCAAGGTTCACTGCCTCCTTCGCCTTGGTGAGCACGTCCGCGAACGTCACGCCTCTCTTCGCCGCGTCCGGCTGCAGCGTCAGAACTACAGCCGCGGTTTTCGGGGGGCGCAGCGCAGCCGCGACGCTTCGCGCCTTCTGCCGCCGCTTCCTCTCCCGCCTCTTGGCCGCCCTGGCTGCCTTTCCCGCCTTCCTCTTCTCCCCGGCCACTTGCCATTCGGCTTGAGCCGGGGGAGGAGCTGAAGGCGAGGAAGCTGGGGGGAGCTGCTGCTCAGACGGCGCAGGAGCCTTCGCCGTCCGCGCAGCAACCCCACCCTTCCTCTTCCTTCCCGGGGCCGGGTCCGGTATTCCCGGCACCGGCTTCGCGGGTGCCGGCCCGGACCCTTTGCCCTGGCCGGACGACCCCGGTGTGGCAGCCACGGCGGCCGCATACGACGCCTTTTTCTGGCCTGGGGGGGCCTTCCCACTCGCCGCTAACGGGGAGCGCAGGACGATGCCCTCCAGGACGGAGAACCGCGCCTGGAAGGCAGCCATCTCCTGCCGCACGAGGTCCAGCACCTGGCTCTCCTGCGGCACGGGTTGGCCATCCTTCTTGCGCCCCCCTTGCGGCGCCCCCTGTGGGCCGGCTCCCCGGAGCCTGGCCAGGTCTGCGCGGAGCCCCTCGTTCTCCTTTCGGAGACGCTCCGTGGCGGCAGCCAAGCGGGCGACCTCCGCCCGCAGCTCGGACATCTCGTCCGGCGGAGGCCCACCTTTGGTAACCTCCGCTGCCGCCAGAATGGAGGCCATCGCCTCGCTTATGGCCTTGTTTTTAGAGGAAAGTTTCCTCTTCAAGGCCACATCGCGAAACGAGGCCTCCACCACCTCCGCAAACCCGGCCCTCCGGTCATCCGGCTCGCCGCCGGAGGACTCCAAGCCTTGAGCCCCACGAACGCCATCTTCGGGGGGTCGTCCAGCATCCTTGGAGGCAAGGACTCTGCCCTTGCCTCCCTCTCGGCCCTTACCCCGCCTGCTGGTGGGGATCTTCCGGGCCGAGGCAACCTCTTCGCTGCAAGACGACCCCCGGTCGTCTTCCGGCCTAGGCCGCTTGCGGAAGGACCTCGAGTCCTCCGCTGCAGTCCCTGCCCCCTCGGGTTCAGAGCTCGCCGAGCTCACTGTCACCAGGTCGTCGGAGTCCAACTCGGACTCCGACTCTGCACCCGCGCGACGCTCAGGCGAGCCCTTCTCCCAATGTAGCGCTCTTCTACCCGCGCTCCGCCCGGCCGACACTTTGTCGGGCGAGCTAAAATCGAAACCGATCAATTCCGCGAAGGATGTTCCGGATCGGGGGCCTCCTCGGCCCTTGTTGCCATCGGCAAACGGTTGGTGGACAGCCCTGTTGCCCCCCCCAGAATACGAGGGGCTTGACGCACGAGGCGTGGCGGATTCTCGGACCGCTGTGCAGTCCGTACCGCCCTGGGGTAATGTCTGTTTAGCAGGCCTGTCCATGATTGTCCTTTTTAAGGGTGCGGTCCCTTTCTCTCCTTCTCTCTCAGTGCTTGCTCGCTGCCCTCACAGTCACGTCTGATGATCAGACGCGTACCAGAGAGCAGCGAGCAAGCCAATGAGACGCACACCGTCCGAGGACCCGAACACTGCTCAAGTCTCCGAACGGTGTGCCCCTCTTGTGTCTCTCTTGGTCTGGTCTCTCACTTGGGACCTTCCGGCATGAGTGGCTCTACCGGCAAAGCCCCCAAGATCACTGAGACACGCAAGCCCCACCACGACGGCAACGTGGAGACACGGTTGGTGGGGAAATCTGAAGTGTTGTGTTCAATTCTGACATGATATTGGATGATACAATCCATTCAGGGACTATGGGCACAATATAAATATGGACAGTAGGGAAACTGCCTACAAACGCTCGAAACGGCACACTCACACAAACATGCACACCGACGAGACTCCTAAGGTAACTTCGCGGGACTCGCAGTAGCGAGTGCCGCGTCAAGACGAGTTACAAGACGTTTAACTTTTTATTTTTGAAAATGCCAGAAAAATATTGCGTAGTATACGGCTGTTTGAACTCGGCTTCATCAAAACCGGAGCTATTGTATTTTAAACTTCCTGCTGATATTGAAAGGTAAGAATGATTTCTAGTTATTGTTATTTATTCGTTATCGAATTACGTATAAGTCTGTGTGATCGATCATTTAATGAACTTACTTTTAAATCATGAATGCGGCGGTTTTGAGGGTATTTAAAGCTGATAGTGCAATAGTGATGGTGGTAACAAAAAGTACATCCAAGATGGCGACTGCAGTAGGTATTCCATATCAATTTTTTCGTCATGGGTGTCGTTTTCATGGTTTTCGAGGGTGTTGAAGCCGATAGTGCTGTCAAAACGTGAATCCAAGATGGCGGCTGCAAAAGGTACCTATCAATTTTTTCGTCATGGGTGTATGTATTTTTTATGTAATGGGTTTTTTAATTACTAGATATCACACGCATTTTCGGATTGAAACGCGGTACGGTTCGTAGCCGCTCATGAGCCCAGCCCGTGCGCCACCTGCGCTGCGGTGTCTACCGCGCGCCCACTCCGACGAGCGCCCGAAACCTTTTCGTCCAACCGCGGCTCGCGTACGCTCCCGCTAAAACTTGTAAAAGGTTCCGCCGTAATGACAAAGTTGATCTTTAGTTCTACAAGTTGTTGTGTGTTAATATTAAATTGATTTCCGTGTTTAAACTATCGTCTTTTGCTGAGGTTAACCGACGCCATAAGATTACCTATTTAAATTATGTTTGTAAGCTATTTATTCAAATTCGATTGATTGATCACTACAGAACAAAAATGTAAAAAAAAAATATATCAAAAACATTAAAAGTGACAACCCTATTGCTACAATGGAGCGTAGGTAATAAAATTATGTTCTCAACTAGGCTTAGTTTCCGTACTGTCCATATTTATACTGTGCTATGGGTGTGATGTTTTATGAACAACACCTGTAAATAGTGGAGCTGTTCCTCTCAACGGACTCGTCAAAATGTTGATATACTTTCCATCTTTTTACACAGTATAAAATATGAAAGATATGCCATGAGGATTTTTCTTTATTTAACAAAGTTCATTACTTAGGTCTGTCAGTTTCTTTAGTGTTTGTCTAGATTCTCGGCTGCAGTGGCGGCGGTGGAAGGCGGAGTGTAAGGTTACATTCAATAAAACAAACTGATGATAATTTGTAGCAGTTTTGCTGAATTGATATTGTTTTTGACCATCAGGTTGGCTTCGGCGTCCACGGCCCCGGCTGCGCGGCGCCTGCTCGCTTCATCTACTTGTTCCCCTACTTCTACTGGATTCACTCCATCACCTCCTTCACCCTATCCAGTCTTGACAAGCGTCAAGAGTTCATCTCAAATGCGAGTTACAGACGCAAAGACGTCGTCCCAAATGTTCCCATACATGAACTGTACAAGTAAGTGCTCTGCTTTACGTCAACAACAATAGCTTTCTTTAAACAATGACGGAGAGTCCTGACCCTACTCCGCCACTCGGAGGCAGTTTGTGGAGACATAAAAGAAAACTAAGGATATGCTGGCAAGTGCAGGAGAGGCGGAGGGTTGCGGGGCCTCAAACCGCGCCAGCACTCGCCGACCACTCAGCTTACAGACGCGCAATGCTAGAAGGATTTTTATACTCACGTTGGTATAGTTAGTTGAAGTATTAAACCTATTTTTATAGAGTTCACTGGTTTAATTCAAAGGGACTTGATAATTATGCAAAACGCTCCTGGCACGCGGTGGGCGCGCGGTCAAACTCCATACTATGGAGTTTGACCGCGCGCCCACGACGCTAACTATATTTTGTTCCTTTGACGCCATACATTTTATCTTATCAGCGCCCTGTCCGCTTTGTATATCAAGTCCCTAAAATCCCTACTGAGCCGGAAACGATCAACAAGAGGAATAATTCTCTTGTTGATCGTTTGCTGCACAACTTGTTCAGCTCTTTTTAACTTAACAATTGACCGGTTGTATTTTCAGTTAGGTCTGTTCAGACACTGCCTGTTGTTTCAGAGTGGCTTCTCGTCGACAGCAGAAAGGAATTTTAGGTCATCTCTTTGAAGCGTATCCATACCAACTCTACTTGGATACGCAGTTCCACCTTATCGAGCCTACCATAGACGATAAAACTTTTCTTATCTCTGCTGGTAAGTAGTTTGGCTGGTTGGTCGTCGTAACCACGATGCAGGAGAAATACCACGTCGTTACCACTTCTAACAACTAGAACCTAGATTTTAATTGGGTTGGTTTTTCTTAATAACAAAGAAGAGTAAAATCTTGAAGTTAGCGTTTTTGGCTACCTTATTTAGTAACGTACCCAGACAGAATATTTGTGGTCTTGAATATTAATAAGAAAATGAAGGTATAAGGACAGCGTCATTAACTAGTTACGCCTTATTCTAAGTTATTTTAATGCGTCAGGGGTAACCAAAGGAAAACGCCGACTGTACCATGAGCACACGTCTGCCTATTCTACCGAGTGAAATTATGTTCTGTTGCAGCCAAAGATTCATGGGGAAAAAACGAGAGCGCATGTATGGCGGCCAAAGTGCAAATATACCGCGAAGTGTTCGAGTTGAGAGCTTTGGACAAGTTGCTGGGATCTGTCACATACAAGGTTGGACAGTCGTGCTTCTTAACTGTTATATGATATACAATTTACTAACTGTATCTTCACCTCTTCTTCTTCTTTTCTGTTTCTTCTGTAAGTACTGTATGTCCTATATTTTTTTTATTTAATTTTAAATATAAAAAGCGGAATTTTTATGAAAAAAGTTTGTTCCAAGAGGTTTTTTCTGAGAGTTTACAATAAAAATTGTCGTGGGATTTTTTTTGCATTGTCTTAATAGACCTAGGCTACGTATTTGATATTCATTTATAGTTAGTGTCTCCATGCACGTGTTCCTGAGAAAATGGTCATGACGGACTGTCAGACAGTCAACTAAGTGATCCTTTAAGGGTTCTGTTTTTACCTTTCGTTACGGAACCCCAAAAAATCGTTTAAATCGGACTATTCTGAAAGAGCTATGCGTGGCCATGTAGTATAAAACATTTTTAGGTTAGTTGAAAATAACTTAGTAGAAAGAGATAAAACGATATTGTTTGCGCTAACCATGAAGAATGCCACAAAAAAAAAATAAACAATTCGTTCTGAGAGAAATATGTTTTCAAATTGTTCTGTTCAATTTGTCGCCCTACCAATCTCCTTATAAAATCAACTATTTTGTCCTTTTTTGAGCATTTTTGAGACTTCTTGTTAAATTTAATTTTGTTTTCAGTTATCAATGTACGACACGCATTACCCGGAATGTGCCTGTGTTCGTCTCAGTGTGAGTGTCAATCAGTCTGCCTAGCAATGATATTCTAGTAAACAGATACGCGATGCACGCACAAAACAACCGAGAAAAGTGTTCCGCGCAGCAGCGTCAGCACACGCCTGTCGCTCGTCGCCATGCGTGACACAGACAACACACTATACGACCCAGTTAGGATGTATTCGAGTCTTCACTAGCTCATAACATATCTGTTTAATAGAATATTATTGTTGCCTAGTCTGTTCCCGACTATATTGTGGTCGGCTTCCAGTCCAGTCCAGTCTGACCGGTCGCAGCTGAGTACCAGTATTATTATTACATGGCGTGACTGCCTATCTGACGTGCACGACCGTCCGTCCAGTAACTACGAAATATGTTTGGTAAAGTCGTCAAAAAATAAAAGGTCCGTTTTGACAGCAGGATACCAGATTACTTTACTAGTAAGTATGAAAGAGACATGAAATAAATTTCTTTGTTTTATCCTGCTGTCAAAACGGGCCTTTTATTTTTTGACGACTATAAGTAGTAAGTTTATTTTCCTAGTTTGATAGTCGTTAATCTGTAACGACTGTCAAAGATTTGCAAATGACAGCCGAGACCAACGACTAAATGTGCTTTCGGAGGCACGGAGGAAATGGATGGTCACCCATCCACGGATCAACCTCGAAGTTCGACCCGTTTTTTCTTTTCTTTATGGATGAGAAATCATAAAATGCCTTCTTCCACTCTGGGTGGAGCGGAAGGGAGACTCAGTCTCTTACTGACCAAAACCCATCCGTGTTCCTCCTTATGCCCTTTGCGTTCCAGGGCCGCAGTGACTCTTTTGAGCGAATTTCGCAACCCTGGCAGGCTCTAGCCCTTACGAGCCCCGTCTATATTGCTGACATCTCTTTGAGGCGCGCATGGAGCACAACGCGCCGTCGACCCGTGCTTGGTTGTGATCGGACAGCGAACCATCCAACGCTCGGTGTCCGCAGGCCCGCGCCTACGGTGACCGGGAATCGCCCTGCGACTCGTGACGCCCGCGCCCGGGGCGTCTTCTTCTGTTGCGGCGGTTGGGGCGTGAGGTTGTCTCCACCGTATGCTCCACCGTGTCCTCCCGTGCGATCCTCACAGTGATAAGTTCGACCCGTGCGGCTGTTCTTTTTACTATAAGTTTCACACGGTAGGTAGGTATTTATTTACCACGAGCACTGCACCCGTGACTTCGTACGCGTGGATTTAGTACAATTTTTAAAGGTAATTTTGTAAATGAATCTACGTTATTTACCTAGATGTATACTAAGTTCGTAAGCCTCGTTTCCACTAGGCAACATTTGACGCGCAACACGTGACACTCAACATGCACAACTCAGCAACGTTGCACAACAACGCGCGTTGCCTGCAGGAGCACAATATTGACAATGTTACTAAATAAAAGTTCCTCGTTGCCGTTCAACATAATGAGCAACATGTTGTGCAACATGTCGCGCGTCAAATGTTGCCTGGTGGATTCGCGGCTTTATACAAACATATATTATTGATTTTGGGTAATTTATTTGCAGGTGGACTGTAAGAAACGTTCAGATTTTATTATCAAGTTCAAAGAAATGATTAACTTCAAAGAAGATACAGATATGAACGAAGCCTTAGCGAAAGAAACCTTAGGGCATGGAACACCCGAGCAATTATTCAAATACTTTCCAAATCCAAATACAAAAGAATCGGAACCCGATAAAAAGTTTCTCAGTCCTTCTTTTGTCGACGACCACGATGTCTTTACTAAACAAGTGTTGAACTACGATTTGTATATTACATTCGAATTCACGGAGCGCGGTAAATTGGAGTTCGAAATGTTTGCACCGCCAAAAGTAAGAATAACTACCACTACTAGTACGACAGAAAAACCAAAACAGACAACAGTAACAATTAAAACAAACCACACCACGGCACCTACAGTAGTAAGAAGGGCAAAAACTAAAGTAAAGGCGAAGGGGAAATTTCGCTGGGGAGTAGACAACTGGGCAGATAGTATGTTAAGAGAGGCCGAGGTGAGTGTAGCCGACGAGGAGATGTACGGGACGCAACGAGCGGCACGCGCGGAGGGTGCGCTGGCGACTGTGGTGGTGGCCGCCTGCCTGATAGGTGCCGGTCTGAGGAGAGTACTCTACGTTCAATAACCAACCTCTACCTGAACTTTTAACTACAGTAAAGTCGGCTTTCTTTGGCCCAGGGGTATAACATTGCATTGGCCCAAACTTTGAACACGGCAAACACCGTTTGATGTGTTCCTGTTGGTTAACGAGTAAGGGTCAAAGTTATACCCCAAGACCAAAGTAGCCCATTCAGTGAGGTTCGCCGTCCACCATTCCACTTCCTTTATTAATTAGTAGTACGATCAAACGCTTTTCACCATGTAGGTACTTCAATTCCCATTTTAGTCGGTCCTGTTGAATTAAGATGATATTGTATGAATGTTTGCCGTTTCGTAAAAGATGATTTCCACCAAACCGCTTGCGTCACACCGGTTCTGAAAGGATACGAATGGATGCGTTCTCTAAAAATTCTGACATTACCTAGTTTATATAATATTAGAAGTTGCCCTATTGGTCACATCAAACAAACACTTATTTACCTCAATAGTTTTCATAAGGCAACGCACAGTACCAATAAGTCTCAGTATAAAAACCAATTGTACAGAGGTGGTCATAAAACAGCCTTAGTAAAAAATAACATCCTTTCCATGGGACCGATTAGGTATATAATAAATTAACAGTTAATTTAAAAGACCTACAAATATTTTTTTTCTGAATCAATAAACAAAACTATTGCTAGAGAAATGTTATTACACAATTAAAGAGTTTTTAAATGACAAAACTCTATAGTAATTTATGTTGTTTGTAAAAAAATAAAATAAAACTGTATCTTTGCAATTTCGAATCTTCATGATTCATATAATATAATGACTAGTAATGACATTGTTACATCTTTTATTGTGTGTTTTTTTGTATTAGAATAACTTGACATGAACATAAATTTACCTTACGTATACATTGTGAGTTGTGACATTATCTACACTAATAATAATATAATAATACCTAAACAACCACACGTCCTGATTGACCATCTAATCACGTGGGGGGCGGACACACGACTGAAAGATTATTGGCGTGGCTAACGTGGCTCTGGACACCCATTTAACATGGAGACGAGATCGAAGAAAATACGAATAGGACCGCTACCCGAGGGCAATCGTCGGGGCGCACCTGGGGTCGATGCTGGGTGTCACAGCATACGAGCCATCGGCGGTGGGGGACTTAGCAGGCGGGTTCTCTCCTATAAAAATACTACAGCCGAACTGACAGACAGACTAGACATTAGGGACGAGCAGTTACATCTGCCGAGGATGTTTCGCAGGCGGCGTCAGCTACTCAGCCTGCGGCCACCAAGGCGGGAAAACCCAGAGTGCGCATGAAATGGACTGAAGATATAAACATATTCATCATGCGCACATACTTCTATATAATAAAACTTGAAAAGGCCAAAACAATGTACTGCACACAACTATTCGACAAGTTTAAATTACAATACCCAGATATGATAGTAACAGAACAGAGAATAGCAGACCAAAGACGTGTTATTATCAGAAATAAGCTATTATCAGATGACAAATTAAATGGAATTAAAGCTGAAATAGCAGAACAAATTCAAAAAGAAGAAGAAGAAAGTATGCATTCTACGCAATAAATGAACACCTTGCAGATAACTCAATCACTCACACCTTGTGATCTTTCCTTACAATACGGGAATGAATATTTAGATGACCAACTAGCCAACAACACACCACTGATTAGTCAATCAACCACAGATAATTTCACATTTATAGAATCACAAACAGAATTTGACCATGCTTTAATAGAGACATTCAATAATGAACTAGAAACAAATATGTTAAATTACAATGGAATAGATCCCGCATGTAGACCTTTATTACCCAAAATCCGACCAACTCGTAAATTATCGGATATAATTAGCATATTTAAACAAAAAATTATCCCACTGAAACTTTCATCTCTAGAAAACTTATCCGATACGCATTCATTAATTTATTGCATAGCTCTTACAATCGCAAAACACTTTAATTAAAAATTAATATAGATAGATCTAACTATAGAACTAAAGTAATAAACGAACCATCATGGCAAAAAAGATTAGAGACGGACATAGATCTACTAAGAAAAGACAGAAATAGATTAACACAATATAAAAATGGTAACACAAGAAAACTAGAAAATAAAATAAAACAAATTATTGCAAAGACCAAACAACATAGCTGAAATGAAAATTTTAATAAAAAAATAGAAGATCATCTAGACACATTAAAACAAAAACTCTTAGTCAAAAGTCATAGGTTAGCAAGATACAAAAAAGCCAAAGAAAGAAAAGATAATAATAGATTATTTACAACTAATGAGAAACAATTTTACAGAAAGCTTAAAGGTAACGATAAAACAGTCGTAAACCCTCCATCGGTGGAGACTCTAAAAGAATTCTGGCAAGGAATATGGTCAGACAGCGCGGAACATAATAAAGAAGCGAGATGGATAAAAGAAGAAATAGATCAGAAACAGTAGAAGAAAAGCCGTTTGAAGATATAGATACACTTGAAGTAAATACAATTATCAATAAAACCCATAACTGGAAAGCTGCAGGAATAGACGGTTTACATAAAGTCAAAGTCAAAGTCAAAGCATTTATTTCAATTAGACCATTTACAGGCACTTTTGAATTGTCAAGGTCGGTCTGTCAAAAAAAAGATGAAGCTATTTGCACGTTCCAAAGCGTAGATCTCTATGGAGAAGAACGCGCAAGAAACTCCACGGACACTCTTTTAAAAATAAGTTTTTGTTACAAAATTATGGTTACATCATTCATATTGAAATTATACATATATGTGAGAACGATGTAAAAGACGTGCAGGATAGTCCGGAGTAAAAAAGAAACAATTCAAAGAAATAATTAAAATAGACCATGGCAGCCGAGAGATGACCAGTCTCAGCTGACGGCGCCCGTTCACGAACATGACGCATACGCTAGCACCATTCGGCTCGACCATTTTTAAGGGAGCCAAATGATCCAACGCAAACGCCACCATCAGCCAGACTTTTGAGTGAGCATGACATCCCCAATCGCCAGGGTACATTCAAGTCAAAGACCTACCCAAAATGATCATTATAGTTTAAATTTGAGGGACCTACATAGTACTCACACATGTGCCGTTAATGCATGAAATTATACAATGCTAAATAAATTGAGTCTATACAATAAAAAAAAAAAAAAAATATAGCATTCTTACAATCTTCATCCGGTCCAACAATATTTCCAAATGCTAACAGATTACTTTGTGCGCCCTAATGGCTGTGGAGCAGGACCAGCATTGAGCCAAGCATTTTTATCTTCAATATACTCCCCTAACTTAAAATAATAATATAACAACATAATTTCTGGATTAAAAGATTACACACACTACATAGAACATTAGCTGAACAAATTAATGACATATTAAAAGGTAGCCAAAATCTTCCAGATATCCTTACTAAAGGAATCACATACATGATCCCAAAATCTAATAGAACCCAGGATCCCTCACAATATAGACCTATAACTTGCCTCCCAACTATGTACAAAATCATCACGTCTTGCATTACAAATAAAATTGTTAAACACACCGAGAAATATAATATTCTAACTGAAGAACAGAGAGGCTGCAGACGGGGGCATACGGGTTGCAAGGAACAATTAATTATTGATTCTACTCTGTTAAAACACGTTCAAAAAGCAAGAAAAAACTTATACATAGCATACATAGACTACAAAAAAGCATTTGACAGCGTACCGCACTCATGATTAGTTCAAGTTTTAGAAATCTACAAAATCAATCCACTACTTATAAACTTCCTTAAGAATACCATGGGATCCTGGCAAACTACACTTAAACTTCTAACACAAACCACAAACTTAATCATAGATGGAATAGCAATTAAAAAGGGTATATTTCAAGGGGACTCACTAAGCCCTCTATGGTTTTGTCTAGCCCTAAATCCACTCTCTCGCGCGTCAACTGAATCTATTCTAGGATTTGACATCAAGAACAATAGATCACTATTACATCAAATAACACATTTACTTTACATGGATGACCTAAAATTATACGCTAATAAAAATGCAGATTTACACGGTTTATTAGATATAACATCAGAATTCTCGAAAGACATTAGAATGGATTTTGGACTAGACAAATGCCGGAAACTTAATATAGAAAAGGGTAAGATTGTAGAAGGAAATTACACAACAGATTCGGAAGAAGTAATAGAAGCAATGAAAAATGAAGAACTTTATAAATACTTAGGGTACAACCAAGCGCGACTGTTAGAACATAAAGCTATTAAAGATAAACTAAAACCAAAGTATTTTAGAAGAATTCATTCATTATGTAAAATGTACCTACGACCCACTTTGCCTCCAATGCTAAAACCTGATGGTTCCCTGACTCACTCTGCAAGAGAGAAAGCAAATTTATTTGCCACTCTCTTTGCAAGCAATTCGCGTCTGGACGCTGGCTACAAGCAACCACCAACTTTACCTCGTTATGACTCTTCGATGCCGGAGATCGCAGTTCACATTAAAGAGGTCCGATGAGTATTGTGCAGTCCAGACGTGAATAAGGCCAGCGGACCTGACGGCATTCCAGCGAGAGTGTTGAGGAAATGTGCACCTGAACTGTCTCCTGTGTTGACACGCCTGTACCGCCTCTCTCTTGAAAAAAGAACGGTGCCGAAATCATGGAAGCTTGCGAATGTGCAACCGGTGCCCAAAAAGGGAGACCGTGCTGACCCTGCACATTACCGTCCAATCGCCATTACCTCCATCTTCTGCAAGGTTATGGAAAGGGTTCTGAACAGTAAGCCTACCTACCTTACCTACCTTGAAGACAATGATCTCCTCAGTGACCGTCAATATGGCTTTCGCCAGGGATCTTCTTGTGTATGTCACGCACTGCTGGGGCGAAGCCATCGAGAGACACGGCGAAGCACTTGCTGTGTCGCTCGATATCTCGAAGGCTTTTGACAGGGTCTGGCACGCAGGTCTACTCAACAAGCTTCCTGCTTATGGCATCCCAGCTGGTTTTTGTAGCTGGATATCAGACTTCCTAAGTGAACGGTCGATCCGAGTAGTCGTTGACGGCTGCTCCTCTGACCTCATGGCTATTGATGCCGGAGTTCCTCAGGGGTCTGTTCTCTCTACAACTCTTTTCCTGCTACACATCAATGACCTGGAACTGAACAGCCTGGTCTTGTTGGGTACGCAGATGACAGTACGGTTTCAGAGAGATACTTGTCCAGCGCAACAACCGGCGGGGATGAAGTCCGTTCCTTGAGAGAGGACATGGTAGAGCGGACAAATTTGACCTTAAGCGTTGTCTCCCAGTGGGGTGATGACAATCTGGTCACTTTTAACGCCACCAAAACACAGGCGTGTCTTTTTACCGCAAAAAGGAGTCGCTTTGACCAAACTCCTACTTTTCAGGGTGCATCTGTTCCGTTACTGATCGGCTCGAGCTCCTTGGCATGAAGTTGACATCCAGTCTCAACTTCGGCGCCACCATCGAGTACAAAGCCCAAATTGCGGCCAAAAAGCTGGGCATCCTAAATAGGGTGAAGCGATATTTCAGGCCTGGACAGCTTTTAACCCTTTACAAAGCACAAGTCCGATCCTGCATGGAGTATTGTAGCCACCTTTGGGATGGCTCAGCTAAGTATCAGCTTGCCGCGCTTGACTCGGTGAAACGCAGAGCTAAGAGGCTCATCGGTGACGCAAAACTGGTGGATGCCAAGCTACATAGCTTGGCTCATCGCCGTAAGGTTGCCTGCTTATCGGTCTTCTACAGATTGTACTTCGGTGAGTGTGCCCAAGAACTCCACGACCTCACTTTCCAAACGTCTTTTATAATGCGCACAGCAAACGAGTGGAACTCTCTGCCTGCGTCTGTGTTTCCAAAAGCTTAAAGCCCTAATTTCTTCAAAGTTAGAGTGAACAGGCTCCTTCTGGGTAAGCGCGCTCCATTGTAGACTTTGTCTCTGTCGTATCTGACATTGACTAGAGTCAAGAGCAAACCCATCACTAATAAAAAAAAAAAGCCTAGCTAGTAAAAATTTGTTTAAATCTTTAAATACTTATGCTATACCTACACTAAGTTATTCTTTCGGCGTCATGAAATGGTCAAAAACAGAATTACATGCACTCGAAATTAAAACTAGAACAATCCTTACACAACATAGATATCACCATCCCAAATCAGCAATCGAAAGAGTAATTATGTCCAGAAAGGAAGGGGGCAGAGGATTGATTGAAATATCACATTTACACAAAAGACAGATAATAAACCTAAAACCATTTTTTAATAGGATGAAGAATACCAGCCAAGTACACAAAACAATAATAGAGAGAGATAAAAAATATGCACCATTGAACCTTATCAAAGATAATATAGAAATAATAGATAAAGCGAGACATATAGAAGAAATAAATAAAAAATGGAGACAGAAAGAACTACACGGTAGACATCCTAATGATTTATACCAAACACACATAAGGAAGCTTCCAACAAATGGCTTGAATTGAGTGGCCTGTTTCCTGAAATAGAAGGACTTATGCTAGCCATTCAAGACCAAGTCATAAATACAAAGAATTATAAAAATACATAGGTACTAAAAGATAGTACAGTTAGGAACGACTTATGTAGAAAATGTCACAGCAAACCCTTTCGGGTTTGCTGTGACATTTTCTACATAAGTATCATCATACATAAGTATCATCATTGTGTGATCTGTCATTGTTTCCAATACAACATATCACAGGAGATTGTATGACACTGACTCAAAACGACTACACTCACCGACATAATCAACTAGTTAACATCATCCACCAAAAACTCGCAACTAAACTTAAACTCATGCAGGACCCATTCACGCCGTATTACAAATATTCACCAAGAGCGGTTTTAGAAAAACAAATTTTACAAAGTATACTATGACCGTACCATAATGACAGATCACACAATATATAACAATTGACCAGATATTACACTGGTTGATAAAGAAAACAAACACACATACATAATAGATATAGCAGTCCCAAACACTAATAACATACAGAAAACCATTTCAGAAAAAATCAGGAAGTACACAGAGCTACAAGAAGAAATTACCAGAGTTTGGAAAATGAATAGAGTCACCATAGTCCCAATAGTAGTATCAACAACAGATGTTATTCCAAAACAAATATTCAACAGTTTTAATGCACTCAACCTATTTAAATATACATACCTTACGCTACAAAAAGCTGCCATATTAAATACTTGCCGGATAGTTAGGAAATTTTTACAACTTGATTTAGACAACAATTTGACTGCAGAATAATATACCATCAAATAATGATAATAATAACTAGGATCTCACCTTGGTTCACACCTGTGAACGTGAATTGTGCAAAGAACAATTAGTCTGTGTGTCTAGGCTATCTGTTTGTTTGTTGCATATATCCACTAATTCATTTGTAGCAAGAATATGTTCCTTTATTTGATTCTGAGACATTAAATACTTAGTATAATATGAGTGTAGCGACTCCTCCAGTACCTGAATTTCAGACTGTAGGCGTTGTGTGTCAATTTCATAAATATTCTTACAGTCTTCTAGTTTAATTTGGTAGTTATTTAATTTATTCATAAGAAAAACACGTTCTTTCCTTAGTTTGATATTATTAGAAAAGTGTTTCTGTTGCTTTTTGAATTTATTGCATTTATTAATAATTTTATTAAGCTTTGCATATTTTTTAATTTTATTTTGACTTATTTGGTAACTACTGTTATTAAGTTTTAATAAGGAGTCATCAGTAAGGTCTATTGTTACTAAGGAATGCGGGTTACAATTAGTTTTTAGTAATTCATTGTATAGGTGATTTGTGTCCCGGACCTGAGTACATTCTTTTTCTCTCTGCAATTTGGTAATTAAAACATTTGCATGAATTAATTCCTCTTCTAGGTCCCTTACTTTACATAAAGCCTCCTCATAAATATTACTACAGGTACTGAAACCATCCGTGACCGCCCGCAGTTTGTCCCGTTCATCAACAACCTCCAGGTATTGTTGATGTAGGTCTACAAGCTCCCGTTTTAAGCTGGTGTTTTTATGAACGACCTTCTTTATTTCCTCCTCACTATCCTCTCTGTCCTTTAACAGCAGCTGACATTGGCAGTTTGAATCCTTTAGTTCTTGAAGGGCCGTTCTCAATTTCAGCTCCAAGTCCTGAGCAGAAGCCTTGCGGGTCATCACAGGCATGGTTTCAGGATAAGTTAAGTACTGGAATGAGAAATAAAGAAGCGGTGAGAACCAATCAGTTAAACAATGTAGGAAAGATGGGAAATTTGAAAGAAAAAGGAAATGTGTGTGAGTCCATCAGACTTGTGACGTTGACAGTATTGTGAGGAGGTTCCTGTCTCTGAAGCCCTAACCACCGGTAGCTTGGACCTTGCTCCCGACACCGGCGGACTACTGCTTTTTATATTTTTAAATGTTTTTTTTTAATGTTTTATTGTTAAGAAATATTTAAAAATGTAAAATTGTATGTACAGTAATGTAAATAAAGAGAATAATAGTATTATAAAGAGGAAAGATTTGTTTGCTTGTTTGTTTGTTTGAAATGCATAGGCTCCGAAACTACTGGACCGATTTGAAAAATTCTCCAGTAGAATCCTACATTATCGGTGATGGACATAGGCTATAGAATATTTTCAAAAAAGTTAGGAATCCGTATGAAAACTTCGATAATATAACCCAAGGTGTGAGAAAAATTCCAAAAAAATCCTTATATCGCGTACGTTACGGAATCAATTGACAATAGTGCAAAGTGATATACTACAGTTTTATAGAAGTCATCAATATCTAAAAAAAAGTCTGAAAAACAATATGTCTAACTATTATGGATAAGTCACCATGACCGCTTTTTGTTCATATTATTCAAACAAATCCCTGGTGAAATAAAAATGGTGATTTTAGTATCATGATATTAATCCTTATCCATTTAAACAGTTTGATAATTAAGGTTGATTATGTCCGTGTAAATTACACTTTAAATTATTCAAATCAGACCTTTCGTTCAAAAGTTACGACGGTAATAAACATGCTCGGAGTAAGAAAATTGTCGCGCGCGGCTTGAGCGAACTGGGGAGAATCGTATCAATGCTTAGTCCGATGAAGTTGAAACACCACGGCATTTAAATGATTTCGATAAAACAATAAGAATAACAAATGTTTGGATTTTTCGAAAATGTACTCCTTACATAATAAGGAGTGAATCAGGGGTGATTAAGATTTTAGGGGAGGACATTATTGCTTGCTTCAATTTACGTCGGAATGCTATGAACAAACTAAAAGCGGGATAATTGAAACAGAATATGTACCTAACAATTTTTGCATAATCAACCCCTGACGGGTTGAACGGAATGAACAGTTGCTCTGAACCTGGGCTCGAGACAAGTGAGATTCTGTCAACGGTGGCGTGGCATACGAGATTGTCAATACGTCAAAAATGTATAGGATTGACAGATGCTATCTAAATGTCACGTGCCCAAATTCCTACATTTTGGCATTTCGACATTCGCATTCGCTAATTAAATGGTAGGTACATTGTCGAGGCCCTCCTGAGACCATGGAAGAAGTAGAAATGGCTAAGTAATTAATGAAAATCGTTGTGCTTAATTTTCCAAAACTAACCTTTTATATGGGGCGTCGAATTTTTTGGCGAGTACCTACTAAATCCGCGCGGACGAAGTCGCGGGCGAAGTGCTAGTCTTTTATAATTGTGATTGATGTCGTTGTGTTTTTGACCAGAGAGCAAATCTTAAACCTCCGTCTTATCGTTGAACAATACTATAAACATAACACTCCCACGATTGTGTGCTTTGTAGATCACCAGAAAGCATAATTGGACTGCGTCAATTGGGCAAAGCTATGAGAGGTGCTTATTGAAACGAGACTTCCAGCTCATCATATAGTGCTGATACGAAAACATTATAATTAAAACTTTATGATCTTACTAGTTAGATTTACTACTACTTCCGCATCTTCAGTTTTACCCCAAGCAGTTCCAATAGTTTCGGTTATGCGTTGAAATATCAGTCAGTTTCTCTTTTATATATGTATATGTTTCGGCGGCTGTGCAACCCTGAGGCTCAGCATCGTTACCCAGCCCTAAGATACACTTTAAGTAGAAGGTACTAGTATCTAAACCTGAATCAGACATTTTTTTTTCATTCATCAGCTAACTAGTCAAATCCTAGATCCATTTGTAGTTGATATAATATAGATAATGTTACCGCTGCTACGAAAAACTCATCACTCACTCGAAACTCCGTGTGGGCGGTGCAGCGAACGCCGCGCTAACGTCTCTCTTGACCGCCAGAGACCTCAAAATCGCCGCAAAGTGCGCACATAGTACATTGTCATAATTACATCTAACTTTTTATTTTAAGACAATTTTTTTAAGGAAAGTAATACACCAGATTTAATTGTCATAATACAAAATTTCGTGTTATTGAAGAAGCACCCCTCAAGAAACCCAACAGATAAATAAAAGTGGACAATCAAATAGATGAAAAAAAAAAACAAATCATCAAATAACTCTTTGCGCTGTGGGGGAAGCGGAAGGGAGGGTCAGACTTTTACTGACTAAAGCCCATCCGTGTTGCTCTTAATGCTCTGTTCGATCCAAGGCCGCGGTGACTCTTTCGAGCAAATTCCGCAACCCTGATAGGCATTGGCCCTAGCTGGCCCCTTCTAGTTTGCTGTGTAGTTTGCATCTCTTTGAGGCGTGGAACATAACGCGCCGTCTACCCGGACCTTGTTCTTCGTACCCGCAGGTCCGCGTCTACGATGGAATCGCCCTGCGACTACCGACGCCCGGGGCTTCCTCTCCTATTGCGGCTGTTGGGGCGTGAGGTTTGCCTCTCCCTCACGCGGCGTGCTTCCTCCTTTGCTAGCATTACTGATTCGCAAAAGGAGGTGACTGCTTCAGGGAAATACTTTAAATATTTATTTAAAAAAGATTAACTAAACATTTAGTTCAGTTTTAAAGTACCTAATTAAAACTACTTCCCTGAATAAATAGTGGTTAGCCTTGTCTAGGAATCAAACCAACTGAGCCTAGCCATTTTTCAACTATATCCGAGTCGACTCCCAGTCAAACCAGATTCAGATGAATACCAGTATTTTACGAAAACATTACAATTATAACATACAGGCCGATTTCGCTTGCCACAGTCGTTGCGAAGATACTAGACAGTGTGCTAGAGGCCCAGTTGGCGGAATGTATCCACCTACATGATGCGCAGTTTGGTTTCCGCGCCGGACTTTCAACAGAGAGCGCTATACTGGGCCTAAAGCATACTGTGGAGTATTACACCAGTAGAAAAACGCCTATTTATGCCTGTTTTTTAGACTTGTCGAAGGCGTTTGACCTTGTCAATTATGACAAACTCTGGGATAAGCTTAAAGACACCAATTATTTACCTCGTGAAACTATTGCTATCCTAAAGTTTTGGTACCACAGTCAAGTTAACTATGTCAGGTGGGCTGGCATGTTATCAGATCCATATGGATTGCAATGTGGAGTGAGACAGGGTGGACTGTCGTCCCCACTTATGTTTAATTTGTACATGAATGCACTGATCGTTGAGCTCAGCAGCATTCATGTCGGCTGCCATGTAGACAACATATGTGTAAATAATCTTAGTTACGCGGATGTCATGGTTTTGCTGAGCCCAACGATCGGCGGCCTTAGGAAATTAGTTAATATGTGTGAAATGTACGCAGCTAAGCATGGCCTAAAATATAATGTTTTAAAAAGTGAGCTCATGATATTTAAGGCGGGTACAAAGTCACCGGAGCAGGTCCCTCCCGTTACTTTAAACGGAATACCTATGAAGGTAGTCACCCGGTTTAAGTATCTTGGGCACATGGTCACTGAACACCTACGTGATGACGAGGACATAGACAGGGAGCGTAGGGCGCTATCGATCAGAGCAAATATGATAGCTCACAGGTTCAAACGTTGTGCTGCGAGTGTTAAAATAACACTCTTTAGAGCGCACTGTACATCGCTTTACTCGTGCAGCCTGTGGGCTCATTATACGCAACGATCGTTCAGCACTCTGCGCGGCCAGTACAATAACGCGTTCAGGGCTTTGTTGGGGCTGCCGCGCTGGTGCAGTGCGTCGGGCATGTTCGCGGACGCGCACGTAGACGGCTTTCACGCCGTGCTCCGCAATCGATATGCCGCGGCGCTCTGCAGGCTGCGCGCCAGCGCCAACTGCATCCTGGCCGTTATTGCGGACACGCGGTACGTCCAACACTGGGTCAGGGCCTATACTAAGAAATAAATGTCTTCGTATTGTTTTAATTTTAGTTACTAACCCTAATTTGCTTAAGTTTTTTTACTGTACTAACATTCTATGGATTTCGCAAAAATCTGTAACAAAACGTTTTTATTTTTATTTTATTTTTTATTTATTTTAGAATTAACCCTTTCAATTCGTGTCTTAAAATAAAACACAAGCTTTTTAAATTCATTGTCGGCTGGGAAAAGGCGTTTGAATTTAAAAAAAACTGTAAATTTTTTAATGAATAATGTATTCTTACCACACAAAGTACAATGAAATTCATAAACTTCAAGGTCAAAAAAACTTCCATAAAAAGCAAGAGACAGAACAGAGCTAGGCCAATAATCCCAGTTGCCTAGTAAATTAACACTAATTAATGGTTCCGTATGGTGTCGGACGTAAAATAATAGCACCATCCCTTCACCGTGGGTGTCGTAAAAGGCGACTAAGGGACTCACCAGGGAATGGGCAGGAGCATTGCAACAGCTACACTGCGATCGACAACCCACCTGCCAAGCGTGGCGATTATGGCAAACCGCCCCCCATTCGGGGGAGGCCTATGTCCAGCACTGGACGTCTATCGGCTGATATGATGATGATGATGATAAATGGGTCTTACATTGTGAGCAACATTGGATTCCCATAACAGATGGTAGCAGTGAGATGATGCAGGCTATCATATTCTTATCAGTAATCTGTATGTTAAGAAATGAACAACGCTGTAAACACACAAACACCAATCAGGCAACCCGCCACCAACCCAGCCCTCTCCCCGCGCGCCGCACTCTGCGTCTCGATCAGTCCCTTCACGTCACCGTCGTCTGTAACACTCACCTCGGCCTCTCTTAACATATCATCCTTCCTGTTGACTTTTCTCCTGCGAAATTTCGGCTTAGTCTGTTTCTTTGTTACTGCCAATTTTGTCGTTTGTTTTGGTGTTGTGGGTTGTGGCGGCTTAGTCTGTTTCTTTGTTACTGCCAATTTTGTCGTTTGTTTTGGTGTTGTGGGTTGTGGCGGCTTAGTCTGTTTCTTTGTTACTGCCAATTTTGTCGTTTGTTTTGGTGTTGTGGGTTGTGGCGGCTTAGTCTGTTTCTTTGTTACTGCCAATTTTGTCGTTTGTTTTGGTGTTGTGGGTTGTGGCGGCTTAGTCTGTTTCTTTGTTACTGCCAATTTTGTCGTTTGTTTTGGTGTTGTGGGTTGTGGCGGCTTAGTCTGTTTCTTTGTTACTGCCAATTTTGTCGTTTGTTTTGGTGTTGTGGGTTCTGGCGGCTTAGTCTGTTTCATTGTTACTGCCAATTTTGTCGTTTGTTTTGGTGTTGTGGGTTCTGGCGCCTGAGTAGTTTTTATCGTTGGCGCCTGAGTCGTGTTTATCGTTTGTTCTGGTGTTGTTGGTTCGGGCGCCTGAGTCGTTGTGCTGGTTGTTGGTGGCTGCTTTTTCGCCAACATTTCAAACTTTAATTGAGCCCGCTCAGTGAATTCAAATGTAATATACAAATCATAATTCAATACTTTTTTAGTAATAAAATAGTCGTCTGTGATAAAAGAGGGCTTAAGTAAGTTTTGTTCGGATCCCCCCCATTCTGAATGAGGATAATGTTTTAATATATCTTCGGGTGTTAATTCCGCTGCGGCTCCTTCCTGATATGTGTCTTCTTTGAAATTGATCTCTTCTTTAAACGAAAGAATAGCATCAGAACGTTTATCACAATCCACCTGTTAGGAATTTACACAAAATTAAAAAAAAACAAGTTATTTTATTAGTAGTAGGTAGGTAGTTCATACATAAATTATGTTATTGTATTCCATGTAATAATCTATCTTGTGAAACTTACAGTGAGACGAACACAGAGACACTCCGAGTTCATCGAGTCGTATAATGATAACTAAAATAAAAATAAATTCATAACAATTACAATAGCTAATAATAGGTCTTACACATAAATATCTTTTTGTATTCTATGGCCTTACAAGACTGCTAAGGGATGACCATCAGGAAAAAGAGAGTAATTTCCCGCTTTAAATAATGATTCGCAGTGACCTACAGTTAAGAATTCACGTGCCTTCGGCTCGTTTCCGCTGGATCTCGCTACCGTAGGTTCATCGTTAGTCTTTTCACTGTGCGGACGTCGCAGAGAGGTCAGGATAGCCAAGCACACTACCAGACAGGTGTTGCGTGGAAAAAACCATGCCATGCTGCAGTGAACGTGTTTTATTTTATTATTTTTAGGAAAACTTACAGCTAATACATTCGAGTAGTCAGTAGCTATATGTAGAAGAAAGCCAATTACAAGTTTCCACTTATATAAACTTAGGTATAAAATCGACAAAACGTTAAAACAGCACGAGAGTTAAACGTTGAAACGTAGAAACAACTGAAGAGAACAAACAAAGATAAATACATCATGCAACAATGTTACTCTTCAAAGAAACAGTTACTTAACATTTTTTTTAATTTCTGGACACTATTCGTAAATAAATCAAGCCCAACATCCTGGCAAACCTTATTAAACATTCGACATGCTCTTAAAATATATGTATTTTTCCTATATATAGTTTTCACAACAGGTACATGAAGGAGATGAGGTCTCCGAAGAAACACAGACGGCACACATAGTCCAATCTTGGCCACCAGCTCAGGGACATCAATAGACCCGTTCATTATACTAAACAGGAAAGCGAGATCTGCAATTTTTCTTCGCTCGTGTAAAGGAAGAATATGAAATTTCTTACACCGACTAGCATAGTTAGGAAGGTAAGTATTTGAACGAAATTGAGTGTACCTTAAAAATCGCCTTTGTATACTTTCAAGGCGATTAATATAAACATTGTAATTTGGATTCCAAATTTGAGAAGCATATTCGAGATGGCTACGGACAAAAGCACAATATAGAATTTTCATGGTTTTGATATTCTTAAACTCTGAGGAGACCCTAAAAATAAAACCCAACGCCTTAGAAGCCTTGTTGACTATATTGTCAATGTGCGCATCAAATAAAAGCTTTGAGTCAAAAGTTACCCCAAGGTCCTTGATGACGTTGACTCTGGCAATTGAGGTATTCGATAATTTGTAATCATACTTAATAGGGTTTGGCTTACGAGTAAATGTACACACATAACATTTTGAAATATTTAAATCTAATTTATTACGATCGCAGTAATCATGAAACCGATCCAGATCCTCCTGTAATAGGTGTGCATCCTCAACGGTTGTCACTTGACTCATAATTATCATGTCATCCGCGTATAATAAACATTTAGAATTTAGGAAACAAGAGGCGATGTCATTTACATATATATTGAATAAAAGGGGTCCTAATAGGGATCCTTGGGGAACCCCCGACGGAATGTACATTGCTCTCGAGGTATAACCGTTGAGGACTACAGTCTGGTATCTATTTTCAACATATGATACAAACCATCTGTACAAGCTACCCTTCACACCAATTCCTAGCAATTTACGCATGAGAAGCGCATGATCTATTCGATCAAAACATTTGCTGTAGTCAGTGTATATAACGTCGACCTGAGACCTCCTGGACATATGCTCTGAAAGATAGTCACTACAGACCACGAGATTGGATGTGGTGGAGCGACCTTTTAAAAATCCATGTTGGTGTTCGGAGAAACTTAATTTAAGCGAAGAAGAAAGTTGTACATGTACGATTTTTTCCATAATTTTAGCGAACACACAGAGTTTGGAGATCGGTCTGTAGTTTTCAACGCTGTCCTTAGGTCCTTTTTTATGAATCGGCGTTATATACGCTGACTTCCAGATTGTAGGCACCACTCCCAAGTTGAATGACCGTTTGAATAATAAGGTCAGTGGAATGGATAGACTTCTGGCACAATTGGTTATAAAGATTGGTGAAATATTATCTGGCCCAGCGGATTTGTTGGTATCCACTTGCTTTAGCAAGCGAAATACCTCCTCCTCCTGCACGTCAATAGAGCAGATGTCTGATACGAGGCCAGAAGGCTGATCCATTCTCGCAGAGGCTAAGTATTCATTTGCGTCGCGTCACTCTTGGAAGTTCGAAAGGAAACAGTCGCCAAACATATTGCAAATTTCCTCCCCGTGACCAGACGACAACTCACCGTACCTCAATACAGATGGGTAATAGTTGGTTTGTTGTTTAGATTTAACATATTGCCAAAAAGCCCTAGGATTTTTAGAAATGGCTAATTCAATGTTTGCTATATAATCATTAAACATTTCATTCTCCAGATCTTTGGCCCGTTGACGTAAGGTAACGAAAGATTGATAGTCCGAGATATTTCCATAGGTTTTAACTTTTGAGTGAAATTTTGACTTTTCTTTAATTATTTTGATAAGAGGGCTTTTGTACCAAGGAGGATACTTACCCCTAGGAGCGATAGTTTTAGATGGAATATGTGTATTATGAAGCAAGTTGATAGCGTCATAAAAGAATTTAACAGCTTCGTCAAGAGGCCTACCATTTAGCTCTAATTGCCAATCGATTGCCATCATTTCTTCAATTATGGCGTCATAGTTCGCCTGAGAATATAGAAACTTGACTCGAGGCCGAGAATGCAGCTGGTGAAGTAGAACGAAGTCGGCAGAGATGCAGAGTGCCTTATGATGTGAGTCCTCGGGCACTAGGGGATCCAGGCTGCAAGTGACCTCACTGTTAGACAAAACGAGGTCAAGAAGCCTATTATTTACATTACGATGTGAATTGTACTGTAGCAAATTGCAGGCGGTGAGAGTATCACAAAAGCTGGTTTGAATGGGACCCTGCAAGTTACCCGGACGCAGATGATCACCGTCCGCCGCCCTGTGCCAATCAATATTCTGTTGGTTAAAATCACCGAGCACTAAAAACTTATCTGCGGGATGTTTAAGGATAATATCACCTAGATTACTAGAAAAATTATTGAGTTGTGTCACTAAAGAGTTGCCAGATTGCTGGTTGCATATATAAACAACACATAGATGTATTTTATAGGTTACTTTAGGTTTCTTTTGGTGTAAGGTTAAAGTAACCCACAGATCGTCGGCAGATGAGCACCATTCATTGCGGATATCGGCAACTAGTTCCCGACGTATGGCTATTAAAACCCCCCCACCCATAATTTGGTTAGTTAGCGCGTAACTACGATCACGCCTCCATAAAAGATATCTATCATCAAACAATTCGCTATCGGATATACCATCAATTAGCCATGTTTCCGTCAGACAAATAACATCAAAAGAATTCATACAAACATTTCTGTAGAAAACAGATGCTTTTGTCCGCAGCCCTCGAACATTTTGATAAAAAATACTAATAGGTGCCATTATAATTCAAAAGCCACATCAGAAAAATGATTGAAAAGATGTAAGGTACACTCAGACTTAGTGCAAAGTACAAGCTATAGGTAATAAAAGTTGGCTTAAATAGCAAGTGGTGGCAAAATAAAGCGAAAACTCTATTATATAAATCAGATTCGATAGAATAAGTGCAAGGAATCGTATTCCATGTGTACAAACATTTAGTTTTAAAATTGTGTAGGGTATGAGTTAGAAATTTCAAGTATAAACAGATCTCACCTCTAACTGTACACTCAAAGAGTATAAAATGACAATAAGCAAAGCCTAATGAGTCGAATGAATAGGCGACACCGAGCGATAAGAGAACAAAAGGCAGGCGAAAATGGAATGCGCGCAAAAAATACGTACCTGTGTTTCTCAAACTTAAGTCAAACGAGTACAACATTAACAATAATGTGTCCACAATATTAACTAAACAAAACTGTTCAAAAAGAGGAAATAACTCACAAGTAAGATGGGACGTTTTAATTAACATACAAACTTTTTTAAATCTTGCTCTGTTTTGATGCAGTGTTTTGGAGACTTGGTGTTTTTTCTTACAAGTATTTTGCACCCCTTAACCCACACATGTTCGAAGCCACGCTCTTTGGCTTGAGCTTTGGTTCTATTAAGTAGGAGTTTATTTTCAAGTGTTAGGTGGTCGTTGATGTACACTCTGTTATTGCCCTGTAAGCCCAGGTCTCCAGCATTCAGTTTTTTATATTTCCTCGACGCCGCTATAAAATCGTTTTTAAGGTAACTGTTGTGTACAGAGCAAATAATGTTTTTATTTAGCTTGTCATTACGTTGTGTGTGTTGTACATTGGCTAAACAATGGCAATAAGACTTGTTCACGTTTGTCTGATATAACTGGTGCTTCCAGATATTAAATGAATGAAATTAAAAATTAATAAAGATAAACAATATAGGACATACAAATTTAATGATAGATATAACATACGATATTTAGATGAGTATATTTCGGAGACGGTTATCAAATACAACTATGGGTAGTTGTCGAATCTTATCAAATACAACTGTGGGTAGTTGTCAAAATGTGTTATATTATGCAAACTGAATTGTTTTGTTTGTGTTATTTAATTTAAGTGATTTTAATATCAATTACTGTCTGATAAATCATGACACGATTTATTGAGTACTCGGTGTACATTAGAAATGAGTTTTGGAAACTGATTTCAATAATAGTAATCGTTTGTCTTCTAAAATACATGATGATGAGAATGATGACATGTTATTTTGATTTAAAACGATTTACTTAGTTAAACCACTATTGTTTATTTACGATAATTATTATTGTACAATTTGATTAATTTGCAATGCAAGTCTTATTTGATTATGCTAATTTTAGTGATTCGTATCAAGTAAACACGTGACACACGTCCGTGCGGCATTGGACATAGTTGTTGTGGAGGGAGAACATGGTATTATAAAAGAGCGTATACTCTGTGTGCCAGTACATTTTTAGTCTTATCTTGGATTCAACTCACTATAGAGCTCCTGCTCCCGACAAAACTGTCGGTTTATCTGCTACAGCACTGCTGTATATTTGAACTGTGACCTTAAAGGTCTGTTCGAGTGACTGTATTTCTATTACTTATTGTTTTTATTGTGTGCGTGTATGTTTTTAAAGTGTAATTAGACTCTGTTATTGATATACTGTCTTGTTTATCCCAATCAAATGGGGACGCCAATATTGTGACACTATACCTTACCCACCGTTCGGAGGAAAACTCATCCATTGTTCCTACATATACATATAATAAAACAGTAACAAAAGATAAACTGTACATTGAGAAATTTCGAGAAAAAATAAGCTCCTTTTGTTAGAAAAACGTAACTGATGACAAAAAGTGACTTTTTAGAATTTTTGTCTGTTTGAATGTGTGTATGGTACGGCTTCACGCCAAAACTACTGGATAGATTGAATTGAAATTCAGCAAAATGTTCTTTGTAAACCAAGGAAGGCTTTAGGCTCCATATTATCACGCCGTATGTTATGGGAGGTAAGCAATATTGATTTTAAAAGGTTTTTGTTCGTAATTGAATGCACAAAATGACATGTTAGTTAGTTACAAAACTATTTAGATAATTTTTACACATAAACCTGATAGGAATTGTAGCAATCTAGAAGAAATCACCTTATTATCTACATAATTCAGATACCCGTAATGCCATCTGTTGACCGAAAAAAGTACTAACTATCAAAAGCATGAGAATTACACCAAAATATATTTTTTTGTTACTAATGGTACTTTTAAAACGTCATAAACAGTGATTCTTTTGATACAAATCTTAACGTTATGCATTTGATGCATAACATAAAAAAAGATTTGATCTGATTGCTCCACTGACGTTATTTTAATTTTATTTTTGAACGATTAATTCTCTCCAATCAACCTGTAAAGCACCCTGGTTGCTTCTGTACACTTTGACGGAGCTAGGCCAGCAAACTTAGCCAGGACACCTACGCACAACGGAGTCCATACTCTACTCTATCCGTTGCGGGTTTTTTTTTATGGATGGGAAATCATTAAAATGACTTCTTCCGCTCTGGGTAGACTGGAAGGGAGTGTCAGATTCTTACTGACTAAAACCCGTCTGTGTTTCTCCTTATGATCTTTGCAGTCCAGGGTCACGGTGACTCTTTCGAACAAATTCCGCAACCCTAGCAGGCTCTGGCCCTAACGGGCCCCGTCTACTTCGCTGACATCTCTTGGAGGCGCGCATGGAACACAACGCTTCGTCGACCCGGACCAGTGGCGCTATATAGGGTGTATAGCTCCATCCCTCCATCTCGCTCGAACGACTCACGCTTTAACACGTCATGGTAGGGCCGCTGGTTGTTATCGGGCCGCGAGTCACCCAACGCTCGCCGTCCGCAGGCCCGTGCCTATGGTGGCCGAGAATCGCCCTGCGACTCCTAACGCCCGGGGCGTCTTCTTCTGTGTCGGCGGCTAAGGCGTGACGTTTGCCTCTCCTTCACGCGGCCCGCCCCTTCCTTTACTAGCATTAGTGTTTCGCAAAAGGAGGTGACGGCTTCCCACGCCTCCGCGCTCTGGACCATGGAGTGAACCAGAGCCGGTAGCGAGAGGTCGCCGTCGCTGATTGCCTCGACGAGGACACGGCGGTGCTCCGCCCAAGCAGGGCAGACCTTCACCGTATGCTCCGCCGTTTCCTCTGCGGGGGTTGACTTCTCTTCTGGTTGGTTTTCCCATGGACAACTTTATGTAGCTCTATCGCGTGTTAACAAACTTAGCAAGTTTCATCAACATCGTGTATCATCATCATTATCCACAGTCCAACTTCGCTCACTGCTGAGCATAGGCCTCTCTTTTCGTGTGCCAATCCCCACGGTCCTGTGCCAGCCTCATCGAGGTTCTACCCACGATGGCAACAATATCGTCCGCCCATCTCGCCGCCGGTCGACCAATAGGTACTTTTTCTTCCAGTCCTCTGACGCCACTCAGTCACTGCCTTACTCCACCTATCATCACCGCGCCTTGCCAAGTGTCCTGCCCAGCCCCACTTTAGTTCTATAATTCGTTTTCCGATGTTCAAAACCTTCGTACGTCTTCGGATCTCGACGACGTACCTCTACAAAGCATGGAACGCTCCATGACTCTCTGTGCAACTATCAGTCAGTAAACAGCCTCCTTCGTGAGCGTCCGTGTAAGTAAGTAAGTCATGGTGGGAAAAGCACACTGGTTAAAAAGGCGGGAATTCAGACATTGCGGAATTTTGGCAGGCTTCAGAATGTCGTCCATCCTCTCGATACCTCCGTTTGTTGATTTTCTTTGCCAATTGAAAGGATATAGCCAAGATAAACATATCGGTAATCATCTCCAACAATTCATTTCCAGATTTGAATCGCTGAAGGTGTTTGCCATAACCTTCGTCTTGGTCAAATTCATCCCAAGACCCAACTTAAAAGAAGCATCTTAAAGATTTTGAAGCATTTTCTGTGGGTCATCGAAGTTCTCAGTGAAAACCACAAAGTTATCTGCAAATCTTAAGTGAGACAGTTGGGCAGAAAATTGACGTAATACCGCTATAGTCCCAATCTATACCCACATTTTTAACGACATTTTCTAGGACTGCTGTGAATAGTTTCGATGAAATGAAAGAAGCATTATCATTACAACGTTTAAAAATTACTTGAATAGAAAAGGTGATACTCGACGGCGCGTTGTGTTCCACGCGCGTCATAAAAAGATGTCAGCATAAAGACGAGGCCCGCTAGAGCCAGTGCCTGCCAGGGTTGCGCAATTTGTTCGAAAGAGTCACCGCGGCCCTGGAACGCAAAGGGCATTGGAACACAGATGGGTTTTAGTCAGTAAGAGTCTGACACTCCCTTCGATTCCGCCCAGAGCGAAAGGAGTCATTTGATGTTTTCCCATACATAAAAAAGGAGGCAAGCAATGATATATATTGGACTGTTCGTATTAGATATACGAACACATTGATCTTACCAAACCACATCATTTTACAATACATAATATAGAAGCCCAACCTTATAAGTTGCAGATCCCAACAGATTGTCTACTGCCGCCACCTTGAAAATCTCTTGATATATTACGACTGTGGGCATAGAGCAGGAGCCCTCGGACTTTTCCCATTTCTCTTTGACTGTAACAAAACATGTGTACTGAATAAATACCCCCTGCAACACACGCCTTCTCGGTGAAAGAGGGGATAGGTTGTAATCCACAACGCGGGCACAGTGCGGATCGGTAGATGTCATAATATACAACGTATAACAGAATAAACGCAATAACTCTTATGCGGTCATTATGCTTATCATTATGAACAACTTTCACTATGGGACCAACACTGAAATCGCAAAAAAAATCAGCTGTTCCATACATTTATGTGCGCATAACTCGACATAATGTAGGTACTGAACAGCTCATTTTTTTTTCGCGATTTCGGATTTGGTCCCATTATAAAAGTTGTTCTTATTGATGAGCACAATGACACTTAATTGCGTTTATTCTGTTACACGTTATATTTAGAATTTCGGTTTGAGATAAGTTTCCTAAGTTTACTTCACTAAGTACTTACAAGGAAAGATCAGATAGGCGTTACCATCCTTTACGGGCTCAATGAGGTGGAATTTCATGGCATTCATTTCGAAGGGATACGCTTCGAAGCGATGAGCGAATGAGCCCTGGCGACGAGATCCGCCCATTCTGAAACATTACATAAGGTCTGAGGAAAGAAACAGTTCTACCTGAAGGTCTAGCTGCTAATTTTGCTTAGTGCGTGGTCTCGACGACGAGACGCACAGACCAACAACGAAGACTGACAGATAAGACAGAAAATGTAACAGAAATTGTAATACAGCTTTCGAAATCTACATCTCTGCAACGTGTAACAGAATAAACGCAGTAACTCTTAAGGAAAACTCTCACTCTATAGTGAGAGTTTTCCTTAAGAGTTACTGCGTTTATTCTGTGTAATCAGCTGTTCAGTACATTTTGTCAAGTAGCAGTCGATTTTTTTGTTCGCGATTTTTGTGTTGGTCCCATAGTGAAAGTTTAGTCCTATGACTAAACTTTCACTATGGGACCAACACAAAAATCGCGAACAAAAAAATCGACTGCTACTTGACAAAATGTACTGAACAGCTGATTTCATTTCGAGATTTTGGTATTGGTCCCATAGTAAAAGTTGTTCATAATGATGAGCACAATGACCCTTGCGTTTATTGCCTTGGTAACGCCATAACTTGAGGACGACTTCACCAATTCCATTCACCTTTCTTCTAAAGTTTTCTAATACTTTGTAGAAAATATTCCTACAGGAAAAAAATGGGAAATGCGCGTGCGACATCGCGGGCATTAGCTGGTTTCAGATAAAGATGCATCAAAATTATCCCCTAAAATATACTATTTAAATAATAAAGTGTAGCAATACAAAACCAGCAAAAATAATGATCTCCAAATCTGAAGCAAGAGTGGTGCAGATAATGATCTACGGAGATATGGTAACCCTATAAAATTGCACAGAGGGAGTAAAGATTATACGTTACTGTTTACAGAAAGCTATTGTTACTGATATAAAGTAGAGCACTTACGTGTACAAATCATGTATGGGAATATTTGGAATAGCCCCCTTGCGCTTTCTAGTCGGGACGAACGCAATCCACCTGTTATTTGGGACGAACTTGTTACGTCTGTTATATGGGACAAACTCGTTGCGCCTGTAGTGACCTTCGTCGGTGATGAAGTTGATCCAGTGGTAGTAGGGGATCAAGTCGATAAAGCGAGTGGAGGCTGCACAGCCGGGGCCGTGGACGCTGAAGCCAAGCTGGTGATAACATGTAGATAGATAAACAGAATACATATACTTTATCGTACAACCATACAATAACAAGTAGTAACAAACAATCCATTAATCATAAAATATAATATCACAACTGCATTCCCTGTTTTTTTAGGTATGACCACTAGCAAGTTAACACACATGGGATATCAACTGCTTAAACGGACTAACCTGTGGTGGCCTCAAATGAATTTAAGGCCCCCAGCCAAGGCAACAAAACTACTGTGATGACATCCAATAACTGTTAAGGAACTAACACAGACTTCATGTCATAGATATGAACAGAAGATGACAAATTATATTTTGTGGTGTAGGTCATATTATACAGACCAGATTGATGTATCCAAAAGAGTTGGACACGAGCGTCATCCCGTCGTCCCAGACACACGGCTCCGCACTGTTCGGCGCGTAGCCGCACAAGCGTGAAGAGGGCATGACTCTTTGTGTTGATAGCTGGAAACAGAAGTACTCTCATATTGCATCATCCGGTTACAATGAAACAAAGAAATATCTCGTCGTTATATAGGAAGAAGACGTGAAACACTGATCTCAAAATAATTATTACAAAAAAAAAATACTTTAATTCAGAACTGGATCCATAATATATTGTGTTAGTATTATACAAACTTATAAGCTATGTTAGTACCAAGATAAAATATTTTGGAAGGGAATCCCAAGGCGGATAATCATCATCATAATCAGCCTATAGCAGTGCACTGCTGAGCATAGGCCTCGCCTAGTGCACGCCATTCAACTCGGTTTCCGGCAATTCTCATTCAGCTGCTACCAGGGTGGATTATGATGGTAGAAATCAAAATTGGTCATTCAAAAATTGGTAAAATAAAGACGGAGAGCATACGATGAAGCAGAGAAGGAAGTAAATGTACTGTAATAACAACAGGAAACTCATAATTAACTCAAAAACGGTAACTTCATAATCATTGTAGCAACAATGAGATCGTGTAGTATGATCCAAATTCATTACCTCTGTTCCGTTATAACGTTCTTCGCATACTTTTTGATGCAAATATTGTATTTTGTAAATGACTTTCTCCAAAATGTTATTTTCTGCCAAAAATACAATTTAATTTTAAGAATAAGTTTGCCATGCACATTATTTTATTAACATTGAAATTAATTTCTTACCGTGCGTAAAACCAGTGAGATAGAGATACCTGGAAGCACTGGATATTTTGGCATCGGTGAGGCAGATAGGCGTCAGTGGAACTAAAATTATGATAAATTATATTTATTTTGCACATAGGTTACAAGTAACTGGGGTCTATACTCTCTAAGCCCGAAGTCCGTAGTTTCGGCCTTAGTGTCGGGCGTTTTCTACTCCGTATTACCCACGGACTTACGATTAGTCCCGAACCCTTTCTTGGTCATGTTGTAACGGCATCAATGCCGCCGAAAAAAACCACAGCGCCATCTATCCCACCAACAGCAAACTACTAACAAAATCCTGCATCGCGGTATCAGAGTTTACTGTGCGATTTGAACATATACAACAGTCCGAATATCAACTATTGGGTAGTTGCCCACCGGACACAACAACCGTCCAGTCGGAGGATCCTCCCTTTTCAATAGAGATTTGCGGGACTTTACACTCTGTACCGCATATCTCTATACTGGTCGGAATTGCTACTTAGCCCTCTTCCTCTCTCCTAATTTTGCTGTGCCCGACAGGGTCCATATTGATATTTTACCTTGTTATGCCATCTTTGTAAACTAATCAATGAAAAACTAACGAAGCGAAATTTGTACGGCAACAAAAAGAACAGCAGCGCCTTCTATCCTGCCAGCAGCTAACTACTAACGAAATCTTGCATCGCGGTATCAGAGTCACACGTGCGACTTGAACATATACAACAGTCCGGTCGGAGGATCCTTCCTATTCTGTGTAGGTTTATGGGACTTTACTCTCTGTTCCGTATACCCTCTGGCCCATTATTAATTTAGAAGATTTTCCTAGCTGACTACCCTGAAAAGAAACACAATAACAAAGTCAGAGGTCAAAAACCAATGAGAACCATGTAATTTAACGTCTGAGGTAGCCTTTTGAGGAATCACCACGCAGGTTCGAGTGTACCCGTACAGACGCCATACATTTTCGTCACAACAGCGCTCTGGCCGCGCGCCCGTCGCTGCGTCGCGCGCTCTTAGTAGCGCTACTCTTTTTATTAAGGGCTTTTTAAAGTAGAGCTTTGTAATAAAGTCAAGTTCAAGTCCCTCAGTTATTTTGATGACGAAATAGCTACTGTGTTGGGGTCTCTCATTTTTAGGAATTAGAATTAGGAATTTAGAGACCTACCTGCGAGCCGTAAATAACACTAATAAGCATATCTGTATAATATATAAGTACTACATTCATGGAAACTGAATCTTCAACTTTGCTTCTATAATTTGTAAATTCAAATCATTTAAGTGTATGATGAATATTCAAATCATTCATCAATATCAGCCTATTGCGGCCCGCTGCGGGACTTAGCCTCTTATTAGTAGATATTTCGTAGTCATACAGGAAGACAGGTAGGCTCGTGGCTAAATGACGACAGCCACGTGCCTCGGTGATCACGTTAAGCCGTTGGTCTCGGCTGTCACTTACAGATCTTTGACTGTCCTAACTTACTAAGTTATAACGCACTACCCAGTATAATATACATAACTATATTGGGAAGGTCAGGTAGCCAGTCGCTCCATGTAAAATATCGGTTTTCAGCTGCATCCAGTTACACTGTAAGCGGACTCTATAGATGACGATGATAATAAAAGACTCACCGGCGTCATCTTCGTAAAGGTCCAGCTCGATGACGGCGATGGTGTTGAGGTTAGAGTACTCGTACTCAGGATGAGTGACGTAGGATGCAAGCTTGACGAACCAGGGGTTGTCCTGAGCCACCAAAAACATGGCCTTGCTGTACAATCTACAGAAAGAAAGAGAAAAACGGAATTCAAATGACGAAGAATCACGGTAATAATTTTATTCAATCTTAAGTCATCGTAGACATCGTGTTAATTTATCAAATTTTACCCATCACCATAACCATCACCATTTCAGTCGAAAGATGTCGACTTTGGACATTGTCTTCCCCCAACGAGTCATAGAGACCATGGCAGTCCTGTGCGTCGAATTATACTCACTTAAAGACGTCCTGCGGTATCCTGGCCACGTCGTCAGCAATAGCAAGCGCGTATTTAGTTTTGATTAGAACGATCCCGGTGGTGGCTACCCAGTCGTCATCTATAAAAAGAATTGAACATTTAGTTATAATCTTTTTTCTCCCTTTTTATCATTTTATTAACATCTACATAAACACACACCACACCTTTTTTCATGTGAGTAGACAGTCACTACCATGCTATGGCAACTTAGAACAAAATTAAAATTCCACTTTTTTATTGAAAACAGCGCCATCTAGTTTTTAGTTAAGGGAAACAAATTGCGGTGTTGCTACAGTTAAATATATATTTTTTTCCTGGGAGTTACTTGATAACATTAATCAAGAAAAATAATATAATTACATGATCTTCTTATATAAAAATAATAAAATATATGAATTAGTACATAATTAGGTTTTTATTATGCGCTTTAATAGTGAAGAAGTTATATTTTAGTATTTAAACGTGCAAAAGTTTGTTTTTGAATGGCCACACTTGAATTGCAAATGGCTGCGTGAGAGTGTAACTACTCGTGCGCATTTATTTTCCTTTTGCAATAGAGTTTTTGTTGTTTCGCTAGTGCATCTGCAGGTTGAGTTGAGCTTTCGTTTCTCCATGTTGTTGAGCCGCGTTACAATTCAAATTACAAAGTGTTGTGTTGTGTTGTGTTGTGTGTGTTGTTGTTGTAAACAACTGGTGCAAAGATATCAATAATGTTCTCACTGGCCAAATAACCTTTTGGAATATTAACGATTCAATGAAAGAAAAGGCTAATCGACACTATCCTAATCATAAGGGACGAAAAAGGCGAACATAAAACTTTATTGTAAAATGTGTGATGTTTTTCTAAATAAAATGGTTTAATATTCAATTATGTTGTTTTTTTCCTTTATGTAGTACGTATGTTTGTAGTATATAGCGGATACACTCATCTCTCTACCTAATATCAAAAAGGATCAGACAGCAGCTATACACCTACCAACCTATACATTTACTTATATAAATTAGTTCCCTTAACTAAAAACTAGATGGCGCTGAGTTCGACCACCTCCTAATATTAAAAAATAAGGTAGAGTTGCCTGTCTATAGCCAGTATACTATTGTAGTCTTTGGTCACTACAGAACGCCACCTGCTAGGCTTTGGTTGCACATCTAGTCATACATGCTCGCCGATTGTGAGTACTAACTACCCTCCTTACCTTTCTGAACGTACAGTTCACGTCAAATAACTTTGCCCCTCTGAAGTTAGCCATTTGCAAAGATCGCGCAGGTGCAGTCACGTAGACGGGAGCAAGCGGGACGCAAGCATGCATCGAACGTAAACGAGCGACTGAGACATAAAATCGCGCCGCCATAATCCCCGCCCCCATGTCTCTTGCGCATGCGCAGTTGCAGTTTGTTCGTAATTTTGACTACTACGCAGCCATTCGTAACCAACATCAGAGGGGCAAAGTTATTTGACGAGAACTGTACACTTTGTAAATACACTTGATTAGTCAAAATCATGAAGCGTGTACTGACCTAGATGCACCTGGAGTACTCCGAGCCATTTGAAGTCTCCGCTCTGTCCGAGGTTCCCCTCCCGCTCCTGTACCGTGCTTACCCGGTCACAGAGCTCCGTTAACGAACGTTCTGGGACGAAAGCTTACAAGTTTTAATATCATAAAATTAGTAAAAACTCAACCTCGAATAAAAAACTATTGACGTTAAGAACTGCCGACAGGCAGCGCTTGCAATCATAAACGCTGAAGTATAATAAAACTACCAGGAGACCAGAATCATGAAGCTAAGTTAAATTTTTGGGGCCAACTACAATTACAACGCATAATTTATTAACATTTATTATTCCATCAAAGGCTTACTCTTTTAGAAATTTGATTTGCTGGTAAGAACTAGTCAAGTGAAATCTGGCGCCTTAATTTATCTTATTTCAGGATTATCTACAGAACTGGGCACCCATTTAGATCTCAACTCTTTTGTCGCTGAGGTCGAATTACACTGCTGTTATATTGCTTGACTGCCTTGCTAACACAAAGTTATCCCAACTTTTTAATATTATAAATGCGAAAGTAACTCTGTTTGTCTGTATGTCTGTCTGTTACGCTAAAACGGTTGAACGGATCGTCATGAAATTTGGCAAATATGTAGCCTGGGATATAAAGAAGGACATAGGCAAATTTTTTACGCGATAACCGACATCCACGAGGGTGGAGACGCGGGAAAAAGCTACTTTATTACACAATCAACTCACCAACACTTAGAAGAATCATCAATTGGAAGAGCGGCCAATGTCCCGTCATTGATTCAGAAGAAATCCTAAGTTCAGACACAGTTTTACACAGCCCGAGGAATAACTAAGTCACTCTTTTTAATTACCAATGTCAAGCACATTTGTCAATAATCGTGTTTTTACAAACAACCTAAGATGCACATCGATACAGAGTGCTTAATAAATGGAGGGTTTATTCTTGACGTGACATACATCTGAAAAGCGGTCTTTTTTAAATGATAAATGATATTTATTTTGTAAGTAGGTCAAACATAACACTTTACACGTCAATATTTTTTGGTTATTTTAAGCTAGATGAGGCCGGTGTTTCCTAGCTGACTACCCTGAGAAGAAACACCGAAACAAACTCAGAGGTCACAGTCTCTTTTGAAGTCCATACAAATTGTACTGGTCAAATCATACGAGAACCATGTAGGTTAATGTCTGAGGTGGTCTTTTGAGGAAAGTACCACACAGATTTGAGTGGACATGTCCAGACAGTGCAAGCATTTGTCAGTTATTATGGAGCTCAAACTTAGAACTTTAAGGAGCTCAACGATTTGACGAACAATACCAAAGTAAGGACATTTGGGTAGGCCGCATAAAAAAAATCTCATACTGCCAGACATTGTTGACTAACATGAAATGAACCCCTATCATAGCGATCTGCATTCACAATACGATATGAGGATCATGCAGATCAGTGTCTGAAATGGTCTTTTGAGGAAAGAACC
Source organism: Melanchra persicariae (assembly GCA_947386135.1). Lineage (NCBI taxonomy): Eukaryota > Metazoa > Arthropoda > Insecta > Lepidoptera > Noctuidae > Melanchra > Melanchra persicariae. The sequence continues at coordinate 16,830,752 of OX376667.1, read as the reverse complement.
ACACAGATTTGAGTGGACCCGTCCAGTCAGTGCAAGCTTTGGTCAGTAGTCGAGTAGCTCAACTTAGAACCATAAAGGAGCTCAACGAACCGACGAACATGCCAAAGAAAGGACATTTGTGTAGGCCGCATTTAAGTACTCAAACTGCCTTTCTGCATCCTTGCCACGGCTGTTTTTAAAAACATTACAATGAGCGCCGATGAACGATCGTTTTAATTATTACTTACTCAAAAAAAAAATACAAATATCCGAATTGAGAACCTCCTCCTTTTTTAGAAGTCGGTTAAAAAGAAAAAATAGGCCAAGTGCGAGTCGCGCACGAAGGGTACCATTATCTATAAATACGGAAAAAAATCACGTTTGTTGTATAGCCACTTAAATATTTATTTTATTCTGATTTCAGTATTTGTTGTTATAGCAGCAACAGAAATACATCATCTGTGAAAACAACTGTCTAGCTATCACGGTTTACGAGATACAGCCTGGTGACAGACAGACAGACAGACAGATGGACAGCGGAGTCTTAGTAATAGGGTTCCGTTTTTACCCTTTGGGTACGTAACCCTAAAAAACGATATAGCTTCATTACCACTTTGCCGTTCGTGCATATGTCTATAATGGCCCTTCTTTCAAATGAGCACTCCATGTGTTATCTAGTTTATTAAAAAAACATAAACAAACATATTTGTTTCCATGACTTAGAAGTAAACATCCGACGGTAACTAAACACAGTATGTTTCCTGCGCAAAACAAAAGTATTTAAAACACAAATACGGTGTTATTTAAAATATTCAGTCGCTTCGATCTAGAAGTCTTCAAATATTATTAATCGTACTAATACATAGTCTATTCATTGATACATGAGTTAGTTTTCAAATTATTTCCTACATCAAGTCAACATACATAATACAGATTTGATTGTTTGTTTGTTTGTAAATCAATCACGCTTTAACAGCTGATCGGTTTTGGGTGACACTGGCACACAGTAGACCTTGGCTAGTATTAGGACATACGACTTTTATCCCAGCAGTATGTTCCCATGGAATTTTATTTGGGACAAGCCCGCCACACATTCCCAAACCACTGCAACTCCTTAAACCCAGAATCAACAGTAGCGACCACCAGAAAAACGCCTAGTCAATGAAGCTTGACGAGTTCCGGAGAAATGATTCAACTGTCTTAGATCCCGCAATGAAATTAATCAGAAAATAACAGCGGACGGAGGAGTAGGCATAAAATTAATTTGCACTTCCCTCCTTATTAAGCAGGAGACAGAACAGAGCTAGGCCAAATAGGCACCAAGGGAGTTTTTGCATATCTAATTAGGTAAGCAACATTAACAGTGTTGTCGACACGGCACCTCGGGACGAGAGAGATGAACTCGTAACGAGAAATACGCGCCCCGGGGAACTGATGCGACCGACGGGAACTGTTACTCTCGTGTATGTTGGAGTATTCGATGCTAACAGGATTTTGGTGAAAAAGATAGAAGAAAAAATTCGTAGCAGGGTCTATGTTTCCTTACAGCTAGGCAAGCGTGTGCTGTATAGAAGCAGTATTTCATATGGAACATTTTCGGCCTTTCTGACTTCCACAGACCTCAACCAGTAACTGGATAACACCCCCTTAGAACGACTAACATCAGATTCGAACTACTCGTAACAACTATAAAAGATTTACAAATTTCAGCTGGGAGTCCAGGGACCAACAGTTTTGTGTGTTTTACTGTGGAGTCTCAGTCTGCTAGCGTGGTCAGAGCGATCCTCGGCCCGACCACGGCTAGTGTTGTTTAACCTTGAAGACCAAGCCATGCAATAGTTATTACTTAACCGCAGTAGTAACCCAATGGCCTGGCAAGCGACGATGGCAAGAGACCGGACGGCAAGTCATTATTTCCATGGAAGATGGGTAGGCCATTAGTGTGGGACGCTACTTGTGTCGATATTCTTGCGCCCCATCTTCCTAGCTCTTCGTGCTGCGCTGGCGCTGCCGCTGCGGCTGCGGAGAACCTCAAGCGGCGGAAATATAATAACCTTGTAGGTAGTTATATTTTCGAGCCGTTTGGGGTTGAAACTCTTGGGTCGTGGGTCCCGAGTGCTCATTACTTGTTTAAAGATCTGTCAAGACGCTTAGTTGACACTTCGCGTGACCCTAGGGCTGTCTTTTACCTCGGACAAAGTGTGGCACGATCAGTTTCCACCTAAACCGCCACCTTTGATTTCGGAGCGGAATCGCTCCGCTCATGCACCTTGGGCCATACTTAGAAATCATACGATCCTTTGTTCGGCTAATGACCGAGGGTATACACGCGTGGCGCTCACTCACTGCGCGCGTGATATTTGTACTGGCGGCGGCAAGAAGGACCTTGAGCGGCGGTGCGACGGCGTGCGCGCAGGCGACCGGTGAGGGAGCCGAGCCGCGAGCGCCAGTCTACATTTGGCTACCAGCCCACCTACCCGCGCCGCGGTTAACTTTGCTTTATTGCTTTCGCTTGCTTATTTTGATTTGTAATGTAAATTTCTGTTAATATAATAATTGTCGTTATCGCGAGTCATTATTTATTTCATCTTCCTCTGTTCCGCTAAGCTTCAATCTTTGCTGTAAATAGTTCGGGTTCAATTCCCGTCCGTGGAAATATAGATTTCTACATTGGTGACCCTCGACTACCGCGCATACGGAGGACTCAGGAGCAGCAGGTTACAAGCATTGCCGGTGACATAAGAAGAGCAGTAAATCAACAGGAGTCAAGTTTGCATACATCGGAGGTTGGTTGTGGTCCAAGCACAAGCGGTGAGCGATTTGATTTTTTATTAAGAAGTGATGTCGGACGCGGAGGAATTTTCTGATGCCGATACCAAAGAGGTAGTAACGGTAACACCGGGAGAAGTGGCGAGAGTGGGAGTACGCTGTCCACCATTTTGTCCAGAAGAACCGGCATTATGGTTCGCGCAGTTAGAAGGCCAATTTGTCCTCTCAAAGGTAACCAGCGACACGACAAAATTTTATTACGTTACTACACAGCTGGAAACTAAATATGCACTGCAGGTTAAGGATATTATTACGAACCCACCCGCGTCAGATAAATACAGTAAACTCAAAACTGAGTTAATAAACCGCCTCTCTGCATCGCAGGAGAAGCGAATACAGCAACTGTTAGTCCACGAGGAGCTCGGTGATAGAAGGCCATCGCAGTTTCTTCGCCATTTACAAAACTTACCTGGTCCTTCCGGAGCATCAGATTTCGTGAAAAGTGTATGGACTAGTCGCTTACCGCAAAATATTCAAACTGTTATTGCTTCACAGATTACTGAACTACAGGTCGAAAAACTAGCCGAGATCGCAGACAGGGTGCACGAGATAGCCCCATCAACTCCGCAAGTTGCGTCTACCAGCGCTGCTACTTCCGACTTAGTCAAGCAAATTAGCGAGCTCACGAAGCAAGTAGCTATGCTTACTTCGAAGGTGAATCAAGGGAACCGACACTCACGTTCACGCTCACGCTCACAGGCCCGATACAGAAGGTATGACCGCTCCAATAGTACTAGATCTCAACAGCCACCTCCAAATCACCCGCACTGCTTCTATCATTACAAGTACGGTGATAAGGCGAATAAATGCAAGCAGCCCTGCACGTTTACGACGGAAAACGCCAAAGGCGGTCGCAAGTAGCGGCTAACGACTGCCCCTCTTCAACAGGCCGTCTATTTATAACCGACCGGACCACAAAAGTCCAGTTCCTGGTGGACACTGGCTCTGACTTGTGTGTTTTCCCGCGGTCAGCAGTCAAGACGCCAGTAATAAAATCAAAATTTGACTTAGTCGCCGCTAACAACACTGTCATTCATACTTACGGACCCATACAGCTGCGACTAAACTTAGGTCTACGAAGGGACTACACCTGGAGGTTTACGATAGCCGATGTGTCGCGAGCTATAATAGGAGTAGATTTCCTTAGCTTCTACCACTTACTCGTTGACTGCCGAAACCAGCGCTTGATAGACAATGTAACGTCACTATCAGTGTCTGGAGTACATTGCAGGTCATCGGACGACATAGCATCTGTGAAGGCTGTAGTAGGAGACACAGACTACCACAAAATTCTGCGCGAGTACCCAGAGATAACACGGCCGCCAGGAACTCACCTACCGGGTAAGCATAACACTATGCATCATATTAGGACGACGCCTGGTCCACCGGTGTCATGCAAACCCCGACGTTTGGATCCCACTCGTACGTTGGTAGCTAAGAAGGAATTTGAAGACATGCTCGCGAGCGGGGTGGCCAGACGGTCGGAGAGTGCTTGGTCGGCCCCTCTTCACCTAGTAAGGAAAAAGGACGACGGATGGAGACCTTGTGGTGACTATAGAGCACTAAACGCCAGAACAATTCCAGACAGGTACCCTATCCGTCATATTCATGACTTTTCCCACCAGTTGGCAGGGTGCGCAGTCTTCTCAACAATAGATCTAGTTAAGGCATATAACCAAATTGCTATCAACCCTGATGACATTCCGAAGACCGCCATAACAACACCATTCGGCCTCTATGAATTTAGGTACATGACCTTTGGTTTACGAAACGCTGCACAAACTTTTCAGCGATTTATCGACGAAGTGTTGCTTGGCCTAGATTTTTGCTACGGATATATTGACGACATATTAGTTTTTTCCAAAACTCCCGAGCAGCACAAACAACATTTAAGAAAACTGTTCGAGCGCCTGAGAGACTACGGTATAGTACTGAACACAGCAAAGTGCAACATTGGACGCACAGAGGTGACTTTCCTGGGATACTGTGTGTCAGCGGAAGGTACGAAGCCTCTAAAAACAAAAATACAGGCCATCCAGGAATATCCAGTACCTAAGACAATCAAGGAGTTGCGGCGATTTTTAGGCATGGTAAACTTTTATCACCGATTCATCCCTCAAGCAGCTAAGATTTAAGCACCATTGAATGCCGTCCTTGCTGGCCCCAAAATAAAAGGAAGCCATCCTGTAGTCATGACTTCAGAGCTACTTAAGTCTTTTGAAGACACCAAAATTTCACTCTGCAACACAGCTTTACTGGCTCATCCAGATCCATCAGCTGAGTTGGCAATAGTGACCGATGCATCTGACACTGCTATAGGAGCCGTTCTACAACAGAGAAACGGTAACGACTACCAACCCTTAGCATTTTATTCTCACAAGCTTAGCCCCGCACAGAAGAAGTACAGCCCGTATGAACGCGAATTATTAGCGGCATATGAGGCTGTGAAATACTTTCGCCATATGGTAGAAACCAGAGTCTTTGCCATATTAACAGACCACAAACCATTGGTGTACGCATTTAAGGCAAACAGGGACAACTTACCGCCAAGACAATTCCGGTACCTCGATTTTATCGGACAGTTTACGACAGACATCAGGTATTTGCCAGGCAAAGAAAATGTGGTCGCTGATGCTTTGTCACGGGTGGAAGAAGTGTCAGCAGCAATCAACTACGAGGACCTTGCAAGATTTCAGAACAAAGACTCAGAACTGCAAGGCCTAATCCAAAACGGCTCATCGCTCAAGCTGGAAAAGATTGCAACACTGAACTGTAGCAAGCTCATCTTTTGTGACACTTCTACATCAAACCCTCGCCCGTATGTGACACCACAGCTAAGAAAGCAAGTCTTCAACTCACTGCACAACTTACACCACCCTGGATGTTCTGCTACAGTGCGACTGGTGACTCAAAACTTTGTATGGCCTGGGATTCGCAAAGACTGTAGAGAGTGGGCTAGGCATTGTTCGAAATGCCAAACAAGCAAAATTACCCGCCATACTACCTCACCTTTTTCCACATTCCCAACTACATCCACCAGATTCTCCCACATTCACCTCGACTTGATAGGGCCCCTAACCCCTTCTTATGATTACAGGTACTGCCTCACTGTCATCGACCGATTTACTCGGTGGCCTGAGGCGTATCCTCTAAAGGAGATCACTGCCGAGGCCTGTGCTGCAGCCTTGGTATCTGGTTGGATAGCTAGATTCGGCTGTCCCGCACGGGTGACTACGGACCAGGGTCGCCAGTTCGAGAGCCACCTGTTCAAGGCCCTCACTACCCTGGTTGGTGCGCGCCACTTTCGCACCACTGCCTACCACCCTGCTGCAAATGGCATGGTCGAGCGACTGCATCGACAGCTCAAGGCAGCCATTATGTGCCATTCCTCGTCACAGTGGACAGAAGCCCTACCACTGGTACTACTCGGCATGCGAAGTTCTTGGAAGGAGGACATCGAAGCTACACCTGCAGATCTGGTATACGGCGAATCTTTACGACTACCTGGTCAATTTCTATCTCCTACAGAGCAGTTCACCGCAGCCGATGTCACTCAGTATGCCACGCGTCTCCGAGTACATATGGCCAAACTCACTCCGAGGCCTACGTCGTGGCACACGACTTCTCCTTTCTACATACCACGAGACCTTCATACCACTTCACACGTCTTCCTGCGCCGTGACCATGTCCGAGGGTCTCTGGAGCCACCTTATGCTGGACCATACAAGGTCCTCGAAAGACACCCAAAATACTTTAAGATAGAGGTAAAAGGGAAGAAAACTAACGTTTCTGTTGACAGACTCAAACCAGCCTTCATGATGAGGGAAGAAGAAAAAAAGCCAGAGGCAACACCAATTGCTATTACCACCACAGAAACGACGGGCGAAGAAAAGAGAACCAGAAGCGGACGGCGAGTGAGATTCCCAGATTTTTATCGACCGTAGTTACGGTCTGGCAGGGGGGAATTGTGGCACGATCAGTTTCCACCTAAACCGCCACCTTTGATTTCGGAGCGGAATCGCTCCGCTCATGCACCTTGGGCCATACTTAGAAATCATACGATCCTTTGTTCGGCTAATGACCGAGGGTATACACGCGTGGCGCTCACTCACTGCGCGCGTGATATTTGTACTGGCGGCGGCAAGAAGGACCTTGAGCGGCGGTGCGACGGCGTGCGCGCAGGCGACCGGTGAGGGAGCCGAGCCGCGAGCGCCAGTCTACATTTGGCTACCAGCCCACCTACCCGCGCCGCGGTTAACTTTGCTTTATTGCTTTCGCTTGCTTATTTTGATTTGTAATGTAAATTTCTGTTAATATAATAATTGTCGTTATCGCGAGTCATTATTTATTTCATCTTCCTCTGTTCCGCTAAGCTTCAATCTTTGCTGTAAATAGTTCGGGTTCAATTCCCGTCCGTGGAAATATAGATTTTTTTTTTTTTTTTTTTTTTTTTTTTTAGCATTGCCTTACAAGTGGCAATGCTGCCAGCCTTTTGGGTACATTACCAGTGGCCTGCGATGCGGAGGAATTTTTCGATGCCATGTTTTAGATTACTTTTAGTTTTAGTTGAGTCTTTTACCGCAGTAGTATCTAAATACAAATACAGTAAATCTGTAACTTTCTGTGCGTTTAAGCGGGCTAATCTTAAAAACAGCTGTACGGATTTGCATGAAATTTAGCGTCAACATAGTTTATAACCTTGGTTAACTTTTTTTCCCGATAAGTGATATGGCTTAGCGGGACTGAGGAGGAAGTGTTAAAGATTTACAAGTAGGTACCAGGAGACCAGAAATATGTCGAAATATTTCAAGGGCTGGGAGTGTCAGATGTAAAGATTCACAAGTATCAGGACCAGAGTCATGAATATGTATTTGCGGGGCTAGAATAGGTATTTTACATTATGCTATGACCCATAAGACACGAGTAAAAATAAAAGATGGCCAAAAAGACCGGTATGTCAAAACGAAGAAATGGCACCTTTGGTGAAACTCTAGTAAAGTAAAAATTAGTAGAATTACACATACAATAATGATTTATAGTTTCTCTCTGGAGACAATTCTGAATTTCACGCAGACGAAGTCGCGGGTAGAAGCTAGTTCCTCACTAAAACTGTATTGAACCCAAAGTCAGCAACCAGACTACACCCATTTGATATGCAAACCGCTATCGACATACATCTTTCGTGACTTTTTGTTTGTATCGCATTCATCGCAGGTGTTAATTATATTAAAGACGTCCGTCGGCAGGTGCCAGCAATGTACAGCAACGTGGGCTGTATCCCCGGGGGCTGTCGACACGTTATGCTGATCATTCAATAACTGCAGATTGGATGGGAGATGACGCAGAAATGCATGCATAGTATTAGTTTTATGGTGCTTTAAAAGGGAATATTGTGTCTTGGAGATGTTTTTATTATCTGTCTGTCTTGTAAACTGCGATGAGAAAATAATCGTCATTTTTTGTTTTATTTTGAACTTATAGCTCCTGCCAGCCGCTTCGCATGAAAGTCGATAATTACTATCACAAGGGAACATCCTCGTGGTATAAAAAGTACTTAAACAATGTGTAACAGAATGAAAGCAACACCGCATAATTTCTAATTAAGTATCTGTTTGTTAGCTCTATAAGTCTTAAAGGCTGAACGGATTTGGATAAAACTTTGTCGTGGATTAGGGCCTACACAACGTGTAACATAATAAACGCAATGTGGGGTCATTGTACTCATCAGTATGAACAACTTTTACTATGGGGTCAACCCCGAAATCGCGAAAAGAAAATCAGTGGTTCAGTACAGACTTTGTCGTTATGTGCACAGAAATGTAAGGGGCAGTCGATTTTTTGTGAAAGTTTGGATTTAGAAAACGACGTGAACTTCGAATCTTGTTTCATTTGTTTTTAAACTAGGTTAGGTGGAAAAGGGGCTCGTCAATATCAATTTTAGAGAATGTTATTACTAACCCTTTAAAATCAGAGTCCATAACCAATGCCTTCAAGGAAAGTATTGCAACACTTCAAATCTCGCAGACACCAAAATACACGTTTTACGAGCAAAAACTGAGTGAAGAATTTGACACGCTTCAACTTGACTGGACGACTTGTTGATTATCACAAAACCTCCCGAAACATAATTGGTTTGCTGGAATTGAGTTCGCGTGTGAAACAGACATCTTTGGGAAACGGAGTGAAAAGTAAGAAATGGAGGTCTCAAAATAACCTTATTTTTGCCTTACGTCACATAATATCATCATCATTATTAGGTATCAACAATTTTATACAGAGTAGCAAATTGGACACTTTCCCTTAGAAATACTTGATATTGACTCTTCTGTGCTGCCACCTATAAGTTCACTGCAGGACTAAAGTAAAAAGAGTAATGTCAGTGGTAAATGTCTAGGAGTATAAGGTTACTTACAAACTTAAATCTTTTGTAAAGAGAAATCGTTCTAAGTAAAACATTTTTTGAAGAGCTTTAAAATGATTTGTTCAGGAAATTAAATTCAATGTGGACGCCTTCTAAAGATAGCATTAATAACGCTCCTTTTTTTTGGAATTCACTTTGATAATTCTAATTCACACTGCAGTTACTTTTTTTAATATGGATGGGAAATAATGAAATGGCTTCTTCCACTCTGGGTGGAGCGGAAGGGAGTGTCATACTCTTACTGACTAAAACCCATCTGTGTTCCTCGTTATGCCCTTTGCGTTCCAGGTCCGCCCTTTGCTTTCGAACAAATTCCGCAACCCTGGCAGGCTCTGGCCCTAATGGGCTCCGTCTACATTTCTGACATCTCTTTGAGGCACACAGTAGGTACTCCGGAATAGATAGGTTCAAGGGTTCATAGGGTCCATTTTAACACTCCATTCATTTCATACTCTGTAGAGAATCAAAGCATGGGAGACAGAAACCAGTTTCAAGCAGTTTTTTTGTGGTACAAAAGGAAGGGTAGCAGTTTCGGAGATGGCAACATAATAATTTGACATATACTTTCTTATATAATCACACATACTACATAATGGTTAGTTTCTCTGTCTGTCCGTTGATGCACTTTTTAACTTTAGTAACTGTGTAAATTTTTCGACGAGATACTCCGTCCCTCGGAAAGCATGATAAGTTTGCCAATTGTAGATCTTTGACAGTCATAAAAGGTAATCAGAAATCAGACAATCTGACTCCAGTCTTGAGCGGTATCATGGTATCCAGTTACTGTGTTGTGAAGGTCAGATAATATAAGCAGTCGCTTCATGTAAAATACTGGTATTTAGCTGCATTTGGTTGGACTGGAAGCCGATCCCAACACAGTTGGAAAAGGCAGGCAGATTGATGGTCCATACAAGCAAAGTCATTGGTAAAAAAAGTGGTACATAAAACCTATGACTCAATGCAATGCACAAACACTCCAAAAATAACCTAACTGCAGTTTATTTATTTATTTATTTGGCTCACCAACAATTGAGTACACTCATACAATTATGGGTTACATACAGTCAAATTCGGGTCTAGTGTATCAATCCCTTATAGATAAGCACATCATGCATTACATACTGGTTAAATTGAAATTATATAAAGGCTACTAACAATTAGAGGGTATTTAAATACACAAAGAACAATCAGGCTCCTCAAGTCAAATAGAAAACTTAAAATTGAAATAAAACATTAAAAATCATAGGCAGAAACAAAATTAAGAAATAAATAAAATTCAAATCGAATTAAAATCATAATAAAATTAAATAAATTCAAAATAATTAAAACATAACAAAATTAAAATCCAACAGAAAGATAATCAAAAGATAATCAAAAAACAGTTGAACAAGATATTGACAAAGTGAACTTGCTATCCATTCAATAATGTTAACACTATTATTACTTGACCTGTCCTATCCTATTGTATTCCTTTAAATTATAACTTAGAAATACGTATGAAAGGTCTTCTTATACTAGTAGGCAGTGTTGGGAAAACAAGATTAGCTTATCAGATTATCTCTTCCTCACTATTAAGAAATGACATATGGAAATGAATTTTGTAACGAAGAATACAAGGTTGAATGTCAATTGAAGTAATCTGAAGAAGATTACGAATACTCAGTCAGCTGTGTAAATTGTTTTTCAACAGGAGTATGTTTTGACACAGACGACATTTTCTATTACAATTGATAATTATAAGAATTCATTTAACTTTCAAGTATTGTCATCTGCCGTATTACTTATCTCTTTAAAAAGTTTTAAATCAATAAATTAGATTTTGTTAGCATTTTATTTATATGTTTTTCTTTGTCTACTTTACCTTTTAAGTGTTTTTTAATGGGTTTCAATTCAAGAAAAAAAGGTTTCACAATAAAATGCAGTAACAACCTCAAAAATATAAATAAAACTAAATGTGTGTGTGAACAGTTTTCACACAGTCAAAACTCTGGCACAGAATGTAGTGATCATGTCAAAGCCGCCACCAAATCAAATGTCATATAATCAAACAAGGCTGAGAATTAACTCTTTTCGAACGTCAAAAAATTGCATGAATTCATTCTCCCGAAATGCCCCGCCCGTCACCACTTCCTAATGATTTAGCAGGGTACATCTTAGCCTGCGGACAACGAGCTCTGAGTGGCTCGCTGTACGATAAGAACCAGGGGCCCTACCATGACGTGTTAAAGCGTGAGTAGTGCGAGCGAGAAGGAGGGATAGAGTTATATAGGTCGTATAGCTCTATCCCTCCTTCTCGCTCGAACTACTCACGCTTTAATACGTCATGGTAGGGCCGCAGGCCTGGGTCGACGGCGCGTTGTTTTCCACGCGCGCCTCAAAGAAATGTCAGCAGAGTAGACGTGGCCCGCTAGGGTCAGTGTCTGCTAGGGTTGCGAAATTTGTTCGAACGAGTCATCGCGGCCCTGGAACGCAATGGGCATGAGAACGCACAGGGCATTTGGAGGAACACGGATGGGTTTTAGTCAGTAAGAGTCTGATACTCCCTCTCGCTCCACTCAGAGCGGAAAGAGTCATAATTATGATGATTTCCTTACAAAAAGGGTACTCCTTCCCAAAGTGACAGAAACTTGTCTTAAAACCTAACATGACTCAGCACCGTTTTCCCGCCCAGCAACCATACAACTCGCGAACTGAACCCACAAACACACAAGACGACCAACACATTGTCAGTGATCGATGATACTGTGTCACAATCACTATCGCTTAGAGAAGATCCAAGATCTGCGTCAGTTGACAGTGAACGAACGAAAAACAAGACACGATCGAATTTGATTCGAAAATTAAAACCATTTGTGGCAGTTTTTTACGATCTAAATATTTGTGACATAGTGCTTTTCGGTCTAAATATTTGTGACAGAAAGTGATTTTCGATCTAAAATGTTTTTGACTGTAAAAGAGACAGTATTTGTGTGTTTCTTGGTGGTTGTTTTCTTTTTGGTGTTCATATATCTGCAGATCTGTGATGCAACGATTGGGCGATATGTCTTCAAAGTTTTTCGTAAGTCTTCTCTTATTTTAAACATGATTCTGATAATTATTTGTTGCTTCAATGAATGTATTGAGTGAACTATTGAATTTTTAGGTTAGGTATGTCTCAATCAGCTGTGACTACAATCTCGTTTATCTCCAAAGATATTGTACGATAGATTATAAAAATTGAAAAATCTTTCACAGACAGAAACCTACACTATTATTGAGTGACACAGGCTACTTTCATCCAAAAATTGCTCAGTTCCAGTGTGATAAACAGTGATCGGAGTGGGTAGAGCTATTTCGGCCCTGTATTGCATATAGTAACATGGATATGGACTTGACACTGGGAACCCGGGATATTCAAGGAAAATTATCGGAAGTTAACGGCGGTTTATGGTTGATTCACACATAGCCGGGCCGTGACCGGGCAGTATCAGGGCCGTGGCCGTGCAGGGACCGAGCATCCGTATCAGCACGTCCGTGCGTCGGCCCGGGCACATAAGCTCCGGCGCCTGCCCGGACACGGACGTGTGTGAACGAGTTCTTACAAAATGTATACAAATATATTTTTTTGAGCTCCGGACGGACCACAGCCCGGCCACGTCCCGGACACGGCCTGGCTATCAAAGTCAAAGTCAAAGTCCAAACGTTTATTTCAATTAGGCCATTAAACGGCACTTTTGAACGTAATCATTTACATCAAAAATAATATAAAGTGACTCTACTGTCCGTTCGCAAGGGTAGATTCTTATGGAGAAGAACGGACAAGAAACTCCATGTGTGAATCAACCTTTACGCGGACGTTTTATCTATGTTCACATGTATTGTCAACTGTCAACGCATCAGACACTATAGTAAAACAATGGCGTCATAGATAAATTAGGTGTCGCGATCGCTACAGTCCGGAGGATTACCCGGCACATATTCCTATACTCACACCGCTTGCCACAAAAAACCATAACTCCCAGTGAATCCCGGGAGCACAGGCAAAAAATAGAAAACATGTCACAAGTACCAAAAATAGCTCTGTCTATTCCAATCACTAAGTGATAAGCAACGGGAACGAAGCCGTGGGAAAAAGATAGTTCTCGATAAAAAGTAATCTTGTGATGGTTCGGGATTAAGATGTTTGTTATTGTTTATAATTGACCGCGTGGGGTCAATGACTGGTTGTTTATTGTATTGATTACAATGCAATATCATCGCAATTAAAATAATCTTGATGACTTTGGTGAAAAGGAGTGTCTAGACACAGGCAAAATGGAACGCTGTCAATGTTGCGATTCGAAGGATCTTGAGAAACAATGAAGAACCGATGTAGTAGACTAAATTGGATATCAAACCCAGGATCGCACTCCCAGAAGTACCTAGGTAGCTTCAGGTAGGTAGTAAATGGTAATACTAAGCACCTTATAATTAACCACGGTTTCTCGCACATCCTGGGAAACTTCTGATGAAGTCATCGTGGTGAAGGGATTAGTCAGCCAGACTGCATTACCGAGTGCTAACTGTGCAGGGTGTGCCGGGCGTTTAGAATCGCAATACGATATTTTTAACGCCACTCGGGGAGGCTCCCTTTCATGCACCCTTGACTGATGAAGTACCTACATGAACCAAACAACGCTATAAATAAATGTTAAATTACTGCAATCTCACCTGACTGCAAAATTAAATCTAAATTCACTTAGCAGCTAAAGCGTGATTTGACAAAACTCCAGTCTGACTATTAGAATTTTATCAAAAGCACGGAAGATAGAAGCCTAAAATATCAATGAGAATACCATGACACCATGAGTAGGTGTTTCCCAAATCATTTCACCGTTTCGATATCTGACTAATTACAAGAGCTATCAATCGGAACTGATACACTATCTACGTACGTTGATAAATACTCCAAAACTTTTAGTTGACGTCGCGACCCCTTGCCATAGACATGGACTACTCCGTTTTGTTCCTGCCTCTCATAGCGCTCGTCATATTCTATTCTATGACTTGTGTGTGTCTACGTTGCTACAGTATTTGCTGTGAGTATTTTAGTGTGATATACGGAGCGAGTAATGTATTGTGTATTTGTGTGTCGTTGTTGTGAGTCGTTTGTTTGTTTGTGTTTTTGCTGTTATGAATTTTGTTTTGGTTGGATTCTTGCCGGTTCGAACTATATTAGCAGGCTGACCTGCAGTGCTATTCTAGAAACAGCTCACCGTGAACAAATTGTTGAACTAAGCTTGAAGTGAGCAGTCAATAGATATAGCTTCAAGCGAAATCAATGAATATTTGAACAGAGTAGACTGCCAGAATACACTGCCACTCCCGAAAGCTCTGCTAATGATTCTGTATCAATAAAAATTCTGAATAAATTGCAATTAACACTTTAACTTTTAAGAATAATAAAATAAATGCAAATGTTATATTTATGGGTAAAAAATGAGGATTATCTTTGGTATTGAAGTTCGTTGATGAGAACAAACATTGTGTGTAACAACTTAACATAGGTAACACATAAGCTTCAATAATTTGTTTGCACGAGGCTAGTTGAAACTAGACATCGGAACTTATTTAATTTACATACTAAAGCCCACAAATGGGTTAGATTTTATTGAGGGTTTAAAGTCGGTTGGAAGCCGTCCAGAGGGGCAATTCTGCTAATTTTTAAGGATCGTTCTCATTCGTATCTGTTCGTATCTCAGTCGCAATCTGTCAAATCAATTTCCATATATTTTTGACAGGTTGCCACTTGGCATGCAAATGCAAACGCTGCTTAAAAATTAGTACAACTGACACTTTTTTATACACAACTTATGGTTGACTAGGCATTGACAAATCCTTCAATAATTAGGTATAAACATAAATTAGAATAACGTCGAAAACTGTAAAAATATTTTTGGAAATTGAGGCTTTTTTTGATAGTTAGCGACTAGCATGCGAATGCGTACATTGTTTATAAATGAGTAGAACTGGCCCTAAGGTATGAATTTTTTATTGTGGCAACATTTTTTCTTTTTTGACAGTTTTAACTGTCAAACCACACCAATGTTATCATTGGTGTGGTTTGACAGTTGGGTTCATAATTAATCGTAGATGGTTATCCATCTCCAATAATTATGAACCCAAGCTTAGTTTAGAAAAAAGAATACAACTGAATTGAGAACCTCCTCCTGTTTTGAAGTTGGTTAATAAGATTTAGCTACACACATTGAGTGATAGAGAAATATTATATTATTCTCAGCTGATCCCATACTAACCCAACAAGTGTCCAACTGTACCGACCAATCGAAGAATTAAATCTCTGCCTACCGTTCATATATCACACACTTGCTTTACCAATCCACTTTAGACATTGGCAGAATAGTCGACATCGGCTTTGCTTGCCAATTAAAATATAGAATAGAATAGAATTCTCAGCTGATCATCATGTTATTGTAGTGACTACATGACAATAGTGATAAGAAAGATTGTGTAATAATATCAAAATTTTTGTGTAAACCTCG
This sequence comes from Melanchra persicariae, assembly GCA_947386135.1. Lineage (NCBI taxonomy): Eukaryota > Metazoa > Arthropoda > Insecta > Lepidoptera > Noctuidae > Melanchra > Melanchra persicariae. The sequence continues at coordinate 16,815,002 of OX376667.1, read as the reverse complement.
TCATCAGTTATACGTGGGTGGTAGTACAATCTCATTCATTAACTTCCGTAGTAGGTACTCACCAAACATTTCAGTAAGGACCAAATTCATGAATGTCGTTTTAAAATGTGGACTAGCGTTCTAAATAAAATGCTTAAATTTTTAGGTATTACCTACACTTTTTCTTTCTTTAGGAATATTGAAGGTAATTTTCAAACGTTAGTAAATATTTAAAAAAAAACCTATTTAAAAAAATTGTTTTGCAATTTGTAAATACACCAAAAAACAAAATAACTAGAAAATGGAACGATCGCTAGTGATTGATAGCATTGAAAAGACAAGACAGTAACATGTTGGTCTGTGGTAACATGTTACTACTTAGGGCTGTGAAGGCTACTGGAACGCTGCGGGCCCTGCATCCTTTGAAAACTTTGCTTATACAGACCCTAATTTTGTGAATCCTGGGTGAATCCTGGGTGATACTACAGGTGTAAATAAGTAATAGGTTTATTATTTCAGGTACTTGTGCTTCGTTGTCAAGATTAGTATCTCGACAAAGAAGCACGAGTATAATTATGATAATCGATGGTTTAACTTTTGTCATCACATCCAATTTAACAAACGATAAAAAATAAATAGGTACCTAACTGTCTTATATTCTTTATTTGAACCTCATTTTCTCACCGAGTCGCTTGTACACGCTAAAAAGTCACCGGGCCTATGCAAGAATTCGTGTCGTTTCTACATACGAACTGTGTACAGTGTGTACACTGCTTTGACGCTGACCAAGAAAAAATCTTGTCTTCGCTAGACCCGACGCACGAAGCCGCTGCAGTGCGGTGCGGTAGGGTTGTCGCTACAGTATATTACAATTTTAACATTATACCCTTATCATTATGGTTTAGCTGGAATTTCGACACATTGTGAATTTGTAATCATCGACTGCAGATTGTGGTGTTGGTGCATTATTTATTTAATACTTCATGTACACAAATGTATAGAGGTGGACTTAATGCCTTAGGCATTATGGCTTAGAACTAACTATTCAAGTTGGAAAGTAAATTGTAACCTAGTTTATGGCGTTAGTTTTCTTTCAAACAAAAACGTGGTTCCGATGTAACACGAGTCACTATCCCTAGTAATGCCAGGTTTATTGTGACGGCTTCCTTGCAAAATCCGGTTTGGACGCCAAATAACGTCAAACAAGAGCTGAATGAAGTGCTTAGAGGAGGCATAAGTGCACCAACCAGAAAAAGAACAATGAAGGAGCATGATAGCACCCTTTTCGAGAACCATTAGCAAGTCAAATCCATCGGGTTATCCCGTCCTCCTTAAACAGAGTAGTTATATAATTATCAAAGTGGGTGAAACCTAGTTTTATTCCTAAGAATAAAAAAAGGTCAAATTATAAACATCACTTTGTTCCTAATACGAACAAAATAATGTTTACAATTTGACCTACTAGACAAGTGTATAAAACATGTGTGATAATAATATTTTGATAACAAACCGGATTGATTAACAAATGTCATGATACAATGACAATTAAGTAAGTAGCAATTATTTCACATAGAATGACATGCTGTCCACCATGACAATGATTTTGTCTTTTTGAGTAGATGATCCACTGCACAAATGACCATGAGTATTGAGTTGTCATTCGTACGGTGTGATGACAATGAGCATTCGATTGGACGTGACAAGCTAGAAATCGATATGATTGTTGTTAATCTTAATTAATCCTGTAATAGCTTAAACATATTTAAGTATTAAACATATTAGACACTTAAACAGTATTTGGATGACCATGATATGCCTATTTATAAGCCTGGGAAATCATCAAATGTCTTCAGCTCTGGGCGGAGCGGAAGGGAGTGTCTGACTGTTACTGACTGAAACCCATTCGTGTTCCTCCTATTGCCCTTTGCGTTCCAGGAGGTCTACTCTCTAAGCCCGAAGTCCGTAGTTTCGACCTTAGTGTCGACGTTTTCTACTCGGTACGGTGGTACGTAGGTGTACGGACTTACGATTAGTGTCGAACCCGAACTAATAATGAATGACAACACGATTTGACAGGTTCTTAGTTCGGGTTCGGGACTAATAACAAACTCAAAACTCAAAATGACAAATCATTGTCATGGTGGAGAGCATGTCATTCTTGACATGCTCTCCACCATGACAATGATTTGTCATTTTGAGTGGATGACCATGAGTATTGAGTTGTCATTCGTACGGTGTGATGACAATGAACATTCGACTGGACGTGACAAGCTAGAAATCGATATGATTGTTGATAATCCTCATTACAGGATTAATGAGGATAAAAATAAAGGCATATCTGCATTTTCATCCAAATACTGTTTATCTAATATGTATAAGATATTCCTGTAATATCTTATACATATTAGATAAACAGTATTTGGATGAACATGCAGATATGCCTTTATTTTTAATCGTGGGAAATCATCAAGTGACTCCTTCCTTTCTGGGCGGAGCAGAAGGGAGCGTGTTCCTCCTATTGCCCTTTGCGGTCCAGGGCCGCGGTGACTCTTTCGAACAAATTCAGTGGTCAGCTATTCTGCCGTCTCACGTCAGGTTGATTTCTCATAGTTTTGGCGTTGTATTAACCGCGTTGTCAATCAATAAATCATTTACTACCTGTTTGCTATCTTTATAACAGTTATTTTTTACACAACTTTAAGAAGCTCCCATTTAAAGTTACTAATAAAAACCATTAGAACGCCTAATCATCAATTTATTTACGTCTTTTCTTCTCAGATTTGTTTTTCCTTTTTCACAACACTGCGACTGTTCACGGATTTATTGTACCTATACAAAACGATTTTCAAAATATATCAAGAATTATAAAATAATCTAATCAAGATTTATTACAATCTTACGGAGTCTGCCCCATTTCAATCTATGGCAAAATTTTTGCAGTTTTTATTTTAATCAAAGAGTCGCGATTTTGTTTAGGGTAGTTCTTAAGGCCAGGACTACTAGTGCTAATTACAGTAATTTAATCCAAAATTTTGTAATTAGATTGTACAACGACCACATTAATTGAATAAAAATGTTCGTGTGTCGTGTCCCATTCCGGTGATCAAAATGGGATTTGCTATAAAAAAAAACCCCGTAAGGAGCCTTTACCACGGTAACCTTTACTGATCCACACCCAAGATCCCCTTTTTTATTTGATTGACTAATTAGGCGGAGTAATTTCATTATTCTTCTAATAGAGCCCACATGGCTAATGCTGCCGTTATCACTGTGATTAATGAACGAAACACTGGTTCTAATGAGATGGCACCGCAATCAATGTATCATGATAGGTACACTATTGGACAAGTCGCGAATTTTCTATGGAGTTATCTGGCTTTTTTTTTTTTTTTTTTTTCTAGGATGGGAAATCATCAAATGACCCCTCCCGCTCTGGGTGGAGCGGCAGGGAGTGTCAGACTTTTACTGACTAAAACCCACCCTTTAGTCCTCCTAGTGCCTTTCTTCCCAGGGCCGCGGTAACTCTTTCGAACAAATCCGCAACCCTGGTAGGCTCTGGCCCTATTGGGCTCCGACCCATGCTGACGTCTGCTGGTTTGGCGCGCGTAGAACACAGCGCGCCGTCAACCCGGGCCTGTTCTGATCGGACGGCGAGCTACCCATTGCTCGCCGTCCACAGGCATCAGTCACTGCGCTGTGCTCAGGAGCATCGGTTCCTGGGCGGCGCAGTGGCTGACGTTCAACAGGAGGGGGTGTAATGGGGCCATTACTGGCACTCCATTTCAGCCCCCTCCGGAGCCCTTTGTAGGGGCTCCACTGCGGCTGCTGCAGTAGCAGCAGCCGCAGTGGAACCGGCAATGGCGGTAGAAGAAGCGGCGCCAGCGGCGCCAGCGGCGGCAGCGGCGGCGGTCGCGGCAGAGACGGTGGTGGCGGAGGGCTTCCTCCTGTTTCCGGCTTTGGTGGGTGGGGCGCAGGCCCTACCCCCAGCCCAGTGGTCGGCCGGCTTGCCAGCTGCCGCACAGACTACGCAGTGCGGCGCGGCGACGCAAGAGCCGGCCCTGTGACCGGGCTGACCGCAGCGGAAACAAAGACCGCTGCGGTCCACCTCCGAGGTGCATTGTGCTCCCACATGGTGGCCCACTTGGCACCGGAATCACCTCAGAGGTCGGGGTTCCAGCAGTTTGACCTGCGCGGAAACCCAACCCACCAAAAACCTTCGGCCCTCCGTAATGGTTTTGGCCGCCGACACGGGGCAGCTCACCACAATGGTGCGCGTGCCCGTGTTGTCAGGACGTAGGGTGCCCGCCTTCACCTCCTCTGCTGAGCACCCCCCCGTCCTAACGACGGCGGCCACCACCTCCGCCTCCGTGACGGAGTCGTCCAGGCCCAAGATGCGCATGTCGATGCGCTTGGTGGGCCTGGACACTCGGGCATCGTCCGCGCTTAGGGACGCCCTGAGCCTTTCGGCTAGAGCGTCCGCGGTTGGGCCGCTGGCTGCCCCGGGGATCTCCAGCATCCGGGCCCCAGTCATGGTGACCCGGAGCCGAAGGCCCCCCACGATGCCGAGCTCACCAAGGTTCACTGACTCCTTCGCCTTGGTGAGCACGTCCGCGTGAGTTATCTGGCTTAGCAATACAGTTTTGTTGATTACCGTACTGTTTTGGAGCGGAACTCCCCAGTTCCAGAAGTTCCAGTTAAATTGACTGTTGTCATTGAAAAAATGACTGGGGCTGGTTCCGGAAGGCAGAGGATCGTGTGTTGTGTGTGGTTGCAACTTGGTAAAGGGTTATGCCCAGCACTGAATTGCGATATACTATGCTGATTTATGACTGTGTTTGACGGCGGATCAATGAGCAAATGATTCACATTCAGAATCGGAGGGCATTTGAAGAACCTACGTGAAGCAAGTCTCGTTCATAGCCACTGATATTCATCGAGTTCATATTTTCTTTATCTTTACCTACATTGTTTACTTAGAAACAAAGATTTCTTATTAATTCTTATCGATTCGTAGTAGGTATACTTATTGACTTACGAAGTTTACAAAATTTATTGTTATTTGCCAGATTATTAAATACCTAGGTAGATGAATGGGCCATAACCCAATGGATGGATTGTGTGAAACATGATATGGCTAGAAATCACATAGGGATATGAAATATGGAGACATGTTTCGCAGACCTCACATGAATTGGGATCTGGATAAGGGGATGAGTGACAGGTAACAAATTTAATGTACCCATGAAATTAAAAAAGTGCCATCTAGTGGTGAGTAGCCGAACTTATAACTCAATGCTTTTACTGCCATCTAGTGTGTAATAGCAAAGTTTGAATAGTATTTAGTAATTGTACTAGATGGCGCCACCAGTAGCAGCTGTTGATGTGGACATACTAACAAGCTGTTTTGGTTACGTATTACTAAGAAGACAAATAACACTACATGTTCAATCTATATACAACATTTTGTTCTAAATCTTTAATTGTTTAACCTCAACCACCTTCTCTAACCATACTAATAAAATAAATTAATTGTCGTAAAATTAAATGAACTAGAAACTCCGCAGTCAAAAAGAGTATCGATATCTATTAATGACGATTAAAAAAGAACGCCGGCCAAGTGCGAATCGAAATCGCACGAGGTGAGTTCTGTACAAATTTATTGTAGATATGGAGCCATCTTCATTTTCCATTTTAATTTATTTTATTAAATTTTTTCTAGTTCTAGAAACAATGTTCTCTATCTACTGTCTAACTATTACGGTTCATGAGATACAGTCCGATGACGGATGCTCATCGAAGATTTAGTAATAGGGTTCCTTTAGGAATGGACCCTAAAACTAAACTCATAATTTCCAACAATAGCAGCGGCCGTTGAACCCGTAGCTTTTGTTATTTCGAAATTAAAAGTGTTTTGGTTGTATATCGTCGGTCACTTAAAAAATAGGTATCGAAAATCATCACGCTTGTGAAAATTCGCTGGTTACCTACAGTGGGTGTCGGTATACTTACCTTGGCATGTCACGCTGTGCACGCGTTGTGCACGCTTTCTTGATTCGTAGTGGCGATATCCCGGTTTCAACAAGCACATGAGGTAGGTACCTACTGTACCTACCTACTCTATTTTTTTGTTCTGGATTGACCAATTTATTCATTTAGTAAATTGATAAATTTACTGTTTAACATTTTTAGAGTCTGCATTGGTTATTTTTTTAAAGTTTGGGCCAAAGTTATTATAAGTAACCTGACTTTACGGTAGTAACATATACAGGATGCTCCAGACATGGTCATATTCAAGGGTGATGTTGGGGAGCTGTTATATACTTCATCTTAAAGAAAAATTATCAAATCATAAAAATGTGACTTTTTTCAAAAAAATCGACCACAAAAAACGTCTCTTAAGTTCCGAAAAATTACTTTTCATTACTTTTTTTTATGCAGTTGGTGATAACAAATCTGTGATGGAACTAAATTAAATCAAATTAAATACCACCAACTATAACAAACGGAACTTTTTAGTCATTTTCCCTGGTCGAACCTGTACAGCGATTCTGTAATCGTGTCGAAGTGAAGAAGGGGGGAAGTGATCACGAAGTGAGTTGTCAATCCATGTAATCAAGATGGAATGATAGCTCACTTAGTGATCACTTCACCCAACTCTTCACTTCGACATGTTTACAGAATCGACCGGCTGTTTTGCTATTTTTTCCTTAATGTATAATATCAGCTACCTACACAACATCACCCTTAATTATGACCACGCGTTTCTGGAACACCATGTATAAATAGAATATACTTACCACGGTAAAAATATCTAACTATAATGTCACCAAAAATACACTTCTGGACACATCTATTGGCCCACCTTGTATTTTCAGTTTCGTTTGGTCCTAGCTAAAATTTTATATTAGGTCGAGCAAAAAGTTTTTATGCAGTTTTGAACCTGGCACATTCACAATTTCATTCAATAGTCTTTTTTTGAATTTCGAACACAGAATTTAAAGAAACAAAAGACAATTTGGAGCCTGTTTGTTGATATCAAACAATCGAATACTATGAAAACTCTTGGTTTTATTGGTTTACTTGGATTTAATTCTTGAAAAAGTGATTGATATCTTTGGTTTTGCAACAAACATTACTTATTCTTAACATTAAGGTGAGGTTCTATCAATAATCTATGGATACTTCACCTGAAGTCGCCGCCCAAGCTGTGGCACTTATTCAGGCCGGACACAGCCAAAGAAACGTGAGTGCTCAACTTAATTTAAGTCGATCTGCGGTCCGAAATGTTTATCGGAGGTACCTAGAGACTGGCGGCTTTGTTCGTCGCCAAGGAAGGCCACGATCTCGGGTCACAACTGAAAGGCAGGATCGATTCATCGTGACGACCAGCTTGAGAAATCGTCACCTTACCTCCATTGAGATACAAAACCAACTTCGCGACTTCCACGGAGTATCTGTGAGCGCTCGAACTGTTCGGAAAAGGTTAAAAGAACGCGATATGGTACCACACAAGCCAGCTAATGGGCCCAAACTAACGCGAGCCCACCGAACAGCGCGCCTTCATTTCGCACGCCGTCATTTAAATTGGACACAGCAAGATTGGAGCCGTGTACTCTTTTCTGATGAGTCTAAAATTGTGTTACATGGCAATGATGGAAGGAAGAAGGTCTACCGACGTAAGAGAGAGCGTTTCGCACAATGCTGCTTTGAAGAGAGGGTTGCTTATGGCGGTGGCTCATGGACTGTCTGGGGCGGTATATCCGCGAGCGGCAAAACTCAACTTGAGGTTGTTACAGGACCACGGCTGCCAACATTAAATGCTGAAAGGTACATTCGTGAGTGCTTAGAACCTCACGTGATACCATACGCGGACTATGTGGGCCCAAATTTCCTTTTTATGCATGATAATGCAAGAGCCCATGCGGCCGGCATCGTCAGGGAATATCTTCGGGATGTGAACATCACAGTTATGGACTGGCCAGCCAGAAGCCCAGACATGAACCCCATTGAGCACATGTGGGACGAGCTAAAAAGACGTGTTAGGGCTCGTCAGCCAGTTGCCCAGACGATGCAGGAGTTGAAAACTGCCATAGAAGAGGAATGGGAGATGATCCCTCAAAATTTCATAGAGCGGTTGATAAACTCTATGCCTAATCGTATGAGAGCTGTGGTAGATGCCCATGGAGGCAACACGCGTTATTAAATTAAACCTTTATTTGATAAAACATGTTTTTTATTCAAAAATCAATTGCCTTTAACAAGGCGCATATCCGACTTGTTAGGCGTAGCTCCATGTCGTATGGTATTCTGAATTCAAATTTAAAACAATACGATCGAAAAAGATGGTAAAATGTATCAGGTTTAAAACTGCATCAACAGTTTTTGTTCAATCTAGCAATCATATTTCGGTAGGGGCCATCGAAACCTAAACTCTAAGGTGGGCCAATAGATGTGTCCAGAAGTGTAGTTAGTAAAAGTATCCTGACTGTATTTAACTATCAACTTTGTATTTGTTTTGGATTGTACCTACACCGCAATTGATACCTACGCAAATTTGAAAATATCCCGGTCATTAGCTACAAAAGCACCGCCGTAATCAACTTGATGACCACAATGGAGCTCAATCTCGCTCACTTTAGCGTCACGCGATAATTTACAAGACGCGTCAGTGCTGGTCACATTACCGGCCTGTCCTGTGACACACAGATCATCACGTGAGGTACCTTCGGGTTACAGGAGGTTCTTTAATTTGTTTGGTACACTTCGTTACTAACCTGGTTCGGTCTGGTTCCTCAGTGCCAGTGCTGGTCTCATTCCCGGCCAGTCCTGTTACATAGTGTTCATTATTGTCAATAAATGACGATCTCGTCGCAGATCATCACGTGAGTTGCAGGTTTACAAAAATTTCAGCAATATGTTTGGTACACTTGGTAACTAACCTGGTTAGGTGGCTGTTTATCTAGATTCAGAGAAAATGGTACCGAAGTATTTCGCCACAGCTAAACCTGCAACATGTTTAGACCATTTGATTGACATATACACAGTTACGTCACTTTACTTGACACACAACAACTTGCGCGCTACCATTAGGTAAGTACACTTTTTTTTATATTGAGGATGCTCCCGGTAAAAATGTATTATAAATACTAAGGCCATCAGCAATGTGCTAGTGTGGCTGAATAACAATGGACAATGTAGGTACCATAATTGTCGAAAACTCACAGAAACATTACCAACTACTGACAAAACCCTGGCTCACTCTGCGGCTCTACTTCCGCGGCCTTCCTCACACAAATCGTGAATTTGTCCGGATAAATAGTAACTCACCGAAACTAAATCTTTTTTATTCATTAAATTTTTAAAATAAATTCGATGTGCCTTTCCAAAGATCTCCTCTACAAACCAACTAAGAATTTTAACTTTTATAACATTTGCTTTTAGATCAAATTTTGCTTCTGTCAGTGGCTTAGCCGGCGGGAATGTTGGAAACTACCTCAAGGCAACACAATCCCGGGATAAAGCTTATGTGCAATTCCAGACTATTTTATCCAGATCGGTTCAGCCGTTCACGCAGGATTGAGTAACAAACATCCATTCTTCCATCCAAACCCACATTTATCCTACTCAGTAGTAAGATCAAATACTTATGTTATTATGTCAGCTACGAATTAAGCATTATCAGTACCATAAATTAGTTTCGGTTGTTTTTCACAGCGCATCGGTATGCGCTCTATCGCAGCACGATTGTACTAAGCTAGGTCTCCGTAATTTATCAACTGCCTACTCATTTGTGTTTGTATGTCACGTCTAGCGCATTAAGCACATGCTACTAATATTAGATACGATACATAATATGTGAAAGTAATTTTGGATTTTTGTTCATCAATCAGCCCTCAACAGCTTTACTTGGGCAGACCAAAAACTAAGTATAAGCATTTTTACAGCGATAACTGTTGCAGAAAAGTTAAAAATGTTTAGGCATGACATACGGTGGTCAAACTCAAACATTTTGGAATTTTGATAATCCTCGTCACCATGCTGCCGCACTGATACAGTGCTAATTAGCGTCTACCGCTATCAGTCAAAGGGCTTTGAATGTTGACCCCGTTAGTATATTATTATAAGGTATTGTCTCTTGGGATAGAACCCATTACGCATAGGCAAAGCCGTAGGCAGAAGTAGTATATAAGAACATCAAACGAATCAAAACAGGTCATCTCAAATACGATGGAACTAGCATTACTCAACACAACGCACTTCAAACATGTTTCGTAAGACAGTCATTCGTTTCTACCTGCGGGTCGTGGCAGACGTGAGCTAACGCACGCTGCGTCTTAATGATCTTTGATAATTCATCATTCTGAGGAGATAATTTTTAAGGTTCCGTACAAAGGGTATAAGCGGGACCCTATTACTGAGACTCTGCTGTCCGTCTGTCTGTCCGTCTATCTGTCACCAGGCTGTACGAGTATCTCATGAACCGTGATAGCTAGACAATTGAAATTTTCACAGATGATGTATTTCTGTTGCCCTTATATTAAAAATAAATATTTTCTCCCATGCAAAAAACGTGATTTTTTGCCGTTTTTTTTATAGATAATGGTACGGAACTTGGCCGGTTTTATCTTCTGTTTAGCCTTTTCCTAACCATATTGGGGTCGGCTTTCAGTCAGATTCAGCTGATTACCTGCATTTTACATGGAGTGACTGTCCATCTGACCTCCACAGCCTTGCAACTGGATAACACGATAGTTCTTTATAAGACTGGTATCAGCTTTTCTGGCTTCTGAAAATCCGTATCGACTTCTAAAGGTCTACAAATGACAGCCAGAACCAACGGCTGAACGTGCTTTCCGAGCTACGAAGTCTCGGTGTGTTGAGGTGGTCACCCATCCACGGAGTCGGACCTTGAAGATCGACTCGTGCATCTGTTTTTATTTAGTCACGAGCTTCTCCTGTTTCGTAAGACAGTCATTCGTTTGTACCTCTAGGTCGTGGCCGACGTGCTCGCTGCGATATAATGACCTTCGTCTTGAAGAGTTCGAAGCTAAATAATCTCAGCCGCACGGTTCGATCATAAAGGTTAAGCAACGCGTGCTGTGATGCTGTCGATCTGAGGATGGGATTCAATATCACTGGCACTCTTCCGTGTGCCGGAAACCTTGAGCTGTTGGCCCTGGCTATCATTTGTAGATATTTGACTGTTGTTACGGTAAGTCAGTAGCCAAAAATGTGTTGTGGAGGTCAGTTAGGGTCGCCCTATGTAAAATACAAGTATTTAGCTGCATCCAGTGTGAACGGATGGAGAGGGAGATGGAGGCCAAAGAAAAGATGGATGGATTGTGTGACGGGCGATATGAAAGAAAAGGGAGTTAGTGATAGTGTGATGTCTAATAGGACAGAATGGAAGAAAAAAACGTGTTGCGCCGACCCCGAGTAACATGGGATAAGGGCAGGATGAGTTTGACTGGAAGTCGGCAAATCGGTAAATGGAATCAGGCTGATTCATCGTCTAGCAGTAATACTTTAATAGATATACTCTTAACTCTTTAACATCAGCCGTGTACCCGATGGGATTTCCTATTGGACGAAAATAAAGCTACTGCTTTGACCCCCACAGTCCAGCAACTGGGTAGCACGACCCCCATTCACAACGGATCGAATGGAAGTTTACGTGCAGAATATGAGGATCCTTATCTGTCTATCTACCCCTCCATACCCACAATGATGACGAGCATAGTTATTTCTATAGCAGATTCAACCATTCATAAAATATTATTAGATCTATCACACACAGATCATGTCTTAGATATAACCGACAGCAAATGTTATCTAAAACCACAGACCTGTGATGACTCTTACAATATCAATCTATTCAATATCGTTAGAAATTCTAGAAATCATGCGTCTAATCTAGTCACAGATTTATTTATACTGATCATAGAGATTTGATTGATTTGGCTATCACCTAGCTAGAATGTTTCATAATATTTCATCACTTTATTGTATGTTTAAACTCACACAGTATTAACAATGTACGGCAAAACCCCCCATTTGGGGAGGTTTATTTCCAGCAGTGGACGATTTTCGGCTGATATGATGATGATTAACCATGTATTACCTACCAGTGGCAACCTTTGGGTTAAAAGGACTACACTGTAGTAGGTGTACAATAAATTAATATTTAAAACAGAAACGATTAACGTAAAGCGTCAAATCAAAATAGAGGGTTGTTACGCTAGTGAACTCGGTAAACGCAGAAGAACTTGTGGAGGCAGCTTCACCGTCCCAGTAAATTATATTATTATTCCAGATTTTTGGCTGCAAGAATGAGCATGTATGAAGGAGCATTCTCGTGTAGCGCAATTTGTTCCTTCAGGCACTTAACTGAACCGAGCGCTCGGCGCATCTTGGATAGTCTCAAGTAACACCTTACAAGCCTGGCCAATCCTTCCCTTGCGGTGATAGGGCTAACGCCTGCTTGGTTCGCGACCACCCCCACCGGAGTCTGGCGTCAAGGCTTTCTATCAAGCGTGATCGAGATCAAGAGATAGCCCATTCTTCAATAAAAAAAAGACACTGACAAAACCAAACTATCTATTTCTTGCTTTATCAACTCCGTGCAGCTTTACGGGGTTACTATAATGACCTCCTCAGCTAAGTCATCAGACTCTTTGTCAACCGAGACATAATCTAAAAGATGACAAGTTTATCATAATAATATCGAACACAAAGCCAATTTACAGATCAGATGATGGACGGAATACGGTCAGTCAGAATTGAATCCGAAGAGTCACGCCATGCCATTGACTCAGACAGTGAATACATAATATTTAAGATGATCGTCGCAACCGAAGCAGGTCTAAAAACGCTGTCGTAACGATTCAGACTCATTTCAGTCGGATTGGCCGGAGAAGGCACCCGATAAAATTAGCTGGAAAAATATTAGGGGAAAAATAAGGGATCCATCATTTGACAATTTCGACAGCGTTTTTCTATCCCATATATTTTTGACGTTTTGATAATCGCTTTCCCCACGCTACCGCTGAAAAGATGTCACTTGTCTATAGCTTCAGGTTTTCACAGTGTCGTCTGCCCTTCTCGCCGCGGGACGGCTTCTTCCAATTCTTGAACGCCACCCGGTCACTGCCGTTCTCTTCTCCTGTTGTCCACAGTAGGTCACTCAGAATCATCAATCAACTGCTTCTTCTTCTTTTCGAGTCGACGGTGACCCTTAAACATTTTGTGCCCAGTGAATGGCCACGCTTATAGTCTCATTTGTGGCACTCATAAGGTCCTTAATGGAGCAGGTGCCCTTACCACTTGGAGCACTCCAACAGGTGGGCCATATTTCGGACGGGGGCACCGCACTCACATTTGGTGTCTAGTGGGTCAGTGAAACCCCAATTTGTATTTGTAGCGGCTTATTAGGGTGCGCAAGCGATTGAGTGCTTTCCATATAGGCCACTGCACTTCATGTCCAGGTAACAGGTGTTCTTGAATCAACTGCTGGAAATACCCTCCCCCAAGAGTCGCCATATCGATCGGTCCTGTGTGTCTAGCAGTCAGTGGATTCCCGCACTCTTAACCAGTTCATCGGTCCACCTTGTCAAACTTTTCGTCTTCCATCGCAGTCAGTCAGAATCATTCGGCCCCATCGACTATCTGTTCTGCGAGCAACGTGCCCAGCCTACTGTCTCTTAGGTTTGGCGATCTTCGGGCTATGTTGGTATCCCAGGTTCTCATGCGGATATCGCCATTCCCTAGTCGATCATGCAAGGTATCTCCAAGTAAACCTTTCCATTGCCTTTAATGTGAGTTTAAGACTTGCCACACAGTAACACCACAAAAAGTTACTCGACCGATGTACCGAACCGCAAACCATGTGCAAATGACTTAATGATCACCGATTCATGATTGTCGTCTATGACGTCACCAACTAACCTCCTTGCCTCATTTAGTCCGTCGCCGATGTGACACGCAGATAACTGATAGCGCCTTTGTTGTGTCCAAGCCGTTGTTTTGTTTTGATAACGACAACATTGTTTATACTGATAATAACTGATTATATTTTCGCAAGATTAATTGGTATTTGATGTGGAAAGAACTCCGTGTTACCCAGTTATTGGGTTCTGGAGGTCTAGTAGGCAGCTGCTAGACGTAAAATACTGGTATTCAGCTGAATCCGGTTTGACTGGGAGCCGACCCCAATATAGTTGAGAAAAGGCTAGGCAGATGATGATTACTCTAGAGAAGTAACTGTAACATTTAAATAAATGGTACTCATAATGCAAAGTATTCATTTACAACCGGATGTCACTACAATATACCTAGACACGAATAAACTACACTAATAAAAACATTACTGTATACAAACGCGTAATAAATAATCATTAAACAACAAACATGTATAAAAACCACTCATTGGACAGCAAAAAACATCCAAATCGCTGTCAATGGAAAAAGTGCCCAGAATACTGGCAGAGTGGAATGGCAATGCTGATTCTTTAGCCGAAGAACGTGAAAAATTCTCAATTTATTGTAATATACAGCAGCTTTTTTTTTCTTCCGAAAAGGCTTTATTCTAGTAAGAGTTTCATTGATGTGAAATTATAATAGCAGACTAGAGGATGTTTTGCATCAGATCATTCAGTTCCCTTCAAAATGGTTGAGCTGAATGGTGCTATTGCACGCGTCATGTTCGTGAACAGGCGCCATCAGTGGAGACTGGTCATCTCTTAGCTGTCATTGGCTTATTTCAATATTTAATTCTTATTGGATACTTCGAATTATTTTTTTTCTTTCTTTACATTGTTCTCTCATAATTATAAATGCAACAGGGAACAATGTAACCAGGATTTTTGTAAAACAAAAATGGTTTAAAAGAGTGTCCGTGGATTTTCTTGCACGTTCTTCTCCATACAGATCTACGCTTTGGAACGTGCAAATAGCTTCATGTTTTTGACTGACTTTGACACTTCAAGAGTACCTGTGAATGGTTTATTTGAAATTATTGCTTTGACTTTGACTTTGAAAATGGCGTCTGGTAAAAGTGATAATAACCTAATTAACCAGAAAAACAGTAATAAAATAGCTAATCCGGATAGAAACCGGTTTATTCTCCCACCATTAGTGTAAGTACTACAAGTACAATCAATTCAAATTACTGTACACGGAACACATTGTCAGAACACAATGTTAGTATGATACACACGCGTTGTTCCGTAGCTTGGAACGAAGGCCGATTCCACGGTATTGTTGAAATACATACTGTGGAGAAAGATATTATGATGAGTGCTACCAACTTAATAGAAGCTTTACATGTCGTATTGTATAATACGAAAAAATATAATAATTTGAAGAGGTTGGCGCGTCCCGAAATTACTTGATGTATAATTTTTAAGAGAACAACTGTCTCTATACCCAGTAGTGTCCTGTCGAGTTCTTAACCTCTACGAGTGACAAGTTGTCAACCACAAAATCTGTTATGTCAACCAATGTTCTTGGTCAGTTAGCCCCCTCCCAATCTTTCTTCACTCATCATCTTCCTGCCCTTATTCCATGTTACTTGGGGTCGGCGCAACACGTTTTATTCTTCCATTCTGTCCTATCAGCCGTTACACTATCACTAACTCCCTTTTCTTTCATGTCACTCTTCACACAATCCAACTATCTTCTCTCGTCCTCTCCATCCATCCACATTTATATTCATAACCTTTTAGTTAGATGCGTTTCATCCCTCCTCTTCACATGACCATACTAAGACAAGCGGTTCCCTTTCAATTTTTCCGTCACTGGTGGCAATTTTAAACTACCTCTAATGTACTCATTCCTCACTTTATCCATTCTCGTTACTTTACACATCCATCTCAACATTCTCATCTCCGCTACATGCAATCTACTCTCATCCGTCTTTTTCACAGCCCAACGTTCCGATCCATACAGTACGACAGCTCTTTTCACGGACTTATAGATTCAATCTTTCTTCACTGATGTAAAGAAACCGGTTGTCCAGCATTGGTATACCTATACCAATGCTGGATACGGACCGACACAGGACCGATTGTTATGGCAATGCTTACCACTGGGATGGCCACTGGCCACTGTCCAGCAATGGAGTGATGCTAATCGTAGAAATTAAATTTGAGACGTGTAAAATCTACCGACTATGTCCGAGTGGTGGACTGCATTTCACTGACTTTCAGTCAGAACAGTCTGTGGTATGCTATGCTTAATCTATAATGCTCAATGCTGACGGTGATGATAGAGGAGATGATTAGGCAGTCCCTGAGTAATGGATTAGTCAGTTTCAGCATATTATTATATCTCTTTATTTTACTTGTTTTTGTTGTGGTTGCACTGTGAGAAGACAGATAAAAGATTAAATAAAGATGATCTAATGGCATTTATGCTGTACAAAATATATAGCTCTGTATTTCTACAGAACTAATGAACTATCGTCATTCATAGATGCCGATTGCTAAGTTATGTATTCTCAAACTCAATCAAAATACCATTTTACGTTTCTTATCTTATCACCAGCAGTTATTCCATTGTATAAAAGAAAGTAACTGGAAACATTAAACGTTGAATAGGCAGTAAAATAGTTATTTTTATTATATACTTTAACTTTATTGCTCTAAAATAAAATGCTTTAGACTTTAGAGTGTTGTTTTGTGCATATTTTTTTCAAGAGGTTCTTTCAGCAGTATTCATTGATGATAGATGTAGACTGTTTATTCTCCTCCTTGCGTCGTATTCCTCATTGCTGAAGGTCGTGAGTCCTCCGATGAGTGATCAATTTCTGCTTTACAATGTCTCTCCTACACCTCTCAGTCAGTCATTTAGTGTCTATCCTTGGCATCATGGAGCACATCATACAGCTTGATGTTGAGTGTTGAATGGATTTGGTCAGACCATCTAATAGGACTGTGACCTCTCAGCTGTCTGCCGTCTATCTCGCCTGTCACCATAAGTTGTTCAAGGTTATGGCCATCTTTTCGGGCTATGTGGCCTAAGATTTCCAGGATCCTTCGAAGGCAGGTAGACTGTTAACCGGTCAAGCTCCTCTGGCACACCGGTGTGCCACCCGATTCACGCGTTTTAAAACTCTATTTTTACTACAGTAAGGTATTTTATAGGATGTTGTGACGTTTGAGAGTTAGCTCCCGCACTGGTAGGGTTTATTTAAATTATTTCCTTCTAAGCAAATTGTGGCGAATAATCAAAATCAAATCAAATCACTTTTATTTGTGAACACAGGTACAAACAAATACAGATCTTATATTTCATGAAGAGGGCGCTATGTTATGCCAGGAGGCGTACAAATATGGTGAGTTCTTTATAAGAAGAGGCTCTTGGCCAGCAGCTTGAGCAGCTGTCACAGCTAATTTGCTCCGAATCTACCTGTACACATTGCCATATTGAGGGACAAATAGGGATGATTAAAAAAAAAAAGATTCTTCAAATGATGCTGTGTCAAAAGTAACAAATAAAAAGGTATATTGTGAAGGTCCAAACAACATACTTTAAAAATACATAGTTTTTAGGGTGCCGTACCTCAGTCGGTAAAACCGGAATCCTTATAGGATCACTTTGTTTTCCGTCTGTTTTATATCTAATAGTCCTTGACCCATTTCCGAATACTTTATTTAGGTAATAATACCATAACAGGTTGACATATCGGCTTTAAGATCATGCACTTATTAATAATACAAGATAACACTAATAAATAACATTTATTAGAACAGCATTGTACGACGTAGACATTATCTTTCCCCTGGCATCGATAGATAACGACGGACAATAATAATTACTAGATCTTACAGATAATAATAATTGCAAATGATACAAAAATAATCTGTCATTAAATGAAAATAGTAGCGGTTTCTTGCGGCAAAGTCACGGCTGTTTTATCAATGAACTTACAGATAATGTATGTAGTAGTAAACGACCGGCGCTCAGCGGCCTTTCTGTTACTATTTACTTCAGATCCGACGCGAAGCAAACGTGTGCGCTAACGCCCAACAATACGTTTTAAAAATAACTAACGATAAACAAATACTTATTTGAAAAAAATTGAATCGAAAGTTTTTTTTTTGAAAAGTGAATTTAGTGTGCGGCATTAAAAAAATAAAACAATAAATTCTCGTAGAAAATGTGTTC
The DNA here is from genome assembly GCA_947386135.1 of Melanchra persicariae. Taxonomy (NCBI): domain Eukaryota; kingdom Metazoa; phylum Arthropoda; class Insecta; order Lepidoptera; family Noctuidae; genus Melanchra; species Melanchra persicariae. The sequence continues at coordinate 16,796,858 of OX376667.1, read as the reverse complement.
TATTTTTAAATTGAATGGTGAATTGAAAAAATAAAATTGATTTAGCTAAACTTTTTTGAAAATAAGTGTAAAATTATACAAACTTTTTGTAATTTTTTTGTGTGATTTGAGTGAAGAAAACTTTTTATTTTAAAATGGAGGTTCAACATGCGGAATCTAAGGGAGAGGAGTTCCCATCGTACGTGGCTGACAAGAGACTGATAGGCCTGCTGCCTATGTTCATATTAGTTTTAATTATCGTCTTAAGGATATCTTGGACCCTGTACAAAAGTTTCGGTGAGTTTAGAATATACATTAGTTACTTATCTTCTATTATATCTTATATTATAGAGGAACTTATCTAATTCTGCCGCTTATGTTATTTTAACGTGTTAAAAATAACGAGAAAAAGTAGTTTCGTTAAAATATTTGAATTTAAAATTTGTTTAACTTTGATTTGAATTTTAAATTATATTTAGAGTGCGGGATAAAACTATGAGATGGCAAGAATTTGTTTGCTCAACTAACAGTTGCGCAAAAAAATTTTTGCCATCTAATAGTTTATTACGATGTTAACCTTAATTATAATCACAGATCAATAAAATTTAAATTATTGCTTCATATCAGATAATTATTCGAAGATAATCTTTTTAAATGTTTTAGTTCTCGTTCTGGTTAACTAACCTCAATACTAATCTAAGTTATCTGCGGATTATAGATTTTAAAATAAGCAATTAGGCATCTTTGAAATTCTGGTAAAATGTTACTTGAACTTCAAAAAACTACTAAGTAAAAGAGCTGTCGCAGTCAAATAATAGTAGGTAACTAATACTATTATTTTTTAGTATTAGTTACCTACGAACTAATACTAAAAAATTACTTTCTGTTTAGGTTTATTGTTATGTAATTACGTCAGTTACGTTCGGTGACAAAAAATACTTTTTCTTTTTAATACATATAACCATAGACGTATGGTCGCCTGTAACAAAGATATTTTTTAAATATTCCAAGGCTAATATGAGTAAAAGCGGTTTTTTCAAATTACAAACAATCGAAGACTGACATTTCCAATTCTATTTTAATAAATACTCGAGTAAACGTGAAGGTGAACAGACCCAGCTTTTCATCACTAGGTTCCGGGTACAAGACGTTTTTTTTTACTTATTGAAATTATCTTGAATAGAGTTTAATTTATGGTTTGTATTGCCCTCCACATATGATGTTCTTGATTATTGCTTGTTTCATCTCTTTTTGTGAAAAGAGATACTAAAACATAACGAATAAAACGTGATGAGTTGGTACCGATATCCCATGATGATTACAATGAAAATGGGTTATTTTTACACCCCCATCTTTATCCGTAACAATCGTAAATATAATTTGCACCCGTGCAAAGCCTTGTTTGCTAGTCGTTCAAAATTCTAGATCAATACTATCACGTTTGCGAAGACTAATTTATTTTGATCATGTAGTCCAGACTCCATGCGGAGAGGGCAACGCTCGGAGTTTCCTTGCGTGATCGAATCAGGAATGATGGTATCCGCAAGAGAACCAAGGTAACCGACATATCCCGAAGGATCGCCAAACTGAAGTGCACTGCCACTTCAGTTTGGCGATCCTTCGGGCTATGTTCGGCAAGGCACATTGCTCGCAGAACAGATGGTCGATGAGGCCGAAAATTTCTGGAGTGGCGACCGCGTACTGGAAGGCCTCCTACATGGTGGACAGAAGACCTGGTGAGGGTCGCGGGTAGCCGATGAATGCAAGAAACAAAGGACCGGTTGTTGCGGCGACACTTGGCGGAGGCTGATATGATGATGATGATTATGGTGTAGTCCGCAATGAGAATAGCATATTTACCGGCCAAAATTTTGGACAATGTGTATTGTTCTGGTCCTCAATATCATTGTACTTTAGCTGCATCTACCCACATGCCTCTCTCTTTTTGCTCTAGCCACATTCCAGCGCCCCGGGTACAATCGACTGCATTCGATACGACCCGCTCCTCCGAACAAACCCGTTTATATATAGATACAACTTGTACACACAATTATAATTATATTGTTCGACTTCTTGACCTGGCGATAACCAGTCTGTTTATATAGATAATTGTTTTATAATACTTCATTGAATGTAGGTTATTAATCGCGTATTTTATAATGGGAAAGGATAAAAACTATGCTATAATTCTTGTACATACATCATATTCCTCACTCATTTAATGCAAAATAAGTTAACAGACCTTTTTAATTTGAACATTTGCGTCGCAGCATTCAAAGTACCTAGTAGTATAAGTCCACAATCTCTCCTGATGGTAAACGATGATGTAGTCGACGATAGAACACGCTTGCTTAGATGTAACCTATGAAGTCTTGATTTAAAAACCCCCAAGTTGTAGCTATTAGAAAACACTTCCGCAGAAAATTCGACTCTCTAGCTGTAAGCTAAACGAAAATATTCCCAAATATACATAGTTACATAATGTCTCTTAGTTCTGTGTGCCTATTGGCAAACGCGTTCTCTAAGAACTAACACTGTTTGCTAGGTATCTCTCACAACTCTCCTCCAATTTAGATCAGCAGTGATTCGTCTCCTCATCTGTTTTGTTTTCCTCTGTTGCTTTTGCCTTCTCAGTTTTTTTGGCCCACGTTCATTATTGTTTTAATTACTCATTTACCGTTTGTGACAACACTTGACCTTTTTGACGAAGTTTGACATAAAGATTCCAGCGTATTCACAGTCAACCTCCCTGATAATTTATTTCTCAAATTTTTTTCACAAGATAGCCCTCAGACCGTATAATTTACCACCATAATATCGTCCTTGATATTAACGGAACCGAGCCTCTATTAATAGGTTCAGTGGCTCGACGAAGCCTCGATTTTTTATTGCGCAATGTTGAATAACTCTCGCGCCGACATAGCTGACAGATTTGTAGATATTAGTTGTAAAACATGGCAGAAAATGCTGTTATGCTGTTTTGTTGCTAAATAAAATTAAATGCAGGGAAACCAGTCTAGTGTGCATGCAATTTTAGATTCAATGAAATGAGTAAGTGATTAAAATGTGTAATACATTTATTTTATGATTGATGGGCACGTGTTTTACCACTATCTTACCTGATGGTAGCGATTATGTGGTCGACGATGGAGTTCTCTTACCTAGAAGTAACCTCACAATTCAATCTTGCCTCTAGGACCCCCAGGTTGTAGCTATCAGGAAACAGGTTCCTCAGCTGTACGCACAGTGAAAGTATATAGGTATTCCCAAAATGTATTGTCGCGGTATTGTGGTTATGGCTGAGATTTTCACAATGTTCGCGATAGCACATCCTAGGTTGTCCTGCGCTACGTGGTTCAAAATCATGGTCTCTTATATTCACTCAAAAGAAGTAGATTACCTGCTGATGAAAATTAAAAATAATGATTATAAATGGCCACTTAATTTTGTTTTAGAGCAAACGAGTAGCTTGGTGTCTACAGCTAAATTGGGGACATGCTAATTCAAAATTATTCAAACACATTTCGTTTATGACTTCGAGAACTGTTAGGGAGATCTATTCATAGACTAATCTTATCTATGCCTATAGACATACCAGATTATAAATAGAAATCTATAACCTGCGCAGCTATGTTCGGAAGTTACATAGATAAATTATTCAAAACCTGTTTTATTAGTTTCTTCAGATGAACCAGTTTTGAATCACGTATTATACAGCTTCTACGTTAAAAATAACATAAAACCAGTCATCTTGTACTAACTAATATTGTAAAAAAAAACATTTAGTCGATAGGGCCGGTTGGTTCTAGAGTGGCGACCGCGTATCGGGAGCCGGGAGACGCAGCAATGGTAGGCCTTACGCATGGTGAAGGTGACCGTTGACCTGGTGAAGGCCGCGGGAATCCGCTGAATATGAGACGCACAGGTCCGGGAAATACTTGGGAGGGTCTTTATCCAGCAGTGGACGACTTTCGGCTGAAATGAAGATTCTTACAAAAATCTTTCTCTGATAGAAAGCTAAATTACCGCCTGAGTGACAAGCGATAATTTTAATCTCAAATATTGTACGGTTTTCGTGAGCTAGGCCAATTGAGCGAACCCGAGGTAAAAGCTTGTGATACAAAAGTGTAGTAGGAGCATACCAATAAAATGTTTATGATTGAGTATTAAATCTGATAACATTCATACTAGTCAAGTAGTTCTAAAGACTAGTAGGTTATTGTCAGATAGCGCTAGATACATCATAGACAAGGATTATAACAATATAGTTATTTTATTACTTTGGCAATGTAAATAGGTTTTCGTCAAGCGAAATTATTCAACAAATCGTGTCACTGCCCCTGTGCCTTGTTAATTTTGTTGGCGCTGCACGTTTTTACTTCCATTCCCACGAGCTTTCTTCATCTTAACAGCCAATTGCCGTCCACTGCTGAACGTAAGCCTCCACCAAAGAGCGCCATTCATCCCGGTCTAGAGCAGTCCGCATCCATCCGAACTTTCTTATTGTACCTCAAACATGATAATTATAGTAGGCACACAGTTATTAGATAATTTATTCAAAGGCGAGCTTAACTAATAATAATAATAATAATAATAAAGTGTCACAATCCATGTTTTTTTCTTTGGCCATCTGCTTCCTGTTATCCATCACCGTTGATATTTTTTTTATTATTATTGATAGGCACGCGCTTGACCACTATCTCACCTGATGGTAAGCGATGATGTGGTCGAAGATGGAGCACGCTTGCCTAGAAGTAACCTATTCACTCTTGACTTCAAGACTCCCAGGGGGTTATCGGGAAACACTGAGTCTGGCAGGGAAGTCCACTCCTTAGCTGTACGCTCAACAAATGTGTTCCCAAATTGTGCATGTGGGTGGGATGTCCACCATGTACCGGTGGATTTATGACTCTTTAAGACTCTCAAAGATAAACAATTCTCATAAATTAATCTGTCATATCAATATTTTATAATTCACCCCTGAATGATTAATTATTTGCATATTTGTGAAAAAAATAAAATGTATTCTTTACGAACTCTTAAAGAATCGGTCTTTTTACTATCCAAAATGTGTCATCTACTTTATTTTCGCCGGTCTGACTAATACAATATTTTTTTACATACATCAAAATATGTGTCAACCTATCGAGCTCTATCTCAACATACTGGACAAAAACAAAATTCACATGATTCACTTCATTGTCATGTCGGCTTGTCTGTCCATCTGTGCCGATGACCGTCCGAGCAAACTCTTGTAGTTCGGGGTTATTGAACATCGCATGATTATTGATTATTTTTATTCTATCGGAGGTAGGAAGACATAAAACAGCTTGCAGATATTTCAAATTCAAAGTATTTATTTCAAGTAACCACAGCCACTTTTGAATAGTCAAGGTCGGTCAAAAACAATGAAGCTAGAAACAAAATCGTAGAACTCTATGAAGATGAACGTGCAAGAAACATCATGATTACAAATTAAATAGGTAGTGTCTTGATTAATGAGCAAATATCATAAGGATGTTATGACAAGACGATTGATTAATAAGTCTTGACTTTTAGAAGTCACTTACTTTTAAGACTAAAAAGGGTATGTAGTGATACTCGTCCTGAAAAGCTCCGTCTTCCATAACGGCATCATTATGAGATTGGTACGTCATAATGGGGCTGGTCTTTGCTAAGTGCCTGTGTAACTGCCTCCATGGTCGAATGGTTTATGCGTTTGCCTTGCGATCCGGTGGTCGTGGGTTTGATTCCCACGGGAAGCATACTTTGTAAAGTTGTTTCCAGTTTGGCTAGGACATTGCAGGCTTGAGTCACCTAATTGTCTGATAAAAAGATGATTCCGTGCTTCGGAAGGCACGTATAATCCGGTGGTCCCGGCCGCCAAATGGCGGTCGTCAAACCATGTCAGAGGCCCTTTTTTTTTTTTTTTTTTTTTTTTTTCGAGGATGGGAAATCATCAAATGACCCCTCCCGCTCTGGGTGGAGCGGCAGGGAGTGTCAGACTTTTACTGACTAAAACCCACCCTTTAGTCCTCCTAGGGCCTTTCTTCCCAGGGCCGCGGTAACTCTTTCGAACAAATCCGCAACCCTGGTAGGCTCTGGCCCTAACGGGCCCCGACCCATGCTGACGACTGCTGGCTTGGCGCGCGTAGAACACAGCGCGCCGTCAACCCGGGCCTGTTCTGATCGGACGGCGAGCTACCCATTGCTCGCCGTCCACAGGCATCAGTCACTGCGCCATGCTCAGGAGCATCAGTTCCTGGGCGGCGCAGTGGCTGACGTTCAACAGGAGGGGGTGAAATGGGGCCATTACTGGCACTCCATTTCAGCCCCCTCCGGAGCCCGTTGTAGGGGCTCTACTGCGGCTGTTGCAGTAGCAGCAGCCGCAGTGAAACCGGCTTTGGCGGCGGAGGAAGCGGCGGCGGTGGCGGCGGCGGTGGCGGCGGTCGCGGCAGAGACGGCGGTGGCGGAGGGCTTTCTCCGATTTCCGGCTTTGGCGGGTGGGGCGCAGGCCCTACCCCCAGCCCAGTGGTCGGCCGGCTTGCCAGCTGCCGCACAGACTGCGCAGTGCGGCGCGGCGTCGCAGGAGCCGGCCCTGTGACCGGGCTGACCGCAGTGGAAACATAGACCGCTGCGGTCCACCTCCTAGGTGCATTGTGCTCCTACATGGTGGCCCACCTGGCACCGGAAGCACCTCAGAGGTCGGGGTTCCAGCAGTTTGACCTGCGCGGAAACCCAACCCACTAAAAACCTACGGCCCTCCGAGATGGTCTTGGCCGCCGACACGGGACAGCTCACCACAATAGTGCGCATGCCCGTGTTGTCAGGACGTAGGGTGCCCGCCTTCACCTCCTCTGCTGAGCACCCCCCCGTCCTAACGACGGCGGCCACCACCTCCGCCTCCGTGACGGAGTTGTCCAGGCCCAAGATGCGCATGTCGATGCGCTTGGTGGGCCTGGACACTCGGGCATCGTCCGCGCTTAGGAACGCCCTGAGCCTTTCGGCTAGAGCGTCTGCGGTTGGGCCGCTGGCTGCCCCGGGGATCTCCAGCATCCGGGCCCCAGTCATGGTGACCCGGAGCCGAAGGCTCCTCACGATGCCTAGCTCACCAAGGTTCACCACCTCCTTCGCCTTGGTGAGCACGTCCGCGTACGTCACGCCCCTCTTCGCCGCGTCCGGCTGTAGTGTAAGCACTACAGCCGCGGTTTTCGGGGGGCGGAGCGCAGCCGCGACGCTTCGCGCCTTCTGCCGCCGCTTCCTCTCCCGCCTCTTGGCCGCCCTGGCTGCCTTTCCCGCCTTCTTCTTCTCCCCGGCCACTTGCCATTCGGCTTGAGCCGGGGGAGGAGCTGGAGTCGAGGAAGCCGGGGGGAGCTGCTGCTCAGACGGCGCAGGAGCCTTCGCCGTCCGCGCAGCAACCCCACCCCTCCTCTTCTTTCCCGGGGCCGGGTCCGGTTTCCCCGGCACCGGCTTCGCGGGTGCCGGCCCGGACCCTTTGTCCAGGCCGGACGACCCCGGTGTGGCAGCCGCGGCGGCCGCATAAGACGCCGCCTTTTTCTGGCCTGGGGGGGCCTTCCCATTCGCCGCACTCGCTAGCGGGGGGCGCAGGACGATGCCCTCCAGGACGGCGAACCGCGCCTGGAAGGCAGCCAACTCCTGCCGCACCAGGTCCAGCACCTGGCCCTCCTGCGGCACGGGCCGGCCGTCCTCCCTGCGCCCCCCTTGCGGCGCCCCCTGTGGGCCGGCTCCCCTGAGCCTGGCCAGGTCTGCGCGGAGCCCCTCGTTCTCCTTACGGAGACGCTCCGTGGCGGCAGCCAAGCGGGCAACCTCCGCCCGCAGCTCGGACATCTCGTCCGGCGGAGGCCCACCTTTGGTAGCCTCCGCTGCCGCCAGAATGGAGGCCATCGCCTCGCTTATGGCCTTGTTCTTAGAGGACAATTTCCTCTTCAAGGCCACATCGCGAAGCGCGGCCTCCACCACCTCCGCAAACCCGGCCCTCCGGACCCGCTCCTGACCGGAGTCATCCGGCTCACCGCCGGAGGACTCCGAACCAGGAGCCCTGCGACCGCCCTCTACGGGGGGTCGTCCGTCAGCGACGAGCTCCCTGGCTCGCTGACCAGCCACCTTGGAGGCGGGCAATCTCCCCTTGCCTCCCTCTCGGCCCTTGCCCCGCCTGCTGGTGGGGATCTTGCGAGCCGAGGCAACCTCCTCGCTGCCGGACGACCCCCGGTCTTCCTCTGTTCTGGGCCGCTTGCGGAAGGACCTGGAGTCCTCCGCAGCAGCCCCCGCCCCCTCGGGTCCAGAGCTCGCCGAGCTAATAGTCACCAGGTCGTCGGAGTCCAACTCGGACTCCGACACTGCACCTGGGTGACGCTCAGGCGAGCCCCTCCTCCAATATAGCGCGCCTCTTGCCGCGCTCCGCCCGACCGACACTCTGTCGGGCGAGCCAAAACTAATACCGATCGGGTCCTCCTCGGATAGTTTGGATCGGGGGCCTCCTCGGCCCTTGTTGCCAATGGCAAGTGGTGGACAGAGAACTGCGTTGCCCCCCCCAGAATACGTGGGGCTTGACGCGCAATGCGTGGCGGATTCTCTCGCTGCTGTGCAGTCCGTACCGCCCTGGGGTAGTTTCTTTTCATCAGTTCTGTCCATATTTTCCTTTTTGAGGAGGCGGTCCCTTTCTCCCCTTCTCTTCTCTCTCCCTCTCTCACTGCTTGCTCGCTGCCCTCACAGTCACGTCTGATGGTCAGACGCGTACCAGAGAGCAGCGAGCAAGCCAATGAGACGCACACCGTCCGAGGACCCGAACACTGCTCAAGTCTCCGAACGGTGTGCCCCTCTTGTGTCTCTCTTGGTCTGGTCTCTCACTTGGGACCTTCCGGCATGAGTGGCTCTACCGGCAAAGCCCCCAAGATCATTGAGACACGCAAGCCCCACCACGACGGCAACGTGGAGACACGGTTTGTGGGGGTCAGAGGCCCTTGAGGCGGTTTAGAAACTCTGATACTAGGATGTGTGGGGTCGTTAGACCTTACTACCCACGCGAAGAAGAAGAAGGACATTGCTAAGTCATCATAATAATACTAGCCAGAAACTATCCCACTGCTGGGCAAAAGATTCTTCACAAAATATACGAGTATGAGGCCAAAAGTTTGTAATAACTAAGAAGTAGAATTCCCTGCCAGCATCTGTGTTTCCTGATAGCTGCAACCTGAGCATCTTTAAGTCTAGAGTGAAAAGGTTACTTCCGGACAAGCTTTCCTCATCGTCAATCACGTCATCACTTACAATCGTGTGAGATTGTGGTCAATTGCGGACCTGTCAATAATAATTTAAAATAAAATTACTATTCCTGTCTAACTGAAGGTCCTTGCCTCAGAATAGACCGTTATGACAACAAACAATAAAATCCATATTCATGCCAAAATTATTGTTTTCAAACATATTCAGTTTGATGTCACCTTCAACAAAATTCTTCACAATTTGAAATACCAATATATTATCATTGTAAGGTTCCGACCCTGACCCCATTGCCACGACTATTGGCAGTCATCACAGATGACAACACAACAAATATTTATTTGTGTTTAACAAGGCAAACTTCTGTATAATTCTAAAATATTAAACACTAGTTGTGACCGCAACTATGCCTGTGAAAACATTTAATTTTTCTGTAATAAAAGTGAGACAGGAGATACTTGCTATCATTCTCTAAAGGTACGAACAAGCTATCTTCCTTTTTTTTCCTTCCACGCTCAAAAAAATATACCTGCCATGTCATGTCGTCATCATCCGCGATAGACTATATAGTTTAGAATGCCTAAGGCATTAATTAAATATTAAATAATAGGTAGGTACTTACTTAAGCGCTAATCGTATTTCATAATTTAGACTTTTTTACTTATATTTATCAAGTTATAACTACATCATGCATGAATGTATTCCCTAAAGGATAAACATACAATATAATACAACAATACAATAAATGTCTCCTCTTAATATTATTAGTTTTGTTTAAAAAAGAGTTATTGATGAAAAATTATGTATTTTCTTTGTTAAGTGACAGTCCTTATTCTTTGTTGTCCACAAAAACAAATACAACCCTAACCGACAGTTTATGTACAAAGGTGAAGTTCACTGTACAATCACAAATATTGGAAAAAAATAAAACAGGGAAAAATATTTCTTTTCATTTTAAAAATCCTCCATAATAATTTTACCCTGCAAACAAATAAACTACATTTATGACCTGTAGCGGCTGTAGCCAAAATACTATCCTATTAACATTTACACGTCAAGTTCAGTTTAAGTCGTTTTATAGCCAATATTTATAGAAAGTTAATTCTAAAAGAACTAAAACCCGAACTAATAAGTATGAGAATTTTCGATCTATTTTCAGCGCCATTGAAACTGGTAGGACCAGTTCACTATGTTTGTTGAATCTTTACACATCACGATAAATACATAGCACAGTGGTATACACCCCTTACTACTGTTGCATAATGTGATCGGTAGGAAATCTCCGGATATAATTACTGATATGTTACCGACATATAATAGCACATTGCTCGCTGAACATATTATAGTTGATGGGATCAAAAGATTATGTGGAAGATGAAGCGTGGGAGGGTTTCGCACAAGACCTGGTGAAGGCCGCGGGAATCCGCTGATCCGCCTTTTGTTGCACAGGACCGGTCGATGGGGTGACATCGGGGAGGCTTATTTCCAGCAGTGAATGTCTATTTATTTATTTATTTACTTGTCTATCGACAGAAATGATGATGGTAACAGATCATAATTTTGTATTATGATGATTCACATTACGAAAATTCTTTACTAATAGAAGGTACCATTATCAAGGTAGTGTGTCTGCTACTTTTTATCCCAGAAAATGTACGGTACCTGTCACATTGGCCACAAGAACAAAGCCGCGGAAAAATATTCTCAAAAATATATTAATGCTACGACAAGTCCTCAAACAGTTATTACTAAGGATTATTTTCAACCAAATAGTTGTTCCGGGTCTGGCTGTTTGTGTATGTGAGTTTATATGTTTGTGAACGCACCCACGATACAGGAGAAATTCCTAGTGTGGGGCAACGTTTTAAAAAAAAAAAAAAAAAATGGCATTTAGGCCGAAGCCTGCCAAAGTGCCAACTGTAATCCAGAAACAAATACTAATGAGTTTAGCAGGTAGCTAGTATTGATGTCTATTCAACGGTACAATTAGGTTAAATACACTTAAGCAGGGAGTGGTGCTAGTGTCGTAGGTCCATAGAGTATAATACATCAACGTTGGTCTCTCGTGGGTCGAGCATCGAACCTTTAGGTGTGTCCAAGGATGACGACATTCACGTATATATTTGTTACTAGATTCTGCCGTTGGCTTCGTCTGCGTGAAAGTTGGAAATGATCCAAGGAGAACGTACGCCCGAGACAAAACTATCCTGTGTCCTTTTTCAAGGTCTAGTATTTAATCTCTTTATAAATATTCATCGACATTGGTCCAGGAGTTTAGGCGTAAAAAAGATGCATGTTATGATAGTTTAATAATTAAATATTTTTAAGAGAAACACAGAGAAGGCTTGGAAAATCCCATTAACATTTTAACAAAGGTTGTTATGAAAATTGACTACGACAAAATAGGCCCCCTCTACTATGTGTGTTACGGTTAACAGGTAGAGAATGCCGTGTATGTTATTATAAATCCGCTTTGTACATGACGTTTGTTTGAAATTTTTAGTAAATAATAATTTAAAGTTGTGACTTACTTTATTAAAAGTAAGTTGTATTTAGAAAAAGATATAAAATCTAACAAGAAATCCACTTTGAGTTCATTTTTAAAATACACATACAAGTTATCTACGTGTTTTTTGTTTGTATTTTCGGGTACCTATTCCTCTCATTATACTCGTCACTGTTAGATGAGTTCAGAGTCAGACGCACAAAAAGTTTCTATTCAAAATAATCACTGGTCATTGAAACATAAGTAGTTAGCTAACCACGAGTACAAACCACATAGGTACATACCCGTAGCTAGGTACTGTGCATTGTGCAAAAGTCACGATTCAAATTTGGTTTTATTTTGATGATTGAATCTACAAGTATTTAAATACATTTTTCTAAGTACCAGTCTGTTATACCAGGTAATAATGTTAGCAGGTGAAATGTTTTATGCCTTTAGATAATGTACAAAGGTTTCTAAAGCTGTCAATCATTACGCCCGCAGACAATCGTCTTTTAATTTCTAGTTCTTTCAGCCCATCCCAAAATGGTGTGGTAGATATCGCTGTCAGCGATGAGACTGCCATTGAATGTACGTAACAGTGTGGTGTAATTGGTTTTTGGTGTACAATAAAGTATGTCTATTCATTCTATCTAAATTGAGGAACGTTTTTTTCGTCACATCTCTATTCAATGATCAAGAAAATAATTATAAAACAATTCAATAACCAAGACCACACCACTAACGATTTTCTTTTTATGACAGCTAATACGTGATCAAGGCATCGTAAGCTGAAGCCGTATAGATATCGAAAGTTGTCACTTGATATGCCAGTCTCATTGCCATTGTTATGGCACGCGTGAGTTGCCAGTCGAGACCTTCGTACTAAGTACTTAAACCATTTGTATGGATGCTAGCAAGCGTGTCTTGGGGAGAGGTCACTGCTCTACATCTTGGTTAAGTTTAAACATCATAATATATGATTGTACTAGTGTGGAAATATTAATAATGCATGCAACGGAAACGATTGGCGTAACGAAATGCCTTTTCCATGGGATATTTTTTGTAAAGACAAAAGATCAATTTTTTTTTAGAATATTTTTATTTGAAAAGATTTTGAAAACAGTTTTAACTGTAAATATAATAAAAATAAGCATAGAATTTTAGTTTAAAAGATGTTTGTTACTATTTTAGGTGTAGGTGCATACTTGCCCATCCAACTATCTAATGTTTTTACAAGAAAATCTATGGTCAGTTTAAAACAAATAGGTACTTATGTTTTTTATATCTAACCTTAAAGGTTTTGTTTTTTCATATCCATTTTTCCAATTCAATAAGGAATGATGTCATGCCCGCATGCGTGTTTTAATACTTTTATTAGACTTCTAGATCTTTTAATTCTTATTTTAAACTTTGATTTTTAAAACAAATAGAATCCTGCCCGAGACCTGATCAAGTCTTATAAGTAGATTTTATTACAATTGGATTAGTAGACTCGTTTCTATCCTATTTTTTGCTCTTTTCTGCACCGCTGTGATTTTTTATGTGTGTAATAAAAATCGTATCTCAAAAAAGCTTTTTTACGTGATGCTATTGCTAATGTGAGCAAAGCCTGCAGGTGTGGAGACACGCAGGGAAATCAGGCACACTCAGTGCATTCTTATATCAAAATGACTCCTCTCGCTCTGGGCGGATCTGGAGCGAGTGTCAGACTCTTACTAACCAAAACCTGCCCGTGTTCCTCTAAATGCCCTGTGCAGTCCAGGGCCGCGGAAAGTCTTTCCAGCAGGGAAGTCTTTACAATTTTTAGAACACGTAGGATTCTACATATTTTCAAACAGTTAAGACATAAACTTATTTAATCCTACTATTCTATCCTACAAGCGAGTTAGTTTCACGGCGGTAACAGGGCGTGCACTCGCGCAGCCATCACCTAGATATTGTGTTACCTTTACAATTACGAACGATCGTGACATAATGTAGGTTACTCGACTACCCAGAAGTAGGTACCTATTACGCGTAGTTCCACGAAGGCGGTATTGAATTCCATGTTAAGATATGAAGGCAAGGCACAATAATAGTATCTGTGTTTTAAAATATATTGATAGGTACTCTATTAGTGGAACAATTTCATAAAAATGCTATGAACTGCTGAGGATTTAAAATTTTTGTATATAAAATATTTTATTTTTAGGGTTCCGTACCCAAAGAGTGATAACGGGACCGTATGTCTCTCTGTCTGTCTGTCTATCTGTCTGTCTGTCACCAGGCTGTATCTCATGAACCGTGGTAGCTAGACAGTTAACACAGCTTTAGTTGGCGCCAAATAAGCTTGTAATAGCGGCCATTGACCCACCTACATTTTTTGACATTCTTAATTTCAAAATCAGAAAAAAAGACATAAAGATGTCCTGAATCTACATCTATCGAGATCCTTTACATTTTCTAGTAATGAAAAACCATTCACAATTTATTTTTCGGGTACCTATGAAAATGTATAAGGGAAAGGTCAATGTCCTTTATTGCAAATTTATCCGGCACCAACCATAGAAAGTTTCACAGATCAGATGATGTATTTCTGTTGTAACAAGAAATACTTAAAAACTGGGGACCGGCAGCCGGTCGATTCTATAAACATCGAACGTGAAGACTTATATAGAGTGAGCTTCAAGTAAAGCTGTAACATCAGGTGAAGTAAACATGAGGTGAGCTAACATTCCATCTCACCTCATGTTTACTTCACCTGATGTTTACGGAATCGCACTGACTATTTCTATGGGATACAAATACATTTTCCTGAACAAAGAAAGAGCCTAAAAGACAACAAACGCAGTAACTAAAAGCAATGACGCAATGTTCTTAACAATGTTTAATTTAAACAAAGTCTTTGTTACATGAAACGGATGAGAATAAAACTTACATAATTTATAATAGATAACAAGCATCTCCTTAGTTTTACTTATTACTTGTTTAATAACTAACGTTAGCCTGTGGGAATTAACTATAAGATGTGCTCTCATTTAAAACGTTCTAAGAGTTTTACAGTCCTGTTCGTAATATTTGCATAATTTAACTAAATTCCATTCCCATTTGTATATGAAAAATAGAAATTAGCATTTCTTACTCATGTCAGGATAAGTTTGATTTTCATGAACTGGTTTTGTACATGAAACGCTCATCATCTGCCATCTGATGAAACGCTACTTTATTATTTATTTATTTAAATCAGTGGCTCCAAACCTTTGTTTAACCCAGGACCACTTTGATTTATTTGTTGCTAGCAGGGACCAGAAATTAAGAAGATAATTAAACTGTGTAAAAATAAACTTTTAAAACATACCTTACATTACCTTTTAATAACATACATTGACATAGAAAACACAACATTTCTGATAGAAACTTTAAATTAGTTTCCATCAATGATATTTTAGAGGTGTAAAGGATTCAATTTTTACTATCACGAACCATAATGTAGAACTTGCGGACCACCAGTGGTCTGCGGACCACAGGTTAGGAACCACTGATTTAAATGTTGGTCCTGAGTGCAAAGATTGGACGGACCAATAAAGTACTTAAGTTTTCTTTGACACGTTGTTAAAATATTAAGTGGTTTTTAGTTACCGGGTTGTGGAGGTTAGATTGGAAGCTGACCCCAATATAGTTGGGAAAGGCTAGCCAGATATAATGCTAGGTTTTATTATAGTAGTACTATTCTACATAATGCAATCTATATAAGTACATATCTCATTCATAGTACCTATACATTGATACTAGTCGAATGAATAATTACGAATTATATGAACAACTGAATAATTCATCACACCTCTCCGAACATCTGTACGTAACGTTATTTACTGTTGGCATGTTAACATTTATTACAATGAAATACACGAACGAATTGACATGAGTCTTTAATATTATTGTGTATACTAGCTGCTTTCTGGAACAAGCAGAAAGAAAAACATTTTTTTTTGTTAAGTAAATTTTGTATGGTTATATATTTTCATATGAATATAGTAAAAAGCGGTTTTTTCATGATATCAGAAACATAACACGTCCTAAGTCACTCAACTCTCCAAACAAAAATTGGTCCTTCGAGCCGGATACTTCATCCTTAACTATTAAAGCTATGAGTCGTGTCGTCACGACTATTTCTCGTTCTAATGCACAAAGTACGTACCTTCCGACGTATTTCATATTCTAGCTAACACACTCGATGTGAGCTTGAACAATATTTGCAGCGGATCGTGCGACGTTTGCGCAAATTGAGATAAGTGAGCTCGGTGAGGCAAGGCTGCGCAACCGAGCGTTTTGTTGAAATTAAGAGAGATCTTTGGTAGTTTGTGATTTGTGGTGTGGAAAACATGTCTGGTATTAACCGCTCCGGCCCCGGCGACACACCGGTGTGTCGCGAATTAATCGCGAATTTAATGTTTATTTACCTATTACATAAGATTTACTTTTTTTTGGGAATTTTCACATGTCGGGGCCGCAGCGGTTAATGGTTTCTGAACAGGGATATGAGTAGACAATCTTCTATTTTACGAAAGATCATTTCAGACACTAATCTGCATGGTTGTCATATAACGTTATATTAGGGGTAGAATTCATGATAGGTTTGAGTTAAATGCGACATACCGA
Source organism: Melanchra persicariae (assembly GCA_947386135.1). NCBI lineage: Eukaryota > Metazoa > Arthropoda > Insecta > Lepidoptera > Noctuidae > Melanchra > Melanchra persicariae. The sequence continues at coordinate 16,780,513 of OX376667.1, read as the reverse complement.
AATGTCCTTACTTTGGTATTGATAGTCAAAACGTTGAGCTCCTCCAAGTTGAGCTCCTCTAAGTTGAGCTACACGATAACTGCTTGCATTGTCGGGAAAGATCCACTCAGATCTGTGTGGTAGTTTTCTCAAAAGATCACCTTAGACATTAACCTACGTGGTTCCTAAACTACATTCATAAATAAGTTGGTATATATTTCAATCGCCCAGGGGCTAAAATAGATACCTATGTAGTCAAATCAATAAATTTTGAGTATCTTGTTGGTAATATTACCGTAACTATTTTCGTCATAATAACATGGGAAGACAAGACGATTTCAATGACGTCTGAACTGAACTTTAACGACTAGAAAAACGTCTTTATGAACAACTGATCTAAAGAGGAAAAAAACACCAAAAAATTAACAAAATAAAACTCTTTACATAATAATAATAGAACATCTTAAGTCAGCGTCATAGCCACGAAGATTAAGATTTAAAAGAACGTTAATATTGACTCAAGACTCGGCTAATTACACAATGTTAGAGACGGAAAACACTGAACATCCGACATTGAGGGTAAAGGAAGATTCTAACACTAATCTTCTATTTACTATTCTATCTGTGTATACCTCAGAATATTCCTCAACGGCGCTCATGATTTTAAAGTGTGTTTCCTGTAATGTGATTGAAGGATTGACATTATGACATTTCTCAGTGCTTCGTATTTCGAGCAAGTACCAATGTGACGGTTAAATTCTAGTTTATCTTAAACATATGACGTCGGTGACGAAAACATTGCTTGCATTTGAGAAGAGACCCTCTGTTTGAATGGTAACTGGCGTTTATAATATTACTAGCAATAGCTTCTCACACATACTCCCGGGATGAAGAGTTCTATTATATGGCATGGTCTACCCGTATGGCAAGTTTCAAACCGAACGGGTTTGAAACTTGCCATACGGGTAGACGTTAAAACTTGGAGAGGTAACAAACAGACTTACTTTTCATCATCAGCATCATCATATCAGCCAAAGGACGTCCACTGCTGGACATAGGCCTCCCCGCACATAATTATAAGTATGGATGGTATAGATTCATGGCACAAGTTTTAACAGATTCTTATTGCCATTTAACCGACTTAAAAAAAAGGAATATCTGTATTCGACTCGCATGTTTGTGTGTCAGCAATTTTCTCAAAAACGACTGATCCGATTTGGGTTTTCACTTTATTTAGTAAGTTTGGTGGCAAGGCTACACACTCAAGACAAACACGTAAAAATTGAGGAACATGAAATGTCTTGTTTACAGGGGTCACCGACGTATAAAATTCTTACCGTAATCTGATCTGCAGATCTCATCTGTTCAAACGTTTTCCGGTGCAATCATTCTTAGAGATAACGCTGCGTTTTGTATTCTCTCACCTTAGTGTCACAGTTGTCACTGTGTGTTTAACAGTGGCGACGGTTTCCTATGTTATGTCCACAATCCTAATTGAGTAACACGATACCTGTGGCTTTTGAGCACCGTTTACGATTGTGTAGTTATTTAATACTAATAAGAGTAACAGACGAAAACAACACAGAGGAGTCTCGGTATTAATGGTCACCCCGCCAAGGACCAGCGTCGTCAAGCGTTGCTCATTAGCCTTGAAAATTGACCCGTCCAGCTGATATTATTTAGTCACAAACTTGATCGTTATTACAGATTAAAATTTATACGTATACGGGGCAAAACATTTTGAGAATACTTTCACTGTGTGTAGAGCTAAGGAGTGGAATTTTGGGCCGCAGTCTTTGTTTTTTGATAACTACAACCATGCGGTCTTGAAGTCAAGAGTGAACAGGAGTGTGATTCTGTAAACATTTCGACGCAATTGAAAACTTAGGCGAAGTGAACGACAAATGATCTAGCTGTCAAACCATACAAACAAGATGGAATGACAGCTCACTTGTCGTTCACTCCACTTGTGTGTATGATGAGATGTCGACAGAATATAGGGCTGGTTACTTCTAGGCAAGCGTGCTCCAACGTCGATCACATCATCGCTTCCCATCAGGTGAGATCGTGGTGAAACGCGAACCTATCAATAATAAAAAACTCTTGTGAAGACTTTCAAGCCTTGTCTACTGTTGAGAAAGTCCTGCGTCTAGCGGCTGTCTATCCAATTAATCTATGCATTGCAATATTTTAATCATAACATTTATCTCGGCCTTTCTCTTTTCCGTCGGTACCTGTACTGTCATCATCCTAGTGATCGATCTGTCTGGCCAACTTGTTAGAGATAATTACAATAGTTAGAGACTTTAGATAGTCTTCTAGGGTTGCCTAACCGAAGGGTAACAAATGGAACCCTATTACTAAACCTCTAGTATCCATACGTCTGTCTGTCAGCGGGCTGTTTCTCGTAAACCGTAACAGGTGGACCGTTGAATTTTTTACTGCCGCTAAAACAAAAAGTAATAAACGTACTACCATACGAAAAATGTATGATAATATTTTATTTCGGTACATGACCTCGGTTCTTTCAGGACCACATTTACGAATTCACATACTAATAATGATGCCTATGTACAGTCGCCAGCACATCAAGCTATAACAATCGGTCAAATTTCTTTAACCGATTTTCAACTTTACCCTTACTGCGTTAGGTTCCAGATTTATTCGGAAAATTCGATAGTTTTGGGTAGCTTGATGTGATGGCGTCTGTACATCAGGCATTATAGTGTAAATGACAGTACCAATGGTCCAAAGTCAATATTGTTATAAGAATCATTACATTATCTCTTGCAGCACATAAAACCTTGGTGACATAAGTACGTAAAATAAATATAAAAAATAAAACAATGCACGTGGGTTAGTGAACCATCATTCAGGTGACATTGGCTTCAAAACAAACACCAAGTTACATTCCTCTGTACAATACGATTAATTATAAATTAGTATTATGAAACAAAAACTAAGTACTGTGAAGGTTAAATGAATTGACTGAAAGGAACTTAGGGCCTGGCCTCAGTTTCTTATACATCTTGCAGCAAGGCCCGAATTATACAGAAAAGGCGTGGTGAACTGGTGAAGACGCGGCGCAGTCGAGGCGTAAGGCACGATGCCGCTTCAAAAAGTTTTAAGGCTACTCTCTCGAAAAAAGCTTAAAAACAGCGTGCAGATGAAGCAGCTTTTCGTCAGCATTTATAAAGAAATTACATCTGAAAAAAATATACAGCAATCTACATGATATAATACGTAATTTGGTTTTGCCATAATTTTTCTATCGGTATCCGATAATAAGAAAAAAAATCACCAAATCACCTCTAAATCGTTGAGATAAAACCATTTTACTCCTTCATTTTTTATCAAAAGATTATAAAAAAAAATCTACTGCTTTGCAATACCAACGAAAATGATTTGGTTTTGTTACTTTTTAAAAACATGTATTATTTTTACTATAATAAATTAAAAATGCGACCATTTAAAGTCCGTGTCTATATCTCCCCCGCACTCGTCCACAAATTCAGTGCGGGGCGCGTCGTGTTGCTAGGTGGACGTGTGTCGCTTTGCGAGAGCTCAGCACTACAAAAATATCGTAAAATATAACTGCAAAAATTTAATTTTGTTAAAAGTGGAGTAAGTTTTTTCTGATTCCTGTATAAGTAGTGTTTTAGGTTTAAAAAAATATTACAAACAAAAGGGTATAACATTTATTAAGGTAAGTTTTATCTACATTTTCATTATAGCTTTACTTACCTTTCATGAAAGTAGATAGATACTGTTTATAAAATACCTATATTCAAACAAAGTTGTAAGTATAATGCTTCTGTGTCATAGAGTAGTGAATGATCACAGAAGGACCATGTTCTTGCAATGACTTTTAGTCAATATTACTTGTAATTTTCCTTTTCGGTACCTCAGTAAAGTATATTTTTACCCAACCGCGCCAGAAGGAGGGTTATGTTTTTTGAGTGTGTGTATATTTCTTTGGTACGCTGTAGCCTAAACGCCTTGATGGATTTTATCTTGATAGATGTCATTAGATTCGTCTTGATAGTGAAAGTGACACTAAGTACATAAAAAAATAAAATGGCTGATTTTTGGCGCCATATTATGTCGTCAATTTTTTTTCGTCAAAACGTATCGAGGGGGTAACAAGATAAAGGGCACGAGGAGACGATTTCAAAAATGTATCTCACAAAAATGAAAGAAATAAAAAAATACCTTTTTAGTAGTTTTTAGCGATCGGATTTTTAGACAAAGTCAATTGTTTTTAATATATTATGATTGATTTATTCTGATTATTTTACAGAGTTTATGCAGTGAATAGCTGGAATTGAGAAGGAAACTGTCAACAGCCTCTAACTTTGGCCGCATTATAAAGAGGCGTTCAAATATCAGTTGCAGTAACGTAGTAAAAGATTTACTATAATATAAAGAAAGCAGAAGTCACGTTAAATCAATAAAACATGGGACTGAAAATGAAAAAAATACTCTTGAGCAAATTTCAAAAGACACTGGTTTAGTTATACAACCATACGGTTTATTTATTGACGATGAATTGCCATATCTAGGCGCTACTCCTGGATATGTGTCGAGGAGAACATGGTGGTAGAAATTAAATGCCCTATTGCAGCTCACTAACTGAGTTTTACCGAAGCAGTTACTAAAAAAAATACCTTTTTATAAAACTGATAAAACTGCTACGATTGTTATTAATACTAATCATAATTGGTATTACCAAATTCAGGGTCAACTTCACATAACCAAAAGAACAAATTGTCTTTTTGGAATATGGCTGGGTGAAAATATTTCCTATGAAAATCGAAATTACAGAAAAAGATGACAAGTTCTGGAAAGACGTAATGGAAAATAAATTAATTAGATTTTATTTGGATTGCATATTACCGGAACTTATTGATCCAAGATACCCGAGAAAAATGAAAATTAGAGACTATTTGTATGCATAGAAAAAGCAGTGGTAAAAATAAATTACCCAAAAAAAGAAAACAAAATGATTTAAACCAACAAACAAATGATTTACAAGAAGACGATGTACAGAAGAAAGAAAAAAATGTCAAAGAGAAGGAAATAGAACTAAGGAAAGAAAAAGAGGTTGAAGAGAAAAATGAACAAAACGAGAACGAAGAAACAAAGAAAACAGAACAAGATTTTGTCTGGCTATCGAAATTTTCAAAAGTAAATATATGTGAACACGGAGAAATAAGTGAGGATCAAGAAGTTCAACCAGCCAAAAGAATAAAAATACTCATTGAAACGAAGTTACATTTCAGTGAATTTTAGTTCTTATCTTTTTTTATAACAAATATTATGACATACACTAGTACTTATTACTTATAATATACTACCTACCTATCTACCTTACCTACCTACCCTACCTAGAAACCTTCCTCTGACTTTAACAAAAATTTTGATAAAAATGTTAGCTGAAATTGGTCCAGCCGTCCTCGAGTCTTGCTCTTAGCAACAGAAATAAACATTAATTTTTATTTATTTATATCAATAATTTTGTTCACAAGTTGTCTTCCTCGATCATGTTTCAAGCCTGGCTGATTTGTAGTAAAGGTATAGTTTCTACCCGCGGCCTCGAAGCATTTGACAAATATATTCGTAACTGTTGCCCGAAAAGTATATCCATATCAATAGATAGTAAATAAAAACAAAAATTGACTACCTACTTTATATGCGGAACATATAAAAAATAATTTTAACTTCCACGATGATTTGACCTTCTGTGATTTCGATACTCTGTGACGGGACCAGGCGACGACGCGCGGTGGCGGAGCGGGCCGCGCGCGGCTCATCGTTCTGTTGCATGCGGGTAGCGGAGTGGGAGTTCGCTCCGCCCAAATGCGCAAGGTCACTGGCATGAATACAAGCCTTAATACAAAATGTAGGTGGGCCACACGTCGTCGTGAATTATTTACACAAAACGGTGCGGCGCAGGCACGCCGCTGGCCTTCGTCGCGTCTTCACTACGCCTTTTCTGTATAATTCAGGCCTAAGGCCTCGTCTACGGAGACACGAAGCGTCTCGCATCGCGTGCGGCGTGGTGTCTCGCGGCGCGTTGGATGTTTTTTTTCCGTTTACAGACAGGCGTGCAGCGGCCAGCATCATCACACGTGCAAACACAAACATATCATGGCAATACACGCCATGGGTGTCTATGTTTTGCCGTGAGCGGAAAATTGCAGGAATAGCTAGTCGCAACGCTGCGTGCGTCTCCGTAAACGAGGCCTAACAGTAAAATATTATTGGCTAAATTTGAAATTCAATTGTAATTTTGAAGAAATATAACATAAAATGAGTGGCAATGCTGTCAGTCTTTCAGGCACGAATGACAGCAGACATTAAAGTGCCTACCTACATAAATAAATACACATTATTTGACTGAAGTATTGTAAATATGGATTCTAGGTTCCACGAGGCCGCAATGTCAACAACCTCGGTTTATCGTTGAATTAGCCAAGAAACGTAGACTTATTATCACTAAGTTCCGTTAGGCCAGGTTAAATTTAGCCACTAAGTTGAATTAGTACCTCTCTCCGCTGTATTATTGTAAGCGGTTCTAAAAAACCAATTTCTGGGAAAACAATATATTATATTCGCGTGGTCTCGAGTGCTACTGCAGCGCATAAGGTTCAAGGTTCTATTCCTACGTCGAACAAAGTGTTTTTCAATCCAGAATTTTGCAGTGCTAGCGGGTTGGAGTCTGGATTCATGCCCGGTTTATGGCAATAGATTCATTCCAAGTTAGGTACAAGGGGCTTATAACTGGCGAAATTTGAATGTAGTTTTTATCCCCGGGAGGGGTCATGACCCCACTGCCCCCACCTGGATCCGCCTTTGAGCACGATTGCCTAGAAGTAACCAATTCACTAGACTCCCGGGTTGTAGTTGTCACTCCTGAGCAGCCTCACTGCTATTCTACTCCTGCTGTACGCACAAATGCTGTAGGTATTGCGAAATCGTTTTGTGCTTTTTTTTATTGACGTTTAAAAGTTTTATTTACAACCTACTTACAAAACAAATATCATTATCATTTGCTAATAGGCGAGATGTGTACCATATCATGTAGCGCTAGCGGGGCGGCTCGTGGTAGGTACGGGCCATAGATATACTGTTTTTTATATTTCTATGGTACGGGCGTATTCATAGGGCGTAATGTTATGCTTTCTTATTGCATTGCAAAACAAATTCCAAGTGTTTCACAGTCGATGACTATAACCTTTCCATGTCATTCTCAAACAATGTTTCTTTAAGTAAAACTCGAAGTAATAGGTACCTATTTCATAATATAGCTACCTAGATTTTATACTCAGTCGTTGGGAACGATTTATGCAAATAAGTTCTGAGAAAAAGCAGTTCAGTGAGTTTTTGGTTCCATACCCGATGGATAGTCAAACCAAAATCGCTAATTCTTGGGCAATATCAAAGATAAATAATGTTGTTAACTTTTCATAAATTTGAAGATTTTTATCTACTAAAAATCAAAGTACTTGCCAGTTCTGCAAATCAAATATTTTGATGTTTGCACTGGGATATATAAAATGATTTCTAAAAGTGTGGCATCTATCCCGGTTTACCTACACTATCATAGGAACCGTTACAGGTAGTGAATTTATTTTAATTAATAAATAAACATTGAATAAAACCGCAGATTATTATCTTAACATATTGTAATGTTCCCATAACAATAATTAAAAATTACACAACATTTTCTTAATCCAATGGTTTCTCAAAACAAATTCAAACGTGTTTGTCTAGTTTCAATGTCGCACACAAGTTTTTTATTCACCCGGTCTTATTATAGAAATAAGTCTAAATATAAAAGTCGTATATTTCCGAACTGGTCGCGCGAGTTACTCGAGAATCTTCAATGTGTTCCACCTTAGACACACCTTAGACATGAGTCTAACCTGTTTGCTTAGGTTTGTGCTGGGGACTAACGGCAATATCAGCTTATACTGAAAGAATTCTTAGAATATAGTAATACAGCATGGCACTATTATAGATTTAAAAAAAGTAAATGCTAAAACTTAAACGCGACTAGATACTGGAAGTGACGCTCAGTGGATAGCCGTGGTCGTATGCCACTTTGCCCTTAAGCTTACGATCGCTTCGATAACATCTCGACTGTATGTAGGTAGGGTAGGTATACCCGTCATAAAATTACTCCTTCCGCTCTGGGGAGAGTGGAAGGTAGTGTCAGACTCTTATAACCCAAAACTCAAAGCAATTATTTGAATTTTATTATACCCTTTACATGCACTTTTGAATTGTCAAGGTTGGTCAGTCATAATAAGACATGAAGTTATTGGCACGTTCCAAGGCGGTATAGTCAAATTAGGCCATTTTTTAATAAAGATTGGAATAAATTCTCCGGAGAGGCAAAAACGTTTCTGATGGTTTTGTATGAGTGAAAAATTGAGTATAAAAAACAAATTGCATTTAGCACCCCTACGGAAGGGGGTGAAAAACTGTGAAATCTGTTTATTGTTCATAACTAAGCAGAGCATGCAGTTGTAGTCATCGTAATTTTTTATACGCTTTATTACACCTCAATCTACATTATTACATTTTATTTATTTTAATCAGACCAACGCAGCGTTAGAAAAAAAATAAAATATCTGTAAACATGATTTTTGGTCATTGCGGCTTAGGGGAAAATCGTGTAGTTCTGTAAACTCAAAAAAGGGTTAGTCATTTTGGCCTAAATACATGATTGATTTTGCACCCTGGTGCGACATACGGAAATTAGTTTTTCACGTTCTTCTGCCGCTGTACTTCGGGGGAAATTTTGGTTGTTTTGAAAATCATCACAATCATATAATTTGGTTTCCTTTATATTTGCACCAAATAAAAAATTAGCATTTTTATATGGAACATACATTTTTTGTGTATTGTAGTCATTGCCATTGAGCAACTACGCTATGGAAGAGACAAGCGCGCGACACGGAATAATAAACTGACAAGAAGCGCCGTCGCCACGTGCATAAGCGCGTAGTTGTGTTGCGGGATGTGTTTTACGAGGAAGGAGTACTTTCTGATAGTGAATGCTCTGTTTGTAAGTAATAGCATACAAATCTAAAGATTTTTTTAATGCAAAAGCAGCTTGTTTTTAATCGAAAAATAAAACAGCAGGCAAGCATGTCCTTTATTTCTTTCAAATTAATTATTTGTCTTTCGAGTTATATACCCTGTGACAGCGCTGATTATCCTACGTCATCAAGTAACGTAGGAATAAGGCTAAGAACTCACGAGACCGCAGTTTTGTGCGGTTCCACAGCAGCTGCCGTTGGATTTTCGCCCGCAAACTTGGCGGGCGAGTATCACAAGACGGGCGGTTACTTACGATCAGATTGTTTAGTTGATTTCCAGACCGCCATGAACACACTTAAAAAACGAGCTGTTACGCGCTGCTGCCTTAGTATTTCAGATTCACAAGTACCAGGAGACCAGAAACATCAAGTACCAGGAGACCAGGAACATGTCATTGTATTTTTGGGCTGGTATAATTATGTAGGTAGGGTAGGTGTAGGGAAGGTGTAGGGTAGGTGTAGGGTAGGTGTAAGGTAGGTGTAGGGTGGGTGTTTCCTGATTAAAAAAATACAATAAAAATCAGGAAACCTTGCTATTTCCGACATTCACGCGGGCGAAACCGCAGCTGGTAACATAATAGGGACCAATAAAATACATATACAAGCTAAAATAACAAAGTAATAAATATGATTTAATATACTAAAATTTCTGATCTGCCGGTCGATTCTGTCGACATCTCACGGTGTTCACCTAGGCGGAGTGAACGACAACTGAGCTGTCATTCTATCTTATTTGTATGGTTTGACAACTCACCCGTCGTGCGCCCCGCCCAAGTGTTCACTTCGACATGTTTACAGAATCGCACTGCTGAACTCATAATTATTATGACGAAGACAAACTAAGAATGACAGGCTTTTAAGTAGTGTCTTCGGATTTTACGCTTAAAGGAAAATTTGGACTCAGCCTTCTTGATGTCAAGGGGATTCCAGAGTTTAATGTTTCCAGTTTGTTAAGAAGTTCTTGGGATAGATCAGAGTAGCAAACATCAGCATAATCAATTATAGGAAGCACAAGTGATTGAACCAAAGTGGTTTTAGTGCTAGAAGGAAGAAAATGCTTGAATCTATAGAGAGATCGCAGTGAGTAAGTTACATTCTTGCTAACCTGAGAAAGCTTATTCCAACTTAACCTGTCTTCAATGTTTAGGCCTAAGTCTTTAACGTGTGGCTAGAGAGGGATGACGGCATTGTTGAAAGTAAGCGGCAGTAGTTGACTGGTGTCCAAGTTACGTAAAAAATAAGTTCTGCCAATCAGGATAGCCTGGCTTTAACTGACATTGACTGTAACCCCAAATCTGCTTGACCAATCACTGATAGCTAGAAGCTAGAAGGTCAGCATTCAGCAATGAGATGCAGTTGTCCAGGTTGTCAGTGTCAGTTTGCGCGTAGACATGTAGATCATCAGCGTACAGATTGTAGGAGCATTTGAGAATAGTGGTAATAGAGTTTATGAAAAGAGAAAATAAAAGTAGAGAGAGTATACCGCCTTGTGGAACGCCAGTTTTCAGGGCGCACCACTCAGAAAATTTCTGATCAGCACGGACCGCTTGCTGGCGACCACGAAGATATGATGAAAACCAATACCGTGCCGACGAAGAAACCCCAATTTGAGACAGAATAGCCAGGAGGATGTCGTGATCAACAGTGTTAAAAGCATTGGAAAAATCTATTAAAACTAACACCGTTAATCTTGAGTTCTCCAGGCCATTCCTAACGTCTTCTGTAACCTTAAGCAAAGCTGTGGCTGTGCTGTGGCCAGGCCGAAAACCTGATTGGAAAGGGGATAACAGATTATACCAAAACACAAAAGTAGATATTTGTTTAAGAGCAACTGCTTCCAGGATCTTAGATAGGAAAGGGAGAAGGGAGATTGGTCTGTAGTGATTAAATAAACTGGGGTTGGATATTTTAGGAAGAGGGATTATGATGGCCTTACGCCAGATTGTGGGAAATACTCCAGTTTGTAGGGAGGCATTGATAATGTGTGTAATAATAGGGAGAATACTTTTAATTATGAGGGATATCATAGTTCTGCTGACACCATCACAGCCAACAGCCTTGGACTTAATTGCATTGAAGGTTTTGAGGACTTCAGGGTCAGTCACTGGGGAAAAAGAGAAAGAATCGGGAAGTAAGATTGGCGTGGAAGTAATCTCAAGAAGAGTTTTGTTTTTAACGGCATCTACAAGAATATCCGACGATGAAAAATGCTTATTCTAATCACTCAAGGACACGTTAGAAGAAATGACATTTGGGGAAGGACTTTGTTATGCCGAGAGATTTGAGAAACTTCCATATATCAGCCGGTGAAGAGTTAAAGACATTTTCACAAATGTATCGGCGTTTATAAGCTTTTACCATCTGGTTACAGCGGTTTCTAGCCACCTTGTACAGGTTCCACTTCTCCTCACTGCGATCTCTTCTATATCTTCGAAAGGCCTTGTCACGCCGTCTCATCGCCATACGAACTCCAGGGTTAATCCATGGAGCAGGTGGGCGCTTAACACGGACGGCCCTCAGAGGTGCATGTGTTTCAATAAGGTGAAGAACACACCTATTAAAAATGTCCACTTTCTCATCCACTCAATCAACAGCTCTTGCATAATCCATTTTTCACATTTATTGAACAAACACCGTTAGTGAAATAATATAAAAGGAAATGACAAATAATAAATTTGCGTAACGCACGGATCGCTTCTTGCCACAACTATGATAGTTCAAACTCTACGCTTTGCTCCCGCGCCCGCCCCGCGTCCTGCTTCAACCCCTCGTTCGCCTTGCGAACGCTACGAAATAACCACGCTCTCTGTATAAACTTCCCGAGGTATATTTCTTATTTTTATTAGGTGCAAATGTAGTATATGTAGAATACATTATATATTAAAAAAATCATGACTACACTAATTTCCCCCGAAGTACAATTTGTAAATATTGTAAAATGCTGGTTTCCAAGGGGTGCAAAAGGGTGCTAAAATAACTGGGTGTTAATGATGCTCTAAAAAGCTTATTTTGAGTTTGCACCAACAGACTGAATTTCCCTTGAGCCGCAAATGATTTTTTTAAATTTATTGGTGTTTCATACACCTCACACCTTTTTTGGTGAAAAGTAATTATACAACAAAGGGGTATCTACATATATATAAACATAAAACAGTTAGTTATTAATTAAAATTCAAAATAATGAGACTTTAATGTTAATACCTAACATTAAACGATGTTCCGTACATAACAGAAAAGGTGCAAACTCAGAGGAGACTTATATTCATGTTTTCTAATGATTCCATAAAAAATTACAACTACACGAATTAAGTCCAATCTTTTTGCTAATTCGACTACACTAAGATCTCTACAGAGAAGAACGAGCAAGAAACTCCATGGAGACTCTCTTACACATATATATATATTTTTTAACAATGGTGATGGTTACATTATTCGTGTAAAAATTATGCAAACATAATATGTGAGAACGATGTAAAAAGGTCATGGTAGCTGAGAGATGATCCAACCAATCCAATCCAACCAATTGATCCAACAGCGTCAACATCAGCCAGACTTGTGAGTGACTTACTGACTAAAACCCAACCGTGTTCCTCCAAATGCCCTTTGCGTTGCAGGGCCGCAGTAACTCTGCGAACAATTCCGCAACCCTGGCAGGCACTAGTCCTAGCAGGCCCCGTCAACGTCTGTTCTCCGGAAGTATTATTCAAAGGTATACTTGAATAGTCAGAGGAGTAAATGTAGGTGGTGGACATTACATATTCTAACCATGTTAGTCTACAAGTTTTAATGTTAGTCAATAACTTAAGTCAAGTCTTAACTACAACCTAAGATAACAGACGCATAAATTATACTATCCTACCCCGCAAGTAGGTCAATGCCTGATAACAAGACAATAGTGGCAGATTAGCAAGTCTAGAACATAATTAATAATAATATCTACCTATGTGAAGCATTTTGTGGCTTATCTTAATATATTTGATGTCCATCATCGGTCAAATTGACCGATATGGGGATTAGAGTGGCTGAATAAAAGTTTCATTTTTGAGTTCATGAGTCTTAAAACCGGCTAGACTACGAGATGTCTGAGACGTTGTTTTCTGCATTTTTATCATATTTCTTTCAAATGATCATTTAGGGTTAAGCACCTTTGTTTTCTGTTCTATACAATCACGTGTTCTGGGGGCTACTCTCTAAGCCCGAAGTCCGTAGTTTCGGCCTTAGTGTCGGGCGTTTTCTACTCCGCATCCTACCAACTGTCAAATAGTTTTGTCATTCATTCTTATTTCGGGTTCAGGACTAATCGTAAGTCCGTAGGTTATACAGAGTAGCAAAGGCCCGATACTAAGGCCAAAACTACGGACTTCGGGCTTAGAGAGTAGACCCCCTGGTTGGAGCTAGTGATTAAATAATAATGTAACAGCTAAACAGGTCGATCTTCAAAATTAATCAACGCTTGCCGAGGTAAGAGATTTCAATGTCATTTGTAAATCTTTGACAGTCGTTACGGATTGTCAGAAGCCAAAAAATCTGACTTCAATCTTGCCAAGCAGTACCGTGTTACCCAGTTACTGGGTTGTGGAGGTGTTGTAGGCAGCCACTCCATGTAGAATACTGGTATTCAGCTGAATCCGGTTTGCCTGGGAACCGACCCCAATATAGTTGGGAAAAGGCTAGGAGGATTGATTGTATCGTCTACAACGCTCGCAACTGTTCACAATTTAAAGAATTACAGAACGTTGAAAGGTTCACTGATAAGGTTCAAGCCTGTACACAATTTCTCTGCACGACACGGAGAGATTATAAAGTATCGAACTACATAAGTAAGTAAAAAGCAATGTTTTCACAGTTTATATTACCTTTATAAGAGTATTTTTTATCTTTCGAGATATTTTATGAACTAACGGTGTTTGTAATAATCCGGTGAAAACAACACAGATATAAGTAGATTATAATTTGTGGCTTCAAGATTTTCTTAACAAAGAGCCCAATCAGGTGCTCACTACTGAAGCCACAAAATATGATATAAGCTAGATTTTAAGAGCTATAAGAATAAGAGATAAGTATTAAAAATAATGGTTCCTTCCATTTATAAACAGGCCTGTTGGTCTAGTGGTTAGTGACCCTGACTGCAAAGCCGGAGGTCATGGGTTCGATTCCCACCCAGGACACACTTTGTGTAATGAGCATAATTGTTTGTTCTGTGTCTGGGTGTAATTTATCTATAATATGTATGTATTTATAAATTATGTAAGTATGTATATCAGTTGTCTGGTTACCATAACACAAGCTCTGCTTAGCTTGGGATCAGATGGCCGTGTGTGAGTTGTCCCAAGATATAAGATATATTAAAATCACATCAGTCTGCCTCTAAGACATTACGCGAGTTTATATCTTATTATTAATTGCGGATATCGACAATTTATAGTTTCCTTAACATTAAGTCGTTTTATAGCAACCTTAACATAAACCTAAGTTCTTATAGGTCTAACGAGACATAATTACATTCTATAATAACCAATTTTAATCAACATTGCGCCCACATGACCCTTTGTTTAATTATAAATCTGCTAAGCCTTTTCCAATGACGTGGTGAGGGTCGCTGGTAGCCGATGGATGCGAGACGCACAGGACCGGTTGTTGCGGCGACACTTGGGGGAGGCCTATGTCCAGCAGTGGACGTCTTTCGGCTGATATGATGATGATGATGATAAGCCTTTTTCAAACCATGTTGTGGTCAACCTTCAGTCTAACCGACTACAGCTAAGTATCCCTCCACATATTCCCAACCTCTGCAACTCTTGCGAGCCAGAATCAACAGTGGCGACCACCTGAAACACGCCGAGTCAATAAAGACGACGAGTCCCGGAGAAATGATTCAACTGTCTTGGATCTTGCAACGAAATTAACCAAAAAAGTTCAGCGGAGGAAACCAGATGAGTCCTTATATGGAACGACTGCCTGTTCGACATCCACAATCTGGTAACTAGGTAACACGGTACTTCTTGGCAAGACGGTGTCAGATTTCCTGGTTTCCCAAAACGACGGTCTAAGGCAAAGATGTACTGAAGACAGTCAGGACCAACGCCTGCACGTTTTTTTCTGAGACACGAAGGAGTCTCGAAGGAGTCTCGAAGGAGTCTCGGAGGAGTCTCGAAGGTGTCTCGGAGAAGTCTCGAAGGAGTCTCGGAGTCATGGGATCCATCCATGGACCAACATCGGCAAGCGTTGCTTAACCATAAAGACTGACCATTGCGGCTATCACTACTAAGCCAGGACCTCCTCAGATCATAGACAAACAAGAAAAGCAGATCTATTTTAAAAGCACTCGAGATATTTTTAGTTGACGAAAATAGAGTCAAGCCTCTTCAATTTCCTCCTTCCTCTTATTCAGGTGACAGATTTTAGATGATTTACGCACGTACGATAGATAACTATTAGTCATGTGTCCCGTGACTTTTTAGCATGCAGTTGTGAAATGATATTGGACTATTTTGGATATCAAAGAGATCAATGAAGATAAGATGTTCGATTTTTTATCGAAGTGTTTTTCTGGTCCTTAGTGAATGATCTTGTCGAGTGGATGTAGTGATAGATGATGAGAATGTATCTTTTGTTTGTTTATAAAGTCATTCAAAACAATAATTAAGAAATGTAACGTATGCAAGAGGATCTCGTGGCTAAATTGTAACAGCCAAATGGGTCGATCTTCAAGGTCAAGCAGCGCTTACCGCAGTCTGTACGTGGATGGATGACCGTTTATACCAACTTTTCTCTGTGCCTCGCAAAGGCCCTAAACTGTTGTCCCGGCTGTCATTTGTAGATCTTTGACAGTCGATACGGGTAGTAAAAGCCAGAAAGCCAGACAGCAGTCTCATGAGTCTTGCCAAGAGGTATCCTGGTGCCTAGTTAGGTACTGGGTTACAGGCCGTCGCCTCATGAGATACTGATACTCAGCTACATCTGGTTAGACTGGAAGCCGATCCCAACATAGTTGGCAAAAGGCTAGGCAGATAAATGGTTTTTACAGGATGAAATACAAAAACCATCTATCTGCTAAAATTGACAGAATTTCCCTTAACTTGTAAAATCGATAAAAAATCGTTTGCTTTTTTGTAGAAGGTAATCTTTCTTTCAAAGGGTAAAAACGGGACCCTATTACTAAGACTCCGCTGTCCGTCTGTCTGTCACCAGGCTGTATCTCATGAACCGTGATAGCTAGACGGTTGAAATTTTCACAGATCATGTATTTCTGTTGCCGCTATAACAACAAAGACTAAAAACAGAATAAAATAGATATATAAGTGGGGCTCTCATATACAATAAACGTGATTTTTTTGCCGTTTTTTTTATAGATGATGGTACGGAACCCTACGGACTCGCGTTTGGCTGGTTTTTTTTTGTCCTGATTCCTTTACGAATATGTAAAAGTGAACAAAGCCAAGAGACACAGCTAGCTTATAACAGCTTACCCAGTAAAGAAATTCATCCACTACGCATAATCAGCATCTGACTGATCTGACACACAACTGCCAAATGAGGATTAAACTCAAAGATGGATGAGAAATTCTATGCACTAGGGATTTATTTAGGCCAAAGCTTCGTAGCTTAAATCCGGCAGGTGCAGTTGAAATGTCAAATCTCTGAGATAATCATTTGATGGGATGGTCTTTTGATCCACGGTAATATCTTTTGCCTTGAGAAATGAATCGGACATCTTATTCGCAATTACTTGATGAATCACTCAATTCATTTTGTTCAAAACGTAGTTAACATTTTCATTGCTGCAGCTATTTTCATGAAAGATACAACCTAGGTGTCTGCTGCGGCCAAAAACAAACCCTCAAAACACCTCATAGGTGTTGCACTAAGAGTGGTAAATATCGTTTTGTTTCTGACAAAGGCAGTCAGTCGTGAATAGGTGCTCGCAGTACGGACACATTTGCTATTTGTGACGGCTTCACAGGGATTAGATAACCATTCTTTGCAAGCTGTAATATTAGACAAAATACGTGAATATCATTGGTTCTAGATAAACCACAATTCTCCGAGAACAAGTCGAATGTCTTATTTTTGAAAGTGCTTAAATACTGGACCTTGTCTGTGGCGTTAATACAAACTAAAACCTCCAGACAGGGCTACAAAAAAAACTAAATGTTTGCAAAATGAAATATTGCTTTAAAATGCAGTCAAATGCGCTTACATATTTTTGGTAGAAGTGGATCCTTTGAGGTTCTTGCAGACAGCCGTAACGCGACAACGAATTTTTAATAGAATTCTGTAGACGAACAATTTGTATTTTTTGTCGTGTTGGAGCCGTTACTGTAGCTAACTATTAATATCAGATTTTAATTTAAATTAGACCCTACGTTCACTTTTGTCCTTGTTCATACAATACCTTTTCAAACAAACGGGTATATAAACTAACTAACATAGTACCAAGCCCCTCGGATCATAGATTTTTATCGCCATCCCATTTGTCTATTCAACATGTAGTTATGTAATTAACAAGGTACTTGATATAAATCATAGTTGAAGACTATGATAATTATGTCAAGTATATAACATACACATAGAATATATTATATGTGAGGAGCTCGTGGCTAAATTATAACAGCCGCACAGGCCGCTTCAAGGTTAAGCAACGCTTGCCGAGGTTGGTCTGTGGATGGGTGACGATCTCAACATATCGAGACTCCTCCGTGCTTCGGATAGCATGTTAAGCCGTTGGTCTTGGCTGTCATTTGGAGATCTTTGGCAGTCGTTACGGATTGTCAGAAGCCCAAAAAATCTGACACCAGTCGTGCCAAGAAGTACCGTGGGTTGTGGAGGTCTGGTAGGCAGCCGCTCCACGTACTTACTGGTATTAAGCTGAATCCGGTTTAACTGGTAGCCGACCCCAATATAGTAGGGAAAAAGGCTAGGCAGATGATGGTAAAGGTCGTTTGTTAGTTCCGCAATTCGAGACCAAAATCTCAAAAGATACCGCTACTGTGACTTTACTACCTTCAAACGTGGATTGGCGAACAGTTTCTTATTAGGGTTCCATACTTGAGTGGTATATAAAAGAACCTTTTTACACGTAATATGCCTCAGCTCCCCGCTTGTCTCTTTGTCAGCTGGCTGTATCACATTTTTAAAGAGTGTGTCTATTTTACAGAATGTGTATATTTCTGCTTTAACAAAAAATCTATCTATTGAGACTATTTTATCCCACTGCTGGGCAAATGCCTCTCCCCTTTCGACACAACTCTGTCCTTTATTTACCAGTCTTGCCATCTTTGCCTTGGTTTGCAATAAAATAGTAAAAATCAAATTAATTAAAAAAAAAAAATTAACCATTCGTAAGCGCAAATCCGACTCGCATCTGGCTTTTTTTTTCTTTTCTATAAGAAAGTAACTACGAAACACTATGCATACATTATAATGCAAATTCATGGTCGTGACTAACTGACATGAAAAGCAAATAGACTTTCTCGTGATCATGCAGTTATTGCAATATCTAGAAATAGAGATGTTCATTTTTTATGGATGGGGAATAATCAAATGAGTTTTTCTGAGTTTGTTTCGGTGTTTCTTCTCAGGGAAGTCAGATAACAAACACCGGCCTCATCTAGTTTAGAACGACCAAAACGATTGAAGTGTTAAAGTGTTATTTACATTACAACCTACTTACAAAATAAATATCATATAACTTATCATTAATCGTTTAATGACTTATTCCGCTCCGGGTTAAGCGAGAGGGAGTGTCAGACTCTTACTGACTAAAACCCATCCGTGTTCTTCCTCATGCTCTTTGCGTTCCAGGGTCACGGTGACTCTTTCTAACAAATTCTGCAACTCTGGCAAGAATGCAGATGTTCTACCAATACTAGTTTTATTTTAAAGAGATTTATTGAAAAAGTGTTATTTTCAACCTACTTACAAAATAAATATAGGGATCATTAATTCAATCTTCTCCCGAATGTGTCAGAGTCGGCTTCCAGTCTAACCGGACGCAGCTGAATACCAGTACCTACTATACGTGGGGTGACTGCCCATCAACCCTCAAGAACCTAGTAACTGAGTTACACGATACCACGGTAAGACTGGTGCCAAATTTTCTAGATTCTAACTACCAGTAACGATTGTCAAAGATCTACAATTTACAACTGAAATCCATATATAAAGCTGGTTCTAACTTAAGTTTTTATCACACATTAAACGTTGTAAAATCTAGCTCACGGTTGTAAAATGCAACAAACAAAAAGGTTTTTCCAGCACAATCCGACATGCAATCCTTCAAAATAAGTTTCCTATTATGTAGGAATCTGGCGTTCCATTGATGATCAATGATAAACGGGAGGCCTTCTTCCTCGCCGTCAGAGAAACGATTGAAGATTGAAAGTCAAGATTAAAGAAAATGAACGAGTACAAACACTACCTACATCGTGTTATTTAAGAAAAACCTCGAGATCTTCGGATTACAAGATAACGGTGACATTAACAAGGAAGGAGAAAGGTGTGATCGTACGTACAAGAACTCATATTTTCTGAATTTTCTCGAAGTTTTTTGATTCACTCCCAACTTTATCTCCTGACTGATTTACGCTATCCAAGGCCAAAAAAGCAGATCTAAAATAAAATAAAATAAAAAGAAATAATTGCTGTATCGATATCCTACCTTAACTCTAGTACTATAAATGCGAAAGTGTTTGTTAGTTTGATTATTTTCTTTTCAAGCTTTCACCCCTAAATTGTTGAACCGATTTTGATAAATTTGGGTACTTAGGTGGAGAGTTAGAGACGGTTAATTGATACTAAAATTTCAAGAAAATGTCTGTAAGTACCTATTTAATTAACTAAAGCAAATTTAAAGGCTCTCACAGACAGGCTCTACGCAACAATGATACAAACATTGTTCTAGATTTTTTTGTTGCTCTTGTAATTAATACAAAAACGCGTTGTCGCATCACGCCTGTCTGCGGAAGCATAGATGGCCATGATTTTTCAAAGTTACAAAAATAACACACACCCAAGGACCAACAGATTCCTTTCACTATAGATAGAAGAAGATATGATCTCTAAGATAAAGGTGAAGTAGAATCATGTGATCGAGTCACGCTGGACACTTATCAGTAATTTCATTAAGCCCCACTTCAGTTCGGCACTTTTGAAACGAGCGGATCTGATCGTAATGTCTCCTGAGTGGATTTATATTTAAATCTATACATTGTTTTTGTTTTTCTTAAATAACCAGGTTTATTTTTATCTGCGATATGAAGTGAAGATGTTCCTATTTCAGTTTTTTATTGTTATTTTTTGACTAATCGTATTTTACAACTGTGATAATGCTAACACACTTATTAGGCTTAGTTAGAGCTTTAGCGAGTTATATAGGAGTCTAATCGTGATACTGTGAAATGTGTTTCATAAAAGCTCCTACAGACAGATGCGACGCGACAATCCGACCACTCATTAAAAGAATTTGTTCTACGAATTTGCTATCGGCAATCTCATTTCTATGAAGACGTTGTCGCAATATCACGTTATGACTGTCTGTGGAAGCTTAATTTAAACATTGTGTATGCTTTAAAAGCATCACATACAGAGGAAAAATCTAGAAAATCAAATAGAAAGGCGGAAAGATTAGTATGTACTTAATCAAAAGGGCAAACCTCCAAATTACTTAACAAAAACTCACATACAGAGATAACTACTATTTGCCCACTTTATCGCACAGATTAGCACTAAACACGGTTTTCACGTTAGCTTATAACTCATAAACATATTAAAAACGATTCAGTTTGTATTTCCTTAACGTAGTTTATTTTTTCTTAAGAATTCCCTACAGGAAAAATTCCATTTGATCCGTTGGTTTGCAGATTAATTTGAAATAAGGAACTTCATTTTTGCAAATACATTGATCAAATAAATAGTTTTTTTTTCCTTTTTTTCAAGTTATCCTTGCAACAATTATGCTGAAAACTATTCCAGTAATAAATTAGGGACTTAAACTTTAATGTCTGAGTAGTTATGAAATACTGAGCTTCATTGACTCTAACGGTTTTATTATTACTAGGTTTTTATTAGGTATTAGTTCTAGATACAAGAGTTGCAGGGGCTGGAATAGTCTGGCGCGCTTGCCCGTCAATGATGTAGATATGCTTAAAAATCACACAGTCATTCCAAATGTGTGAAGCTTCATATCTGCTCTAAAAATTGCAATGTCACTTAGAAAGCAAGAGAACCCATCAACAATGGTTAGTTCAAATCATACTCTCGCAGATAATAGCCGATAATGAGTCGATAACAGTCATTTAATGCAATCTAATGGTAACCGTTATAACTTTACCTTGCTTGTTTGACATAAACGTAACAAAAGAAGCAAAAAATCTAAAAACCAAATTACTGAAGAAAAACCAACAAATTTAATACTTTGCGAAAATATCTAATAAAAGAAACAACTCATTTTATAATTTGCGAAAATATTTGGAAAAAATATATAACTAATTTCATAATTCTCGAAAATTTATGGTGTGTCATTTTAAAGTGTTAACAATGGATGCAAATTCAACGGAAATCGATACTTTAGCTCAGACAAGCGTGCTCAGGAGTGTTTGGTTCAAACTCGTCGTGTTACCTTTTGCCATATCGTTTATAATCCTGATATGCTTGGTGTATACCTGCTACAAAAATAACCTGGAAATGTGAGTATTTTAAATGATTAATGTATTTATTTACGCTTTAATTATTAAACAGATAATTATTATATAAATATAATAATATATATGTAGTACACTTTCTTTGGCGCGACAACGATGGATGCGACAAACACTTCTCTGTTTGTCGCACCCATCGTTGTCGCGCCTGTCTGCGGGAAGCTTTATGAATATGCAATTAAAAATTCATACATACTATTAATTAGTATGTATGAATTTTTATAATATTGAATATTGTTTTTATAAGCAACTGTGTCCATAAAGTTATCATCACAAAGCGGACGAAAATAGCAGCAATTATTTTATTATTACATCATGCGGTTGCGGTTCATCCGTTTCAAAAACCTTAAAAATGTTTGTGAAACGATTGATTCATATCGTGATATTACCCGTATGTATTTGTTTTTGGTTTCCTAACCTACAAAGATAATTATTATTCAGGCGCAATATTTTTTTTTGTACTTCTGTTTATTGTCTTCATTGTTTGTGCGTTTCTACACACTAAGGGTTCAGTGCGTGGAATTCCGATGTCCTGAATTGATACGGGATATCTTATCGTCACCATAAAACTTTGTTGCAATATGTAAATGGCGTTACAACATGTTATGGTAGCTAAACAAAGAGTTGAGAAATTAATGCTCCCGCCGACGTGACGCAACAAGAGGACAACCTCAATGTTACCTCTCCCTATAGGAACTTTCACAGTGTTCTGGCCTGCTGATATAATTTAAGTGCTAAGGTCTAGAATCGCTGAGCATTTTAGTTCAAAAGTGATGTGAAGTATTATTACGAGAAAGGGCCACAGTCAGTAAAAGCAATTCTCGTTTTTATTTTTAAGGTACATTTGCATTCACGTCGCAGTCGCAAACTATCAAAAACACCAGAGCTCCCTAAATTTTGACAAGTTTTAGATATTGACTGTCATACTGCAACTTGAATTTAAAAGCTAATTGGCTACAACATTCAGAGTGTAAAACCACAAACTTGATAAACATAACGCAAACTTCAAAATTGATCAATGAGCCATTAGAATCTATCCACAAGAGAATATGATGAAATGCTTTCATTTCTGTCCACATTCTTTGCTATCTCAATAGAAAAGTAAACTTCGTTTGTTTTGCTTATCTACCAAACAATATCGATTCGTTTGCCACGTGACCACGCAACACTAGTACTTATAGTAATATCATTATCAGTTTTAGTTAGAATAATAATATAATCATCATCAGGGTTAAATAAAAACCACCAGGCTTTACAAACTTGTTTGTGCAAGTATCTTCGTGTAGGTAGGTACTCTATTATCATTATCCACCACACTAACAGTTTTGTAATTTTTACAACAGCAAGCAATTATTCGACTCTTCAAGTGACCAGAGGGCTCTCTTTCATCCAGAGGATCAGAATTTCCATCAAACGTGGCAAAACTGCCAGTGTTTTGGATATTTTTCCCATTGGCGATGCGGATGAATTTTTCGATGCCCAATGAATTCTTCTCCTCACCATTTATAACTCTATATTTATGTGTTTAAGAAATAGTTTTCGCACTTGGTTTCTATGTGGAGTTATTCCCCATTATCACTTGTGGTCGTTGCAACCCGTTTTCTTCTTCCATTCTCCTCTGTCAACCGGGACGCTATCATTCACTTCTTCTTCCTTTACATCACCGAAAATCCATTCATCAATTTTTTGGCCTTTCTCGTGTCTCCATTTAATAACATTCCTTAAACCTAAGTCAAAAAGTTAAAATAGCCTGGACTAACCATATTATGGCCTGGACCTTGCAATATCAACAAGGTCTCAAGAGCAATAAAACAATTGCAGTTGACAGCCTATTAACTCAATCCATTAGTTGTGAAGATTAGTGGACGGACGCACCAATCAGAAGAATCATTAAGTTTTACGAGCTCGGCAGCATTCATAGGTTTTTATAGTCCAGTGATTAGCATTGAATACAAACTAGTTTCTGCCAGCGGCTTCGCTTCGTGAACGTTGGAAATAATACCCAGGAAACACCGGGATAAAAAGCAGCATATTATGCTACTCCAGACTATATTTATCACATTGTCAAATTTCATTTAAATCCGTTCAGCTGGGGCTCGAGTCTGACCGGTCATTGAGACACGATTGCAATAGCAGACTCGAGCCCCTGTTCTTTTGCGATTGAGTAACAAACATCCATTCTTCCAAACTTTCGCATTTATAATATTAGTATGGTGGCATAGCAACTGAGTCGTGAAGGTGAAAAAAATAAGTGGGATGAACAAAGTCCGTACGGTTGATTGTGAGCTTTTAACTTTTGGACTTTGAATTATGAGATTTAGAATAGTACATGTATGGTTTTTCTGATCTTTAGACTAAAATTCTAAATACTAACCAAGTATTTAGAAGTTTAATATGTGTGATTTTGAACTGGGAGTGACTCTGTATCAAATTTTATTTTTTTATCTCACTATTATTAGCACTTACTTGTAAACAATAAAAACCAATCAAATATTTGGATTCCTCCTATTAGCGCCTTTTTAATAAATATTAATCGTTTTGTAATTAGTTCTATTATTTGATCCGGAAATACCATCTATAAGATTAAATTTAATTTTTAAAAAATACCGAAATCGACTTCCTACTAGACTGCTAGACATCATCAAGGAAGGCACTTTTAAATTCACTTTTATACGCAACCTCCACATCTATTAAGATAACACTATTATGTACTATGATAGTGATTACATAGTTTTATATAACTTCCTTCATAGTGTCGTCCATGTTCTGATAACATTTAGAGGAGAACGAAAAAGTTTTGGGTTTTAGGTCAAAAAAATCCGGCTCGAAGGACCAAAAGCATAATCCATTTTTTCGCACTTGTATGTTCTTAAAACGGTGAAGGAAAACATCATCAGGAACCCAGCATGTCCTACAAACAAAAAAAAAAATATCTACCAACGGGCGTCGTGCCCACGTGGTTGATGATAGCCCAGTCAACCATGTATGACCACTGCTAAGTTACAGTACTGTAGTACTGTTACTTAACAGTGGAAACATGATTAAATCAATTAAAACTTTATTCACTAATAAAAGATCACTGTACTAAGGCGGGTTTAATACCCAGGCATTTTCTATGATTAGTCGATCTTAGGATGGTGCAAAGACAGAACATGGCAGGTGTAACATAATGGAAAGATCAACAGAAAAAAAAAATATACAAAATAATCTATGCTGACAGTAAGAAGTTAACCGGAAGCAACTGATGATACTTCAGTTGCTTCCGGAAAGAATTTCGTTATGAAAACATTGCATTGTTAAAAAAATAACCTTAAACTTGATGAACACAAGAAATTAACCTTCAAGTGTTATCTTGTGTATTGTTAACATTTTTAATATTTTATGTACTTTTGCTGAAGCACACAAAGATACGCCTATCTTCAGTGTATCGCCTATTCGCGTATTCCGAGGTTGTTAAAACAGTTTCACATTATGAAAACTGAAAATCAAAATGTTGTAATAGCAAATTAGTGTAAACATTTTTTTGATACCGACCTTCTACAAATCTAGGCCACGCTTTTTCTTGTGCTATTTTAAATTGCGAACCGATTCTGCCATTTTTAATTTTCTTCAACGCCAAAAGTCCTTATAGTGTTCCCTAGGCTTAAGCCTTCAATTATTTCTTAGTTAAAATGATGAACGACGTGGCAGGATTAATCTGTGTGGTGTTGGCGCCTATCATCTGTTACCTAGTATACTTGTTGACGTTGATGCTTCTGTTCTGTTTGACGAAGTACCGAGACGGTGAGTTTTTCTATAGTTTTTGTTATAGTTACTATACATGTGAACAGGGAACTGTGAGTCTGTAAGCGCGTACGACTTTAAATATGTAGCTTCAAATACATAAGGCACACTTTTAGGTTTATATTCATTCATTTCCTCTTGCGTTCGTTCGTTGATCACCAGTAATGTTTAAGTACCATGTGAAAGGAGGCAACTTTGTTTACCCATCAACCGGGCATAAATTCAGATTCAGGCCTGCGACTGATAAAGGGGATAGAACCTTTGTGGCATACGCCCCAGTCGCGATTTTGATTTTTTTTTATCATAATCGCGGTTATGCCAGCTCCCAAAAATGTTCGAACCCCTTTCGCTTGCAAGACCCGGGAATCTACCCTAGGATGCCATGCTCAGCAGTAGCGTACCACGACTATTACCAGCGAGAAAAATCTGAACTATCTTTAAAAAAATGACAAGTCCAGGGAAAACCCTAAGTTTTATTTACTTTGGCAAATAGAATACGTAGCAAATGATAAGCCAAGAGTAAATAATTGTGTGTTATCATAATGTACGTAAATGTTTACCAGTAGTTAACTATCTTGCCTAGCTTTTGAAAGTAAATAAAGAAGAATTAAGTAGGTGCTTATATGTTGAAATAATATTATCTGAATGTAAAGTAGTCAGCTAGGAAACAGATGCCTCATCTAGTTTAAAATAACGAAAAAAAATACGTATAGAAGCGTTATTTATTAAATAACCAATTTGCAAAATGAATATCATTTTTATCATAATGCTACACTGCTGTGCAAAATTGTCTTGTTATGCAGCAAAAAAAACTAATATTGATCATGTAGGTTTTTATATGGCTCCCATAGTATGTCACGACAAGGCAATGCGATGAACATTAAATTTATCACAATTCAAATTTATTGTCATCGTTTTCGCCAATTTCACGATTTATAAATGGACACTATTCAAAATTAAAATTGAAACTTATTATTTAATATAATTATTATTATTGTTTTAGTAAATCTTATACTTATTTTAAATCGAATGTGCAGTAAAATGGGTAAAATCACGAGCACATAGATCGATCATAATAATATCATATCCTCACATTATAAATATATCTTACCACTGGTCAACTCAGCACGCACAGAATACAGAGTAGTTGAATACTTTCCATCCATATTAGAACTCGTTCCATTGTGTGACAAATATGTGCACAACATTGACATGTGTTGTCCATAGCTTGCGTTACAAACAAAACAAGACATTCACGACTTTTGTGACGAAGTAATAGAACGACGCATGCTGTTTTCTTAAAAACAGACGTACCTGTTTTTTTTTACAATAGGGGAACTACTATAATTTTCGAGAATGATATTGTCTCAAAGGATTACTTAATCAAAAACTTTCTATTACATCGAAAGAAGGAAAAAAACGTGTAGGTTTATGCGCCACCTGTGCAGGAGTCAAAGACTACAATAGTATACGCAGACCATGTAGGAGCTCAATGCAACTCGGAGGTGGACCGCAGCGGTCTATGTTTCCGCTGCGGTCAGTCCGGTCACAGGGCCGGCTCCTGCGACGCCGCGCCGCACTGCGCAGTCTGTGCGGCAGCTGGCAAGCCGGCCGACCACTGGGCTGGGGGTAGGGCCTGCGCCCCACCCGCCAAAGCCGGAAATAGGAGAAAGCCCTCCGCCACCGCCGTCTCTGCCGCGACCGCCGCCACCACCGCCGCTTCCTCCGCCGCCATAGCCGGTTCCACTGCGGCTGCTGCTACTGCAACAGCCGCAGTAGAACCCCTACAACGGGCTCCGGAGGGGGCTGAAATGGAGTGCCAGTAATGGCCCCATTTCACCCCCTCCTGTTGAATGTCAGCCACTGCGCCGCCCAGGAACTGATGCTCCTGAGCATGGCGCAGTGACTGATGCCTGTGGACGGCGAGCAATGGGTAGCTCGCCGTCCGATCAGAACAGGCCCGGGTTGACGGCGCGCTGTGTTCTACGCGCGCCAAGCCAGCAGTCGTCAGCATGGGTCGGGGCCCGTTAAGGCCAGAGCCTACCAGGGTTGCGGATTGGTTCGAAAGAGTTACCGCGGCCCTGGAACGTAAATGGCACTAAGAGGAGCATGGGTGGGTTTTAGTCAGTAGAAGTCTGACACTCCCTGCCGCTCCACCCAGAGCGGGAGGGGTCATTTGATGATTTCCCATCCAATAAAAAAAAAAAAAAAAAAAGGGTTGAAACTATGAGGATAAAGCTAGTTAGTGAAATACCTTTAACCCATTGGAGGGTAGTAAATACTCGGTATGTAGAACTTGTACAAACATACAAAATGTACCTATTACATAAATAAAAGGTATTGTATCGTACAATTGTTTTTTGTTTTAAAAATCGTATTTACGCTCATGCATATAGTAAAAAGCTGTTTTGTATTTTGATATTGCAAACAGACACTACAATTTAATTTATTTGTATAGATGTGTTGTTAGAAGATATTAATGTGGTAGGTACATTATGTATGTAGCCTGTCACTGCGCAGGTACGTGGTCAGAGTTACCTTGCCATCAAATGCCAGCAATCAAATCTAGCCATTAACTTTTAACTGCCGATTACAACACAACGGAAACCAAGTAATTAAGTTTCGTAATATTCATTCATCATTATATTTTGATTTACATAGTGTTTCAAGTTAGTTTCAAGGTTTTCTGTACAGACATTTTCTATTTTGTAAATGTGCGAATGTGTTTGGTACGTTTTCATGTGAGCTGATTTTTATAATATAGAATTCTAGATTCTGCCCGCGACTTCATCTGCGTGGAGTTCAGAAGAAAAATACATTTATAGGTTAAATACTTACATTTTAATTGTATTCCGGTGATTTAATTTCTTTCGGTTAATTTTTTTGTGCAATGCAATGAAATTTTTTCTTTTTTATAAAAACTTTCTTCGGAATTAAAGAATATTCGAAAACTAAAATAGCCGATTTGGTCCAGCCATTCTCGCGTTTTCCTTTATTTTATTAACTATGGATGGCTCGCATTTGACCGCAATCTCATTTGATGGAAAACGAAGATGTGGTCGACGATGGAGCAAGCTTGCTAAGAAGTAATCATTCACTCTTGCTTGACACAAAGCGGTGGTTTAGCAGATAAAAAAATTGCTGAGGGCGATAAAATAGCGGATATGTTTAATCTCGCTACATTAATATATGATGTAAAATCTGTTTATAGATTTATCATAATATTAATGATTCAAAGTTTAATCAATTTATCTTTTTAAGTCTACAGTGCATCGTGCCACGTAAAGATTGTAAACAAAACAATGATTGTAGATTATTAAAACTGGGTCTCAGAAGTTATCTAATCATTCGATGGTTTACAAAAAATAATATCTAATTATTTTAACGTCTAACATCAACAGTGATTGTATTGTGTAAAGAGTGCCTTTTATTTCAGTACTATTTTTTAAATTAATAATTTATTTTTTACTTTTATTATAAATATTTTCGCTAAAAAAATATTTAAGTAATGATTGAATGTTTTTTAAGTAATGATAAAACATTTTTAATAGTATTTTCAAGTAATAATTTAATGAAAAAAAAATAAAAATGGAAAATATTCTTTTAATTATTTTGTGTGTGGTCATGTTTGGTGTTGCCGCCGTTTTGACTGAATGTTATCTACGTGAGTATTTATTGAAAAATAAATTTAATTTTTATCGTGTAAGGGTCCATTTTTTAGTGTTTGTAAATATCAGTCCCATACGTACATTTATTTGTGTAGTGCACTGTATTTGCTAGTGCGTGGAAAATTGCGAACCCAAGACCTCAAGCTCAAAGTAGTGCTTGCCAGCTTTAGGCACTAAATTCTTTCATTTCATAAAAATACTGAATGTTATCCGTAGTCCTTAAGGCTACAATTTAAGTATCCTAAAAGGTAAATTACATAATAATATAAGAATACTGATAGGTCATAGTCGAACTCCTAAATTAGATGTAGGAAGGTTTTCGTGACTCGCGAGTCAGCATGCTCTTTGGAGTCAGTAAAACCTAGATAGCCGAGGTAGGCATATTATAATTGTACTATATTTTGCTCGTGGCTTCGCTTGTGTTAATTAGCATGATTATAGCCCATAGCCGTATCCAGGGACCCATCTATTTATGCCCGAGAATTCATCAAAATCAGGAGGTCTACTCTCTAAGCCCGAAGTCCGTAGTTTCGGCCTTAGTGTCGGGTGTTTTCTACTCTGTATCATCCACGGACTTACGATTAGTCCCGAACCAGAACTGAGAACAACTGTCAAATCGTGTTGTCATTCATTCTTAGTTCGGGCTCGGGACTAATCGTAAGTCCTTGGATGATACAGAGTACAAAAAGTCCGACACTAAGGTCGAAACTACGGACTTCGAGCTTATAGAGTAGACCCCCAGTAGTTTCAGCGATTTAGGCGTAAAAGCGTTACAAACAAACAAATAAACCATTTTTTTTAAAATTAGTTTGGTTCAGGATTTTTTCGAGAAATATATTTTACTGGTTTTTTTCTTAATAGGTATTTTCATTGTTGCCATTAAAAATCCTCTGAGTCGCTCCTATCACAATCATGTTTTTTTTTAAAAACTGGCGTGATATACTACTGCTAAAATTTTGCATTGCATGCAAGGAGTATGCATTGGCAGTATTGAGAAATGTATGTGCTGCCACCTAGTACCGAGTAGCAGTACCTACACGTACAGTACAGATTGCTTTATCAGTCTACTACACTGATAGCCACCGGACTAAATGGTTCAGCCCGTATTGGATAGATGGCGTTAGTGTATCGTATAGGTAAATTTTCACTCAGCAATACAATCCAATAAAAAAACACATGACGCTTGTCCTGACATTGTGGACAATGTGCCCGAAATCAAATCTTTTAAAGCCTAAGGATTAGGTACGAGTTTATATTAGACTTTAAAGTCAAATACGGAATCATGACTTAAATTTAGACTTAGATGTGTCCCTGCCTAAACAATTCCTCCTTTTCCATATCCTGCATTGATCCTTGTTTGAATTCACTGGGAACCAAAGATAAGCCACACAAATGAAATTTTGACTTTTTGAGGCCAATGCCATATGAAAATCCTTCAGACATTCATGGATTGGACTGATCCTGTCCTTGTACTAGCCCTATCACCCGGCTGACGTCACAAAGCCACTTCACACCTCTCCCATTTCCCGATAGACAGCGATTAGATTATCACTATCTCTTTGTATACAAAAGGTTTTATTATTTGCCCCCCTTCTACCGATAAACTACAATCAACTTCTAACCGTGATTCTTGCCACCTACCAACAGTAATTAGAACCTACAGAGGGAATTTTGTTGCTAGGACGGTTTCAAGTAAAACCTTTCAAAAAATTTGCTATTTCTTTAAATAATTTTAAAAATTTTAAATTCTTTCCCAAGTGGTTTCAGTCAAGTTTTAAAATTTAAATAATATTTTTGAAAACTATAAAATATTTGTAATGCAATGAATTCTACGATATTCGTGATAGCTTTTCCTAGTGTTTTCGCTATTCTAGTGCTCTCATTGGTATGCCTAAGATATTGGATGATGTACTGCAGTAAGTTGATATTACTTGTAATGCTGGATATTATTAAACATAACAGTCATGATTAAATGCTGAAATGTCAGAGACATTTCGGTAGCTCATGCCAATCGCATACATTTTTAACTTTTCAACAATCGTTCGTTGATAGAATTTCACTTTGTCTGGAGACTTTACTAATCATCCTTTTAATAAATAAGTAGCCGTGTAATACGTTACGTAAGTGAATTTTGAATATAAAACACTTCAAATCCATAGTAATATGATTAAATTTTATGCGACATAGGTACTTAATTTATTAATACCTACCATACAAAAATACGAAAGTGTGTGCGAAACGAGTATTATGGTTAATTTTAATAAAATTGTACGTTATGCTACAAAACGTCAAAAGCATTGATGCTGAGCCCTCTGCTGTGATTGGGTTACGGACTTAGTAACTAGCCAATCAAAACCCTCCTTTAAAACAAATTGCTTTAATTTTAGAAGTGGCGAATCATGCAATTATAATAGACACCACTTAACATTATTAACAAGAGGATTTTCACGCCTATTCTAATCTAAGGGATCACACCGCTCAAGCACCGGCAACACACCGGTGTGCGCCGAATTAATCGCGAATTTAATGTTTACTACCAATTACATAAGGTTTATTTTTTTTTTTGGGAATTTTCACATGTCGTGGCTGGAGCGGTTAACCGCTCAAGCACCGGCAACACACCGGTGTGCGCCGAATTAATCGCGAATTTAAGGTTTATTTACCAATTACATAAGGTTTAATTTTTATTTCGGAATATTCACATGTCAGGGCTGGATAGAATGCCACTTTGTCGTATAGCCTAATTCTACTAACTTTTAAACAACGTCCACTTCGGCATCTCAGTGGCAATCTGTCGAAATGTATGTCAATAATAATTGAGCTTTTTTGACAGATTGCGACTGAGATACAAATGTGAACGTTGCTTAAAAAATTGTAAAATGCGCGCTCTAGATCCATTCAGTAGTAAACAGTCGCTAAAGATTTTTTTTATACTTGGTTCACCACAGTCTATATTGAGTCCACCTGCTACTGCTGTGGAGCGTCCTCTATCAGATACGGGGTTCTGCTATCGGCTTCACCCGCGTAAAATAATATCCCAAAGTAACATACTCCAAAAATGACCAAAAAGTCTTAATCCAAGATATGGTTTACCCGTGTGCCAAGGTCAAAGTCAAAGCATTTATTTCAAAATAACTATTTACAGATAGTTTTGAATTGTCGGAATTCGTCAATCAAAAAAACATGACGCTATTTGCACGTTCCCTGCGTAGATCTCTGATGAGAAGAACGTGCAAGAAACTCCACGGACACTCTTTTAAACCATTTTATGTTTTACAAAAATCCTGGTTACATTATCCTTTTATTTCCGTTACATAATCCCTATCAAGAGGTGACAAACAGACCGACAGAGTTAGGCAATATTAGTTTGGTCTACGGCGCGGCGTCAGTATGTCTGGGGACATCCCACACGTAGGGAAGATGGCACGTAATCCCACCCAAGCGTATGTCCTGTTAGGATGACGTTCATTTGTTTTGATGATGATACATTCAGGTATATAGGTAGCTGTATAAGGTTACCTAGCTTGTAAACATCTACGTCATTTCTGTGAAGGTTTGACCAATAATTTAAAACACAAGTTTAATGAGTTTTATCGTGAAGTCAGTAGTTAATCAAATGTTTTATGGTCAATTTATGGTTTTCAATTGAACCAGGATCGAACTGACTAATTAAATTACTTTATTTACCTATTTACACCTTAAAAAGCTTAACACGAACATAATAATATACACAGGAATAGAGCATAACCCTATTGACGAAGGGTGAAGCAGAGGTGTACCAGCATTTCGCAAGTTATTTTTAAATCCCTTGATAAGTTTAAACTCGCGTAAATGGAAGGTTAATCATATTTTTTTCACCATTTTTAGCACCAAGGACCACCCAAAGTTTTAATGATCACATTAAAAGCCAGATAGCCTCTATAAAAACCGACTTCCAAAAAACACTACAAAGTGCAAAATAACTTTAATTTCGGAAGTCGGTGTTTTTGGTTGTTTCTTCGTTATTTGACACCGACTTCCGAAATTAAAGTTATTTTGCACTTTGTAGTGTTTTTTGGAAGTCGGTTTCTTTTTTTTGTGAAAAGTTTTTATTTTTCGTTTTTTAGTGGTACTCCACACCTAACAACACCACTGGAAAGCAAAAATACGCAATTTCGTATACATGGATGATTTTTCCACATATTTTTTCCAGCTATTTGGATTTAATAACCAAACTACTAAACCGATTTTGATAAAATTTAAATGGGACCATTTGGGAAGTATACCCTTTCCAACAAAAAAAGAATTTTTCAAATCGGTTGGCAAGCGACGGAGTTATGCCCGAACAAACATTAAAAAAAATATATAAATTATTAATGAATGAAGGACACAGGACACGAAACGTCCAATATACCAAGCACTGCGGCGAAACATGGAACTACTTTTGTTTGTACTGCATCTGACAGATCGTCGACAATAGTCTTGACAAGTGGCACCACTGTGATGTTTCAGGTTATGTTGGGTCGTCGGTACAATGATACATCGTTCGGCAGCCCGGTTGACTTGCAGGTCAATTGGGTTTATTCCTGTCTTCTTTGTTAGCTCGTGTAATATCACTTTATTATAGTGGGTAGAGTTGTAGGTCCACATCCTTATTATATTGAATACGTTTAATCAACAGGTCTGTCTGTGTGTCTGTCACGTTTGAAGACTATCAAATCCGAAATGAACGAAACCGATGATATGTATGAAGCTTTACTTCAAATAACATAAATATAAAATTCACAAGAATCCGGGATGAAACACTTAGATAGAAAAACCAAATAACACTTGTTTCAACTCCTGGGGAGTTGAAACTCAGAACCTCATGCTCAGCAATAGCTTAAGAAACTTCCTTTACTCCACTCGACTCTGTCGCCATGACAATTACTGTCCTAAAGCTTCGATTAAAGTTAACAAACTATGCACATTCGATTGAGTCGAGGCTGACACGAGTGGATGCAATGATTTAAAATGTAGGGACTAGACAACTAGACGAGACAGTGTAGATTGAAACATGCGAATTTTCGTCATGTTTCAGCATGTTTCAGTTATGCTCCTAATAGTTTTGCTATAAGCATTGAAAACAGGCATCTGCCGAGCCTTTTGCGCTGCGTGGTATCGCGTAGCATTCCGCGGAATGGTCGATACAAAGGTCTCAATATGATGAAACTAGAACTTCTCGACCCTTAAGGTCCAGCTGGGCTTCTCTCGAACATACTCCACGACCTGGTCAATCTTCGTGGTGTGATGTAGCCGAAACATATAGAGCCGCGTCGTAGATATTGCCGGACGCAGCATATTGGATCCTGCCGGCGCGATTCTGCACCGGTTCCCACTAGGAGGCTTCTTCCTCTTATTCCTCTCCACCTTCACGAAGCCATCCTTGTCAAAGGCGTCTGTAGCCTAGGTGTTTCGAACCCCTATTGGCAGGTTCACTGGATCTCTTCTTATCCCCTTCTTGATCTGCGACACAGGTTTGTGCGTGATGACGATAGCAGAGTAGGCACATTTAGGGGTCGACGTACCTACACGAGTTACTACGTCGACCGGCATCGAGCCAGCGACGGTGGCGGCGCATGTTGCAACGTGTGTTATATCAGCGGGTGACGCAGTAGAGCTCACCGATTCAAAACTGCCGGTGCTAGCGTTTTCCAACTATATTGAGGTCGGCTTCCACTCCTGCCGAATTCCACTGATTTTTTTTAAAATTATTATTGATAGGTACGCGCTTGACCACTATCTCACCTGATGGTAAGCGATGATGTGGTCGACGATGGAGCACGCTTGCCTAGAAGTAACCAGTATTTTACATGAACGACTGCCTATCCGACATCCACAACCAGATAATACGGCAATTCTTGGCAACACTGGACTGGACCAGCAGTTCTTGCTTCTGTAAATTCGTAACGATTGCCAAAGATGAAATGACAGCCGGGACCAATGGTCTAACGTGATTTCCGAGGCTCAGAGGAGTCTCGTTATGATAAGATGGTCTCCCATCCACAGAACAACTTGCAAACTGGCAAGCCTTGCTTAATCTAGAAGATCGACCCGTGCGGCTGTTATTTTTTTCCACGATGCACATGCAAGTCGTGTTGTAGATAAGTTTTATGACTTGACAGTACAATATGCAGCCGTAGCTCTTATCGTAGGGAGTCAAATTCTAGGAGTGTTGTGTTCCATTGGATCCGAGTTGTGACGAATGTCGACACGGATTGATTGGTCGGGATTGTGTTGACGAATAATTAACAATCGGTTTAAAACTCTAAACTAAGCCGCGTAAGCTTCCGCACGTCATTGCCAGAAAATGAAAATATCTGTTATGCTAAAATAAATACATTTTCCGCAAAATATCAATTTCATGTAAGGTAGCAAAACAAAAAAAAATATATTTACGACT
The DNA here is from genome assembly GCA_947386135.1 of Melanchra persicariae. NCBI lineage: Eukaryota > Metazoa > Arthropoda > Insecta > Lepidoptera > Noctuidae > Melanchra > Melanchra persicariae. The sequence goes on along the minus strand of OX376667.1, from coordinate 16,744,854 downwards.
CGGATCGCTAATCGTCTAGCCAGGTTTCAACAAAGAATAATAAATACCTGACACTATTAAATTAAATAAAAAGAAAAAAAATACATAGGCGGTTCAAAACTCGAACAAATTGACGTAAAGTACTTACCTATTTTGATATCATAATTACTGATAAGTAATTTTATACTAGTCCTTTATCATAACGAAACCCGAGTCCAATCGGATAGTGGCAAAGTAACATTTATTGTGTAAACAAAAGGCGAAATAATAAAATCTTTCGTTATGGAAGAAATGGCTATAATCATGATTCTGATGACGTTGCCTGCTGTAGCATTACTGCTACTTTTTGTAATGTGCATGTACTGTATAAGTTTCTACGTTTGGCTGCGTGAGTACCTATTCATTATTGGTTGATAAAAAAATTACGTCATAGCACAATGCCCGGATGCTTGTTTTACTTTCAAGAGTTTTTTGATGTCAAAAAAAGACATTGGCAATTGTCAAATTTTATCTGTCACTGTCATTTCCTTTTTTAGCGCCTTTATCTGGCAAGAAATGTTATACTTGTTCAATTATTATTTTTTAAATAAATACTTTTATAGATAATTATCGTTACTTATGTTCTGATAATATTTTTAGTGATAATTTTATCATTAAGAAATCCGAGTGTGATCGTGAATAGTGACATAGAAGCCTTTAATGTGTTAACAAAATCCGGGTTTTGTTAATATTTTTTAATAATGAGAGGCACTGGTTTTTTCATGCTTATGATATCAATACCTTTACTAGTATTGATTTTTTGTATAATGCTGTTATATATAGCAACTTTCATCGAGTGGCTTTGTAAGTACTATTCTTTTCTTGATGTTTATTGAAGCCATTGTCCACAATGCATTGCTTGTTTTGTTTAAAACAATTCTATTATAGCCCTGTGTCAACTGTTAATGTATCTCGTTAAAGTTTTATCTATCGTCGTCATTGTCTAATCAGTCCCTGCAAAACTTGTTTTTTTTTTCAAAATTGCTTTCTTCCTGAATTGAAGACAAAGTACGTACAGTGTACTGTACGTACTTTGTCTTCAATTCAGGAAGATCGACAGAAAAACAAGTTGCAGTTTAATAGTTTCCTTCATGACGAGTACCACACATAATTTGTATTTTCCGACACAGTCACAGTGGAAACCGCATAGATAGTCAGTCCCCTTACAACGACTTGGCAGTTTGTTCCCGTCATCTGACCCGCGTGTTCGCTCACGCAAAAAATAATGTAGAGTCCAAGACATCATAATCAACTAATTTTTAAACCAGAACTTGTGTGAAGTTGCTACTTTAGCGATGTGATAGATAAGATTACAGTCGTTGTTTTTCGAACAGTGTCGATCGGTACACAGAGTAAACACGATGGATTTATTAGGAAGTATATTTATTGGTATACTGATTGTTATGTTCCTGTATTTGTTTTGGATGTGGTTCTGCTTCGGGAATTGTATTAAAAGACGTAAGTTTTATTTTATTTTTTCATTGTTTTTGATCTTTTCTTTGAACTATGTTTAGACTGTCATAAAACCATAGATAAAATTACTCTTGCAGTCTTGCTTCTTTGGTTTATGTACAGATTGCTAGATTCCGTATAGTTCCTGATTTTGTGTAGGTCCCACTTGACGACAAATCACTAAATGCATGTACCTAACGCTAAACTAATTTAAATAATCGTTCTATTTCCACCAATCTTTTGAAGATGGCAGAGAGAATGATGTTTCAAATAATTTTACATTTCATTTTTATGGCGGTTTTTAGTATCTACATATTATAAGTTTAAACGCATCATCATTTTATAGCAGTTGCAATTTGTGAATTAGGTAGCGAAAATGAATTATTTATGACTGTCATAAGTTTCAATTTAGGTACAATCGTCATCATCATCGTTACTTTGTCGTATGATTTCTTAAAAATGCTCGGTAATTATTTGTTAAGTTGAAATCATTTTAATACAAGACTTAAGCCAAGATTCACAGTGGAATCGAGTTAGAAGAGAAAATCAGTTGTAATGTAAGTAGTATTTTTTTTTCTCTAGAATCAGGCCCACTTATTGAATAGTTATCATATATAAAAGTACTAGGCAAGCATGAAAATGTCGGGGTGTAAATAACTGTGATAAAACAAGTTAATAAAGAGACACGTGTATATGAGTGAAAGAGATGGTGCTATACAATGCCAAACTTTTCCAAAACTCTATAATTATTATGACATATTCATACATAGATTAGATATAAATTAATGGAAGCTCTAGGTATCTAAAAAATATACTTTTGCACACCCACACGATTTGTTGTATATTCGACCTTGTAGCTGTATCACCGTCAGGTTGATTGTCACTTGCACGTCATAACACGACAAGAGAACCTGGATAAAGTGACATTCTAAGGGTGTAACCACACCAGCAGATCGATCGGTAATCGATGCCATCGATCGATGGTAGAATAGATTAGTCGACGTCGATCGATAGTTTGACCACACCAATTTATTGATCAACTTCGTTGCGATCGATCGACGATAGATCGATTAGTGTAATACATCCCAGCTGTGATAGGCGAGTGTCAAAATGGGTACCTATTCCATTTTGAACTCTTGATAGTCTTTTATCGTTGGTAGAATGTCACTATGTTTATGGTCCCAAGTCTGGCTGTTAGCTTATTTTACCTTTAAAGAATGTAATGTCTGCCCAGCTTTATTGCCATTACCTACTGTCCCATTGTTGGGCAAAGAATTTCCCAAAGCTACGTGTAACACGCTATGCTTTATAATTACTCATTTGAATATTTGCTTGAGATAAATGTTCGATTACCGTAAATGAGTTTCTTGATACTACTCATTTACGGTAATTGAATTTTTATCTTAATTCTGGTAATTTAACTGTGGTATGTTCCGAGGAACACACCACAATTGGTCAATCTTATAAACAATAAGACTTTGGCCCCATTAGTTATCAATTATTTTATCAGTGACGACAATAAAATCGATTATCCCATAAATTTTAATAATAGGAGTGGCGTCCATTTATTTTTGGTGAAAATTACATTCTTGAAATACTATTTTATTACGAACTGACATGGGATTGGGCTCACACAAGTCACACAGTGGTGCGACCAGCAGTGCGATTCTGTAAACATGTCGAAGTGAACACTTGGACAGGGTGCACGACAGGCGAGTTGTCAAATCATACAAATAATATGGAATGACAGCTGTATTGTCGTTCACTCCGCCTAGATGAACACCGTGAGATGTCGACAGAATCGACTGGCAGTGTGACTCGCAGGCACAAATTTTCGAACAAAGATTTACTTGAAACATAATTATGTGATGTCATTGATATTTTTTGTAAGAATCGCACTTACTCCCTGATTCAGTCTATCTAGTCAATGGTTAAAATCAATAACATCAAATGAATGTACCTACTATAACAATAATAAGATATTTATTTCAGACGTAGTCCATATACAGTTAGTAACACAAAAAACCTTATTCCTATTGTTATCATATACAAAAAAAAAGTACAAGTGGCGCCGCACAGGAGTGCCTACGAATCGTCTAAGAAATTTCAACAATACAATCTAAGTATTAGAATTGTAACTGAGTTTTATTATTTAATTTGATTAACTTAATTAAACAGATATTACATAAAATGAATAAAAAAGATCATAAACAGATGAATCATAAATTCATAAGTTTTAACGGGGTTAAAGTCAATGTTGCAGAATTTGCTCAAAGTAACACAGTATTTTGATTTTTGCACTGTGCAGCTAATTTACAACGACAGCACATTTAGGGAAAGTAGGTCATCACAATTCTTCTAAAATCAGCATTAGGTGTGAGTACGGAAATTCTGCCCTGTGTGTGTATGGTTCCTGGCCTAAAATTCCATTTTTGAACGTGCTCATCGACTGTACCTATGCTGGACGTCGAATCTCAGTTTGGGGCCAGCCAGCCCAGCCAGGGAGCCAGCCAGCCCAGAGAGGGGGGGCCTTGGAAAAAGTTCTAAATACGCCAAAGACAAAAAACAATCTCAGAACAAAAGAGATATCGACAACATAAGACTAAAGGCATTAGCTGATAATGTCAATCAATAGCTGAAGGACGAAGGTGTCAAAGATGATCTTGATACAAACATCATTGACTATTATAACTCATTTATCTCAGACAATAGGAGACAATGGAAGCATAAGGGTGTTATTAACGACAAGCCTTTTCCCGCGGCTTCGCTCACACTTGACTTGTCTTTATTGGGACCAAGCATTTCTCCGGGATAAAATGTAGCCTGTGGCTGTGACACCAAGGAATCGCATCAGGACTTCCGGAAAATCCATCCAATAAATGATTTCTATTTATATCGCAAGTGCAAATTTTGAGCGTGTAGTATTTCGACCAAGTTTTTATCGACCAAGGCTAGGAGTCTGAGTTAGTGATTAAGATTAGATCATTTCAAACTTTAGGGTCTTTAGGGAATTTTAGGGCTTTAGGGGTTGCCGTCTATCAATCTGTTTGTTATAGGTTTTTGAAATGTTACACCAGATCCATCGTAACCTTACCCAAAGACATCACAATTACAACGTAACTAATGAATAAACTAATATAGCTGCCGGCGACATTGGTTTGGTTAGAATAACATTCAATATCCCATTCCTTTTTCTTCCTATCGTGTGGGCAGTAAACTCTAAAGACCTCACACACCGTAGTGTCAGAAGTTCTAAACCGCCTCAAGGCCTACGCCATGCATGCCATGCCTAAATCTAGCTTATTTATATTTAATTCACTACTTATCTTACTTATAGTTTTATACCTCCAAGAACTCATCCATCTAACCCATAAATTATGTATATTCAGCGACACCACAGCACACCTGTGACGCCTTTTGTGTTAAGATGACCATATACGGCATTGACTACTTCCTACCAGCTGGCTTCTGATTGTTTACTATTCCATGACAAAAAACTATGACCACCGTAGAAAATTAATTTGAGGAGTTCGGTGACCGACGAAACATTAATTACAGAGGCTGTTCTAGACAAAGTGTACCTGAAAAAGTGCTCTATCAGCGATCTAATAATGATTGGCAAAAAGACTAAAAATTAGCTACCCAACATCACCCTTATGACAATAACGCACTTCTGGAACTGCACCCTGTAGAACCCCTTTGTTTGTCGCGATAACCTATGTGGTTCTCGCAATTATTTATAGATCATCTAATAATCAGGTTTTTAGAGCTATGCTTAAAATTGCTTAAAATGGAAGAAAGGCAAAAAAGAATTAGAAGTTGATCCCTCTAATTCTTTTTTGCCTTTCTTTCATTATATAACTTAGGATCTGCGCAACAAGTTCCTCTTGGATTTCCACTTCCATTCTTCTCTTCTGACAGCCGTGATCGTTTATCATGCTCTCCCATTCCAACTTTAATTTTTCATTTTGTAAATTTTCACAACTATTACTATATACACACTTAATAAATAACTAAAAACAATCTAAAACATGGCGTCGAAAAATTCCTCCGCATCGCAGGCCACTGGTAATGTATACCCAAAAGGCTGGCAGCATTGCCACGTTGTATGGCAATATTAACCACATGGGTTATCGCGACAAACAAAGGGGTTCTACAGGGTGCAGTTCCAGAAGTGCCTTGTCATCAGGGTGATGTTGGGTAGCTTATTTATAGTATTTTTCATATATAATCATCTTCCGGCCATTGTTACTTGAGGTTGGCGCAATACGTTTTCTTCTTCTATTCTCCTATGTCAACCGTCACGCAATCATTCAATCCTCCTTTATCCTTCACATTAATCCTCAGAGGATCCATTCTTCGTTCATAAGGTTTATTATTGTACATCTCTAGACGTTTCGGTTTTTCTAAACAACGATAAAATGTGGTTTGATTCATAAAGATAATCTCGAGCAATAATCTAAAGTCGGCTAGAATGTTGATAACAATATAATCATTAGCATGGAGTTCCGGTAACTAACAAAGAGAAGCTGTCAATTTTCAGAGAATTTAAAGAGTGTTTGAAAGCGCAATATCAATCTGATAGAAGACATTTTCGGGATACAGATTCAAGATATCAATTCAATTCGAAGTCATTTATTGGTTGCCTTAAAATTAACATAGTTTGAGACTAATGTTAATTTTACATTAGTCTCAAACCTACATTCCACCATTGTAAGAGACTGGTGCCTGAAATAGGTTTTTGGAAAACACAGCAAAACCTGTAGTAGGTAGATACAGGTCACCAGCAGCAGATATAATAATGATGAAGTATTTAGTCTTGACTGCCTGCTTCAATTTTGTGTTCAAGACTAAAACTGACAAAAATAAGACAATAAATCATTTAATTCAGATACCTACTAATTGTTCCATAGATCTTTGTTAATAATAATATAGCTAACGTAACTATGTTAGTACTTATAATTAATTACAATTTTGTAATTCATATATTTTCCTGCAGCGTCAGACCCGCAGTTAAGCATAAGGGTTCAATACTCCAGGATAACGCCGTCTGGCCTATCCCGAATCACCTTCTGGATGCTATTGACACTCCCTCGAATCCTGCGTAACAATGATGCCGTTCTTTTTTGCATAATTGCTGAAAAAGCCGATTCAGCAAACAATATTTCGAACGATTCAGCAAATATTTTTAGCGTTGTTTAGTTAGGTAAGGTTTACTGGTTACAATCTTTAAGTTATGTCTTCTAATTAAATTATGAAAATAAAATTGTGGAAACTATGGTATGAATGATATCTAGTCCGGAAATATGGATGTTTTTGAAAACCCAGGCAGTAGGTACCTATCTATTAAGTGAATTCCTACGCAGTATCTACATGTAGGTATCTATTATGTAAATTCCTACGTACCTACCTAATATCTACATAAAATACCCATTCTACATAGGTAATACCCATTCCTTAATATTTTTATCAAAGTACAATTAACTCTTTCTGTACGTCTGTTTGTTACATTCTAGCGCCTAATCCGATGAACCAATGTTGATGGTTCTTTTATCCCTTTTCTTGGGTTGCGGAATTGCGCACGGGTGGGTTTTACTGAGTAAGAGCCTGACACTCCCTTCCACTCCACCCAGAGCTGGAAGAGTCACATTTGATGAGTTCCCATCCAAAAAAAAATGTTTTATGACGCCCGCGTGGGCGAATCCGCTTGCTAAAGATAGTATCAAATAAAAAGGCAAAACACAAACCGGTAATTAACAGCGTTATCAACAGATAGTGTATCGTTTTCCTATCAAAAGGTACCTACCTGAATGAACGGACAGTCAAGCAGTCGGATCATTTAGTTCAATATTGCTTTAAAAGTTGGTTCGCATCAGATTTAGCGAAATGTCGGTGGATTTAACTGCAACTTTGATCTTTATGGTCATTAATATAGCGCTGTTTTGGATTATTTACGCGTCTTTGGTGAGATTTTGTGGTAAGTTAATCATCGTTATTTTCTTCTTCTTCTAACTGCGCAAGGCAAAGTCGGGAAGTCATATTAGTGTAGGAAAAACTTTTAATCATAATGCTAAAGGCTGCTGGAGAATCTTTTTGAAGTAGGTAATTACTGGGATACTTTCCAGTACGTAAGTATTCATTTATTTTTTTAACGAAAGAAAGACGCACTGTTTTTGAAGCTCCGTACTTTATTCAAGTTCCAACTAATGCCGCTAGATGGCGTTTTTCTTATTTAAAACTTAAATCAACTGCATCTATGTTGTAATTTCATTAATAAACTTAATATCTAATAGCTGAATGACGCGTTTTGCGATGCTCTACTTTTTTTTGTATTTTATTATGCGTAGATAAAATCTTGGTTTTCCCTAAATATTTCTAAGCTACAAAAATATTGTAATATAATAAAATCCAAGCTTAGGACTGCTACCGGGGAAATTCTTATCAAAATTCCTATTGATACTTATCTGTCTAACGGACACTCCCATTGAACTAATTTGGATCTCATCAAGATAAAGATTGGATATTGACCTCTTTTTATTCAAGTGGCCATGTCAAGCAGGTGAATGAAAGTAGCCCAACTGGCCACTGTAAATAATGATCTATATTGATACAAATAAATCAAAAGATAAGATTTCGCGAATTTATCTATACTTAAATTTAATAATTAAAAACCTACAGATTGAGTAAAGCGGTCGGTGTAGAAGGCGGATGTTTACTTTATTTTGAATCCAATCGTATTATTAACTTCGTTAAAAATGTATTTGTTTTTAATAATTGTGACTGTGCTCTTGCTTATGATGTTGGCTTCAGTGTACCATCATTTGTGTAAGTTTCTAAAATTCTCAATCATTTTCCATGAAGCACTTCTTAATAAAACTCTTCGTATAAATGTCACAATTAGGTGCTGCTAAATTTTTAAGATGGCTGAAGAAGAAAGCCTAACTACAAACAAAAATTGCAGTAATGTTCAAGTTTTACCCGGTGGTGTCAGAACGCCATCACAAATTAACGCCATCTATGTTGTGTTTTCAAAACTAAAGTAATTAATATTTAAGAAGCGTGTATTCTTTACTAAATTATAATTTTAATAATTTTGGTGATTTCTGAATCTCGAGGTTAATAAAATCATACTCTAAGTGTATTTTATGCCCGTCATCTACCCCGGTCACGAGGGATAGTGGATTCGGCGAGAGATGTCGTGCGATGTTCCACAGGGCTTGGTTCTGGGGCCCATGTCTGTGAGACATCGGCTACGACTGGGTGCTGTGCGCCGACCTCCCTAGCGGCGTCAACGTGATTTGCTATGCTGACGACACGCTGGTCTTGGCTCAGGTACTCACCAGACACGGCTGTTTCGGGAGGTACCTGTTTCGGATTCGGCGGGATGAAACGTCCGGGTGTTTTCACTGTGAGGATCGACCCGAGGACACGGTGGAGCATACGGTGGAGGTCTGCCCTGTTTGGGCGGAGCACCACCGTGTCCTCGTCGAGGCGATCGGCGGCCGCGACCTCTCGCGTCCGGCCCTGGTTCAATCCATGGTCCGGAGCGAGGAGGCATGGGAAGCCGGCACCTCCTTCTGCGAAGGACTCAGTCGATTCCCAACCGCCTCAACATAGGGAGACGCACCGGGCGTCGGAAGTCGCTGGGCAATTCCTGGCCACCACCACCAGCACATAGGTGCAGGTCTGCGGATGGCGAGCGTTGGGTGGCTCGCCATCCGATCAAATCCAGGCCAGGGTCGATGGCGCGTTGTGTTCCACGCGCGCCTCAAAGAGATGTCAGCGTAGAAGTAGCTGTTAGGGCCAGAGCCTGCCAGGGTTGCGGATTTTGTTCGAAAGAGTTACCTCGGCCCTGGTAAGCAAAAGGCACTACGAGGAGCATGGATGGGTTTTAGTCAGTGAGAGCCTGACACTCCCTCCCGCTCCAGCCAGAGCGGCAGGAGTCATTCGATGATTTCCCATCCATGAAAAAAAAGTGTATTTTATGCATGACGTAATGACGTAGACCTGAATTAATATTAATATGCAGTGGCAATGAGTGCGAACTTATTTCCATAAACACAGAGGCAAGCTGCTCTTGAGAGCTTTCCTAAAATCTCAATAATATTTCGAAGCTAGCAGCGCACACAGGAACAACTCATTCATCTGGCTACAGATGATTTATTTATTATTTGAATTTCCCTTGAACTGGATTGGCCGTTGCAAAAACCAGCAGCATAGATAGTGAGTCGATTAGATTTGGCATATTATCATGGATATAATCATTAAGTCCACACCAGCAAGCTATACGTCAGTGTCCATTTCAGTCACTGCTGAAGTGGATTGTTTTTGTTTTAATCTGTTTTGTAAATTATTCAAAAAACATGCTTTTCTTCCTTATATTGACAACGTTTATCATATTGATGTTGGGGCTTTCTGTTTACAGAAATCACATATGTAAGTTTTAGTACTATGTCAGGCTTTTTTCTCCTATCTTCGTTCTGCTTCCCTATTTATAAAACTCGTTATTATACGAAAACTCTTTATCTGTCAATTCAAATTATTTTTTTTCCATACTTACCATAATATTTGTACTGTTTTTTGGAGCATCATCAATAAGAATAGACTTGGCATCAAATATTACTTCTTTAATATCGTCAACAAAAAAATGTATTTATCCATTCCTGTATACAATAATCGCGCACAAATTAATGTACTTACAGATAAGATCATATGTAAGTACTCCACACCGTTATCATAAATTATAATTTTATCTTTCCATTTCTGTACTTGTGCCTTAAATGTAACCATCAGTATATTTTGTACTGTGATAGTGGTCGATTCTACGACTACGTAATAGACCATGATTGTGATATTAATTTGGTTGACGGTGTTGCTGGTTGTACTAACTGCATCATCGTATAGAAAATGGCGTAAGTTTTTTTGATTTGAGTTAAAATAAATCTGTGTGCCTCATTCAAACGTTTACTCTCATTAGCTTATATAGTGACTGAGATAAGTTTGTTTACTTTGATTATGCTTTTGATAACAAGAAAGACTTCGTGTTTTTATTCACTCACTAGCTTTGGAAAGTGGCCTTGCCCGCGTGAAAGTCAAAAATTATCCTATAATAATTATAAAAATTAAAAATATTCCAGAGCATGACCTACCCAGGTACCTACCAAATCCATACAACCGTTGACACGTGAAAAGGCGACAAACAGACAAACAGAGTTACTTTCGCGTTTATAATATTAGTATGGATTAAAATTTATAACGTTCCATCCATGCGACATACAAAAAAACTCGTAGGTATAAGTATGTTAGAGCCTCAGATCTCACGTGGCATCGCCAAAAATATGTGCAGATAAACATTCGATAAGTACTTTATCACAAATAATAGCTTCATAATGACTGATAGATATTCGAAGAATCACGTTGTTCGCTAGTGTCAGTGGATTTTAATTGTTTTCGTATTCAGTATGCATTACCGACATATTATGTTTATTGTTTGGGTTGTTTTAATCGTGATTTGTGTTGCTTTGGGTGTTTATAAATCTCGCAGTAAGTTTGTACCATGTTTTTTGGTCTGTACTATGTTATTTTATTCTAAAGTTTATCGAATTCTTTATCGCGTCATCTGGCAATTACACAATATTTTTTGTTATTGCCTTGGATTTGAATTTAGCTACCTTGTTGCCTCTAAGTTCTTCTCATATTGCAAGTAATGGACGTAAACTGTCTCGTACCTGAGTTATGTCACTGACAGGTAATATTTGTATAAAGGTTAATAATAGGTGTCTATTGATGCACGCGACAGAAACGCCTTTGTTTAGCATTGTGTAGAGTCTTTAAGCATCATATCAAGAACAATACATAATAAGCCTAAGGGTATAGTGTTGATATAGACCATGGAGCGGCAGTGATTGTTAAGACGTGGTTGCGACACGTACTGGTCTAGGAACTAATTGTTTTTAAGTTCAGAGCATATGCTGGAACTGCATAGTTTAGTACGGTCCCTGTAAATTACCTGTAGCTTCTCAAGTCTGTGCTCGCAGTATTATAGCCTACACTATGTCTGACCCCGATGATATAAAAACAACTCCGGCAGAATTTTCTTTCAAAATGCTTCTTGTTTGGTATTTCTTTTTAATTTTCTTCGTGTACACAATTGTGCAATTTACTGTTACCAACTTCGTGAAACGGGGTAAGTATTCAGAGTATTACATATGTTTGTGACCTGCTGTTTATATTAACGTACTTTGGTTCTTTCTCGAACACGATCTACGATCAAAATCAATGCAAGATGAATGATAGCTGATCCGTGGATCGCGTTCGAGATTGACTATATACGGGTGACTTTAGGACTTATCGACCGAATTCGGTCAGTAGGCGATGGATAATTATGTTGACACTTCCCGCCCAGGCCTGAGTTCTTAATTTTGACTACATTGTATCTACATTGGAGAGCATTACCTTGTTGATGACGAGAAGCGAAACGCGATTGGTTGACTAAAATATCAATAACCAATCATGTTGGTCGACGTAAAACTAAGAATCATTAGATTAGACTGCTGGAACCACCCCGGCGGCGCGCGGCGCGGCTTTCAAATAATCGCTGAAGTTTTGTGATAAGACTTGATTCATTAAAATACATTGTGGGTAAATGTATCATATCATTAATCTCAAAATCATACCGACCCTGACTTTCAGATATATCGGTTGCTTTGCCAGTGATAATTTTAATTAATAATATAATTATTTACTTTCATCTAAAAATGTATGTTTGGTACGGATTTTTATTTTGGATCGTGATTTTTATTCTTATGCTAACGATTTCCGGACTTCTGAATAGTAAGTTCGATAAAGTTATCATTCATTTAGGAAACAGAAATGAGAAAGTCATTGGGATTTAACAAAAACAGCGGTGCCATATTTGGCGGGAGGTATCTCCTCAAATGGGAAAATCCAATCTGTTGTTTCTAATCATCACCCAAAGCGATAAGATTTCACTTCATTGATTATGTACACAATAATTTTATTTAATCTTTCTATATTGATGATATAAAATTAGTCGCAAAGATATCACGGTGTCATTTTGCTGTGGCTGTGTATTTTATTAAAAAATGTATCCCAGGAATTCTACGATATGGTTCCAATTATTTGTTTTACTGTTCTGGGTGTTATTTATCGGTATCTTGATTGGAATAACTGCATATAGAAGATGGAGTAAGTTTTTTTAGTAATTTGTTATCTTTGCTTCCCAGAATCTGACCAGCATTGGCATTTTTTTCAAATAGCGTAGTTTTCTCGATATAGAAGATCGATCGTCAACGTCGAATAGAATCAATTAATCAACGGTCGTTCTTTCTTTGTATCAAAATAAGCCTTAACTAACTTAAATTAGGAAAAATACCAGCTGATTACAAAGTAGGACTTATCATGTGCGTTTCATTTTAACCTACTAGAAACAGCGGAATCTTTGAATTTAATTTCTATAATCGCAAAAAATGTCGATAAGATTTTGCTACCTATTATCAAAAATCGCCTCTGTCTTTATCTTCATTTGTTTTTGACTTAATTCTAGATTCAGTGCTTTGTACAGTGAAATAATTTTAGATAGCATTTTCCTTAAACATGACGTATTTCGCACTCTTTATATTATCATCATGGTTTATGATATTGCTTCTCTTTGGATTCGCCTCAGCGTATGGGCATTGGCGTAAGTTTTTCAATTTTTTTTCATGATCTTTATTATGCTCCTAATGTGCCCCGATTGCCCGGAATTCTGAATTACCTATCGATCGTTTTAATGTATGTAGATAGTAAAAACAAGGTAAATGATAAGATTTGGTCACTTATCACGTTAATTATTAACATTGTCGTTTAGTTCTCGGTGCGTTGTTTCTTCGGTACATACGTGGTGTATATTTTCCCTTGTACAATGCATGCTTTTGATATATTCCGGTTGGTGCTCCTGGTTGTGTCGATATTTCTCTTTCTATCTGTTGCCGTTATTAAATCCATCAGTAAATTGAGTAAGTCAATTTTATTTATCTACTTAATTTATCTGTGTTTAGATATTCAAAATAATGACACGCAGTTTTCAAACTTGATAGTCTTTGTCCTAATAAAGCTCACAAACCCGTAGGTACCTACTAATTACATTCACATATTTATTTAAATCTTTATGTACGGTAGCAGTACATTCTTTAATATATAACATACAACGAGGCATTCTCTACTTGGCAAACTTCTAGTTAATAAGTCTACAAAGTGGATGGTTACGTACCTATATAAGTAGATTCATACGTGTTTTCGCTGTTGCTCAACTCAATTGTGATGCTTTTGAGCTGTCAATGCACTGCCAACCAACAATGCGTATCTGGCGTTTCCACGTGACGCAATTCTAGCCTTAGTTCCAACTACCAACACGAGATGGCGTTGTCCTCAATAAAATTCAAGAGCCTTTAAGCTCAGCTTTGACTTATAGAGAGCTAATTATTCCTATATGATAAGATAGTAGGCCGATAAGGTTTTATTTTTTAGTCTTATCGTATATACATTCAATATTAGTAACTAGTTTATTAGGAGTGACGTTGCTAGTGTTCTAGAATTATATTGGCGCAATATTTGAAACAAACATGTACAGTGACTATTATATATTTCAGATCGTATTTTGGAGTTTTTTTTTAGTTGCTTTGATAATGGTTGTGTATTATCGAATAAGACGTAAGTTCTGTTCATAATATCTATTGATTCTTTATTTAACCTAAGGTACTTTGGACAGAGGGTAGAAGGAAGAGTAGATTGCCAGTATCTTTTTTTGTTTCGCTTATTTAAGTCAACTTATTGCTTATCTTATTTATGAAACCTAAATAATCTTTCTGCGCTCATTGGACGCCGAAAAATAACTTTAAAATAAAAAATCATACATTGCAGCTTAGCTATTAAAAGACAACAGTGATGGTGTAATTCAAGATTTGCGTACTGAGATAAATCGATTTGTTTTACAACAATCACTTCCGTTATTTTGATAACTTAAAAATTGAGGGCACTAATTAATTAGTTTTAATATTCGAACTTTTCCACCTGTATCTTTCGAATTATCTTATCTTTTTTAAATTGTGGTTTCTTCGTCCACAACTAGGTGGCGCTGGTTTAAAGTTTTCAAGCGTTTCATAACAACGCCATCTAAGTTCGAACACAGAATTTACACATGTTATCTTGAAAAAGCTTGATAGCAGATTTTTATGACTATTATGGGCTCCAGCAAACCACCACGATGCAATGATTTTAAAATTAAAAATCAATACACAATACTACAAAAATTGGCTTTGGAAAAATTAAAGATATTAGAAGATACCACAGTGCACAGTTACCACGCTTGAAAAATATTAGATGTATTTTTCAAGCGTGGTTACTTTGTAGAAATCTTTAAAATATGCTGGCGTTCTTACGCCAGAATTATTTGAAGACTCGGGTTAAGCATAGTAGCCATCAGTGACGTCACTTGCAAGCCTCAGATGGATAAGATAATAAACAGATAAAATCACAATTTATCGATTAAAGACTATATAGGACCTGACTCTCTGTACAGGTTTTATTGACTGTTTAGAGTAGGTTGTGGAATTTAAATTAAACATGTCATTGTCTAATAATACCATTGTAATTATTGTGATTGTTATTTTAGGTTCGCTTGTGTTTGCGCTTTATACATTAAAATCAAGTAAGTTACATTGTAGATTTCCAATTTTATTGCTTGTCGAAAAGATGATTCCGTGCTTCGGAAGGCACGTATAAGCCGGTGCTCCCGGCCGCAAAATGGCGGTCGTCAAACCATGTCAGAGGCCCTTGAGGCAGTTTAAGAAACTCTGACACTATGGTTTGTGGGGTTCTTAGACCTTACTGCCCACATGATAAAGAAAGAAGAGGAGATAACTTATACCTTTTCGTTTCAGTCCCCACTGTACATTTGTTTTATATAAGTTAATCTTGGTTTTTTATGAGGTGTACCATAAAGTTTATATTTACTAAATATTATAATTTTGCAACACAGAAAATAATGTTTTTAATAATCTTGATTCTGAAAACACAGTATTACTCTCTTCAAGACAAGCAAACTCACATACAATTTACTTAAAACTTTTTGTTTCTTCTTTTTTTACGTACTTTGTAACCTTTTCTATTAAAACATCATAGGAAACTGAAACATTTCAAAAACATTGTTTGAATCTTTTTAACGTTGATGACGTCATCCTAGTATTGGCGGCGAAAAATAGATGGCGTTGTTGACTCATCGGTCATCATTAAAAAATTAGGTACTGATTAGATTAGGTAAATTCGATAACATCCAGAACTTTTTGTCGAATTACTTTCAAAGTATTGTTTTCATAATTCATTTGATTTTAGAGTTAAGCGCAGTGCTGTCTTTTATTTTCATGTTAAAAATACTTTTAATTGTTACTTATGAATCATTATCTCATCAGGCGAGTGATAATCTATTTTACAGTGTCGTTAATTTTTTTAGCAGCTATAATTGCCATAATCAGAGCATGTAAGTAATACTCGCCATATTAGAGTATACATTTTAACTAAACTAATATAAAGCATCGTCGAGCTGCTGAGAAAACAAGCCACTACAGACACGTAATAATTATGATTAGGTTTTTTTTATCATAGGCGTAAAATAATACAAAAAAATCACTATTTATTTACTCAATGATATTATTGAAATCATAATTAAACCTTGTTCCGGTGAACAGATATAATCCAATCTAATGGATTTATACTGTCCCAGGTTTTGCCCGCGACTCCACGAGCGTTAAGTTTCGCAAAGGAAAGTAGCCTAGAACCGTCTCTAGTATCTTAGCTATCTCTGAATTAAAATTCACCAGATTTGGTTCAGCAATTTTGGCGTGAAAACGTAACAAACGATATCAATATTCCATTGCACTACCTTAATACTCACAACCCAATTTTCAGTTTTCAAATGTTTTTAATTATTCTCAATTCCACGTTCTCTTCTTTCTGACTTGCTTCCCTAGTTTATTATATTTCCCATCGCTTTGTGAGTTAGTAATTAAATGATGATAACTTCTCTGAAGTTATGTTGTCAAAAACTTTTTAAAACCTTCAACATCAATAAAATGCCACTATAGTCACAGTGGCTGAAGCTAGATGGTGCTGTTTTAAATGGCAGTGAAACGTATGTTGACTGAAGTAGAACAGTTGAGTCATCCCTGTACAATGTCCAATCATGCCTTGATTAGATTTAGATAATTTGATGACATCCGGTACTTGTTTCAATTTACTTTCAATTTAATTACTCATTTTACTCTAGTGTTGAGCCCTATGCCTGTGTTTTGCGGCCTTTGAATGTTTTTTTTTTAACCTATTTTGTCGCTCTGCTGGGCAAAGGCCTCCTCCAACTCCTTCCAGATCTTTTTGTCCCGAGCCACCTCGGACCAACCCTCGCAGTAGGCGTCTATTTGAATATTTATAATATTTTAATTTTAAACTCATGATATATTTTTCCACCAAGGAAGTGATCATCGTTGCTGTATCGTTGATAATTGTATCATTTATTATAGCTATTTTAAAAGAATGTTAGTAGGTAGTAGATACTCAAAAAGAAAGAGTAAACCACATATTAGTGCCATTATTTTTTATCATTAAGTAACCGGTTAGATCGCGTTGAACGTAACTTACTAAGTTATCTTGATGAAAAAATATTACTGTATATCATTCTATTTTAACCGCTCAGGCCCAACATGTGAAAATTCCCTAATATAAAGTAAATCTTATGTAATAGGTAAATAAACATTAAATTCGCGATTAATTCGCGACACACCGGTGTGTCGCCGGGGCCGGACAGGTACTTTTCGTCATTCCGTGACAATTCGTTGATCTGTTTTAATTAAGTTCCTCCTTAGGCCCGGTTTCCACCAAAGCAGAGAGGAGAGGAGAATTGTGTTGAATAAACAAATCCGATTTCGTTATTTCGACATCTCTTCTCCACTTAGCTTATCGGATTGGTTTATTCAACACAACACATCTCTTCTCCTCTCTGCTTTCGTGGAAACCGGGCCTTTTTCGTGTTCCTAGTTAATTATGTTTCTATTAGTTTAGTCGATCAGTTGTTTATTATAAATATAATATAGTCAATATTAGTGAAAGGCGTGAATTATTCCTAATTCTGACTTGAAGTATTCGTGTTGTTCTAGAAATGGAAAGGCCCTTTCATGTGATAGCCGTTTTCATCCAAATAATAATATTCATTTTATGGATCTGTCGATATTGTCTACGTAAGTTAATCATTCCCTTCTTTTTTGAATATAATAATTTCCGACTGACTTGTTAGTCCATTTTCTGGCAGCGCTACTGCTGAGCATTTGACCATGGGTTTCATTCCTGCTCCGGAAAAAGTATTATTGGGTTTTTATGCAACATTTTTCAGTAGCATCCTGGAGCCCGATGAACAGTGGGCTCGACCTCTTGTCACATGGGACGTACAATAGGTACATCTCTCAAGCCCATACAGCTTTGGGGAATACAGATATGATGTAGTTTACGTAGTTATGTTTGTTTTCCTTTCTATTGTTTTTTCAATTGCCTTTTCCCCATTTTTTTTCCTATTTACAAATGTAATCATTTCTTTCATCATTCATTCTGCCATCGTTTCGAGAGGAAGCTGTTCTTATTGACCGCTTACTTCGTGGAATGTTGAAGTTACAAAAATGATAAGACATGAACATGTAGTGTATTTTCTTATGATTTGTTTTGTAATCATACTCCTTTCCTGGATTTGGTGCGCAGCAAGTAAGTTATTCGTACATTCTGTTTTCATAATTGTCTTCGTTTTTAGCTTGATGCTTCTATTCACAATCAATAAATTCTGGTAAGCTGTAGTCTGTATCTGTAAAATCTGTGTCAGTCTGCGCCGGCACAATCATCTTCATCTTCCTAAGGGTAGGGAGATGATGATGATTGTGACCATGTGACTCGGGGTTGGTATAACACGTTGTTTTATCTCAGTCTATCTTGACTGCCGTCAAGCAATTATAGTGGTCAGCTACGAGTACAAACAACTTCATCTAATTTAAATTATTAAATAAATTTAGTTTATCATTGTTCTTCGCATTACATTCTTCCGCTATTGGTTTTCCTAGTATGGTAACGGTTTTCAGTCAGTTTACCATCACAACATTTTTATAGTTAGTTGTTCAAATTGATAGGAATTAAACCACCAGAAATCGGTATTTTTTGCGTAAAATGTATACTTCTGTATGGATACTCATCTGAATAATGTTTTTTTTCACAATGTGGCAAAACTATTCAAGATGTGAGTTAATTATGAATGCTGTTATCAATTTGTTAGTAATTTCTTCGATAGCTGCTAGTAGCAATAAGATGCTTTGTAGTATTATAGTTCTTTGTAGTAGTTCAACCGGGATGGTTTCATATCCTTAAATCGGTTCTCTTCTTTAATTATGATGTCAGCTTCCTCCATTCCGTCTGCCATCGCTTTGAGAGGTAGCTCTTCAAATTGATCGGCATCCATTGATAAGATAATTAGTATTATAACAGAAAGTCGTGGAATATTTCTAGTTCCAACTATCTTCAGTGATTCGCCAACTTTTCGAGTTGTGAGTGTATCAATTTATTATTGTTATAATGTATAGTTTCAGCTACGGGTGGACATTTTTTTGGATAGTGTTTGTCCTGACTATATTGTTATATTTTGGTTTGTGTTGTACATCATGTAAGTTTCTTATTGATTCTCATACTATGATGATAAATTTAATAGAAACACCATATGAAAATGTACGAGTAGTCTTGAATAAAATTGTTAATGACGTTATTTTTTTATGTGCTTTTGAGATTTGACCGCTGTCACACAGGCTAAGTGACGTCATAGTGAGGTCACAAATAAGTTTCTACATTTATGTCATACAACAAAAGTTTGCCATAATTTGACAACAAAACATGATAGAATAGTATTGGAGGGCAAACTACTATCTTTTTATGTAATGTCAGTCTTTCCGATTGTACCATTTACTTCTGTGCACGCGACTGCCCCGAACTTTTATACTTACTCTTTTGTACCTGCAATCAGTAATCCAGTAGTGTAATATAAGCTTTGTGCATCAAATACGTCATTAACACTCATAAATATGCATGAGAATATTCCAGGAAACCTACAAAATAAATGAAGTCATAGATTATTTAATAGAAATTCAGTATCAATTTCATCATTCAATTTATCTTTAGTATATAATTGCTGACTATCCTGTTGATTTATTCAAATAACATTACTTTGTGTAAGAGTTGTGTCAGTTACAAGTGTAGTGATAGACAATGAATATCTTCAACGAATATTTCTGGGCATTCTTTTGGATGTTCATCTTTTACTTTTTAGTTATTATTGTAATTGTGGTTAAATTAAAGAGTGAGTATTATTTTGATTTTCTATGAATGACCTTCTTAGACTAGATTGACTAGTCGTTTGAGACAAATTACCCCTGCAGTCAAAGCTTTCAAACATCTCAAAAGCTCTAAATGAATTTCTTCTTATTTTGGCTGCCGTAGTTTAATGAATAGGTAAAGGTGTCTTAAATTCGGCACAATTAGTTTTTCTCTTCCTTGCTCGTGTCACCAGTAGGTTCTATTGTTCACTCCATATTCATTCACATTATCTTTAATACGACCTTTCCCATTTTTCTTTGAACTGACTCCTCTATATACATTATCCTTTATATTTATCAATCTCTTAATCACATCATGTGAGTGTAGTTCTCCCTACTACAAAAAGGTCCCTTCTGTTTGAAAAATAAGTATTGTCCTTAGCCCTGAATTCTTGGTCTACGTTCACTTAGAATATAGATTAATGTAGAATTGTAGATAATAGAAAAGTCAAGGATATCTTTACCGATAAGATTATCATCGATTTATTGTCATTCTTTTTATCGTTAATAAAAATAATTAGTCAGTAATGTGTTGAAATATATCGCGACAGCTGCGTTTTTAGTGAAACAAAATGTCTACGAATTATACTTATTTTTATGTGGTAGTGGCGATAATGCTACTCATAGTGATTTTGAAATTTGTAATAATGTGCAGTAAGTCAATGATATTTCTAAATGTATGTCCTTAACATTGACATGAAGTTATTCATTTCCGGCATTAACTGAGCTCTTTTTTGTGGAAAACCGAAATGGAAATGTATAACCCGATATGATACGGCGTCGTATGTCGTGTGTACGTTGATCAAAATCCTCTCCTTCCTTTTTGCGATTATGGTAGGCACCAGATAAACTTGAAATTAAGTACATTGACATTTCCCTAATATCCAAATAAATGATGAATCGTTTTTCATTACTATAGAACGTAGGATCACGACAGAAGTCGATTCAGGACAGCTTTGTCATCTGGTATCTACCATGTATCGTTAATTCTCGTCCACGTCATTATGTGTGTTCAATTTCGTGTCTTTGTTTTACTTTAATTAAATTTAGAAACATTCTTCTTCGTTTCTGTGTTAATTATCTATATGGCCAACATTTGCTTACCGACTTAGTCTTATAAATGAATGAAAGACGCCACAAACTAATTTGTGGTGTCATTAAGCTTCGTATTGTGATGTAAAGTCATCAATATCTTATGGAACCTTATTTGATATTTATTAAATCATATAATATCGTAAAAATACCTACATATGGACTTTATCAAGACCCATAAATCTAAAAATGCTGACACGTAGGTATATTTAAATCAATGATAACTCTAGAGATAAGTAGGAAAAATAAAATCGCCTTTATAGAATCTCTAACACAATGCAGTAAGGTTCAAATTGCCTGCATGAAACAAACAATGATACGAGCAGCTATCAAAAGCTGATCATCAGTCATATGAAATGACGTTTCTGAAACAAAAAATGTATGGGATACAGTTTCTTTCAGTGATTCAAAGAATACTAGTGCGATTTGTGAAATAATACAGACAGATAAATCTGAAATATATCTGAAATAAAATGTCGAACTACACAATTTTAGTTATTAAATAATATTGTGTTAGTGTGAAAAAACATCTGAAATAATTCGTTTTGTTTTCATTAACAATACCGTAATTAAACATCACAAAACTGTTCCCAGTGATATAAATTGGCACAGAAGGATTACTGAATTTCTATTAAAATTTAAATTCATTGAATTCCTGAAACCATTTAATATTTTCACAGTGATAATATTACTATTAACCGTTGATAAAAGTAAATTAACCACTGAAGCTAAAATATAAATCAAGAAACATAACAACGGCAAAGAGCAATAAACTGTCAAGATCGAACAAAATAAATGATTAAAGAATAAAATACCAACAATCTGAGAAGACCTTTATTAGAAAACGATCAATAAAACAATAAAGATGGCGCCAAGTATGGAGGAAGAAGTACCATCAAGTACAAACAGTATCTCCATATACCAAGTAGTGTATATATCGGTGCTGTTCACTATCCTAATCATGGGCTTCGTCATAATGTGCCTAAAGATGGCTCAATTGGGTATTTGTTTTGAATTATCGTCTACTTCCAAAACATCGTCTTCTGTATGTGGTTTTGTTGCTCTTGTTTTCAATCTCTTAAGCTTTGAAACTGTCTCCCTTTACTCACTGTAGATACATTACAGCTTTAATTCAACGTAATTTGAGTCGACGCAGCATTTTTGTTCTTTAAAATCTATAAATATATAGTTTTCGATAAAATTCTAGACAGTTATACGAGTATAATCCACTTTTTAACACAAACCAGTTTTTCATTCATATTTTTGGAATTCTACATTATTTATCACCATTTGTAATACTTTATCATCATCTAGTCAGAAGCAACCCTTTGAATGTAGGCTTCTGAATTTATTGTGTTTCCGTTATATAGGCCTTAATACAGTTTAAATAAAGAATTTTATCTATAACTAAGACTCTTGAAAACATTGCTTAACCTTTGCGATAGTGCTGACATATCAGAGATGATATCTGTTATCAATAGATAGACTCGATATATTTGTAGCACTAGTACGATGTTCAGCGAACGAAAAGACATGAATTCTGTGTTAAAATGTGTCGAAAATCTAATAATTGTGAATCTGTAAGATTAACAGTGTTGAGTGTGAAATCATTCCAATAATTTGTTGATTCAAATTAGTTGTGAGTGTCTAAGTGATCGTCGGGAACTCGAATCGTTTGTTTTACAAGCAATTTAGCAGATTCTCGATTTTTCGATTCACTGTCATCTGTAAACCGTATACATATTTTCGTCAAGACATTTTTGATCAGATTTAAAGCACGTTCGAAGAAAATTGACCACATAAACTGACGAAAACATTTTATCAAAAAGAGTTTTGATAAAGTTTGCGTCATAGAGCCATCAAAACAAGTGAAAATAGTTGATCCAACATTTGCGACCGCACTTTTTAACCGAAACCTAAGAAAACCTTTGATCAAACATGGCACCATATTACCCAAATGTGCACTTCTTCGAAACAGGAGAATCAGATCAGTCTGAAGACTATATCAATGATGAGAAAGAAGCGCATGACCCAACAAGTTTTAGTCAAATGGCTTTCTGGTACATGATCATTCTGATAGGAATGCTGCTGACCTGGCTCTTCATGTTCTTCTGCTTGAGGATCATTGCTATGAGTAAATTCCTTACTTTCATTATTATGACGTATTGAATTGTTCTTTCGTTCAGTAAGCTTATATAAAAGGGCGTCGTACCTATTGTAGAAGATTAGATTATGTCTAACTGATACCATTGCCATTGTAATCCCGCTTTGTCTTGTTTTCTTGAAGTGATGGATTGATGAATCATTCGTTTCAAACAGAAAATCTTTAAGTTTTTACCGGAAAATGTCTATCTTGCTTGAGTGATTAATTTGAAACTGGTTATTTTTCTTTCAAATCAGTTAAATTGCCACAATAACATTAATATACTTCTTAATTATTATGTATTTAAGTTTCTCAGTTAAAATCTGTTCTCACTTAAACTATTACTCGCCAGTACATAGCATCTACAGGAATGTCTATGCAAGTTTTATTCAAGTGCCTCTTTACCTAACAAATGCAAATGCGCGCCAATCAGCGATAATAACACATTTACACACTCGAAATCACTAAGGAAATTACACGTCAACATTAATCAATCATTTACGTCACATACATAAACTATTATTAGTCATATATCAACGTTATCAATCAGGTCTTAACAGAATGTAAATTTTAAATATCCATCAACGTCAAATGGATTATTTAGCTTAATTATCTATTGGTTCTGAAGATGATACGTCAACGTCTGTACTTCTATTTTATCACTGACTGGTGAAGTAGTCTGAAAACTCGAGATTTTCTTTCACTTTATGAATGGCTATGGATTTTTCTGTAGTTCTGTCATCCTGTCTTCTTACTTCGCCTTATGCCTTTTTTCAGATTATAATTATCATGTTTCAACTAAGCTAAGTTAACCAGGTCATTTTCAAATAAAATCATACTTTTGAGATACCAATGCTATTCTCAGTAAAAAATATTTCCGTGTAAGCTTTTCTTGATAAATCTCTCTGTATTACCACTTGCCGTGGAAGCTGTTTTCATACAATTTCCTTCATTAGTCAATAATCTTTTATTCGATATCTGACTAACGTTATTATCAATAGAAATATTTTCAGTCGCAAGTAGGTATATCGCTTACTCGGGGGTTTTCTTTGAATGTTAATTTATAATATATTTTCTCTTTATCTATCTAGTTCAACGTTAACGCACCAAGTTTTGTTAATTTATCGTCTTTTTAATCAACACTTTATTTTTCCTTGTTGAGGTCATTCGTCCATACTTTATCTGAATAGGTATATTTTGGTCGGTTTATTGCAATTTTTATCAATAATGGATTAAGTTGTTTTCCTAATTTCGTCTGTTTCTTTACCCGGTGTCTCATGATGACACGACTTTTCCGAACGTAGTTTTAACTTTAAGCTTCAATATTATTATCATTGACGGAGGTCGTTACTGGCTATTTAAAAGAAAACTTGATTATTTATTTATCTCAGCCTATGCTTTGTACTTGGATAGGTCTTCATTAGGCTTACTTTGTAATCAAAAATACCTTCATTTCTATTTATTAAAAATAAGTTTCATTCAATTTATAATCTCCTACACACCTACTTTACTGACCGAGTTTTGATTTGATAAAACTTCTGAAAAATCCCCTCACCATAGCTATCTTACCTTCAAACTGCCTACTTATTACGTAGGCAAAGATAAAATGCAGCAAATTATATCGAGTAAATTGCACCGGCAATTAAAATCGAATCAGTAATCAATAAGATATCGTCATCAAATACGCGTTAGTTACTTCTAGACCGCCACAGAAATGACATCTAACACTTAAGCCTGTGATAATAAAAAAACATAGGGGGCATATAACCATAAATATTTCACAGTTAATCCAAGATAAAATCGATTCTGATAATATTTTATTTCGTATCGATTATGTTAATTTTTCTGTCATTCGAATTGGTGGACCGGTCGCGAGTGATAATTTACAGTGAAAAGTAAATACTATTGGTATTTTTGGTGTGAATTAGAATTCAAATAACAATCAATTAACTGCAAATTAATCTAAACTTGTGAATGAACTTTCAAATCAGTTTAAACTGTTTTAATTCAACAAAAGAGTCACTTTCAAATCTGTTAAAACGGTCACCGATAGATGGCGATAGTGTAGCAAAGCAACGTTACGAGTATTTAGTGAACTGTGATTTGGAACTGTTATTTTGAATACTCAAAAATGGAATCTCTCAAGTTTACTGTCGAATCTTTTGGGGATGAGAGCACTGAAAAGTTACCTGTTCAAAATAATGACAATTCTATAGAAGACATAGTGTGGTCGGCACTCAGTACTACGACCATATTCTTGATTATAATCTTCATGGTCACTTGTATCAGGGTCCTTATAATGGGTATGCATATTGTTTATTGTGATTTTCCTCATTGATTTTATGTGAGATCATGGTTGTTATGGCATCCTATTAATTATTCATTTGTTTGTTACAAGGCAATTTATAAAGTGTCATTGTTCCATTGTATTTTTAAGTTCTCTTTGATTGCGAATATTCATTCTTGCGGAACCTTTTTCATTTAATTTTTTGTTATATTGGTGAAGAAAGCTGTCTGTTTTACTAGACTGAGACTTAATAAAGTTTTCAAATATGAGGATCTCCTTTATGATATTATTTGGGATTGATTCCAAATCATGTTGACTTTATTGGCATCACTGACATCAGTTTTATTTTTTTTTACTTAACTTCAACTTTTTATAAACTGTAATATTGCTAGTTTTTTGCAAAGCGTTAATCAACTAGAGTTGTATACCCTGCCTATTACGTATTAAGATTTTGTTAATCAGAAAATAAAGAACAACGAACAAATAAGAAAAGTACGTCAGATAGGTAATAGGATCTAAGTTAATAAAGAGAAGTCAACCTTATTTATGCTTTCAACAACAGTCTTTATTTGGCTATCACCGATCGGCGTGATTTTGTAATGTCTGTTATGTTTGTTGGTATAGAAAATTAGGGTTACTAAAATTTCACGCAGTTAAAAAAAAATGTCTAAGTTAAAAAAAAAACCTATCTTGTGTGAAGTGGTTATTTTATATTATCCTACTCCTTACTGCTGTAATTTTTCTGATTAATTTTGTTGCGGGATCCAAGACAGTTGAATCGTTTCTCCGGGACTCGTCGAGCTTCATTGACTCGGCGTTTTTCTATTGGTCAACACTGTTGATTCTGGCTTTCAGAAGTTGCAGTGGTTTGGGAATGTGTGGCGGACTTGTAGCCCTATTTTGGTTTTTACGAGAAAAAAAGATAGAACAAAAAGTTTCGATCGTGTTATAAATAAGTTCATTAGCACTTACTTAATCAAACGAGGAATTAAAATGTCTTGTTTACGTAACATAATATTCTCAGAATAAATTCTTATCATACAAAAATACATATTGGTAGGTACAGTACTTTAAGTTACAATTGATGTATGTATTTTGTATGTAGTGCACTAATCAGTTGGTAATCTCTTTCACTCGATATCATATCAGGTTTTTATCAGGGATCGTGATATCAGACCATGTTTTGCGATGAACAAAAAATTAAGCGCGAATCCTATATACACAATTTTAGTAGGTACCTAATTTTATTCAAGACAAGTAAACTATATTTTAATATTGAACTAACTGTTAACAATTAAAATAAAAATAAATTATTATTTTGTTTCCTCTTTTGAATGTACGAACAGCATCATCAATCTTGGTATCCCCCGTTTCTATGATAGTCTAGGTAAATTGGCGTTCTATCAACGGATAACGATTGTCAAAGAATGGCCCACTGGTAGGACACAGCCTCTTCTCTGTGATACAAAGTGGGCTTCTTTTTCCACTACGCGGGTCTAGAGCACATTGGTGTGTGTTACATGTCTACGAATTTTTCAGACATGGCCGCTTCAAGATGCTTGATATACCCATGTGACTTATTCGTTTATTTCGTCTATTCCAGGGCAAAAAACGCGGAGTCCGCAGCAGAGGCGAATGTACGTGGGGTCTCGAGCTCGTCCATCACTGGCGCAGCAGGAGCCGTCTATATTCGTCAGCCCTTCCAATTTGCCACCCCCACCCAAATATGGTGAGTACACGTCTTTAGTTTGGGCTGTTATACACACTCGAGGAATGAAAAGGTTGGTCAATTCAGCCAGGCCAATGTTCGTGCTTAAAAAGCGCACAAACTCATGTCAAATTTTTTTCGGCGACAGTCAATGTCAAAAATGTAGAAGAATTAGAGGGGTTTTGACAATGCTATATTTTCAAGCCAACCGCTTCCTTATTTGAAAACTGATCTTCGTGCCAATTCTACTAATTCTAAAGCAACGTTCGCATTCGCATTTCAGTCGCAATCTGTCAAAAATGTATGAAAATTACGGATTTTTTGACAGTTTGCGACTGACATGCGGAAGTTTTTTTTTTTTAATTTGTAGAATTGTCACTCTGGTTTTAAACAATACTTATCTTTGCACTCTTTTTTTGTTTTATATTATCAATCGTTCTTTGAATGCAGTTGGAAATATAGCATTATTTTCTTTTTAGTCAGTTATAGTGCCTTTTTTTTTTTTTTTTTTTTTTTTTATATAGGATGGGAAATCATCAAATGACCCCTCCCGCTCTGGGTGGAGCGGCAGGGAGTGTCAGACTTTTACTGACTAAAACCCACCCTTAGTCCTCCTAGTGCCTTTCTTCCCAGGGCCGCGGTAACTCTTTCGAACAATTCCGCAACCCTGGCAGGCTCTGGCCCTGGCGGGCCCCGTCTCCGTTGCTGACTGCTCGTTGCTGACGGCGCGTTTGGAGTGAACGCGCCGTCGACTCTGGCCTGACCTGATCGGACAGCGAGCTACCCATTGCTCGCTGTCCGCAGGCGTCAGTCACTGCGCCTTGCCCAGGAGCGTCAGTTCCTGAGAGGCGCAGCGACTGAAGTTCGTCTGGAGGAGGCGAAATGGGGCCATTACTGGCACTCCATTTCGGCCCCCTCCCGAGCAGTGGCAGCGGCGGCGACGGTGTCGGCGGCTGCGGCGGAAGCGACGGCGGCGGCGGCGGCGGTGGAGGAGGGTTTTCTCCTCGACCCGGCCCTGGCGGGTGGACCGCAGGCTTTGCCCCCAGCCCAGTGATCGGCCGGCTTGCCAGCTGCCGCACATGCGAAGCAGTGCGGCGCGGCGTCGCACGAGCCGGCCCTGTGACCGGGCTGACCACAGCGGAAGCAGTGGTCACTGCGGTCCACCTCCGAGGTGCAGCGTACTCCCACGTGGTTGCCAACTTGGCAACGGAAGCACCTCAGAGGTCTGGGCTCCAGCAGTTTTACCTGCGCGGAGACCCAGCCCACCAAAAGCCTTCGGCCCTCCGAGACTTTCTTGGCCGCCGACACGGGGCAGCTCACCACTACGGTTCGCATGCCCGTGTTGTCAGGACGGATGGTGCCCGCCTTCACCTCCTCTGCAGAGCACCCCCCCGTCCTGACGACGGCGGCCAACACCTCCTCCTCCGTGACGGAGTCGTCCAGGCCCAAGATGCGCATATCTATGCACTTCGTGGGCCTGGACACTCGGACGTCATCCGCGCCCAAGGACGCCCTAAGCCTTTCGGCTAGAGCGTCCGCGGCCGGACCGCTGCCTGCTCCAGGGATCTCGAGCATCCTGGCCCCGGTCATCGTGACCCTGAGCCGGAGACCCCCGACGATGCCAAGCTCACCGAGGTTGATGGCCTCCTTGGCCTTGGTGAGCGTATTGGCATACGTCACGCCCCTCTTCACCGCGTCCGGCTGCAGCGTTAAGACTACAGCCGCGGTCTTCGGGGCGCGGAGCGCAGCCGCGACGCCTCGCGCTCGCTGCCGCCGCCTTCTTTCCCGCCTCTTTGCCGCCCTGGCTGCCTTTCCCGCCTTCTTCTTCTCCCCGGCAACTTGCCATTCGGCTTGAGCCGGGGGAGGAGCTGAAGGCGAGGAAGCCGGGGGGAGCCGCTGCTCAGACGGCGCAGGAGCCTTCGCCGTCCGCGCAGCAACCCCACCCTTCCTCTTCCTTCCCGGGGCCGGGTCTGGTTTTCCCGACACCGGCTTCGCGGGTGCCGGCCCGGACCCTTTGTCCTGGCCGGACGACCCCGGTGTGGCAGCCACGGCGGCCGCGTACGACGCCGCCTTCCGGCCTGGAGCCTTCCCACTCGTCGCTAACGGGGGCGCAGGACGATGCCCTCCAGGACGGAAAACCGCGCCTGGAAGGCAGCCATCTCCTGCCGCACAAGGTCCAGCACCTGGCCCTCCTGCGGCACGGGCTGGCTGTTCTCCCTGCTTCCCCCTTTAGGCGCCCCCTGTGGGCCGGCTCCCTGGAGCCTGGCCAGGTCTGCTCGGAGCCCCGCATTCTCCCTCTGGAGGCGCTCCGTGGCGGCAGCCAAGCGGGCGACCTCCGCCCGCAGCTTGGACATCTCGTCCCGCGGAGGCCCCCCTGGGTTACCCTCCGCTGCCGCCAGAATGGAGGCCATCGCCTCGCTTATGGCCTTGTTCTTGGAGGACAACTTCCTCTTCAAGGCCACATCGCGAAGCGCGGCCTCTACAACCTCCGCAAACCCGGCCCTCCGAACACGCTCCTGTCCGGAGTCATCCGGCCCACCGCCGGAGGACTCCGAACCAGGAGCCCTGCGACCGCCCTCTACGGGGGGTCGTCCGTCAGCGACGAGCTCCCCGGCTCGCTGACCAGCCACCTTGGAGGCGGGCAGTCTCCCCTTGCCTCCCTCTCGGCCCTTGCCCCGCCTGCTGGTGGGGATCTTTCGAGCCGAGGCTACCTCCTCGCTGCCGGACGACCCCCGGTCCTCCTCTGATCTGGGCCGCTTGCGGAAGGACCTGGAGTCCTCCGCAGCAGCCCCCGCCCCCTCGGGTACAGGGCTCGCCGAGCTAATGGTCGCCAGGTCGTCGGAGTCCAACTCGGACTCCGACTCTACACCCGTGCGACGCTCAAGCGAGCCCTCCTCCCAGTGCAGCGCGCCTTCGCCCGCGCTCTGCCCGGCCGACTCTTCGTCGGGCGAGCTGACATCAAACCCGATCAGGTCCTGAAAGGATAATTCGGATCGGGGGCCTCCTCGGCCACTGTTGCCCATGGCAAACGGAAAATAGAGAGCACTGTTGCCCCCCCCAGAATACGAGGGGCTTGACGCACGAGGCGTGGCGGATTCCCGGGCTGCTATGCAGTCCGGACCGCCCTGGGGTATATCATCTCTTGCAGTGTCTCTATTCATTGTTTCCTTTTTGAGGGTGCGGTCCCTATCTCCCCTCCTCTCCCCCTCTCTCTCAGTGCTTGCTCGCTGCCCTCACAGTCACGTCTGATGATCAGACGCGTACCAGAGAGCAGCGAGCAAGCCAATGAGACGCACACCGTCCGAGGACCCGAACACTGCTCAAGTCTCCGAACGGTGTGCCCCTCTTGTGTCTCTCTTGGTCTGGTCTCTCACTTGGGACCTTCCGGCATGAGTGGCTCTACCGGCAAAGCCCCCAAGATCACTGAGACACGCAAGCCCCACCACGACGACAACGTGGAGACACGGTTGGTGGGGAGTTATAGTGCCTAACCTTTTCATTCCTCTTACATTCGGCCTAATGCCAAATTAGATCCTATAGGCAGTAGGCATGTTTCTGCCTACGCTTGAAACAAATAAGGTAGGTACTACAATGGCAGCTTAACAATATGAACAATATGGGGATAAGTTACTAGGTAATGGTATTTTAAGGCAAAAATAAATATACCTATCATAAACAAAACTACGTACATACTTGTACATGAAGTAATCAAAGAAATAATGTTGAAAAAGTTACAGTTGATGGACGTAGGTTTTAAGTACCTAAAATATATTAAGTCGTTACAGAAAATATCCGAAAAACCAGTATAATTAGTCACTGTTATTTTTAGTTCAAACTTTTAACTCATATTCCTAACGGTACCCTTAAGTACCATATTATATTTTAGACTGTAGATAAGTATAAGGTAGATCAAATAGCAACTATAGATTTCCTATACCATCCAAAGGCCTATTAAAATTCTGATTAGAACGAGTTATTACTGATTTATACAACTGCCAAAGTATCATACATAGAAACAAAATGAACATAACACTAAACAGTTACTAATAGGGTGGTTGTTCTATTTACTAATAGGGTTTGCTTCATATGGGGTCGGGCGTAAAAGAATAGCACCATCCCATCACTTCCCGTGGGTTTAGTAAGAGGCGACAAGGGACTCAACAGAGAATGGGCAGCACCATTCTCTGTAGATACAATGCTACAGCTACACTGCCATCGCCAACCCGCCTGCCAAGAGTGGCGATTATTGCAACCCCCCTTTTGGGGGAGGTCTATGTCCAGCAGTGGACGTCTTTCGGCTAATATGATGATGATGATGATGAATAGGGTTTGTACGAAGCCTGTCGTCATCATCTGCCTAGCCTTTTCCCAACTATATTGGGGTCGGCTCCCATTCAAAGTGGATTCAGCTGAATACCAGTACGAAACCTGTGATTGGTATATTTTTACAATGAAAACAATAAGGTTCAATTAAATTAAACTAACCCGTTTTAACCGATCAATTTGGTACTCTTGTTTGAGGATTAAAATAAAAATATCTTATCTTATCTCAAAAATATAATATAAAAAGATAAAATCAATAGCACCTTATGAATAGTAAACTAGCAATAAAAAATACTACTCCACTTTATTTATTTATTTATTAGGGATAACAAACAGCAGCGTAATAAAAATAATCAAAGGTCAGAACTTAATAATAGAGGTAACAAATATACTACCTACTCACAACGTTATCCACATGTTACTTAACAGATCTACTAGTTTTTAGGAAGAACAATATAAAAACAAGCAGAATAAGAGTAAAATTTACTTAATTATTAGTGTTCTGATCACTTAAAAAAGTAACCATTTCTTTTTTAAATATTTCCGCCGCAACCGCGAACTTTGCCGGTACAATCGCAAATTATTTCAGTAATTAGGTTCTCCAATAATGTTTTTATGCATAGCTTAATGCGTTGATATTCATTTGTACAGACAATAAGGTAAAATACAACTGTAATGCTCATTATCACAAAGCATCATAAGACCAGGTGTTATACACAGGATATGAATAATATCCATACTTAGACCATGCAAAAGTCATTACAAGTAAGTACTGTATCACATGAAGATGCCACGTGTGTTGAATTGAAGTACCTAGTACTCCTTAAATAATAACGTAAAATAATAATAGCGCTTCACGTCATTTTCGGCAGTAAAAGAACTTTACGGAAATCAGAGAGCAAAAATGTATGAATTGAGGAAGTTTGGCACATTGTGACTGACAGGCTTAACATTTGACAGGATTGCCACTCCGATATTGTTTTCATTTTAAAAACGGCGTCGTCCAAATTTCTTCTCATAATCTATTCATATCTAATTTTTAATAAATTAAAGAATAAACAGACCCAAGCGAAGAAACTAAGCTTGAAACATACAGGCAAGATTGTTCTCACTAGCGCAAATAGATGAATTTGATAGGAGCAAGGAAGGCCTAGTGGCTTGGACTGTACAGACTGAAAATAAATAATATCAGCGACATCCCTGTAACCTTTACTATTACCAAATCACTAACACTATCTCTTCTCTCAATTCCAGAGTGCATGGCTCCACCCAGCTACGAAGAGGTAGTGGGCGTCCACTACCCCAACTATCAGGTTCAGCCAATCACAACTCCGATCACCTCAGCGCTAGCGCAGACCTCCGCCGACAGTGCTGCCGA
The DNA here is from genome assembly GCA_947386135.1 of Melanchra persicariae. Classification (NCBI taxonomy): domain Eukaryota; kingdom Metazoa; phylum Arthropoda; class Insecta; order Lepidoptera; family Noctuidae; genus Melanchra; species Melanchra persicariae. The sequence goes on along the minus strand of OX376667.1, from coordinate 16,712,007 downwards.
GACCAGAACGGAGACCAGAAGTAACGACACCGGTACTGTGATCAGAACAGCCGACGAAACCATCGTCAATGTTCCGAGAGCAGTTGCTGCCACCTCGTGATCATCATCTAATTGCTATTCAATGTATCAAGTCTTCCAGTTCCACTGGCAGGTCAAGGCTATGCATTTACAGTTTACTAGTCTGAAAGTTTTCGTGATGTGATGAAAGGAATGTTTTGAAATGTTTTACAGAAGAAGGATTTTATGTGTCTTGAAATAGAGACGCTTTTGTAACGAAGTAACTTTTGTCAAACGAGCTGTTCGAGTAAATAACTAGTTTAAATAACGGTTGGTAACTGTTAATAACTAACTGTCACCGTTATTTTTATACTAAAGGTCGTTTTTTTTTTATTTTAGCAGAAATAAAACAGTTTTTGTGTTTAGTTTTATTTCTAGTTCAAGATAAAGGCCTGGGACCAACAATGTTACTTTTACAATGATGTAAGTTATTGTTTTTATAAATTTTTACCAAAAATATTCCGTCTTTATAGAGGACGCAAGACTGAGTGTGATTGGTAAAAAGATCACGAAAAATGATGTTATTGATTGTTTCAAAACGATGGAGTTATTGAACCAATATTTGATTGATCAAATCTTTGACTGTTGGATCAAACATTTGTCATATTGTGATTGGACAAAGACGTTTGATCAACAGTCAAGTTAATTTAATATGTATATATTTTTGATGTACCTATAAACGTTTAATATAAATTTAATTTAGTGTAAGGAAAGTTTGTCTTTTATTTATACCAATTTAGAACCTACAACCTCAATACTTCTTGAGGATGAGCACTATGGAGGGGAACAACACGTTTCGAGGATTCCTTTGGGTATATGCTACAGATATTTACTACAAATGGGGGAGGAAGGGCACAACTAGATCTAGTTTCAGTTAGAAATAAAAAATGATTGATTGAAATTTTAGTGTCATGGATTTCTTAACTAGATTCAATAGTTACTTTATGCTGCTTAACAAAAACCCAGTTGTTTTTAAACAAATTGAATAAGTGATATATTCCTTTTTGTGTTAAATGCAAAGTGTTGTTACCCAATACGTATCGCGTAGGTAGTTTTTTTTTTAATAGGTAAACTAGATTGTTCCTTTGCTTTTGCTTCTGACGCCTAACCTACAGTAAATGTGTTGTTCAAAGTAAAAAGTAGCCCATGACACTCAGCGATAATATAGCTTTCTAATAGTGTCAATTTTTTCATAATCAGATTAGTATTTCATGAGATTATGTGTAGCTTTGAGAAAATGCGATGGTAGGACTAACGCCCGTTGCGGATTTTGTTCGTAAGAGTAACCGCGGCCGCGATGACTCTTTCGAACAAATTCCGGAACAACTTTGGAACCCTACACTGTTCGTGGCCCGACACGCATTTGGTAAATTTATATTTTTTGAAAAAAAAACCGGCCTAGAAACGGTTATTTTGTGGAGCGTCTAAACTAAGTTCCTAGGTACGTATTAGTTTAGTCGTTACGCAAAATAACCGTTATTCAGTAAAGTTACTAAATCATCAGCATCTCTAGCACTATTGATTAATTTATCACGATGCACAGCACGTTTTGCATGTCATTTTTACGAAGTTGTTGAGGATGTCACGATTATTCCCTTCCCAGTCTTTTTCCAGGAGTTATTAATATAGAAAGAGTTATTCTATTGTAATATTCATATGGTTATAAAGATTTTGTATCAAGCTGTTAGTAGGTATGGACTATATTACAATAAATTCAAGAACTGAACTGGTAGAATGAAAAAAAAAACACTTTTATTTGACGACTGTTTGTGCAGCAGATACAGACATAAAATAAAAAGTGAGAAACCTTTAAAAATAACAAACATTCTTTACGCCTGCGCCACAAAGTTTCACCTCAGCAATGTTGCCAGGCAGATGCTGAGTGCCGCGAATTTAAAACAGCAAGTAAGTAAGTTTTATTTGCAATAAAAGAAGGAAAGAAGGTATTAAAACCTGACGTAGCAGTGAACGTGTTAATACGGGGTTAATAAGGGGGTTGTGGTAATAGCTAAATAGGGATAGGGAATAGGGACAGAGGATAGCATTAAGGATTAATTAATTTGGCAAACAATCAACATAATATTACTAGTACGCATCTCTGGTGCGCAGAATGCAGATCAGCGCCAACACTGTCCTGACGATGATTGCCAACAGACTCTATTGCCCTTACATCCGGCAATGTTGCAGCAGACATAGTGGGAAATCATCAAATGACTTCATCCGCTCTGGGTGGAGTGGAAGGGAGTGTCAGACTCTTACTGACTAAAACCCATCCGTGCTCCTCCTCATGCCGTTTGCCATTCAGTTCCAGGGTCGTGGTAACTCTTTCGAACAAATTCTGCATCGCCTTGTGAGTGTTCTTGTTTGCCTCTGCTTGTTATCCCGTCAGTATTCTATGTAGCTCTGTTTGTGAGTCTATAAACTACTTTTTTATTATTAACTAGCTGTCCCCCGCGGCTTCGCTCCCGTCAACTGGCTACCTACCTACCTACCCTACACCTACCCTACACCTACCCTACACCTACCCTACACCTACCCTACACCTACCCTACACCTACCCTACACCTACCCTACACCTACCCTACACCTACCCTACACCTACCCTACACCTACCCTACGCCTACCCTACACCTACCCTACGCCTACCCTACACCTACCCTACACCTACCCTACACCTACACCTACCCTACACCTACCCTACACCTACCCTACACCTACCCTACACCTACCCAACACCTACCCTACACCTACCCTACACCTACCCTACACCTACCCTACACCTACCCTACACCTACCCTACACCTACACCTACCCTACACCTACCCTACACCTACCCTACACCTACCTTACACCTACCCTACACCTACCCTAAGGATTCTTAAATTTTCTAATTTTCAAATTTTTTTTTTTTTTTTCGTAAGAACCTTCTCCTGACAATAACAAACACAACAAAAAAAGAATTATCGAAATCGGTTCAGCCGTTCACACGTGATGCCGTGACAACGCGAAACGGGTTTCATTTTTATATATATAGATGCGTTAGTTTAAACGGATTGTTGTTATTCAATCACGCCAGAAAGGCGGAATGGAGAGAGAATGAATTGGCACATTGTCTGGAATAGAACAAAGGCTACTCTTGGGATAGATTCCAACATTAACAACATTAGCAAAGCCGCTCTCAGAAACTAGTTCTAAAGAATGAAAGGACAATGTGACAATGCGAACAGTTTATGAACAAAACGCTTGACTGTTCATGTGCTATAACAAAAGTATGAGGCGCTCTCATTCAGATTTAAAAATTATAAGAATTGGAGTCGGACTAAATGATAACCAATAAATTACCGACACAAGAGCCGATATTTTAGATAACGCTAGGCTTGCCGAGGTCGGACTTCGGATGGGTTGGGGAATGGGTCATCCATTAGGTACCTATACAACGTAAAAAAGAACTAAAAAAAAGAATTCAGCTGTTCAGTAGGTACATTTTGTTGAGAAATGTTCATAAAAATCTATGGAGCAGTCGATTTTTTTTCGCGATTTCGCTGTTGGTCCCATAATGAAAGTTGTTCAAAATGATGAGTACAATAAGCCCTTAAGAGGTATTGCGTTTATTCTGTTACACATTGTATAGCGAGACACCTTTGTGCGTCGGAAAGTACGTTAATCCTTTGGTTCCTGCTATAAATAGTAGATCTGACAGTCGTTTCGGTAGTCAGTAGCACGATTGTCAGACTACTAGCGAATCTTGTTAGGTACACAGTAAATGGGTCGTGTGGAGGTCGGAGAGGCAGTCTGATCTGATTTCTACAACCCAGTTACTGGGTAACACTACACCATTTGGCAAGACTGCTTTCAGATTTTCTAGCTTGTCGTAACGACTGTCATTACTGTCATTACTGTTTGTCCTGTTCTTTTAATGAGATGTACAATAAAGTATAAAATAAATAAAAAATAAATAAATGATCTACAAAAATTATAGCTTTATGTGACCAACGGCTTCATGAGCTTTCGGAGACACGGAGGAGTGTCAGTAGATATTTTATAGGTGCTCAATCATTCACGGACCAATCCCGCTAAGCTTTACTGAACCGTGAAGATCGATCCATGCGGCTTTATTATTTACCCACAAGCTGCTGCTCCTGACTAAAAATACGCATGTGTTGAGATGCACGAAGGAGTCTCCTCGTGTAGCGCAATTTTTTCCATCAGGCACTCAACTGAGACGAGCGCTCGGCGCATCCTAGACCGTCTCACCTAACACCTTACAAGACTGGCAAATCCTTCCCATGCGGTGGTAGGGCTAACACCCGCCTGGTTCGCGACCACCCTCCCACCGGTGTCCGGCGTCAAGCAGCCTGTTGTGTTTCGTCGACGTGTGGGAGTACCAGTGCCTCAAGGCATCTTCTGGACACGCTCGCTCCATCATAGACATCATCAGGCGTGATCGAGGTCGAGAGCTAGCCCATTTCTCAATTAAAAAAACACAATCATTTTTAAATCAGAGCAACTACAGATATTAATACCATAAGTTTCTACAATAAGCTGCCATAAAAACCTAGTTGCAATGTGTCTGGCATTCGAGAAATGCGAGCCAAGTTACTAATGACGTGTTAGCCTTTTAAGGGTCCAGTGATTGGAGACAAAAAAAGGAAGGATTTAAAAAGGAAACAGATATAAATATGTATTTGTGTAAAAAGAATGGTGCAGAGAGTATTAGATTGAGAACGAGAATCGGTGTCTAGTTGCGAAACGAGCCAAGAGAATCATCGGCAACGATAAGCTCGTCAAATCGAAGCTCCAAAGTCTTGAGCATCGACGCCGAGTTGCTAGCTTGTCGGTTTTCTATTGGTTGCAGTTCCGCCAAGCCCGTTCCATCATCGGACCACAAGACATACGGCAATGCACCACCGGTACATCAGGTACATGGTGGATATCCCACCCACACGCACTAAACGTTTTTGAACCCATTCATTGTATGTACAGGTAAGGAGTGGAATTCCCTGCCAGAGTCTGTGTTTCCTGATAAAGTCAAAGTCAAAGTCAAAGCATTTATTTCAAATAAACCAATCACAGGTACTTTTGAATTGTCAAAGTCAGTCAGTCAAAAACATGAAGCTATTTGCACGTTCCAAAGCGTAGATCTCTATGGAGAAGAACGTACAAGAAACTCCATGGACACTCTTTTAAACCATTTTATGTTTTACAAAAATCCTGGTTACATCATTACTTGTTGCATCTATATGTGAGAACAATGCAAAGAAAGGAAAAAAATAAAAGTATTCCAAGTATCCAATAAGTATTAAATATAGAAATAAGCCAGTGACAGCTAAGATATGACCAGTCTCCACTGACGGCGCCCGTTCACGAACATGACGCGTGCATCAGCACCATTCAGCTCAACCATTTTGAAGGGAACCGAATGATCAAATACACGCGCCACCATCAGCGAGACATTCTAGCGAGCATGACACACCCTCAACTGCCCCTGCTCACTCATGTCAAACAAGGAAACCATCTATATTATTAACAGTATAGGCTCCATGGTCCTCACATTTACAGGATTTTAAAATAAAAAAATGCTTCTACTTTATATAAAACTATGTATATCAATTTTCAAAAACGGAAAAAGAAAAGTAGTATTTAAAACATAACATAAGAAAAGTGGAAATTTTTATTAGTCTACAAAGAAGGGTGAGCATCTCTTCCAAATATCTTAACTAGAGGAACCAAGCGGCTGAGACTGTGGAGCAGGACCGGCATTTAGCCAAGCATTTTTATCAAGTATATAATCTTCAAGTTTATAATATGCTTGTTTACATAGTGTGCGTTTTATGCATGTTTTAAATTTTTTTTCATTCAGTTCTAGAATTTCAAGAGGTATTTTGTTATAAAATTTAACACAGTACCCCATAAAAGAAGTGTGTACTTTTGCCAATCTGAATCGGGGTTGATCTAATTTGTTCCTATTTCTAGTATTAAAATTATGCCTATCACTAATCTTACTAAAAAGATGAAGATTTTTCCGAACATACATTATGTTTTCGTATATGTATTGACAAGGTACCGTCATGATGTTAATATCTTTAAACAGTTCTTTTAGGGAATCGCACCGACCCAGATTATATATGGCTCTGATGGCTCTTTTCTGCAGAATAAATATAGACTCAATATCTGCAGCTCGTCCCCATAATAAGATACCGTAAGACATGATACTATGAAAGTAACTAAAATAGACCAGCCTCGCGGTATCTATATCAGTAAATTGACGGATTTTTCTGACAGCATATGCTGCTGAACTTAGCCGTCCCGCAAGAGATGTTAAATGAGGACCCCATTGTAGCCTTGAGTCCAGTGTGATGCCCAGAAAAACTGTGTTTTCGACGAATTCAAGTTTCTCTTTGTTCAATACTATGTCGCAATGATTACTTTTGACATTCGGTAAAGCAAATCTGATACACTTAGTTTTCTTTTCATTTAATACTAAATTATTAGCAGTGAACCAATTTTGGACCTGCTGTAGGGCGTTATTTACGTCGTCCAGATTTGTAGAACGTCTATCTATCTTAAAAATTAAGGATGTATCGTCAGCAAATAACACCATTTGTGGTTGATTTTTTAAAAGATGGAGAAGATCATTTATGTATACTAAAAAGAGGAAAGGACCCAATATTGAGCCTTGTGGAACCCCCATTTTGACTTTTAAACCCCTTGATTTAACACCGTTTATTTGAACTTGCTGCTGTCTGTCATTTAAATAAGACTTCAGTAAGCTGAGTGCAAGTTTACCTAGTCCGTAATGTTCTAGCTTTAGGAGCAAGGTTTCGTGATTTACGCAGTCAAATGCCTTGGAGAGGTCACAAAAGATTCCTATGGCATCTTGCGCCTCTTCCCACGTTGTATAAATGTGTTTCAACAACGTGACACCAGCGTCAGTCGTACAGCGACCTTTGGTGAAACCATACTGTTGATCGTGTAAGATCCTATTGATGTTAAAATGAATGAGCATTTGATTGAGCATTACTTTTTCAAAAACCTTGCTGAAAACCGGTAACACGGAAACAGGTCTATAATTATTGGTGTCTTTACTGTCACCGGATTTAAAAAGTGGTATAACCTTACTGTATTTCATTACATCTGGAAAGACACCTTGGTCCACACATAAATTGAATATTAAAGCCAAGTATGGTGCTATGGTCTCAATTATGGACGTGCACACTTTCATAGACATTCCCCATAAGTCTTCGGTCAATTTGATTTTGATTTGCCGGAAAGCTTTGATAACTGCCATAGGGTTGATATGTTTGAATTGGAATTCAACCGTACAACCTGAAACGTTTGCTTTTAATAAATTAAGTGAGACCTCGGGTGAAGAATTTAAAGCTTCAGTAGTTTTTGATGGTATTTCGGAGAAAAAATTTACAAATTCTTGAGCTACTTCTAAATTAGAGCTTATGGCACCATGTGCAGTCTCCAGTAAAAAATCAGCATTTCGTACTTTATTCCTACTCGTTTCATTATTGATAACTTTCCAAACTGTCTTTATTTTATTATCTGCCGATTTGATCTTGTTGCTAATGTACAGGGCTTTTGCCCTACCTGATACCTGATAGCTACAACCTGGGAGTCTTCAAGTCAAGAGTGAATAGGATACATCTAGGTAAACGTGCTCCATTTTCGACCACATCATCGCTTACCATCAGGTGATAGAGTGGTCAAAAGCGTGCCTATCAATGATTTAGGTAAGCATCTCGCTCGGATATAGACGAAATACACACATTATTATTTCACCAGATTTATTTTAGTCCCTTTTGAAAGTAGCAAGTTTTTAACCGACAACTAGACACATAAGAGTGTATCTATGGAGACTGAGCACAGCTGATGAATGAATGTATCAATCAGAATGCTCGAAATCTGTGTACTGTACACGTCTGGACATACGTACAGACGTGGCGCACATCAAGCTAGAACAATCTGTCAAATTTCTTTAATTTTTATTACGATTTTCAACTATATTTATATCACGCATTAGGTTCCAGGTTGATTTGACAGTTTCAAAATCATAGTAAGGTAAAATATACATATAAGGTCGAGGACCCGTGCGGTGGAGAATAGAAACGAGTGGGGCAATGTAAAACCGAGCAGAGCGAGTTTCAACCACTTTGAAATATTTTTCTTCATAATAGAGAATGATAAAAAAGCAGGTTTTATACAAATGCTACAAATATCCAGGATAATGGTAAACGCAGTTTCTTGTTAAGAGTACATAGGAAATATAGCTCAGTGGTAGAGCATTCGACTGCAGATCGAGAGGTCCCCGGTTCAAACCCGGGTGTCTCCTTAATTCTTTTGCGCATGTGGCGCTTCATTTTGGTGTATTTAATGTATTTTCTTGCGCATCATTAATTGTAATTTTATAACCCTGTTGCTAGCGATGGAGGCAGACACCGCTCCATCACTTGCTACTGCTGGGTTGATTGTATAACTCGTCAGTAACTTATCCTTCGTTGGAATAAAAAAGTAGTATTCTACGTCCTAATCCATTATTATTGCCAAGTTTCATAAAAACGGAACTAGTATTTTGTGTAAGCTCAGATAGGCAACGACAATGTCTGTTAGACCAACAGGTTTATAATATTAGTAGGATATACAAACCAGCAGAAACGAGATTTGATATGTTTCACTATTTTGAATCCATATTCCAAAACGTAAACTCCAACTCCATCGGAGCGTGTCATAAATTTAAGTTTTTACATTTGTTTGCTCATCTCTCGAGTACGAAAACGTCAATTAGACAAGCTTTCATTGACATTTTCGTGCTCATGTTAGAGTTGGAGTAACAGTTGAGTTGGAGGAATATTCGCCATAGTCTCTTTTCCTGAAGTTTTTTTTTGTATTTATTCCTAGCCAATATCGGTCAATCGCAACTCCACAAGTCCTTAGTAACAAGATTTTGCACAAATAGAAAAGCATCGAGTAATTTATATTCAGTAGTTTTCCTAAAGCCTTGTTGAAGTACTCGAAGTAAAAGTGAAGTGCACTCCTACTCAGCACTGATAAAATTAATAGCTCAGTCGTAATTATGGTAGAAAACGATTATAGCGAATATTCGCGATCGTTGCATTTAAAAGCAAATATACGCGGTCGAAGCGTTTATTTAAGCGAACTTACAAGATCGTTTATTGACGTGATGGTGGTTCCACACGATACAGTTCCATATAGACTGCAACTTCTATAGTATTTTATCTATACAACAAAACAATGCAGATAAATGTTGGTGTGATAGAAAAGTTTTATTTAGTTCATGGTCTGTACACACAAAAGTCGGTATCGTGTGGACCCACTATTAGTCAAGAGAAAATAGGCTACTTGATAACGAGCACTCTTCGACCACATCTCCGTTTACCATCAGGTGAGATTGTAGCCAATCGCAAGCTTACTAATAAATAAACATTAATAATAATAATAATATGGCTTGATAGCCAAAAGCTTCGACGACCACCTGTCGAAGCTGGCGTTGCGCAGTTGGGTAAAGGGCCTGATACAGAAAGCAGTACTCCTCGATACGGCTCGTATTGTGAGGAGGTTCCTTTCTCTGGAGCCCTAACCACCGGTAGCTTGGACCCAGCTCCCGACACCGGCGGACTACTATTTTTATATTTTTAAATGTTTTTTTATTGTTTTTTTTTTTTGTTATTGAAATATTTAAAAATATAAAATGTATGTTAAAAAAAAAATAAAGAGAATAATAATATCTATAATAATATCTTGGGACAACTCACACACGGCCATCTGATCCCAAGCTAAGCAGAGCTTGTGTTATGGTAACCAGACAACTGATATACATACTTATACAATTTATAAATACATACATATTATAGATAAATTACACCCAGACACAGAACAAACAATAATGCTCATCACACAAAGTTTGTCCTGGGTGGGAATCGAACCCACGACCTCCGGCTTTGCAGTCAGAAATTTATATTTTTTATATAATTATATAATTAATACCAATGACATTGCCCATTTCCGGCCCCACATGTCATTACAACTTAATCTTGATCATATTAACTATCGTTACTTGACCAATTATAGTAGTATGTGGATGACAGCATTGGTGTTGTTAGATGTGACCTTTTAACTTTGGTAGTGTTACACAAGTAGGTTCGAAAGCACAGAGTAGTAATTGAATGGAGTTAATAAATCGACATCGAGATAGTTGTTACAATGCAACGACAAACTCTAAGTTATAGGTGACGAAATTTAAATTCCATTGCAACCCGAACTATCTATTTAAGGGCATTTTTAGTATAAAACAGTCACTTAAAATTCACCGTAAAATACACGTTGAAGTCGATACTTATGTCGGTGGCGATAATTTGAAATTATATGAACTCAAGTATTAATTTGTGTGTTGCGGATTTTGTTCGAAAGAGTTACCGTGGCCCTGGAACGTTAAAGGCCCTTGGAGGAGCATGGATGGGCTTTAGTCAGTAAGAGTCTGACACTCCCTCCCGATCCACCCAGAGGGGAAGGGATCATTTGCTTGATTTCCCATCCTTAAAAAAAAAGTATTAATTTGTACTTGAGTTCATATTTCGAGCTAATTTCATCGACAAAGGGCGTTCTTTTCCAATAACATCAAGCAAAACAAGGTCTAGTTCTGTTTAAGTTAAGTGGCTTCTAGACTTGACTGGTCAAGCATCGCAAGCATCTTAACTTGTAGTTAGGCTTAATTTTTTTTGCGCTAATTACTATTTTCATATGAAAATATTTTGCTTCTTCGGCCGATTTTTTTTTACGTTTTCATGGTGAGTTTTCCACCAATCCCCTTGTCTATTTCAACAACGGCTACTCCATAAAATTTTCTTCTAGCGTGTGCCCTAATACGACTCGCCAAGTTTTCGTTAACACTCCATTGTTTCCTTACTCTGTGTCATGAGAGTAAAAGCTTCTGTCATGGGAGTGTCGGCGAAGGCGACAACTGTCAATACGGATTAATGTTTCTGAAGGTGGGTTACATTTTCCTATCTTACTTCCTACTAATCATGTAAAAGTCTGGATATTTGGTTTGGAACTTTGCATGTTTGAGTATCGATCTCGACTCAACAGCTGCACTAATTTAGATAAAACTTGGCACCCGAGTACATCATGGTCTGGGTTAGAAAATACATGATACCGTATGACTTTCAAAAAGGTGAAACCGTTGAAAGAAGCTAGTTATTTATTATATAAATATGACGGAAATGGTACATCTCCCTAGGTAACATAAGCCAACAGTAACACAACAACATTCAACAATATTCTAACTCACTCAATAATTTCGCAATAGATACACAGCTCCAGCTTACGAAACGTGCGGCGGTTCCTAGACATGTTCACTGCTCGATCGCCACTAGTAGACTGCCGCTGCAAACTCAGCTTCGATCGAGCACGACGTTCTAGACTCCGTCGAACGCCACTAGATAGCGTTGGCATCTCGATTGTTAAGTCGACTAACGTGCTTCCGACAAATAAGTTTTCAGGCAATTAAAATAATAGTCTACCATTTTATATACTGATGAAAATAATTTCAGGTAAGTTTCAAAAAACACTGTTTGTCCCGCGTACCGTGTAATGAGCAACCTTCAAGCTACGCGCGAATGGAGCATGACTAGATGAAAAACTAGCTGATCACTCGCGGAGAGCAGATAAAAACTATATTGGTTTAAGTAACAATGTGTAGGGTGACAATGTCTTTCATCGATGAAGTAACTTTTTTTCCTGATGAACCAGCTCTGGACCGCGATCTCGTTTGATGGGAATAGATTTGAAAAGCCCAGAATTTGTCTATTCAGTTTTCGGAATGAAATCTGTTTTTTTTTTTCAGGTATTACCTCTAGCAAGTTAACACACATGGGATCAAAATAATATATCAACTGCTTAACCGGACTAACCTGTGGTGGCCTCAACAAGCTAAAAACTACTGACCGCTCGCTAAGGGCATTCCCTGTGGAATACGACCTCGACCTTAGCGGCGTCAGTTAGGGACAGCAAGGGACAACAGGCTAGGTCGTTTCATTAATTAGGGGTTATTAAAGCTAAAGGCTCAGCGGCACGGGCTGGCTCGTAAGGCAAAAGTCGGGGAGGGTTTTGAATGGGTCGTCGCGACGGACCTCGGGCGGCGAGGTCGGTATACGGAACGCGGTCTGTTCTTGTGTTTTCTAAGGGTGCTGGTTTCCTACAGCTTTCCTGAATCTTTGTGATCTCGTCGTCGGACTCGACGAGTGTATGCCGAGGACGGCGAATCTTACTAATGCGAGAGGGAGTGTACTGGGTTGCCTTTGAAATCAAAGGGTTTTGGTGCTTTTCAGCGGATTCGATGAAACGCTTGGACTAAAATATATGCCACCAACTGCATCAGACTGTTGAAAAAATGATTTTTTGGAACTTTTAAGTCTTTCTTTGCGGTCGGGATTTTGATACAAGTAAGTAATTTCTTGAGACCATTCTTGCTTTACTAATTTATCTAACCTTAAATATGACTGTGCATATCTGACAAAATCTGATAATCACTTACCTATTGCAAAAGAAAAGGTACGAGAATAAAAAGATTCACTATTTTTTTTACTTATCAGTACTTTTTTTAATAAGCTTCATGGTAATCCTACAAGCCATAATTTAGTTTTTAACACAAAACAAGTGATCGATTCGTTATTGACAACGATGAATCACGTCTACTATCAATATATTTCTCTATTCACGTCCAATCTTCACGCCCGTTCACGCTTCGGGAGTAAGCAGTGTTTGAAGGTTGCTATCGATCATACCAATTCAGTTTTGTATTAGAAACCTACTGGTTTCAAAACCAGCCCCCTGGAGATTGGAGATTTAAAAATATGTGCAAACGAACGATGGCGGACATATTTTTATGACTTAATGTTGCCTTTATTATTATTCATTTATTTTCAATCAACTTTGGATCATACAAAAAACTAAATTAAAAATTATTAATCAAATCAAAGAAAAACATTTACATTTCAAAAAAAAAATAATAATATTAGTAAGTGAACAGTAGAGCAGTGGTTCACGTACTTGACAGTCGAAACGTTCAGGAAAAGCGTTCAGGATACTGCCGGTCGATTCTGTCGACATCTCACGGTGTTCACTTTGGTGGAGTGAACGACAACAGAGCTGTCATTCCATCTTATTTGTATGGTTTGACAACTCACCTGTCGTGCGCCCCGCCCAAGTGTTCACTTCGACATGTTTACAGAATCGCACTGCTGTTGCGGCTGGCCCGCACTCTACGGACCAGGGATGTGCTTTTGCAATGACATAGAGTAGCTTTAATTAATTTCGGAGAACATAGTGTTACAAAGCCTCGTCAAGTCATACCGATAGCATGGTGCAATCCGCTGGATGCTAGCAATACAGGACCAGTCAATATGGAACGAAACGCTTAGTTCTAAAATATTACTGTTCGGAATATTTTTCCATCTAGATCCACTTATGTTGACTATAGCTGCAGATCAAGTTACCAAGTCAACCTTTCACATAAGAATCAACATTTTAACTCGTGATACTAAAAGGTCAGCTCCAAAAACATCGAAAGGTCAAAAAGATTACTGACTGGACTATCAGAAAGTAATTTAATCTCTGAAATTATAATAATTATTCCGGATAAAAATTACTTAACTTTAATCGAATCTTGTCAATATATGTTATTAAGTAAGAGAAACTGTCAGGAACCTTAAATTTATCTTATAATAATAATGTTATTATTGTACTTCTTTATTGTATTATTGTACTTATCGGTTTGAACGGTTTGCCCTTTCGATTGATAGCTGACACTTGAGCCGCTGAGCTGTCGTCGTTTTAAAGGTTCACAGTTAATTTTTTGAATTCAAAATTTGAACTTATCCGCATCCGCCCCAATTAATAACAATTTATTTCAAAATACTAAACGAGCAAGATATCTGAATTAAGAATTACGTTTGAAGTTGAGATTTTACCAAACAGATATACTTAGTCTGAAAATCTGCCAAACTTTAAAATTAAAGCATGGTTTGACTATTTCATTAAAGGCTAGACCCAGAGCTAAGCTTAAGTTTGTTTAGCTTAATTCTAGGTCTACAATTGGCTTTGGTTTCCGAATTTGGAACAAGGAAAACTAACTTGAATTTTTTCCAGCCTTTTCACCCGGAATTATGTTATACTTAGGTAAAGTTTGAAACGTCACAGCCGAAGGATTTTTTCCCACTAAATAATGAATTGAACACATAACATCACGCATGTTCCCCTCAAAGTGTGACGCGGTGGGGGCCGCTAGAGCCAGAGTCACCGCAACCCTGGAACGCAAAGAGCATAAAGAGGAACACACAAGAACAGTTGAGTGTTTTCCATAAGGCCACTGCAGTTCACGTCCAGGTGGAAAATTGGGTAACTGTCTTCATTATAATCTTTTGACGTTGAAAAAGTGCAGTGTGTTTTTAGCCTAGTTTGAATAAAATCTTGGCTTTTGAAATGTTCCTGAGGTTTCAGGAAGTGGAGGTGGAAAATACTACATAAAGAATTGTTCATGCAAATTTTCTACCACTAAATTGCTCTATCAATTTTTGTTGTGCTCTTTTAATTTTGTATCTATTTTTTTTGCACGTCATTTGGGGGCGAAAAGTGTTTTCTTTCTTTTTTTCCTTAAATGGGCCTTGAATACAATCATTAGTCGGGGAACATCCTTTCACTAGACGTCAATTCTATCACCAAGGAAACTTTTAACTGCCACACTTTACCTTATAAGGAACAGTACCTAAAACAATTTAATATCGTTAAGGAAATGATGACTCAATCACCGATTCCCACAAAACATTGCCGGTAACTGTCAGTCATTGTTAGGCATTCGTGCCAAACGTACGTGAAAATTGCTACCAAATTCGTGATACGAAAACTAAACAAACACAAAATTTTCTACCTTTAATTAAGAGTAATTTAAAATCGATACCTGGAAATCATAATAAAATAACAGTGGTTTTTGCTAGTATTTTTCGGGAACAGCGATTTTTGAAAGTAGTCCGGGAGCTTGATAATTTATTTTTCTAATCATCAAATATTTTGTGACAGTTATAAGTTTTAATAATAAAAGTAGTGATTCATCGTTTTGAAGTGATTTTCATTGATAAGTGGTTGAATTAATATGTGATATAAAAATATGCTGATTGAGGTAAATATTTGCTTAACGTTATAAACACCTGTGTTTACCTACTATTTGTATTTAAATTAGGTTTACAAGCATGTGTGACGTTAATGTTACTATTTTTCCTGATTGATTATTACATTGCTCGGTGCGGAAATGTTTTTAAATTCAGCGGCTTATTTGTAGAATGAAATTATAACATACTAGCAGCACGCCGCAGTTTCACCCGCGTACTTCCCGTTCCCGTCGGAATACGTGGATAAAATATAGCCTATGTTACTTCCTAATAATGTAGCTTTCCATTGGTGAAAGAATTTTTGAAATCGGCACAGTCGTTTTTGAGTTTATTCATTACAAACATACACATTAATCTTTCCTCTTTATACTATTAGTATGGATATAGATATAGAATAGGAAGAATTTCGTTTTAATAACTCTGATGTTTATCAAGAGTTTCCCCTATCCATTATGTACCACGCATTTTTCCGGAGATATAAGTTACATTATTCGATGCTAGTGTAGCTTGCTGTTACTAAATTCATGTTCCTAGGTAATAGGGAATAGGTATGCATGCATTTTTTTTATTAGCAAAATTAAATACTGACTCTAATATTATTCTTCTTCTTCTTCTAATATTATTAAATATTTTTTTAAATACCTTTATCGTTGTCTGGCGTCAAATACAATGGAACCTATAGAGCTGCTGTAGAAAACGTCATTTTCGCGAGAGGGACAGATATATTTGTTTAAAATAATTATATCTTGTTGGTTTTTCGAACAATTTTGATCCTATTTTCACTGTTAGTGTTATATTTTTGTATATTTTTAGATAAACTGTTTATGTATTATTTTTTTATGCTTACTCTAAACAAACAAACAAAGAGTGTCCATGGGAGTTTCTTGCACGTTCTTCTCCATAGGATCTGGGGGTCGATTCTGCTATTGCAATCGTGTCTCAATGACCGGTCAATGATCGATTTTTGACGTATAACGTCAAACTTTTGACACATTTCCCATACAAAAACTGTCAAAGTTGTCAAATATTCGATCACTGACCGGTCATTGAGACACGATTGCAATAGCAGAATCGAGCCCCTGCTCTATGGAACGTGCAACTGCCGCGCTGGAGATAGGGTTGGTGAGCGTGTTTTGCTGCAGAACAACTTACTGCTTTATCCATTTGACTGAAAGGTTTTGACAATTCAGATGTACCTGCAGCTGATATATTTGAAATAAAGGATTTTGTATTTGTACAGGAAGGGCGTCAAACAGGTTTCGCTCAGTATACTTAAAAAATATTTTTTGAACTGCTAAAATGATTAATTAGGTACATTATTACAAATACAAAGGCACATTTTCAAGGTTGTTTGCTATGTACGATAAGACGTAAAATAATTAAAATAATGATCTAAGAATCAGATAGGAACCTTCTTAATGAATCTTATCGTTTAGGATTATCAGGCACACTCGTTGAGAGATTGGATCTAAATCATCTGACTGGAAATAGTCAATTAAGTTTGCAATGTTATTTTATCACTGTTTTTTGAACACGGGGAATTAAACGGACTATTTGAACTGGTAACAATTATGATAATGATAAATATGATGATATCGGTGAAGCCAAACTACTAATCATGTGTCTTATTTGAACCCCCATAGCTCCACCCAGAGCGGGAGGGGTCATTTGATGACTTCCCATCCTCAAAAAAAAAAAAAAAAGAAAGCCCCCAAAATGATAGATCACTGTTGTACTTTTAAAACTCGATTTTGATCCATCATTTGGTGGTACACATACACTCATGTACATATACATATACTAGGATTATATGTCAGAACATAAGTGTAAGTATGTACGAATTGTACATATATGTATATATAGAATCACCAAATCATGGCTCTCCTCCTTCTCGTGAAGGGAAGGTAGGCAGAAACTACAAAAAGGGCTGGTGTGAGTTTTTTTACCTTCTGAATCGCGTTAACGTAAACTTTCGCTTATGTTAAATTGTATAAAAATGGTGCTTAGTTTTTTAACGCCATGTCAATTTGTACTAAAACTGAAATTACAAAACGTTAAAAAACTCTCACTAAGGCACACGACATTGACCGATACACGATGTACTTACTGCATACATATTTATTGTACAAAATGATCCAACAGAAAATACATCAGTTATGTTAAGCGAGCCCCTTTTATGCGTCTTAGCCCGTCTAAGCCAAGAACAAGCATTCAAGCGGAGAGTGTATATAGTAGCTACTAAGTACAAACTGTGAACAAGGTGAATGCGGAACATTAGTTAAATGCTTTGCTTTCACCAGCTCGGTTCACTCTTACACTGCATACAGTCGTACGGTAGTACCGCTGGCTTCAAGTACTTGTGCATGTCACCGTGATAGTGGGAACACTGTGAGTTTATAAAAAATCGCGTAAGATTGTAAAACTCTTTGTTCTCGATAATACGCGGATATAGTATTAAGCGGATAATTTGGATGGAGTTTAGTGTTTTTGTTCGCATATTGCGATTGACAGTTTATAAACTCGCCAGATTTATTAGAATTATGGTGCTTGCCATAAGCCGGTGAGTAACATAAAACAATAGATTGGATTTATAGCAGCAGTGAGAACAGCTGGTCTATGAGCCTGGTATGATTTTTGGGGCATACTCCTATGTAGCGTCTAAGGTTCCGTACCATTCAATCGATCGCCAATCGTATACATTGATCGCCTTAGATTGAAGACGGTTGATTGGTGCTGGCAATGATTGAATCAGGCAGAGCTCAAATATGTTGCCATATTATAGAATTGCTTTGTGTGGTTACAAGCAATACATACTTCACGTTGCATAAGGTAAGAAGGGCTATGGGAAAAGGTTTCCCAAGATTGTGGGTAAGGGCGTTATTGTTGCATTCTGTTAATTTTTTTTTTTAAATATAGTTAGGCTGATTAGTGCTCGCGATGTTATCATTGCCAGCACTAATTGCCTGATGGCAGAGATCAAATATGTTGCCAAAATCAAGAATTGCTTTGCGTGTTTACAAGCAAAGCTACGAATAGCTTGGGAACTTCATTCGGTTGAGCTTAAACGTTGCTTAAGGTAAGAAGGTCTATTAGATGGGAAAGGGTTTCTCACGATTGTGGATTATAGCGTTATTATTGCATCTAGTTTTTTTTTAATATTCGAAGGCTCGTGTTTGACTACTATCGCACCCGATGATGTGATCGACGATGGAGCAAGCTTGCCTGGCTATTTTTTTATTTCTCTTGACGTAAAGACCCCCAGGTTGTAGATATCAGAAAGACAGATTTCCACTGCTTAGCTGTACGATGACAATTTATTACACAAACATCAAACAGTCCTTTTGGACTGTTTTGACAAAGTTAAAGTAGTTCCATTTTATTTATTTATTGATTTGTCGATTGTCGTATTATAAAAGGTGAACACAAATGTGTACCTACAATGGAGAAATGAGGAGAATATCACAAAAAAGGGTAATAAAATAAGGTAAATTAATAACATGGTCAAGAGGAAAATAAACACTCACATGTCGTCTGATATTGTAAATGAAAGCAGACGTGAACAATCTCGAACATGAGTAACATACATCATGCGGTCACTTCACCACATGTTCCTTGACTATTTCTAAATCACTATAGATAGACTGATTAAACTTCTCTTTGTAAATTATCTTTAATGTGGCAATGCTGCCAGTGGCACATTACCAGTGGCCATACAGCGATGCGGAGGAATTTTTGACGCCATTTTTTAGATTATTTTAATTTTAGTTTGCTAAAGTTTTTATTTAAGTGTTTATACAATCTACACATACATACACACACATACATACATACATTTACTGAAACAAAAATCTTTTATTTAATCATAAGGTAGATTTTGCTATTGCACAGTGACTTTTTTCCTATGACGATAGACAGAAGCTATAAAAGACCACCTGCTTTAATAATCTTTATCGTTTATTCAAATAAATTCATATACTGGTCCCACAAGCATTTTAGTTGTGATTACCACGTATCTGCCTTGTGCAATAAAGTCTGTGTCGAATTCAAATAAATAACATGTGGTTGATGTTTCAGTTTTAAATTAATCTAACTTGAAACATTGTCGGCTCACTCGAATAGCAAGTTCGTTCCAGAACTGATAGAAAAGGCTTAAGTTCTAAGCTCTAAAAACAGTCATGGTTTATGTGAGAAGCATTTTAAAGGTTGATTTATGACACTACTAATGTTGTAAATCTGAACGAAACTGTTGTTTCGATGTTTGTTTGATTGAGCATATTTGGAAGAACTTGGCATGCAGGCAGACATTTACCAGGTTCAGAAACAAAGGCTTCCTAAGTTTTTTAAAGCCCGTGAAATAATTTCCGATTATTACGCAGGTAAATCCGGCGGTAAAAGTACTAGCTTCAACGACCAACTTCAATGACGTTTAACTAGTTACCACCTTAACTGTTCCACTATTGTCGTTTTAATATGTGTCAAAGCCATTAAAATGACTATAAACAAGTGATTATTGTAGCTCGAGTATCAGTCGGACCTTGATAGCTGGCGAACGGAAACGCCTCAAATAAACACCTAAACACCTGGTTCAAATTAATTTGTTATTTCCTTCCTACTGCACAGTTGCAGCAAAGGAATAAAAGGAAGAGAAGGCTCAACTAAAAACTAAAATGAAAAAATCATACATATTATAAAAAAGTTAACTTTAAAAATGTAAGTATTTGTTTGCGTTTGTTTTTAGCGATGATTTTTTATTGGTACTTATCGATATTCAACATTAAAGGTTTTTTGCCTCACAAAAACCACTGAGTTTTTTTTTATACATATATGTCGCAGTCAATTAGCTTAATCAGCCATTTCATTAAAAGCCTAACCTTTTCTTTAAACTGCGCCTATTAATCAGCGAAATAAGTGACATGGGCAAGTCTTATATGTCGGAAACACGTTAGTAGATTGAACAATCGAGACGCAAACGCCATCTAGTGACGTTCGACGGAATCTAGAACGTCGTGCTCGATCGAAGCTGAATTTGCAGCGGCAGTCTACTGGTGGCGATCGAGCAGTGAACATGTCTAGGAACCGCCGCGCGTTTCGTAAGCTGGTGCTTGTGTACCTATTGCGGAATTATTGAGTGAGTTAGAATATTGTTGTAGTGAGTTCGAGAGTGAATTATAATTTGATTTAAAAGCAAACAGTATTTCTATTGAGCAATAACCAACACT
This sequence comes from Melanchra persicariae, assembly GCA_947386135.1. Classification (NCBI taxonomy): domain Eukaryota; kingdom Metazoa; phylum Arthropoda; class Insecta; order Lepidoptera; family Noctuidae; genus Melanchra; species Melanchra persicariae. The sequence continues at coordinate 16,691,543 of OX376667.1, read as the reverse complement.
TCCTATAGTACGCCCACTATAGTTCCAATATCATGGCTGATGTTACCTAGGGAGATGTACCATTTCCGTCATGAATTAAAGATGCCATTTTGGTCGCTGAAAAATTGTCGTAGTTAAATGAAAAGCTATCGGCGCCGTACATATTTTCACATCATAAAATATATTTTTACCGCGATATTACAGTGCACTTTGTGCGGAAACAAGGATACACACCGTCTTCCTTCGCTTTCATAGGCTGATGAGACGGTAATCCGACTCGTAAAACATGTTATACAAAGAATTATGTTAAATCGGCGCAATATTCACCGAGAAATCACTGTACGAACACTTGAAACAAAAACTCGACCAAAGCATAACCTAGACTTAAAAAGAAACAAGGACCAGTTATTGGTCCTTCTGTTTCTTTTTCCTTTATGATTTAGGTACAAATACAAAGCTAGAGTTTTTCCTGTTATTACAAACGATAAGTTATTTATGTGTTCTGTAAATGTAACTGGCGCAGCATTAATTATTGTAATGCCGATATCCTGGACTAATTTGATAAAAGTGTTTGTTTATAAAATCAAATGAACTGTAATATATATCAAATCTAACAATGTATTTGCGCGAAGTATATATAGATGTTTCGGTTACAATATAAACAGTATAGTAACAGATATTGACTGTTGCTGGAATAAAATATTAAGATAATAAAATATCTTCTTACTGAAATACCTAAGCAACGAAATTAAACAGTCCTACCCTCTATTGTGATCTCTCTCTCTCACTCAAAGGTTTGGTGGGAGAAAACTCAACTTTGAGTTAAGCTCGCCTTTGTACATGAACTTGAAAAACACTGTAATGTATTTTAATTACTTTGGTGTACAATAAAGAATAAATAGAATAGTCCATGAGATTAAACAAACGGACAGACAAACACACGAGCGATCCGTATAAGGGATCTGTTTTTTCATTCGGACGTAAGGAACCCTAAAATTATAACAATATCCAGCCACTTGGCTTCATTCAATCAAAGAACACCCAAAGACCTACAAAGTTACATCAAGATAAAAAACTAGACAGATCTCAGTCATCATCATCTCAACGAAACAATAGAAGACCTATGTCCAATACTGGACATAGGCCTCCCCCAAATGGGGGGTTTGCCATAAAAGCCACGCTTGGCAGGCGGGTTGGCAATCGCAGTGTAGCTGTAACAATGTACAGATAATGCTGCTGCCCATTCTCTGGTGAGTCCCTTAGTCGCCTATTACGACACCCACGGGAAGTGATGGGATGGTGTTATTCTTTTACGTCCGACACGACACGGAACCTGAAATGATGATAATAGTGCGATAAATAGTCATCATTTCAGCCAAAAGACGTCAACAACTGGACATAGGTTTTCTTGTCCTTGCGTCTTGCATCCGCGGATCCCCGCGGCCTTCGCCAGGTGATTTGTCCACGTTATGGGAGACCTTTCACGCAGCGTCTTCCGGTACACGGTCACCACTCCAGAACCTATCGACCATTTCAAATATCTGTTCTGTAAAAAATGTGCCCTACCACAGTTGCTTGAGTTTGGCGATTCTTCGAGATATGTCGGTAATCTTGGTTCTCTTGCATCTTCATTTCTGATTCGATCACGCTAGAAAACCCCTAGCGACCTCTCCAATGCGTTTTGAGTGACTTTCTCTTCTGATGAGACTCATTGAGATCATATCGACTTAACTTCCTTCAATCAAGAGAAAACCCAATGACCTACAAAAGTCCCACTAAGATAAAAACTAACTACATCTCAACTTTTAAACAATAGAACTCACACACACATTAACATTTATCTACAAACTAATCGAATTCAGCTGAGATACAATTTGAAGCAACAGGAACATGGCATGCATAGTAATACAAACTTATTACATAGATAGACGACTCGCATACTAATTAGTTACAATATAATGCTCACTGATTACAAGACTGTTTTATTATATTGCGGGCTAAGATTGCAAATTGTTTGGTATAGTCAAGTAGTTGGTTTCGGTGAGCCAATGACGAAAAGCATAGAGAAAATTAATCGAAAACTCCATGATGAATAAACTGAAATCACATCTAATTTTTAAAGGTTTTCATTCGATTTCAAAAAAAACATTCGAAGATTAAAAAAAACACAATTTCTAGCAGCCAAAAACTACTTTTCAATTCCGGAAAAATGCAAAATTTCTGATGTGGGAAAAAACAGAAGTCTACATATTGCAAATCCGGGTGGCCAAGAGGTTTTTGGTCTACATCCAGCATTATACATTATACCTTTTTGTAAACGAAGTTCAAAACAGTTTTCGATTCCTTTTAGTCTGATTCTTTTGTGAGAGACATTTGCATGGCAACCGGAACGAACATCAAATTGAATCGGTTTTTGTGTCATGACTACCAAATTAAGTTGCTCTCAATAGGTTATTTCTTTGAAAAGAGTTCAGTTACTTCCCAATGTTGGTCCCAATACATAGATTGAATATTACAATAGCAATACTGAAACGGATAGCAATACTGGAAGTGGGCGGGTCACGTAGCCCGCTATAATGACGATAGATGGACTAGCTCTACGGTCAGTAAAGTGGCCTGGGCCAAAAGGCACCAGACCAAGAGGTCGACCAAAGGCCAGATGGGCAGACGAAATTATAGCGTGCGCGGGTGGAAGTTGGCTTGTCAGAGCAGAGCTAATGACAGAGAAGGATGGCATTCCTTGGGGAAGGCTTTTACCCGACCGGGGTTCATGCATTAAATAATTAGGTAGTTAATAATTAGTGCAAATAATAATTAAACTAATTAATTATAATTAATTTTTATAATTAGAAATCAAATTCATCCAAGACTTACCAATGTAATTGAATATTATAGGCTAATAAGTTACCAATTATTATCGTTTAATATGTTATATGCATGGAATTAAACAAAGCTTGATTATTATTATTATATTATTATACTGAAACAGACTGACAATGATTGGTGGCCAAGTGATCAATGGCAGCTATAGTCTGACCGAAATGAAAACCAACAAATAAGACTATTGTGGTATCTTCTTTTTTATGGATGGGGAATCATCAAATTACTTCTTCCGTTCTAGATGGAGCAGAAGGGAGTGTCAGACTCTTACTGACTAAAATCCAGTCGTGTTCCACCTTAAGCCCATTGCGTTCCAGGGTCGCGGCGACTCTTTCGCGCAAATTCCGCAACATTGTGGTATCTTCTGCAACTGATACTTTTTAAACATTCATTAGACCAACTTCTTGGGCACTAGACAATGTGATATTTCACCATTTTAAAAGGTCTAAATGAGGATTGACAACGCGACGTTTTGGTAGCGCAAGTCATTTTAATACATAAATAAATAGGCAATATTAAGACGAGTGAAGCCGCGGGCAAAAAAATGGTTATTTCTTTGAATTTATCTTATTTACAATTTAATTTCCTTCATATAATATCATTAATACACGAACTAACGATATAAACACACCTTGATCTACCATTAACTCTTGAAACATACTTTTATTAACTTGTCTCGACGTTCTAATCTCAATACAACCGTTACATATCGCACTAGTACGGAAAGCTATGTACTTTACCATTTAGTCGTTTATTATATTCGCCTTACACGCAATCTGTACCAATTATGTGTAACGGACGGCAGGACATTAACTTAAAAACAACGTTAGAAATATCATCCAGCCATAACATTATCAATCTTATTGCATAAACATAAAGATGGAACTGATCGCATTTTTTGAATTGGTAGTCTTTCATCAGAAACCACGGTAAATCAGCACTGGATCAAGCAATTTAAAACGTTATTATTAAAACAGTAAAGTTCATGCAGTGGGCAGGTTGTAAGTTTGTCGAACTTAACGAGATCCAACGAGATCATGATTAGAGAGACATAAGGCGAGAAGGTGGATATGGATAAATATGTATTAATTATCGGAGCAGGCTTTAATATAATGTTCTAGGTTGTCACAATTGGGGCAGGGTCTCAGCGGGTAAGGATAACTCCATGTCTGTATGTATGTGTGGTGTCAACTCGAAAAATGTGGAAACGATTTTGATGAACTAGAATAACTATGTTTTTTTTTTGGTTTGCTTACTGTCTGAAGTCTTTCGAGCAGGGATTGTCATGTTCCAGCTATAGTTAACACGCTCAACTTTCAAAATGTTTTTATTTTGTAGCTGAGTTAAACTCAATCTTAGGACTAAAGATAACGCTTTAAAAAAATCTAACTACTAAAATAATACACCGTTAAATAAATTTTCAACAGCCACATAACGCATCACTTGACTTACCTACAGAAACGAAGGGTAACATAGAATTATCTGAAAGGTGATTCCCTGGTTTTGCCAGCCCGTTTTATACGTATGGCTTCCATGAGATGACAATTTGTAGCACTTTAATTTTAATCCCATTGATAACCGGTTTATTGGACCATTTGATAGCCAGCCTTCTAATTCATTCCACGAAATTCAAATATCATGCATTATTAATTATTAAATACGAAATTTTATATTTATTACAATATAGCCTTTATTATGGTGCAATAGCATACCAAATTCTATTGATTCTAGAGCACCATGGCATGGTCGTGGGTCCCTCAGGTAGAAAGTTGAAATCCTTTACAAGTCGGTAAGTTTTTGTTGGGTTTTCCCAAGTGAGTCTCAGAAAAGAAACATCAACAGATTGCGGGATTATGTGGGTCCAAAAAAAAACAATGTCTTAAATGTCAACATTGGGGGAAACCCCATAATAACTTCCTGGTTTCAACAGATGCCAAAACTATAGTTGGTTTTCTAAAGTTTTGAGTACCTATGCTAATAATAATTTTGAGCCAAAAAGAAAGTAAAAAAGAATTTCTGACGGTAAAACGGATCGATTAAAATAATAATATAGATTAATTCAGAACGAGCTTGTCGTAATGTAGTGTATTTATAGGACGCAGTTTTAAACTCCAATCCAATAAGAGATAGCTTTGTTTTACTCTGAAACATTTATGGATTCCAATTTGCAAAGATACTGTTTCGTATTCTATTTATTCTCGTAACACATTCGTCTTAGCAATCTCATCTCAGCTGTATACAATTTCACTTATTTGTGTTTCTATGTGTTGTGTTTTTCCTTCGTGTACAGTCAAAAACAATTTTTTTCTATCTATCAAGTCCCTTTATTATTGTGTTCCTCACTTATCATTACATTTTATCAAATTCAATTCCAACACATTACTATTACAGTACAATCAGAACTATTGACAGTGCACTATTGCACCACTCTGGTCGCCATCTTAATACTTTCGAAGACATCACCATGGTACAATCCTCGCAGTCCGGGAACACGATGCGTCCGAGTGTGAGTGGACGACATCCTTTCTCTTTCCATCGATAGCCCTACTATGTTAGACTTGCGTAACTTAGCCTGTTTCTTGGTCTTACAATTATCTTGCATGTTATAAACCCCAGTCATCCTGTCATCATGCATCAGCATCATTAGGTCACCATTTTACTATTTAACACACCACTGCGTGGTACAATCCTCGCAGTCCACATAGGGAACACAATGCGATCGAGTGCGCGAGTGGACGACATCCTTTCTCTTCTCTTGGATAACCCTTCTATGTTGCGTTACTTGCGTAACTTGGACTGTTTCTGAAATGATCCCAAGAGAACATACTCCTAGGGTAAAAACTATCCTTTGTCCTAACCCAGGACATGATCTACCCGTGTGCCAAGTTTTATACAAATCCTTTCAGCTGTTAAGACGAGACAAACAGACAGACAAAGTATGTAATTCGTCCCCGTCATTAAAGTACCTAGTACACTGTCTTATTTAACACCTGGTTTGGATTAAGGATGGCGCGACCACATAAACAAAATAACCTAAAAAAATACCCTTTCACGTATTGCCAAAACATTTATTTATCTTTATTCCCAATAAAAATAAAAATAATAGTCCAGTTTTCGACACTGAACTTTTTAATGATTTAAAATTAAACAAGGTCGTACGTGCTACAATATTATAGCTTCACTCTCAATGGTATAGTAACCTTGATCTTGCTCAATATTGTTACAAAAATATTCGCAACAAAATACCAGTGTTTTACATGGAGCGACGGCATATCTGACCTCTACAACCCAGTAACTGGGTAACACGATAGCTCTTGGCAAGAATGGTGTCAGATTTTTGTGGCTTCTGACTATCAGTAACGACTGCCAAAGATCTACTATGAGGTACGGAGGAATGTTGGTTGGTAATGGATGGTCCATGGGTCCATGGACCTACACAAGCGCTGCTTAACCTCGATGATCGTTGAACGTCTTTTATACTGCGCACAGCAAGGGAGGAACTCTCTACCTGCGTCTGTGTTTCCGAACGCATACAACTCTAGTCTTTTCAAAGTTGAGTTGAGAGAGTGAACAGGCTTCTATTGGGTAAGCTCACTCCATCGTCGACTTTGTCTCTGTCATCTTTAATCTAGTCCAGAGTCAAGAGCAAACAAAAAACAAGTTCGAACCGTCCAGTTGTTTCATAATTAATTATGTAGAAAAAATAAAGTGAATATAAAAACCCCCAGTTGTATAGTCCCAACTCCCAATAAAAATAATAACCCAGTTCTCGACACTGAACTTTTTGATTGATGGTTAATAAGGCCACACGCGCTACCTCCTCTCTCAATGGTACCTAGTAACCTTGATCTTGCTCAATACAATACTGCTGCAAAAAATATTCGCACACAAAAAGTTGAATGGCTGCTATTCTTTTGTTTGATTCGTCATTAGTTTCTTATGCTCCTTGTCATCTGTGAATTTAAATTGGTTGATTTGTAGTAACTGTTGATTTTAGTAAGGTAAACGGTCAGTAAGATATATCTGCGTAGCCTTTTCCTATGTTGGGTTCAGATTCCAGTCTAACTCGGTAACGGGCGGGCGTAAAGTCTTTTGTAGAACTTTGACGGCTGGCACTTAGCCTAATTTGAATAAATGACTTTTGATTTGATTTGGATGTAGCTGAATACCATATTTTACATGAAGCTACTACTGGATAAAATCTCTTGGTAAGTCTGGTTGTCATACTTTCGGGCTTCTGACTATCTGTGACTAATGTCATAGATCTACAAATGAATAGCGTGCTTTCTGCGGCACTGAGGAATCTTGGCATGTACTACTTCATTATAATGGATGGCCATCCATCCACAAAACGACCTTGGCAAGCGTTGTTAACTTTAAAGATGGAAGCGTGCGGCTGTTATTATTTAGTGAGCATTCAATCCTCTCCAGACTGAAAGGATTCTCTTCCTTTTCCATCAACAGAAACACGTGCATGGATAGGAACTCACAACACGCGAACTCAATTATTCTAGCATTCCTAAAATAAGGAAAAACATTTAATTTAGCACAAATTCACAACACGTTAACCGGACAAAAAAAAACAATTACATAAATAACTTTAAACGTTAATGAATAGGTCCCTGTTCATCATGAATGCCAGACAACTAGTACCTGACGCTGGTTTTCAACTGAACCTCAGATTGTGAGCAACCCTGCTTGCCTCCTTACATACAGTGGGTAGCATTTCCTAACGACCACCAATTGGGTGTATCAAAGGCCACCATATTACGATACGCGATAGAAATGATTTGCGAAACGCACTGGAGGGCTATGTATCAATCGGACTCAGGGGGTCTACTGTCTAAGCCCAAAGTCCGTAGTTTCGGCCTTAGTAGTATAATAATGGATTCAGGATACTGCTAGGGCTGCCCCGCTTTTGCAGCGCTCGGGTTGATGGCTTCCATGCTATAATGCGCAAGCGAACCGCCTCCTTACTCAGCAGAGTGCGGGGCAGCACTAACAGTACCCTTCAAGTTATTTCTGACAAGTATGACTCGGCAGTCATGGGGGCTTTCGTCCGAGTTCTGGTCAGATAGCGTAGCGGTCTGGTCTGCATGAAAATTTCATAAATACCAACCTTTTTGTAAGATGTCTTTACTAACATAGTTTGTAAGATTTTTGTAACTAACAATTTATGGACACTGGTCTGAATAAATAAATGTAAGTATTATTATTAGTAACCGAACTAAGAACAACAGCTGTCAAATCGTGTTGTCATTAATTCTTAGTTCGAACTCGGGACTATCGTAGGTCCGTAGGTGATACGGAGTAGGAAACGCCTGTAACTAAGGCCGAAACTACGGACTTCGGGCTTAGAGAGTAGATCCTCTGATTTCTTGGCTTCTGACTATCCGTAACAACTTTCAAAGATCTACAAATGACAGCCGGAGCCAACGAAGGCACGGAGAAACCTCGGTATGTAATTATGGTCACCCATATACGGACCTCGGCTAGCGTGTGGCTGTTATTATTATATTTAGCCACGAGCTCATAATAGCTATCGACTTAACAAACTTTAAATTATTGCGACTTTTTGCAGAGATTCTGTTAATTTGCGATTCGTCCATCTATAACGGGCCTTATGCATGTCAATACAATTATCATTTGCAATCTGTCATCGACGATCAATTTCATTGGTAGAATGTTTAGAGACTGTGAAGATCAAATTTACTTTGAACTTTATCTTATTGAGTTAAGGTTCAAAATATTTACAATAAAAATTACTTATTGTAGTTAGCATACAGTATACTTTAGACCATAAGCAAGTGATTTTAAAGTTATAATTTCTTTGTAGACTGTTGGTAATGTGAGGTGAATCTGATGCTTATCAGACCGGCACGTGGTCACTAGAATGTAAAGAGAACACTAATTTTACGAATTCTATCCGTTTGTTAGAGTTACAGGCAATTAGAGGCTCTTTTTCTTTTAGCATTGTTTTAATAATGATGACGATGTACAAGGAGTAATATTTTGTTTAAGAGACTACTTATGTTCTTATGTCATACCTACATAGTCACATGCGAATGTTTCTTTACTCGACTTATTTAACTAACTTATTCTAACTATATGATAAAGTACTCTCAGCGGCACGGAAACTTGACCACATGTTTCTGTTTTCTGTAAAATACCTTAAAATCTGCAAAATTTAAAAAAACCAAAATTTCTTCAAATTCTTTAATTTTTGAATGACACGTGTTTCCTCCTCTATTCCTAATAATGGCCTGCATTCGATGTTTGAGGCTCTAAATGATGTTTCTGACATCAACTCGCGGTATTTTTTCCAGGTGGTGCTGCATTTTGAAGAGCGTAAGAGTATCTGGTGAGCTAGAAGTGACCATTATATTTCTTTGAAACATGTCCCAGATATGCTCAAGCATGCCATTGCAATTTTTAATTACCAACTTCTTGAAGATATTCTTCAAGGCAATGTGCAACGTGCGCGTATTTTTGTCCATTTGGAGAAATTAAAACTTTCCTACTCAAGTGACACTATTTTTTTTAGGTTGGTTTGCTGTTGACTCTAGTCTAGATCAGATGTGACAGGGACAATGTTGACGATGGAGTGAGCTTACCTAGAAGAAACCTTTTCACTCTAACTTTGAAGAGATTAGGGTTGAATTCGTTCGGAAACACAGACGCAGGCAGAGTTTCACTCCTTTGCTGTGCAATATAAAAGACGTTTGGAAACGCTTAGTGCGAATTTGAGGAATAGCAACAAGGTAGGGATGGTAACTTGCAGTGCGTCTAGATGTTTGATGGTAGAAGGGGGCCGGTGGGAAGAGGTCGTGGGAGTTCTGGGCACACTCACCAAACGGACCGTTTCAACTTAAAAATTAAATGTAACACCTGAACCTGTGCGTATTGAATTACCCTCTTGAACTAAGGGTAACATTCTTTTGACTCATCCTCAGAAGAAACAATCATTGGAAACACTTAGATTTTACTATTACGAGTATTTGCGAGAAAAGCGCTTGGCCAAGATTCCGTGCCGCTGAGTGTAGTATAAATAACGAATAAGTAGAATAAAAAATAGAAACAGAAATTCAAATTCTTAGCCATATGATTTGTTTAAATAACGATAAGCAGATTCTAAATTCAAATTCTCAGCCATATTATGATTAATTATAGATACATTATTAGTGGACTATTAATTAGTTCCTATATACGACTGGGTAACACGATACCCCTTGACAAGACTGGTGTCAGATTTCCTGGCTTCTGACTACCCGTAAGGACGGTCAAAGATCTACAAATAACAGCCGGGACCGACAGCTTAACGTACTATCCTAGGCTCGGAGGAATTTCAGCATGCAATGGATGGTCACCCGTCTACGGACTGAATTCGACAAGCATAGCTTAACTTCAAATTTCGACCTCTGCGGCTGTTTATTTATTTTTTATTCACGAGCTCAAGCTCTCATTGTGGGTACACAAAAAAGGTAAAAGGTATTTTAATCAGTGAATTATTTCAACCACATTGCATCCACACAAACAATAAATCTTACTTCTTCTTTTGTAATATTAAGTACTTTAGAGATTGAATGAATGGAAAAGGAACCTAACATGAATTACATGATATGAATGGCTAAGTTCGCTCGTTCACTCTAGCTACCACCATACCATTCGAACCTAACTTATCCGTGTCGGGGTGCCCCAATCTCCTTGTGCCATGTTCAGCTACTTGGCTAGGCATTAGGCAAATAAATGAAGTAATCTCCAATCCTGAACGAATGAGCTGATTTATTTTACGCGGAACAACAGCTTATCTCGTTAGTCACTAGGAAATATCAATATTCGTAACAATAACAACAGATGTCAAAACGCAGGTATTAGTTTGATAACAGATGACAATAAATGGTAACGAGGATGAGGAATGATAGCCGAAATATCCTTGTCTGATTCATGTTATTGTTTTAAATATTATGCCTATCTTGATATTAGTGCGAGTTTTGACGAACCTACTATATCGCGTTAACGTAAGCGTCAATTTGAATAAATGCTATTATAGTATAAACGAATGGTTCAACGATAAAATTAGTAAGTGGGAAGTCCGCCTTTGTACAGTGTTTTTTTACTTGTGCATAAAGCTTTAATAAATAAATGAAATATAAAGAATCATATGTAGGTATAATGAATCCATACTGAAAATGATAATATTGGATCTAGTTTAGATATACCTAAGTTTAGCTATTTAAAGCTTCCTCTCTCCTACTATATTTTTAATTCTTGGCTGTGCCCGACAGGGTCCAGGAGGATCACATTTTTTTTTACTTACCACCTAAGTACACATTGTGCAATGCAAATAAAGTATTGAGTATTGAATAAATTGAAACTGAATAAGCGCCATCTGATGACAATAACGGAAAACCCCTTTCTTTCTGTACAAATTGACATTACTGAACGTTTACGTAAATGCAAGTAGGTACCTACTTATGTTTCAAAACTCACACTAAAGTTTCTGATGCTGCTTTTATGTAGTCCTATCTTCGTCAACATCCTTGATATTGCCCACTGCTGGGAATAAGAATCTCAGTTTAACAATCACTGGCTATCTATTGATCCCAACGTATTTAAAAGATAACTATTGACTCGAAAAACAGAAGAAGGTAGAAGGCATGCCAAGAGGGCGACGTCAATCGCTTTAGAAAACTTCGACCAGTCACTAAGTACCGTGACTCCACCGTGCCTCGGAAAGTATGTTAAGCCATCGGTCTCAGCTGTCACTTGAAGCCCGAAAGTCTTAACAAGTGGTTTATCGTCTGCCAGGGTTGCGGAATTTGTTCTAAAGAGTCACCGCGGCCCTGAAACGCAAAGGGCATAAGGAGAAACAAGGACGGGTTTTAGTCAGTAAGAGTCTTACACTCCTTACCGCTCCACCCAGAGTGGCAGGAGTCATTTGATGATTTCCCATTCATAAAAAAAGCTACTACTGGATAAGATCTCTTGGCAAGTCTGGTTGTCATACTTTCGGGCTTCTGACTATCCGTACCGAATGTCAAAGATGACAGCATAGCGTCCTTTCCGAGGCACGGAGGAATCTCGGTTCGGTCAAAACGGGGGTTTATCGTAGTTCCCGGGTTTTGGAGGTCAGAGAGGCAGTGGCTCCAAGTAAACTACTGGTCGTTCAACATTCAGCTGCATCTAGTTACACTGGAAGCCAACCCCAACAGATTTAAGTCAAAAGTGAAGAGGTTGCTTCTAGGCGAGCATACTCCATCTTTGACGACATCACATTCAGGAAATAGTGGTCAAGCGCGTGCCTGTCAATACTAAAAAAAAAAAAATGGGCAAAGGCAGACAGGTTGATAAAGTCATCAACCTCACTTATAAAACTTATGACGAAAATCATGACGTCAGCTGGAAGATCTTTCGCAGTAAAAGACCGGTTCAGTTATAAATACGTCAGATTTGACCATATTGTTGTGTGGGGAAGGCCTACGTGACGGTAGACGGCTATCCTATGGCCCGTGGTGGATACGTCATTAGAAACCGGAGTCCAGTGCCGATTGTTACGTCACTGATCATAAAATAGCGGCGGGAATGCAAAGCATAAGCGGGAGCGGATGAGGAAAGAAGTGAGTTATTTCTGGCGTTGTTGTTGCTGGTTTTGATTTTTTGTTTAGGAATTTTAACTTTTGATGTAATTAGACTGGAATACTGTAATGACAGTATGTCCATACCATTGAAGATTTAAGAATTGGTTTTTCTAAAGCTTTCCTACAATTTACTCTTATTATTATTACATACTAGCTTCTGCAAGCGGCTTCGCCTGCGTGAAAATAAAAAAAATATCCTAAGTCTTAAAAACAATGTAGGTACCTAAACCAAACTTGATAAGCCTTCAGTTATAAAGGGCATGCTCCCTTATACGTGCAGGGCAGAATCTAACAATAGATCTGTGACCCGACGCCACAAGTGATAAACTAGGGCCATCAAAATTAAACAAGAAGCAGTTAACAGTACCAAAAACCATGGCTAACAAGACGACCGTTCACCACAAGCAGCACCCGTTCACGAGCATAACGCAAAGATCAGCCATTACCCCCCTCGCCATATTTCAGGGAAAGAGGAGCATGACGAACTTGCTGCTGGTTGCTCAGGATAGAATAATATCACACAAAGTATGGTCTACCCATGTATCAAGTTTCATCGCAATCCCTTCAACCATTAAAACGTGAAGAGGTAACAAACAGACACATAGTAACTTTCGAATTTACAATAATATTAAGAATGGAAGTGTGTGTGTGTGGTGGATGTTTAGTGGTAGAGAATGCCTTGTTGCATTAAGTCCGCCCATGTACCACTTTTGTCCATAGAGTTTAAATAAATAAATAAATAATAAATAAATTAATTCATATCAAAGCAATGTAAAAACAATCATAATAACCGTAAACATTTCAATACCTCTGTTTTCTATTAATACCTCATGGAAACCGTTACAATCCTAAAATAGGCTATTCCAAATAACAAAACCAAAATCGTCCGTTCTTGAAAAAGCATTATCACATAACAATTTGACATTCGCAATGCTACTGACATTGTTAGAGTGACATGTAAATGGTCCATTAGCTGAGTATTTTAGCACCTAAGTGTGAAAGATATTTACACGGTCGAGATCAATTTGTTGTTTGTGACGTAATAACTTGCTTCAATGTTACACGGTAACAGCTTGACATTGAATTTAACGTACATTATGATGTGTGATCTTTAGTAGTACGATTGTTTGAAGAATAGGAGCTTCTTTGGTTTTTAGTATCCATGTTGTAGGATACATAGTTTTTTTAAAAACCTTTTTTGGATAATAAGGTTTGGAAGTCTGGCTGAGTGTGAAGAGTGGGTTTATTTATATTTGTTTGTCACGTTTCCACGCTTAAATCGCCGCACCAGTTTTAATGAAGTTTGGTACAAAGATTGATGGGATCCTGGACAACCATAGGCTAATTTAATGCAAGCAAAGCCTTGGGCAGAAGCTAGGATTCATCGCATTTTAAAGAATGTAGCTTTTCAAAAAACGCTTACTGTATAAAATGAACGTCGTTAGTTAAATATTACTTTAACTTACTTTTTAACTATCAAGCATTCTATCCATGTATGCATCTTAAAACTGCATTCAACTCACGACAAACAATTCTCACATTAGAACAGTTATTTGCGTCAAACTTCTCCCTCGAGCACTTGACCGATAAATTATGGACACTTCTCGCAGCATCCAAGCCGATACGAACTGAATCATAACTATCACTGACGTCAGTATTGTCACACGCAGGCACTGTAATGTCACATAGCAGACAGCCTCAGAAGGTTCCTCCATTATCATCAAAATTTCAGCCAAAAGACGTCCACTGCTGGACATTGGCCTCCTCGAAGTCTCGCCGCAACGACCAGTCCTGTACGTTTCGCACCTAATGGATTCTCGTGGCTTTCACCAATTCAACGGTCCCCCTTGTGGAAGGCCTATAAAAGCTGCAGCTTCCGGTACGCAAGCGCCATTCCAGAACCTATAAACCTTATCAACTATCTGTTCTGCTTATGTTTGGCGATTCTTCGGGCTATATCGTTAACTTTGATTCTAATGTGTATATCTTCATTACAAATTCGAGCACGCAAGGAAACTCCTAGCACAGCCTCTTCCCTTTATGCTTTCTGTTGCGAGGCCCATTGTGAGCAACCACGTTTCAGTTCCATATCATTGGTCCCATAATAGAAAATGCACTCATAGACACGCTTCACGTACAACGAGTGTGAGCTCAAACGCGACCGGGATTTGTTTGAGATCACCGTACGTCCGTGACTATAAGTACGTGTGCCAGTTTTTGTTCATTCATTATGAGTAGTTTCTTGTTTCAATTTTAATTTCTTTAAATTTTAGCATCATTTACCCGCTACCGCCTCGCCCGTCCCTCGCACCGTCGACTACTCGTCAATGAATCACGTTTCGACGGTAGTACGCTCGCCGAGGCAGTTTCACTACCGCATCGGGCCAACGCACCCGCTTGTAACCAAAACAGACCACGCCGCGCCGCGATCACACTACCCGAGTGTACGCACGATAAAGTGATCACACTAACCGAATTTGTAATCAAACTGAACGAAGATACGAGGAACAGTGATCAAAATAAACGAAATAGTGTTGTGTTGATTGTGAAAAGAGATTTTGTTTGTAGTGTGTGTTATAGAAAGTTTACGGAAATTAGTTTTTGAAGGTATGTTTTTGTTGAATTTTCTTTGGCAGTTACGTGTTGTTTGTTTTTTGTTTGCCATACAGGGTTATGTTTTTTGCATGCTTTAGAAATATTTAATTCGTTGTTAAAAAAATCATGGTCGTTTTTTGTTTGCTCTTTTTCTGTCTAAATTAGATATTGTTTTATCTACTCGATATTGGTATTAATGTAAGCAATAGTTTAAGGCATTACCTAAAACAACCTTAAAACTCTGTAATAAATAGACTCACGAAATTATGTACAAACGTGTATAAAAACAAAATAAATCATTGGGCATCATAAAATTCATCCACATCGCTGTCAATGAAAAAAAAATCAAAAGTGCCCAGAACACTGGCAGCAGTGGCAGCATTGCCGCGTTGAATGGTTATGTGTGTAATCATAATCATTTACCCTCAGACATCAACAATATATATATTTTCTTTGAATTTGACTAATCCGACTAATATTGTAATGAATTTCTCAATTGTCACTAATTGTAACTACAATAATATTGTGTTATTATAAATAAGTAGGTAATAAACCAAATGTTTGCATGTCACATTATTATGACTAAGTGTTATGGATCTGTACCTAAATATTTATGCTAAACCGAAATTGTACCAACACTTAAAGCAAATAAATTGATTTCAAATTGATTTGATTTAATGCTGATTCTTTGGCCGAAGAAAAGCCCAGCCCTCTGATCACGTGAACAGTCGACCAGTTGTTTGCTGATGTCCCAAAAGACTCGGTGAGAACTCTGATATAGTTGGTTAGTTCTGGTAGTTACTCTTATCTGGGAAACATTGTTGCTCTCTTTATAAGACTGAACCAAGCCGCAATTTGATCTTAGCGACAAACTTGTCAAAGTGTAAGGGAATTAGAGGTGTTTATCAGGTCGTGACTGCGATGCAAATGTTTATTAAAAATATAAGAATTGCTACTCTGGTTACACAAAAGTTAGTGAAATGAAAGTGCCTGTTACCAGTTTACACTCAATATTATATGGTTTTCAAAGAGCTATCTTAATAAGATTATGAACAAATAAGAAAAACTTGTTCTAACCATTCAATAAGAAAAATAGCAAAGGCCATGTAAATGCAACCTCAAACACTATAATAATAATTATATTATTTATTGAACTAATTATTTACTATAACATAGTATCGTTTGTTTACTCTTTACTTTATAAACTGTTGTGCAGTTTTCATGACTTAATAATTTGCAATAATGTTATATCAATAACGCAATATAATTAGTCAATAGTATGACTATGTGAAGTTACTTAGTAACTCTCGTGACTAACCTCAGAAAGTATTGAGAGGAATCACACTTTAATTTAACATTGAATGATTCTTTTCATGGGCTTATTATAAGGGGCTTAGCATACGACGAAAATAAAAGTCGCGAAATATTGGCGTAAACCGACAACCCGATTTTGCATTGATTTTCAAACATTTTCAAATACATCTCTCAACAATAAAAATATTTTTGTTTTTTTTTATGATTTGCCACCAAAATTGAAAGTCTTACTTTTTTGTTATATTGTAGTGCCGTAAAAAAACTGAACTTGCACCATTCATAAATGGTGATTTACAAAAACCTGTAATATCTTTATACAACTTTTAAACCCGCGGACCCCATATCCCCCTGCCCAAGGTAAAGCTACGCCCCTGATTCCTCTTTCTATAATTATTATCAGTCAGTGGGTCGTCTTAGGCCCGTATTAATAAACGTTACTCAGCTCGCGAGATCGCACTTGAGATGAATGTTGAGATCCTGATCGTATTAATAAACGTGATTATTGACGTTCTCAAGTTGCGGATTAGGTTTACGTCATCAACCAAGTGATGGACTGATTAATAAACGAAACTCGACCCTTAAGTATACGACGAGTGCGGGTTCTTGAGATACTATATCGTGAGTGCAGACAGTCCGTGACTTGAGGTGTGATTAGCGTGGCGCGAAACGTGGAGTTTGAAAATATTTTAAGTAATATTAATTATTACGATGAAATAGACTACTATGACGATATTTTGTGGCCTTTACGTTTTCGATTACCAAAAGATTATATAAGGGATGCTTCAAATCCTTTTGATTTACATGGATATTTTTTTTTTAAATAACCAGCTTGTTTGTGGTCAACAGAGTAAAATAAAGAGTACTAATGTAAAAATAATTAGTTTTTTTTTTTCTTTTCGGTATGACCACTAGCAAGTTAACACGCAAGGGCTATCAACTGCTTAACCTAACTATAAAAATAATAAGAGTAAAATAATGTAATTATTTACCAAGGTCGATGCGTGCGGACCAGCGGTGTATTCTGCACTTATTATTTTCCAGGTCTCATTTTTATCGATTCATTCATTCATTATTTAGCGACGCACCATCGGAGTCCTTGTTTTCCACTACAGCCTTATATTTTGTTTAAATTTCATATTTTTTGATGCTATATTTTCAAAACTTCGGTCAATGTGACTAGGGAATGCAATCTCGTCTCGCCGAGATCCCGATCTCGCGAGATCCCGGCCATATTTTACGAGATTGTATCTCGTCAAATTTCGTACGAGATCTCGCGAGATAACGAGATCGACAAATGCAGCGTGACGACGATGAAGGCTTCGATATTGAAGACACTACAATGCCTCTTTCTGCCGTCTCCGCAGAAAAAAATATCACACTTCATGAAAAGCTGCAAAAATCGCTGAAAGCACTGAAACAGCCCACTGCTCGCTCAACAAATTCTACAACAAATACTTTAGACATTTTAATAAAAAAAGAAATGAATTTGTACGAAGCTGGTGGAGTAAGAGGGGAACTTTTAAACTTCGTACATAACTGCCTCTCAACTGTGGTTCCCACAAGTGTTGAGGCAGAACGAGCTTTTTCAGCAGCAGGGTATTTGGCATGCAAAATCAGAAGTCGTCTGTCAGATGATACTCTCGACATGATGTTGTTTTTTGAGAAGCCATTTTCAGACAAACTAACTTGCCTTTCCGTACCTTGATAACTTCATCTGACTTCTACTTTAAACTTCTTTTATTTGATTAATACGATCTCACAACATTTATTTAAGAACTCGTGAAGTTAAGTTTTTGTTTTGTTGTATTTATTTACCATAAGTAATGTTTCTATTACTCTTAATTATTGAAACTAAAGTAATAATTTACAAAAGACTAAATATAGATACTTATTGTTTTGTTACCAATATTGAAAGAATTTGAACTGATTAGCTACAGTAGGTATAATAATTATAGACATAAACAAATGTTATTAGAGTTAGAGACAAAATAATAAGTATATAATAAAAATCAACAGAGTACTTATTACTCTGTTGATTTTTAAAATAAAACTTACATTATTTTTATAACTAAGCAACGCAGTTTCTATTTAATTACATATCATGTCAATTACTAGTTCTTAAAACAAGCATTTGTATATGTTTTAATTGCGATTCTCCCAATCTCGCGAGATCCCGTAATTTGCGAGATCTCGCGAGACTGGGTTTTGAGTCTCGCGAGATCTCGCTAGGCGGAAATCTCGTACGAGATTGCATTCCCTAAATGTGACGTCATCGTTCACGAGATCAAGCCATCAAGTACAACTACTTGAGATGCTGATCTTGGTTACTGAGATACTGTATTTATGTGTCTATTAATTAGCAATAATCTTGAGATGCTGATGACGTCATAATGGCGTATCAAATGATAACGCACTTGAGTACGTTTTTGAGGGCCGTTTATTAATACGGGCCTTAGAGTCGTTGTTGTAAGAGCTGGAGCATACGCTTAGAGGCATCAGTTGCCTAGCATTTTTCCAATTATGTTAGGGTCAGCTGCCAGTCCATCCGGATGCAGCTGAACACTAGTATTTTTGGACTCACTGCTTGTCCAACCAACAAAACCCAGTTACTGAGTATCACAAACAGCTAACCATTGGTTAAAACTGGTTGTGAGACTTTCGGGGTTCTGACTGCCCGTAGCAACTAATAATGATCTACATGCTGCCAGCCAGGACCAACAGCTTTTAGACACACGAAGATTCCGTGGTATGTACCTAATAAATTGTCACCCATCTACGGACAGCCCTCGGCAAGCTTAACTTATCTTTGAAGATCTATACTTACTACTGATATTGTAACTTAGCTACGCGAGTAAAAATTACATAAACGTAACAATGAATGAATATTTCGTTATTTGACATTATTACCACGAATTATGTATACAGCATCTTATGTCAAGATGTCAAAATAGTTAGGTACCTATAAACTGGAACAAGATAATGCACCTTGACAGAAGTAACTGTGTTGTCTTTAATACGCTTATGAGCTAAACTTGGTGACTGTTTTTAGCTAGCTACTTGGTAGTATTGGAGTTAAAAAACAGATATATTTGTATCCTTCCATCAGTGAAATAATATAATTTTCGTATTCGGAATAATTCCAAGCTTGCAGAGATGACGTTTTAAAAACATAAATTTCAAAAGTTGTCGAGCAGATAATGCTGTCAGCAAAAAGAATAACCCATTCTACACAATTTTATATTTTTAGTTAATCGTGATATCGGGTTTTTCACATTTTTGAGCCCAGTAGGTGGCCACATTTATTGCTTCGATGGAGGCGTTGTTCAAGCCAATTCGTCTAGGGTATAGTAGGTTTATGGACATCTTTTTTTTTTTTTAAACGTTGCCCCACGCTAGGAATTTCTCCTGTATCATGGGTGCATTTACAAACATACAACAAACTCACATACACAAACAGCCAGACTTCGAACAAAACAACTATCTGTAGGTCATACAAATATTTTTTCCATGCGGGAATCGAACCCGCGACACGTAGCGCAGCAGCCGATTGCTTAACCACTACGCCAACCTTGTCGTCTGCTTCCTAGATGATTATGTGCACGTCCTACTATGTCCCACTAGCTGGAGAGTCTCATCCATACATTTTGGACACTCCAGCAAGCTATCATTAGTAAAATGAAGAAATCCCATTCAAACTTTTATTAGGGTCTGCTTAAAAATTAGTCCAGTCCAGCCACGGGCTTCTTATTTTAATAACGTACTGACTATTTTCCTTTGACATTACACCATATTTCTACGCTAGCACGTCATTTCACCTCAAATTGAGTGCGAATTTATATTATTTATGCATAGGTTTGTTCAACCTTTTCTCAGTAACTACTGAACCATTATACATGACTTGAACATTATGATTGTTTTGCTATTGTTAAAGTTCTTAAGAATGGCATGACATTGAATTCTTTTTGGTTTTCTAAGAAACATTAGTGCGTGACGTATTAAAATCATGATTTTATTTTGTTAACAATGAGACAATAGTGACTTTATTAGAACCAAGTAACTGTGTCTGATTTCGCATAGGTACCACTAAAAAAACATTATGTGTTCGTGACTTTGGTATTTCCTCAAAAATCAAGTTATTGATGAAATAAACATTCCTAACTAATATGAGGTAAAAACCAAATCTCTTCATCGTTACATAAATTTATGCAAAAATGCTAAAAGAACTCTTTTTTTATAAATAGGTAAGTACATTTTTTTGGAGAATACATTTAAAGACATCGTTTACGTACCCAATAATATTAGGTAATATACCTACCTACTTGAGTTTGTAGTATGGATTAGTGAACTAAAACCAGCTACCACCAAAATATCATGTTTTTATACAGGAAAAATACCACTTTAAACCAGGTTCTTGTCAAACTAGTTATTCTGTGTAGACAAACTATGTAATCTGATTATTTAATTGCAATATCGTTAAAATAGGTATGTCTAGAGCAACGTCTGCACTAGATTTTTTTAAGAAAAATTTCAGTTCTTTTGTTTTTATTACGACTCATAATATATTTAAGTACTTCTGAAGGAGTTTTGTTTGAAAAACTGTCGCAACAAATATGAATCTGGTTAATTGGTGGTAATCTAAAAGTGAATCTGGTTACGTTATTTATCAGTATTTTGTAATAATCTACCATTTAAAGAATACAAAAGACATGTATAAACATTTTAGTAAAATAACAATCGCACTGTTTTTAATGTGCCTAAAAGAAGGGGTCCTTACCAGACAGACGAACTACGATGTGAACATTTATAACTGGGTTATTTTTGTTCTTTTGAAGTATGGGATCCTAAAAAGAATCATCCAACGCAGTTGATAATAACTAATAAAAAAAAATACGCTTCATGATGCTTCACACTAATAAATAAATTAAAATTAAATAGATACTAAACAAGCCAAAATAAAAAAAATTAGTTATACGTGGTCAATGGCCACACATAAAAAAAATATACGCGTCAACTTGAGAACCTCCTCCGTTTTTTCGTAGGTTAAAAAAAACGTATGTAATTCCAAAAAAAAACACGTTATTTCCATATAAAATAAGTATCTTGATTAAGATAAGATTTGTATTGTTATTGATAGGTTTAGAAGTCGAATGACAACAATGATGAATCAATAAGTTATTTTGATAATCCTTAAATAATATTGATGATGATCGCTTCAAAATATTCACATCCGTTTATGACTAAAATGTTTATAATATACTGCTATAAAATCCTCTTACATAAGGTCCTATTTATATTTTTGTCATTTAAGTTTGCTTTGGCAATTATCAATGTAAAATCCAACACAAATGGATTTATAGATGTCCAATGATGATTCTATTGCGTGTTTGTCATTCAATCACGCCACAACGGTTTAAGTGATTTGCATGTAATTTGGGAAATACTTAAAATGTATCCTTGTTCTTGTTTTTGTTCGTGTTTTAATCAGTAAGAGACTGACGCTCCCTTCAATACCCAATGCTCAAACTTTATTTACATTCCACAATGTATACTTAGGTGGTAAGTTAAAAAAATGTGATTATTATGGACCCTGTCGGGCACAGCAAAAGAAAAAAAAACTATACTCCGCCTAGAGCCGGCGGAGACATTTAATAACTTTCCATCTATAAAAAAATAATCGACTCCAATTTATTATTCCTAGCTGGAACTTTCCTACCTCTGGGCAAAGGCCTCCCTTCATTCTTTTCACAGATCCCGGTTCTATGCCTCTTCTTACCAGTTCCCAAGGAAGACATCCAAGTCGTCCCACCATCTCCTTTGTGGTCTGCCAGCAGCCTCGTCTCACGACTTCAGCGGCCCTACCATGACGTGTTAAAGCGTGAGTTGTTCGAACGAGAAGGAGGGATGGAGCTATACACCCTATATAGCTCCATCCCTTCTTCTCGCTCGATCTACTCACGCTTTAACACGTCATGGTAGGGCCGCAGGGTACCAATTTTGTATATTGTTGGCCCACCGCTCGATGGGCATTCATATATTTGGAAATAAAAACCTGCCAAGTGCGAGTCGGACTCGCGCACGAAGTGTCCGTATCATCAAAAAAGACGTTTGTTGTATGGGAGCCCCACTTAAATATTTATTTGATTCTGTTTATAATATTTGTTGTTAGCGTTTGTTGGTTACATCATCTGTAAAAAAATTCTGTCTAGCTATCACGGTTCATGAAATATAATAGGATGCCGTTTTTACTCCTTGCGTACGGAACTTTAAAAACTAGACCGATTGATTGAAGTACGCAATTATCTGAAAATATTTCCGTAGTACAGTCACCGGCCATGATAGCGTATCATGAATTCTATGGGCTTGTAATGTCAGGGTGGTTCAGTTATTATGCTAATAACACCTATTATTGTGTTGCATTGAATGCTATCAAAATATACCACGCCTATCATCTGTACCTACTATGTACAGTTATGTATGCGAAATTGTATAAATTGTGTACGTTTTCATGGCCACGGTTTAAATAACTGAACTGATTTTGATTGGGTTTTTTTAACGGTGGAAAATTATCAAATGACTTCTTCTGCTCTGGGAGGAGCAGAAGGGAGTAACAGACTCTTACTGACTAAAACCCATCCGTGTTCCTCCTTA
Organism: Melanchra persicariae; assembly: GCA_947386135.1. Lineage (NCBI taxonomy): Eukaryota > Metazoa > Arthropoda > Insecta > Lepidoptera > Noctuidae > Melanchra > Melanchra persicariae. The sequence continues at coordinate 16,668,489 of OX376667.1, read as the reverse complement.
TGTCCTTTGCGTTCCAGGGCCGCGGTGACTCTTTCGAAAAAATTCCGCAACCATGGTAGGTGGATTAAGTAGTAAAGTAATCTAGTCTGGTACCTATACAAATACGAAGTTTTTTCTTAATTGCTCACGTTTGACCACCATCTCACCTGATGGCAAGCGATGATGTGGTCGAAGATGGAGAACGTTTGCCTAGAATTAACTTATATTCTTGACTTAAGACTCCCAGGTTGTAGCTATCAGGATCACAGACTCCAGCAGGGAATATTGCTCCTTAGCTGTACACAATGGTAGTGTTCCTAAAAGCTTTTGTGCGTATGGGTGGGATGGATATCCACCATGTACCGGTATTTTTATGTTTACCTGTGTGCTTAGAAGAATTACATTATTGTAGCGTAGCAACACGAAATACCCACAATTTGTTTAAAATAAATCAGCTGTTTCATGTTTCAGTAGGCACAGCTGGTCCTCTCTTACATCATCGCCTTGGAAGGGTGTGGCCAGTATGGCTATACTGGGTGATTTTTTTTCCAGTGCGCAAACTTTAAGAACCACTTCTGCCTATGTAAATGAACAACTTTCCCCAAGAAAGCCACAGTCAATTCCTAAAAAAAAATTTGAACTTCCCATACAAAATTGTCATCAACTGACCACAATTTGTGTGGGAGACTCAATTTTTTTTTTAGGAATTGACTATGGCTTTCTTGGGGAAAGTTGTTCATTTATATGGGTAGAAGTGGTTCTCAAAGTTTGCGCACTGGAAAAAAAGTTATCCAGTATAGTATCTATATAGTATGAAACTATCAATCATGTGTCGTCGCACGCATGGTCTACCTATCCTGCATGAATTTAACGTTTTTCTGGTTTAAAAGGTATCATATTATTATCAAAGCACTCGGAATCGATTCATGGGCTCTACTATGAAGTCCTTAAACTATAATGATTTAGGTGTAGGAGAGAGACGAAACTACACTGGACGGATGTAAAGTCTATCCCTTTCTCACAAAGGAGTCGTGGTGACACTGAGACTTGGTAGTACTGTCACTGATTGATTACCAAAACCCACAAACAATGTAAGTTAAGAGTTTTTTATTTAAGTGTATGCATTTACTTCTGTACAGTCGCCATCACATCAAACTACAACAATCTTTCCAATTTCTTTAATAGATTGTCAACTTTATCGCGAAAGCATATTAGGTTCAAGGTTGATGGGGATATTTTGATGGATTCGATGAGGCTTCCGGCGACTGGGACCGCAATTAACTAGGACCGTAGTCCCAGTCGCCTGATCCGTAAAAACTAAATATTTTTCTTCCGGCGACTGGGACCACTCATAAATGATAACTGAAATCAAAAAATGTACAGTCAAACGAATTTTTTTTAGATGTGATAACCTTGGACCCTGTTCCCGATACCGGTGGGCTACTATTTTTATATTTTTAAATGTTTTTTATTTTTTTTAGTAGGAATATTTAAAAATATAATTAATATATATAGAAAATGAATAAAGGAAATAATCAATAAATAACATAAATCGTGCTTATAATAATCAACAATTTTTAAACAATTAAGAATCAGAATTAATAATATTATACAATGCTATGCCCTTTGTGTGTGTTTTACCTGCATGTGTGAAATAATGTAAAAACGGGCTAGCTTAATCTATTACTAAGCGCATAGGATAAATTCATGTCTAGAACGAGTCAATGATATTCATATAAATAATTTAGAAATTTTTTCGTTTGACTGTACCGATTTTGGCTTGAATTATAGATGTTTTTAAGTTATCTATGAGTGGTCCCAGTCGCCGGAAGAAAAATATTTATTTTTTACGGATCCGGCGACTGGGACCGCGGTCCTAGTTAATTGCGGTCCCAGTCGCCGGAAGCCTCGATTCGATTCGTAGCTTGATATGCTGGCGTCTCGCGTCTGTACATATCACAGCTGTTATAGTAAAGTGTATGTTTATAATGTTTAGTTTGTTGTATACAGAGTGTTCCAGAAAGGTGTGATCATATTTAAGGGTGATGTTGGGTAGCTGACATACTTTAAGGAAACAAGATAACAGACTTTTCAGACAGTCTGATGCAGTTGGTGACATCAAATCTGTGATTGAACTTAAGTAAATGTCACATGCTGTAAAAACCTGTTTGAAAAATCATTTCTTCGTGACTTTTTAGTCGATTTAAAAAAAATATATATGTTTTGATATGTTTTCCTTAATGTATATCAGCTACACAACATCACCCTTAAATATGACCACACCTTTCTGGAACACCCTGTATAAATAATCTTTGTAAAGTACAAACAATGTTATCTCTTCATAAAGTTAATGAAGACTAGCATTGATCTAGAATCCCATGAAGACTATTAAAAATCCAAACACACATGAGTCAAACTCGAGCAGTAATAAAACTGGCCACCGAAACAGCTCATTACGAGCAAGTTTTTGTTTCAGCCGGTCCGATGAGTATGTGGTACGGAATGTCATTATTATGAACTGAGACGAGTTCACTTATTATAATTAACTGAAACTAATTTTATAAAGAGCTTATTATAAAATTGTTTGTTTTGTTTAAAATGTTGGAATTTTTTTTTACTTACTGTTAAGCACGCGTTTGACCACTGTCTCACCTGATGGTAAGCGATGATGTAAATGGTACTCTGTAACTATCGACCCGATTACGAATTCTGTCACTGATTGAAAGTTGAACTATTTTAATCGCGAGGAAATCCTCTCTCGAGTACTCCTCTACACTCCGCAGGGAACTTACATGCCAAATAATTATTACCTTTCTACCAGCGGCCCTACCATGACGTGTTAAAGCGTGAGTCGTTCGAGCGAGAAGGAGGGATGGAGCTATACACCCTATATAGCTCCATCCCTCCTTCTCGCTCGAACGACTTACGCTTTAACACGTCATGGTAAGGCCGCAGATGTTTCGGCTGTGCGTTTTTTGTCAGTCACTCAGTTAGTATCGGAAGAGTTTTATATATTAGGATAATGAGGTACCTATTTACATTCTCGTTAGACTACTAGTCGCAAAGGTGACTTCCAAAGGTGGTCCTGGGTTCGTTGTCCAGGCCCAAGAGTAATTAGTTTTTTCTAACAATTTTTCTCAGTTGCAACCATTTCTAGATAGGTACTAGTCAAGTGACTATCAGAAATATATAGGATGGACCACGTGACACTTCGGTAGCGCATGTAAATCTCATTTTCTATGGCAGGCGCCAGGTAAACTTGCAATAAAGTACATTGACCTTTCCTTAATAGCCCTTCGTAGGTACCCGAAGCGAACCCGTAGATACCCGATTACTAGAAAACGTAAAGGATCACATAGAAGTCGATTCAGGACAGCTAAGTCTTTGTCTCCGTTTTTGATATTAAGAAAGTCAATAAATGTATGTGGGTCAATGACCGTAATTGCGCATTTATCTGGTGTCTACTATAGACGCTCTTGAATCTGGTTTTGTGCCTGGTTCTTGATCACCGAAAGGAGCTTGTGTACCAGTACCTAGTGGCAACATCTACATGCTGATTATCCTTATGCTATTGATACCATACTATACGGTCTCCTCTTATCATCATCATCATCATATCAGAAAGACGTCCACTGCTGGACGTAAGCCTCCCCCAAGTGTCGCCACAACGACCGGTCCTGTGCGTCTCGTATCCATCGGCTACCAGCGAACCTCACCAGGTCATCGGTCCACCTTATGAGAGGCCCTACAACGCTGTGTCCATACGCGGTCGCCACTCTAGAACTTTTCGGCTCCATTGACCATCTGTTCTGCGAACAATGTGCCCTGCCCACTGCTCATAGATGACCCTCGAAATGATGGTAGTCTCCTCTGCCCTTCGGGGAAGGCACGCGTGATGTTACGCGCTATATTGTACGTTTAATATTATGTCATGAGTCACCTAAAATACCAGTTGTATGAAGATAAGTGCACAGTTTATCAGAAAGATACATTTAGAAGTTGCGGTTTTTCCAACCTCAAGGGACCAGGCGATATAGGAATCTCCAAGAATTTTGATTGGGATAGTATTAGGAAATTCAAATACATTTATAAGAGATGAAGAAACTGCCATAGAAACCATTACCTCTAGTTTCAAGAAAACGTTATTAGCATGCCTACTTATTTTTTTCAAACAACTAGCTTTTGCCCGCGACTTCGTACGCACATATCGGTGTTTCCCATTTTCGTATAGCCTATAGCCTTCCTCATGAATGTGGCTATCATAAACAAAAATATTTTTCCAAATCCGACTGGTAGTTCCAGAGGTTAGCGCGTTCAAACAAACAAACTCTTCAGCTTTTCATTTCATTTGATAAAAAACATAGTCTGCATATTAGGGAGAACTTAGAGCTGCTTATTGCTTTTCCGTTGCAGAGTAATTTCCCTGCATTGTGACTGAATATAAGCCCACATTATAACACCAATATCAGTGTAATATCAAACACCAGATACTACAATATTGCTCCCACTATCTCTCGATTGATCCGATCCGAATCGACTTACCTCCGCATTGAGGCAGGATTTCCTCTGAGCCCTTACATTGTATCGAATGACGTCTGAATACAGGCAGCCACACTCCAAAGTAATACTTGAACAACTAAAACGCCCGTGTTGCTGTGAAATAAAGGCGTTTTCAAAGTGAAATTGGGAGTTTGTCGGTGTGGTTGTCTGTACCTAGGTATGTTTTAAGAACCTGTTCAAGGCCGGTCGGTGACATTTGGCCGAGAGGAAGTACCTTAGGTTGCTTGTAAGCTTTTATTAATGGTTGGTAAGATGTTTTGATTAATACCGGTTGCCGACAAAGCTGTGGGCCCATTTATTGCAAGACAGGAATTCAAGGACACAGCTAGATGAGCGCAAGTTCGATCGTGTATGGAGAACAGCTCTCACCTTTGGGACAGATCTGCCAGATACCAGCTTGATGCCCTTGAGTCAATTGAGAAATGAGCCAAGAGGATTATCGGCAATGATAGGCTCGTCGAGTCGAAGCTCAGAAGTCTTGAACATCGACGTCAAGTTTTTAACCTGTCGGTTTTCTATCGGTTACATTTTTGGGAGTGTGCAACGGAATTGCATAGGTAGTTTAATTCCGCCAAGCCCGTTCCATCATCGGACCACAAGACGTATGGGGATGCGCTACTGGAAGGGCATGGTGGACATTCCACCCACACGCACAAAACGTTTTGGGAACACATTCATTGTGCGCACAGCTAAGTGGAATTCCCTGCCAGAGTCTGTGCTTCCTGATAGCTACAACCTGGGAGTCTCTTGGTCAAAAATGAATAGGTTACTTCTAGGCAAGCGTGCTCCATCTTCGACCATATCATTGCTTACCATCCGGTGAGATAGTGGTCAAACGCGTGGAAGTCAATAGTAAAAAAAACTAGCTAGACAGGGTCGCGGCAGACCAAGAAAAACATGGCAGGATACCTTGGATGGTATCTTAGTGAATTGACGAGAAGAAACCCAGCATAGAGAGAAATGGATGTGCTTTAGCCCATGAGAAAAAGAGTGTTGGCGAAGTATCAACTGTATCTCATCTTGTTAAAGGCCATTTTTGAAGGCACAAGGTTTCCTTTTATCATGTAGGGGAGCTGAGAAAGACGGTTTTTTTTGGAAAATCTTTGTACTAATCTGCGCAGACGAAGTTGCGGTACAAGTGCTAGTTCCATAATACAGGTCGATAGTCTCAGGTATTCGTGGGTGTAAGGATGAACTCTATCTAGTCCTAAATAATACATTTAAAGTATAAAAAACTATTTTTATTGTAGGCCCCTGCGATGTCTCAGTAGAATAATTTCTTTGGGCGTTGACCAGAAAAAGCTAGTCAACTTCCGTTCAAGATAAATCTTATTCCTTTCACAGAATACCTACTCAAAAACGTTATCAATGAAATAGTGCTCTAGGGTACCAATGTAAGTGTCGAACTAACATAAATAACGGTATTTTAAAGTAAGAAAGTAAAATACAGCATCCAATTGCAAGCTCATTTTATGCACTTTACCCACTTTTATTGCCCTTATCGTTATAAAAAGTCTTGTCAGAATACCAGCAATAATTCGCCCCAAATTGGTCCATTTCATCAATCAGGGGTAATCAAGTTAAAATTACATACATTTCTTCCACTTAATTTTTTACTTCTTCGAAATAATTCGAGTAATAATCACGCTACAAAACAATTGGAGGTATCATTAACATTTGTGCGATTGTCGTAAAATACTGTACTTTGGTCCGTCGACGGCATATGTGAAAACTTTGAATTTTATTTATGACAATTCGAGAAATTAAATATGCTTCTGGGTGAAAACTATGTTGTGTTCCAAAACTGGAACCGGGTTGGTCGCATCTGTCGCATGCTCGATTGAATAAAAAAATTGCAGAGCTAAAAATATGAATAAATAAGTTCTACAGTTCTTCATTCAAGAAATTTTTTGTCCTGTCTACGACTGGACCGCATAATCTCCAACTCTAGAAATAACGCAATACAAATCACTACGTTCCTGAGAAACGCAACTTGTGAATACTCCAACTGGAAACCGTGAATTCGGGAGTTAACAAAGGAAACCCTAAATGTCATCCGCCTCAAGATCTAAAATCTTCAAAACAAGGAATTTTGACGCGTCTAAAATTCAGCAATTCAAGTGCAGCGACTTTAACTTTCATTGAATCACCAATATTCATCACTGCAGCTTATGCGTATTCTCCTATTCGCCTATTTCTGGCATATTTTAAGTACTACTAGGACTAGTTTCTTGAAAGAAACTAGTCCTAAGTTAAGGTATCTATTCTCGACAAACTGCACTTGGCGCCTTGTTATGTACCAACGTATTTCTATTTACGTATATCCCGTGCCTCGGGAAAGTAGCGGCTAGGCGAACTTGTGCGCTAACTGGTACATTTATTCTGCTCGCGGTCGCTTTCCCTGCTTATCTGGCGAGGTTGTGTGTTATTACGTGAGCCTCGATAGATTGATTGTGGTTGCAATGAAGGTACTATTTGGATCATTTCTGCTTCATTGACAATACACTGATAGTGGCGCCAGTGACTGAAAAGTTGCAATAGGAAGCGGTGGAATTGTATGGTGCGAGATTGTATACAGGCTATTTGTTTTGGTATAGGCCTCGTGAGGTTTGCCATCCATCCTCATCATCATTTTGGTCTTCATGATCTTCTATTTACTACCAGAAAAAGATATTACAACGTAATAGGATCAGTAGTTTCAGTGATTAGTTTATACTAACAAGTTAACAAACCAAATGTTTATTTGTAGGTATTTTTATTCTTATACCTAAGTCCAGAACGAACAGGCTTTATTTATTTTCTAATTTAAAAAATGTCTGAGATAGTCCAGTGTTAGTATAATTATGTACTTTGGTCGTATGCAAACATGCTAGATTAGGCGTTAACATGATACAGAGAAAAACAACTCAAACCCCGGTGAAAGATTAACCAGTTGATGAGAATTTTCTGGCAAAAAGGGGTTAATTTGGTCTTCATTCACTTTTTTTGTTTTAGTGCTCACTCATGTCCTTACCATGTCAAGGAGTAATTAATAACCACTGCTAAAATACGTGACATTCTTGGCAGCGACGCAAAGGACTCAGGACTTCTTACTCACGGTCTTTAAAATAACACTGAGTCATTGTACAGTAACGTTTTTGTACTAAAGTTCCTTTGCACTGAGACTGGTGTTTTCTTTGATTTGTCAATATTAATGTAGTATAACAATGTGCTTTTATTTCTATTGCTCCCACGCTTTTCAAATTTATTTATTTTATTTATTTATATAAGGTACAGTTACAGAATACAGACCAAGTTGTGATAAGGATTATTTTTACAAGATAACATTTTTAAATCTGCACTCCAATTATGACTGTACACAGCATTCAAGATTTAAACAGCCTATAAGATGTAAGTGACGGCTACAAAAAATAAAAGAAAAAAAGAAGTTACAAATAAGCCAAGATAGCACATTAACATTAAACAATAATTGTATTAAGGTGTATTCAATTTTCGCAAGGATTCCATGAACCTGCCGTGACTATCCACAAATAGATCAGAAAGTTGCTGTTCTATCTACGTACTTCCTCAGAACTGTTTCCCAAGTAGATGTTACTATTTTAACCGGTCATGCATCTTTTGCTAAGATTGTTTCGTGCTATGAATTAAGACAATACATGGTTGGCCCTTCTCTTTGACTATTGCTAATTGACTGGACCAGAGCAATTTTTTCCTGTAATGAATTACTTTTTAGACATATGAGTATTTAGAATATTCCTCAACGTTGTCATCATCTCCTCATCTTTTAGTTAACTTACCATATCCCCAACTATTGTGTTTTGGCAGTTTCGTTGATTGTACGATTGATTTAATAAGGAGGCGCTGAGGTCACAGACCATTATGTCTTTTAAAGTTATTATTTTAAATCTCTTTGTGTTATTTCCGGAAATCTTATTTTTTATATTTTGGGTCTTCCGTTTTGCCTTTTTATGGAGTCTTGAATCATCATCTTCAACGTTTGTCATGCAGGCTTTTAATACTTTTATACCTTTACTGATATTGACTATCTTATTATTATAATACATGCGTAAGTTTAAATGGATGGTTTTTTGTTTGTTTGTTACTAAATCACGCCACAACGGCTGACCGGATCTAGATGAAATAGATGTTATAGTCTGCAAGATCACATAGGCTACTTTATATTTCGGGAGTTTGTTTCCTTGAGAGGAGCTCATGGCTAAATAATAACAGCCGCACGGTTCGATTTTTAAGGTAAAGCAATACTTGCCGAGGTTGGTCTGCGGATGAGTGATCATCTTTACGAGGCACGGAGAAAGCACGTTAAGCCGTTGGTCTTGGCTGTCATTTGTAGGTCTTTTGAAAGCAATTGTTACGGATTGTCAGAATAACTGGGTAACACGATGGTGTTACCCAACTAATGGGTTGTGGAGGTCTGGTAGGCAGCCGCTCCACGTATAATACTGGTATTCAGCTGAATCCGGTTTGACTGGAAGCCGACGCCAATTAGTTGGGAAAAGGCTAGGCAGATGATTCACGCGGGTGAAGTCGCTGACAGAAGCTAATCTTCACTTGAATCTATTTGCCAATTTACTTTTTATTAATATAAAGGCCATCTTTCCCTACTGTATGAATTACTGTATGTATCACATCTTATCTAGACAATATCTATCAAGGCAAGTAGATTATCTACTAAAGATAGTATGGTATTCGCTAACTAAGTATATCAAACTATTTCCATCTTATCTTCAATGATAAAGTACGAAACAATTAAAGATTGTAGTTGCATCGCTGTCTTTGAGTATATTTATGTGTGTTAAGTCAGTTTCGTATTTTTTATTACAGTAGCTTAAGTCATGATTTCATGATACTACCAATCCATTATTGTTATTGCCGTAGATATCTGGGGCCTAACCACCAACTCGTAAAGCAGTATTACTTCAATATTACAGCTTCCAGTGGGAAATAGACGGAGCTATACAGGACTTATAGCTCCGTCTCTTTCCCACTAGAAGTAATATTGAAGTAATACTACTTTACGAGTTGGTGGTTTAGGTCTTGTTGTGACTGTTCCATTTTCCGAAGTAATCGGTTTAAAGCTTTTTTCTTTGTCAAATTTATAATCTTCCTTAAGAAAAGTCCGTTTTGAAAATTTTCTATCTTTCGAACCTTTTGTAAAATTTTCCGGTCCATTGCCCAGTATACCTTCATCGTTATCACTATAGTTATCACTGTAGCTAAAATACGTCCACTGTTGTATAAAATCCACTCCAAGCGACGTCACATCGTCTGGTCCTGTGATCCATTCGGTACGCGAGCGTCACTTCACAATTGGGGCAAGGAAACATAGCACTCTCTTTTGCCCTTTGAGTAGCTTTCAGCCTTTTGAAACCGATTGTAACCTTTTCAAGATCGTTCAAAACTATATAATAATCATAAACAGAAAATCTACCTTATCTTTTCTCAGATAATCTTTCCATACACACATGGTTGCTAAGATCAGCGATAAAACCGTCATCCGTACACTTATTATATATGTGTTTCCCTTTTAAGTGTACAATATTCTCAATCTATCTTCCAGCCTAGTGCAATCTATCATTACTATCTAGTTATAATCTTTGCCTTTCAGATAGCGTAATATTTTTAGCTCACAATCTCTTCGTCAATACCATCAGTCTTAAGTGTCAAGTCCCAGCTATCAAGCTGTTTATGTAAGACTGAATATTTTAGCGCTATGTCAATATGGGTGTCAGCAGGAGTTGTAGTTGCTAAGGCTTCTGACACTTGTAAATCTTATTCATTCAGCTGAAATGTAGTTTTTACTTTTGTGTTGACAGGTAGTGAAGTGCTTCCATTTGTGTTTCGATTTATAACACAAGATAATGTTGCTTACCAATGTTGTAGTGTGGTTTTTTGTTTTTCCAGTTTTCATTGGTGGTTTAACATTGACCGATTTCAACTTTTACAGAAAGTTAATGGTCATGGGTAATATAAGAATATTACCCATGACCATTAAATTGAATAGTGAATTTACTAGGATATTGAAGCCAATATCCTAGTAAATTCACTATTCAGTTTGCTTATACTGCTTTCATTCAGAACTCCAGAATGTGTCAGGAGCTAGGTAAGCTCATTAGAAACGGCTGTGACATACAAGTTGCATTAACCAATTCAAATGGTGACGGAAAATAAAATAAGGAAAGGCCAGTTTCTAGAACTAAATAAATAAAATAAAAATAGCTTTATTTCCTTCTACAATTTTTTGCCTCAAACTATTGATTAGAGTTTCAAATTTAACTCGTAGTGTAAGTGTAAATATTAGTAATAATGTTTTTCTTCATTTAAATATATTATAAATTATGTACAAGGACCGCTAGCAATAGCGGTGAAAGCCTCCTCCATTCGTTTCCATGCTATTCTGTCTCTAGCTACTCTACTCCAAATTTTTCCTACTATTTTTATAATGTCGTCGCTCCATCTCATTTGTGGTCGCCCTTGTCTGCGCTTTTTGTTCAATGGGTACCAGTTCGTGGTAATTTTCGTCCATCTTTCATCTGGTACTCTTTGGAAATGTCCAGCCCATTTCCATTTCAATCCAAGTACCTTTATGGCCACGTCCTTTGCCTTGGTTTTACTTCTAATTGTTGTGTTCTTTACTTTGTCTTTAAGTCTGTGGTTCATGTAGCTCCTTTCTATTCCTCTTTGGCACACTTTGATTTTTTCTAAATTTCGTTTAGTGAGTGGCCATGTTTGACAGGCATATGTGAGTGTCCAGTATTTATTCCAGGTGGATTTTATTCTTCTTTCTATTTCCCTTTCTGTGCAATTTTTAAAAGTAATTAGGTGTCCTAGGTAGATGTACTCTTCAACGTATTCTAGATCGGTAGATGAAATTATTATTGGTACTTTGTGTCTGTTTGTCATAAGTTTTGTTTTTGTTTGGTTTACTTCTTAGCCCAGTTTCTAGAACTGCTACAACTAAACATTTTAAAACACGTGACATGTAGGTACCAATCAGCGCTGGACCTCGTTGTGGACACAGAGAGGAGGCTCAGCAGTGCGAAAACATTATAGACTCAATATATTATGTCTGTTGCCGATTCCCTATAAGCTTTTTTTTAAACATCTTCAATTCTTCAACCATGGGTTCTTAATTCGTCGTTGAGATATACTTGTCCTATATTGTTCTCTTTAGTAGGTGAAGCATAGCCCAAAAGGTGTCTCGATCTTGGGGAAATTCCTATCTAACGAGAACAAACTCTTGACACATTGTTGTCTTCACCAGATCACAGCTAACAGCGTGTTAGCTGATTATCTTGCAAATGTGTGTCACGGATTGCGGTTAGCACACAATACTTATTGTAATGAGATAAACTACAAGTTATTATGGAGATAAATGTGGAACTGCAATATGATCTGCTCGAGAGTGTGATAAAACAGATATTGTTATGTTCTTGAGAATATGTTTATTGTTTTGTTATTATATAAGAGGATATTTACACACGAATGTTTTGCTGTAGTGAATGCAGTTGTCGACTTCCTGATGGTATAGTGATTGGAACATTGTTAGACCATAGTTTTGGCATAATCTGGAAAGAAATTTCAAACTTAAAATGTTTATAACAGAACGTTTTAAGAAATCAAATGACAAATGAATAATGATCATCATTATTCTTTTTTGGGTTGTCCAAGGATGGCAGACAAAACTTAGGTAGGTATATATAATTATCTCTTGTATCTCATTAAGCACGCCTAAATATTTAGGAGTTGGTACCATTAGGTGCTAATAACAAACAATATTGTCTTTTTTATGATCTGTAAGATGGTCATGAAGCTACATCTGCGTTTAATATAGGTATGTGTGTATGTATGGCCAAAATGTAATGGGATCGACCAAGTGGCATTTCGTTGGCGGATTTGAATTTTGTGACAATCGTTAAAGCTGACAGAATGCCACTTTGACTAGACCCAATGGGCAGAAATACCGTGAGGGTGAGGCAAACCTCACGCCCCAGCCGCCGCAACAGAAGAGCCCCGGGTGTCGGGAGTTGCAGGGCGATTCTCGGCCACCGCGATTGATAGGACCAGGCCCGGGTCGCAGCGCTGCACGTCGCTTTGTGAGCCACGCGTGCCTTAAAGATATGTCAGCATAATTGACAGGGCCTGCTAGGGCCAGTGTCTGCCAGGATTTTGAAATTTGTTCGAAAGAGTTACCGCAACCCTGGAACTTCAAAGTGCATCTGGAGGAACACGGGTGGGTTTTAGTCAGTAAGAGTCTGCCACTCCCTTTTGCTCTGCCCAGAGCGGAAGGAGTAACAGGGGCAGAAACACCATGTTTTTTTTATTAAATTTCTTCTCTTACCATTTTACCCACAGTTACAACTACACAGTCCCTTAAGGTGTTCATGTTCAACCTTGTAGATCACAAAACGATGTCAATGAGTTCTCATTAGAATACAATAGCATCGTTATGGAGGTATTCAGAACGATCAGGTCGTCTCGTTGTACAGTATTAGCTGTCAGTCGGAACTGGATACATAATGTCATGCAATGCGGTTATGATGGAGATTGGGTTCTATGGGGCTGTGGCTGTGGGCGGTAGGTACTTGACATCCAAATAATAGTTTATGCAACGATCAGAAAGGGGTTATTGAAACACGAGCGTAACAAATCACACGAGTGTTTTAATACCTAATTATATGCCGTTGCATACACTATTGTTTTTTTCAACACATTTGCTCAAAAAATACATTTACGAAGCCTGTATACATTGTTCGATAGTTAAAAATTACGTACCACACAATTGAACGTGCGGTTATATAGGTACTCTCACCTAAGTACATATTTTACCGCATATTCATAAAAAATATGTAAGAATTCTACCAAGGAGTATCACACTATGAGAATAACTAAGCTGAATGATCGAACCTCCTTGGAAGCGGTTTTGCACAATACGTTTGTCTCACTTTGATACCAAAGAGAAAATGAGACGAAAGATGTTGTTCCATTTGCAAATTCGCGCCATAGAAACGTCAAAGATTGTTGCGACTTTCCAATTGATATCTAAAAACAAAAAGTTTGTTTAATTGTACTGTTTTCTCGCAAATGTATTGAAAAACGTTGTATGACATACGTGCAGAAATTGGTTTTTACAAACTCGTGACTATGGTTACATTCGCCTACTCGTTTGTAAAAACCAACTTACCGCAATTATAAATAACTATTATCTTCACTCAAACAGTTGAAATAAGACCAATGCGGAAATATTATTTATTCCAAACTCACAGCCACGGAAAAAATATGAGGTATAGCAGGTATTCTCATGGCGTTGACTGCGCAGCGCGCGCATCCATAGAAAATGGTATTATTTTTCTACAATGTGACCAATGTGACCATACGCGCCAATAAATTAAAAAGTAAGTGTGCAATAAAAATTAATAAGTTATTTTAAAATGCATTAGTTTGAAAATCGAAGAAAAATGTTGAACTGTAATGTTTTTTTTTTTTTTTTTACATAACTACGAAAAAAAGTACGTGTTTGTACAATAGTTTTTGAATTCATATTTGGAACACTACGTTGGGAGTGTAGATAAATTATATTATGTGTTTTGTTTAACAACTTAAGTACTGTCCTCTAATGGATTGCTATCAGGTCATGGTTCATAACATACACATAACATCACGCTTGTGTCTCCCGAAGGGTTATGCAGAGATACTTGTTGTAACATCTACTAGCCCGCCCCGGCTTCGCAATGGTAGCAGAGCGTATAAAAGCATCCAAACGGCATGATTTTCTCCGACATTTTCAAAAATCATCTTCATATTTCAGCCACTTTACACAAACTTTAGTGAATCTTACACATAAGCTTGTTTATATATATGTTTGTACTGTTCATTTACGAGGTGTACAATAATAAAGTATACAATAAATAAATAAGCTTTCCTCATCATGAATCACTCCGATCATTGGTGAAAACCATTTATGAAAATCCGTACGGTAGTTTTTGAGTTTATCGCGAATAGACAGAGTGATAGTCTTTGTTTTATAATATGTTGTAATGATGATGTGTTGTGATAGTGATATGTTGTGATAAGTGATATGTAGTGATACAACGCCAATATTTGTATGTTTTCATTATTTTGGGCGATGACTTATGTTTGTTCCAACAGCTAAATTCATAGGGCGGAAAAAATGTTTTTGAACGTGCTGTCTTGGATTTATTTTGTAGCAAGTTTCTTCTGCCTATCCGTAATGACTAAAATAAATTGATTTACAAATTACAGACAAGACCAATGTTTAAACTTGCTTTTTGAGGCAGGGAAAAGTCTCGGCATGTACCTATTGATGGTCACAGGACCGACCTCAGCAAGTGTTGCTTATTCTTCTATAAACTAACTGTATCTTCTCCTTTGTTACCAGGAATGCAGTGTTCAATAAGAGTGACGTCATAGCTCTCGCCTCCATGACCGTCGTCGACATCTTCAACTGCGGACACTATGTGAACAAGACAAGATGCTGCTCAAGCTATGCAAGTCATGCCAGTAGTGAGTACCTTTCTGATTCTTATTCTTCTGCCAGCGGTTTCTCTGTATGCAAGTCGAAAATTATATATCCGAAGGGACCATGATCCTGGGATTAAAACTGTGCCACGTTTCGTTTAAATCCGTCCAGGAGTTAAAAAGTCAAGAGGCAAACAGACAGACAGAACAGGGTAGATGACTAAAAACTCTAATTAGTCCGTCAGATAGATTTCCAAAAAATTTAAGACAACTATTTTTTTCTTTTTTAAAAATAAAATAGATACAGTACGTTGAAAACTCGTGTAACGTCACTTGTGTGTACACTTTTTACGTACACTTGACGTCACCAGCCTCCACTTCCACATTTTTGTTGCGTTTTATCTCCGTCATTTTTTATTGATTTGATAAAGCAAAAAATACGTGTAAAATATTTTTCGATAATCTAGCTGACGGACTAAATATAGAATCACATATATTTTAACCCGGAATGTATGTATGGATGAAGAAAATATCTTTTTATAACTAAAATGATGATTAGGTTGGACCGGATTCCTGAGTCTGATGCCCTTGCTGGACAATTTTTATTGGGCTTTTTACCTAGAATTGTTAGTATTTGAATGGAGTCTGGATTCGTCTCGTTTGACAGCAAAAAAACTCGCTCCCTATAAGAACATGGCGCTTAAACATATACAGGGTTATTTGTAAAACACCAGCAACCTATCAGGGGGTGAAAGTACTCATCATTATAAACAACTTTTACTTTGGGACCAACTCTGAAATATCAAAAATTAAATCAGCTGTTTCATACAAAATGCAATAGTCACCCGATGAAAATGTATGAAATAGCAGATATTTTTTTCGATTTTTCAGGGTTGGTCTCATAGCAAAAGTGGTTTATAATTATGAGTACTTTCACCCCCTGAAAGGTTGCTGGTGTTTTACAAATAACCCTGTATTGTCGAAATGTGAGTGTGTACTTAATAGGGGTAGCAGACAGCTGTAGTCATATTTTAAAAACTGTTTCTGTCCTGTGAATGAAAAAAAACCGAACTCTAATACTAATTTTGACAATAATTATGATGAATTCTTTGTGTGGGAAATCAGTTTTATTTATGAAAGCGACAATGACTTTCTTGAAAGAAGTTGTTCGAATGCATGAGAGAGAAGCAGTAAACATGACAACACCTTCTCGTGACAATCATAGACGTCTACTAATTAAGATATTAGTGTTTTATACAATAATAATAATAGTGCTCCTGACCGTTGTCGGCTATGGCGACCAATCTCAACGGAGAATTTAAATCAGCGCGGGACATATTATAGTGCAGGCGTGTGTGCGCAAACACAGGTGCACTCCCTCTTCCATCACTCTCATACTCCGACGGGGCGGCAATCCTATACAACCGGAGCAATGACCGCAGCGCAGCGCTAGCGCAGGACCAATGACTTAACGTGATTTCCGAAGCACGGGGGTGTCACACTACCAACTTCCATAGTCCGCGCTGTCACAGAGAAATTCCTATAGAAAAATACAATTGAACTTTTTGTCTGACCCCCGATACGAACCCAGGAACCCCGCGCTCAGAACTGCAATGCAAAATGCATAGTTTATGATATCCTTTCTTCTTCTTCTTCGTGTGGGTAGTTAGGTCTAACGACCCCACACACTCTAGTGTCAGAGTTTCTAAACTGCCTCAAGGGCTTCTGACATGGTTTGATGACCGCCAATTAGCGGCCGGGACCAGCTTATACGTGCCTTCCGAAGTACGGAATCATATTTTTATCAGACAATGATATCCCTAATAATTAATCAGTCAGGCACTGGGACAATAACATCCTTATAAATAGCAAGTACGACGTAGTAAACCAAGCTTAATAACCGCCATTAAGTATAATTTGCTCATCATCTGTTATTAGGCACTTCATTCCTTTATAACTGGGTGAAAACAATCACTGATGTAATTTCTCAAGGCTTCAATACGTTTTGCTCAAACACGCAGAAATATACAAAGGACTTTGATACGGTTTTCATTTTCACTTAAATTAATAGTGTTTATGTGGATTATTAGCCTATGGAACTAAGCAATAATGTTTTTTTGTAATGGAATCTTTTGCAAACATGCAACCAGATAAATGTGCAATAACGGTCATTGACCCATATTCATTCATCGACTTCCTTAATTTCAAAAACAGAAATAAAGACATAACGCTGTCCTGAATCGACTCTATCGTGATCCTTTACGTTCTCTAGGAATTAAAAACGATTCATAATTTATTGTTCGTGTATCCACGTAGAGATATTAGGGAATGATCAATGTACTTCATTGCAAGTTTATCTGGCGCCTATTCTAGTACTTCGCCCGCGACTTCGTATGCGCAAAACTACACACAATTTTCCCCCTTTTCACCCCCTTAAACTTTAAATTTTCCAAAATTCTTTTGCCATCACAAAAGGAAGCCCTGTGGAAAGTTTCTTAGCCCCAGTAGTTTCGACTGTGCGCGGATATGTCCGCCAGTCAATTTCTGTCTTATATGCGTGTGACAGAATAAACGCAATACCTCTTAAAGGGTCATTGTGCTCATCATTATGAACAACTTTCACTACGGGACCAACACTTAAATCGCGAAAAAAATTCGACTGCCCCATACATTTATGTGCGCATCACTCGACATATTTTTTGTCGGGCAATGGAACGAAGCGTTCTCAACGTAAAACGCGACAAGCAAGGAAACACAGACAAACGAAACCGAATCAAGGCAAAAGATGCACTAGAGAAATAATAAAAATGGAAAGGGTCAGGCCATGTCGCGCGTATGAATGACGAAAAATAGACTCAAAAAGTTACAAATTGGGCTGAACCATTTTTTTTAACTGCCTATTCTGTCCCACTGCTGGATGGTCAGCTTGGTCCTTCCAGATCTTTTTGTCCTGAGCCAACTCGGACCAACCCTCGCAGTAGGTGTCTAGGACGTCTCGCCACCTCTTCCTGGGTCGACCTCGGCGGCGCCGCCCATCCTCAGGCACCCACTTTGTGGAAGCTAATTGCTCAACGATCACTGTGCATGCGGCTGAAGTGACCCGCCCAACCATTAGGGAAAAGAAAAAGAGGCAGACCCCTTGAAATATGACTAGACGAAATAAAAAAGATGGCAGGAGAAAATTGCGCTTCGACAGAAAAATGTGGAGTGAAATGGAAGAGGCTTATACTTAAAGAGAGGTCCATTAAATAACGCAAATAAACAAAAATTGTAATACACGAAATAATAGATTTTTAAACTGAATTATTTATATTGAATGAAATGCTACTATTTAAATTATTTAAATTAATTCATGCATTTTGATATTAACATATATCAAAATGCATGAATTAACATAATTATTTGTTTTAAAATGAAATTAAAATTAATATTATTATCTATGTACGTATCGTGTACCTAATGTTTTTAAGGATAAATAATAACTCAACAAAATGTACTGAACAGCTGTTTTTATAGGTATAGCTGTCAAAAAATCAAAGGCCCGTTGTGACAGCAAGATACAACATTACTTTACTAGTAAGTATGAAAGAGACATGAAATAAATCTCTCTGTTGTATCTTGCTGTCAAAACGGGCTTCACAGAAGTCGATCTACACGCACCTAGAAACAGGAGCATTTCGCTAGTTAGTACATCACTATAATAAATTCATTATTACCTCTAGTTAGGAACACTAACAGTCTGTCATCACAGATGATCACGCCACAGTCTGATAGCGTCAGTCAGTGTCAAGATAAGTCCACATCCGTCGCGTATCTCCTTAGTGCACACTAACACATACCAGGGTATTGTACTGCAGAATGTAATTGAAGTTTTATAGTCCTTCAGTGAAGTTTTGCTACCGTTCATTTTGAGTAGCGTTTCTAGTGAAACCAGTGGATTTGTTAAACGGAGTGATAGTGTGTGATACAATTCACAATTTCCTTTGTTCTGTAATAACTAAGAGATGCAAAATCGTATGTGCTATTGTGATTTGAAGTTGATCCTAGAAGTTGGTGCTGGAAAGTGGATTTATAGAATGTGAAATACTGATCCCAGGTTTGTGGAAAAAAAATATCAACTCGTCACAGATTAAGACAGGCAGTAATTATCTTCTCAGAGTTTCTCGAAGATGATGATCACAAATTATAATGAGTTTTCAACAGTCAATCACACCACTGGACTGTCTTTAAGAGCGGATTTCACCAATAAAACTGAACGTGATCAGCGTATAAACCAGGCTTATGAGCTGCCAGTGTCATTATTTTTCTATGGAATATTTACACTGACAGCTCTTCAACGCAGTTTAGATGTACTGATAGCGTTCAGTTTCATTGGTGAAATCCGCTCTTAAAGACAGTCCAGTGGTGTGATTGACTGTTGAAAACTCATTATAATTTTGTGATCATCATCTTCGAGAAACTCTGAGAAGATAATTACTGCCTGTCTTAAAATAACATGCAAACTCAAGATAGTTCTAGTGGTCGATGTATTCGATCAAAAACCCCGCGAATTAATTCTTAAATTATCACAGTTTATTCGTGTCAATATCGCAAGGCTTTCGGTGTTTCCTGATAGCTACCACCTGGGAGACTTCAAGTCAAGAGTGAATAGGTTACTTCTAGGCAAGCGTGCTCCATCGTCGACCACATCATCGCTTACCAATGAGATTGTGGTAAAACACGAGCCAATCATAAAAAAAACCGGCCAAGTGCGAGTCGGACTCGCGAACGAAGGGTTCCGTACCATTCTCTATAAAAAAACGGCAAAAAATATCACGTTTTTTGTATGGGAAATTAAAATAAAACAAATATTTAAGGGGGGCTCCCTTAAATATTTGTTAAACATTTATTTTATTCTGTTTTTTAGTATTTTTTGATATAGCGGCAACAGAAATACATCATCTGTGAAAATTTCAACTGTCTAACTATCACGGTTCATGAGATACAGCCTGGTGACAGACGGACGGACGGACAGCGGAGTCATGATAATATTAAAGTTAAAAAATTAACCCTAAAAAAGTAATTGTATGTTTTTCATAGATCGAAACTGTTGCTAAGCTAAACATCCAGATCTTCTCGGTCTGTGAGCTAAATGTATTATCAAGTGTATGGACAGTCATCTAATGACGTATGTGGCAGGCACTGTTATGCAAGACTTTCAAATTTGAATGCGTAAAAATGTATTCCAAATGTTCAATTAACAATTTATTTATCGAGAGTTTACAATCTCAAGATCAAGATCCCTCAAGATATTTTATAATCTTACGGAGTTTGCAATTATCCGGTGACATAGCTATCCCACAGGCTGCACGTGTAAAAAGAAGTTCACTATGCACGACATCGAAAGAGCGATGTGCGCCAGTTTGTCTTTGAAAAGAAGAAACACAAGCAGCCATTTTTCAACAATCAAGTTATTAATTTTGGGCGATAGACAAAACGTCAGTCCGAACAATAGTCGATAATATTGTCGACTAATAAGGCAACATACAATTTTATTATTCATCAGTATACGGTATTTTGTGGTTTTCCTTCAATACTAGTATATTTTAACCAATAATTATCAATTTGAAGTTGATTAAACTGTAAAGTGTTGGATGTTCATAATTATTTGTCATGATTTTCCTCATTTCCTTGTTATCTATGAGGTTCATTTAAATTGCTTACCGGATAATAAACAAATAAGGTATTCACAATTTTCATAACTAATAGGGATGATTCTTAGGGAAAACAAAATGATAATATTTAGCCTATCCGTTACATTATTATGATTTCAAATATCGCATATGTATTTTTGTTTTATAAAAACAATAAAAATTTACAAAGATAGAATCGATCATAGCTCCAGAAGCGGGAGCTTGTTACGTCACTTAGAATATAATTAGTAAAAATTGGTGTACTATTTACGTGGGCATGACGTCACGAGAAATTTAAAATCCGGAGGGTAAACAACGGAACCCTATTACTAAGCCTCCGTTGTTCGTCCGTCCGTCTGTTTGTCAGCGGGCTGTATCTCAAGAACTGTAATAGGTAGACAGTTGAAATTTTCACAATGTGTGAATTTGTATTGCCGCTACAACAAGTTAGAAAAATAAAATAAATCAAAAACTAAAAGGGGCTGCCACTCAAGAAACGTGTTTCTGTCGATTTATGGTACGGAACCCTCCGAGTGAGACATTATACTTATATTTACTAATGCTATTCATATTATACATCTATCTATACATCTGCTCTTCGCGAGGTCATAAAACAAAAGAATTTGTTTGATAATTTTCAAAGACGGCAAAAACTGTCAACTAGTTACTAGTTTTATTGTTTAAGACTCAGTTCTTTTCTTACCGCAAGACGGAAAAGTCGCGTTTTTAAACGTAGTTACTAATAATAAATACGCTTTGTATTTATTCGTTGCAATGTGACTGGTTATCAGTTGTGTGTGCCAGTTTGTGTAACCTTAACTCGTTAACAGGTGAGTCAAATTCGATGAAATTTTGGATATGAATCACGGTAATGTTTATTTGTATCAGATGGTTATCATCAATGTCGTTGTGACGTGTTGTAGTGAGAAAAGGTTACTGGACTACCTACCTACATACGTCTTAAAATAAATTGTACATATGACAATACTAGTTGTTGATACCCTTTAATATAGATTTTTGCAACCAACTATCCCTGTACACCAAAATCGGTTTAGTAATTTAGTCTTAATGCGTAACAAACGTACTACCTTTCGCATTTATAATAAGTATTATTGATTTTTATGGGTGTTGTGACTTTCTTAGAAACTACCTAAGTACTGATAAGTGGGAGTCGGACTCTCACACGAAGGGTTCCGTACCATAAACCAATAAATCACGTCTCTCTAAAGGGAGCCCCCTTTAATTTAATTTTCAATTTCATTAAATTTTTATTACCTATGTGTTATAGCGGCAATAGAAATACACACTCTGTGAAAATGTCAACTGTCTACCTATTACGGTTCTTGAGATACAGCCCGCTGACAGACAGACGGACGGACGGATAGCGGAGGATTAGTAATAGGGTTCCGTTGGTTACCCTTTGGGTAGGGAACCCGAAAAAGCGACTCTATTGCCATTGGCTAGACGTGGCAGGAGTTCAGTAACATGCACAAGGATAGAATAATTATGAATTACATAAATATAATTATAAGATTGTAATTATGAGCCTTTATGAGCAACTTTGCAAATCAATGGCTTCTTCTTCCATTAGGGGAGTAACAACTAACAAGCATTACCTACTATAGTATGCGCCAGATAAATGAAGAATAACGGTCACCGACCCACCTACATTTATTTTAAAACTTAATTTCAAAAACAGAAATAATGACATAAAGCTGTCCTGAATCGACATCTATTGTGATCCTTACTGTTCTAGTAATGAAAAACGATCCATAATTTACTTTCCGGGGGTACCTACGAAGAGATATTAAGGAAAGGTCAATGACCGTTATTCTTCATTTATCTGGCGCCTACTGCCATGTTTAGATTACCCTAAGAATCTAAGTTCTGCTGCTAAATATATTAAATAGTTACAAACGGTGTTCCCATTATATCAGGCCTCATAAACCCGGGGACCTTCAGTACGGTGCCTGCACCACCCTACCTCTCTTCTGTTTTGTTTTAGAAGTAGGTACCTAACAGTGGTGTCCTCTTGTCCACAGCTGTCTGGAGACGATGTACTGGAACTGCTGCGAGGAGCGGTTCTGTTTCGACAAGAAGATCGCCACGTACAAGTAAGTGTCAAACATCTGCCTAAGCAATATGTTCCCACTTGCACAGACCACTGTTAATTTTAACTCCGAGTCAATTATGACCCGGGATGATTATAGAGCTTAGAACCACAAAGTAAGCACCTAAATTGGACTGAATGTGAAATATGGCTCATACTTTGACAAACCTTGATGAATGATTTTTCTTTTCACGACAAATACTTAACCTATTTCCTAGATTTTTGTCCCACTCATAATATAATTCTAGTTTTAGTCTCTCCTATCCGACCACAAGTAATCTATAAATTTAATTTTCAAAATTAATAGACACTTGAAGTTTAAATGTTACGAACCAATAAATAAATAAATAGGTAATTGCTCATTGCTTTTGTGTTTTCAATGATTTTGCTGACAATTTAATAAATCATACTTAACTAATATTAAAAACGCGAAAGTTGGTATATTTGCCACGTGTTCAGACTAAATCGCTGAACCGATTTTTTTGTTTGGTACAGAGATAGATGGATGTGAAATTCCATATTAAGAGCGTTTACGCGGTACGGTATTACATACAAACTTTCAAGTCCTTATTTACCGAAAATTATGAACCTATTTTAGTTAAACTTGGTATGCAAAAGAGTTGCGGGAGAGAGATAGAGCGATTTAAAATGACAGTGAAAAATCATTCTATCTTTTTCCTTCACGTCTTGTTAGTTTTCTCTACTCTTTATTTAGACCTGGGAATCTAACCAATGCATACCAAGTGTCATTAAAATCGGTTCATTCATTTCGAAAAATAAGGACTTGAAAGTTTGTATGAAATGCCGTACCGCGTAAATGCTCTTAATTAAGGGATTGAAAAGGGATAAATTTATTTGTACTAAATCAACGCAGACAAAGTCGTGGGTGAAGTGCTAGTGATGAATGTAGTGACAACCTAACATAAAGCCTGACGACTGCGTGACGTCACTCGCCGTGATGCCGCGATTAGATGAGCGATGGTGATCACTGATGACATGGCTGACTGAATGGACGCCGAGCCGGTTAATGACCTTGAGTTATTTCAGGTGATAAGGCAGATCACGATGAGTTAGCACGGTTCCTTAGTGTTTGCATTGGTTTAGGAATTAATTTATTCTAAAGTTAAATCTAGAATAAGGTTTAAAATGTAGTTTCAAGCAGCTAGATTTTTATATACAAAGCAAACTTTATTTTTTTTATTTTTTTATTGAGACTCACAAACTTTTGCATTTATAATTTTAGTAGTTAGTAGGATAGAATTTGACCTGGTGAGGCTCGCGGGTAGTCGATGGATGCGAAGCGCACAGGGACCGTCGTTCGAGCGAGAAGGAGGGATGGAACTATATAGGGTGTATAGCTCCGTCCCACCATCTCCTAGCTCGAACGACTCACATGGTAGGGCCACAGGACCGGTTATTGTGGCGACACTTGGGGGAGGCCTATGTCCAGCAGTGGACGTCTTTCGGCTGATGTTATGATGATGATGATGATAGGATTAGTGAGATGTTGAAGCTTAAGGGTTGACATCACAAAGTTTTTAGAACTGGAAAATAGAGACAGTTTTTCTCCTTTTACACAATCATGCTAAAGATTCGAAAAACCCTCACATGATAAACACGATGAATCAGTGACGAACAATAAATCATTTTAACTTGTTTGAAAAATAAAACAAACAGTCGGACTTACACAGAAGCTAGAACAAACTATTTGTAAAGCGAGGAATTTACGTCGTTTACTTAGTAGATATTTATTTGTGAAAGAAAACACGCATCTATTTATTTAAACTGATAACTAAAGTTACTGATTTTTCCACCTATTTTATGCAAAATCACGATTAAAAAGTACCGAAAAATTGACTTTTCAAGCAGTTTGTAACAGTCGGTACCATTTACTTTAGTTCTATAACAGGTTTGATGTCATCAACTACATCAGACTGCGTGGAAATTCATTCTTGTTCGGAATTTTGTACTTATTCGTATTTTGTGGACGATTTTTTTAGTATTTTTTTTTTATTTGCAATTTTTTCTCTAATGTTTAACAGCTACCCAATGTCACCTTTAAATATGACCACGCATTGCGGGAACACTCAATAGAAGTGTAACTGTATATTTACCTATACCTACGTATGCAGTCTTATTTGCGTACCTAATGTCCGTTAGCCACAAAATAACAATAGCTTATATTCTTATCTTGCATTAATCCCAATCCCATTTTTATTTTTTGTCTCTTCATCACCTAAAAGTTGACTGGTAGGATGATGCCTGGCATTAAGTACGCCTCTGTACATTTGTGTGCATGAAGTACTAAATAAAGAAATACATTTATTAGTGGTCGGCGAACCATGCCTGCTTCTAACTTTTCGATTAGTCGCCATCTCAGTGATCACCACAGCTTTCTAGCTACCTATACCTTTGTATTATAATGTTTCACAGTATATCCATCTTTACTTTGATTTCCCTTTACTCTTAACAATATAATAATTACCGTCATTTAACAACAGATAAAGACTATAATTATGCTTTTATATGAACAACCAATAAAAACCAACTGACCAATACGTAATAGGCACTTGTGAACACACGTGTATCTCATAAAATATATCTAGAAGTGTACATTAATAGATTCACATGAAATAAAGTTGAAGTGTCTATTTGTAATATTAAAATAACAGCTATTTACAAAATGCGTTAAAAATTACAAACGACAGAAATAAAAAAAAACATAAATTTAATAAAAAGTTGTCTGTTTGTCTATCTGTTTGTTCCAGCTAATCTCCGAAACGGCAGTATGGATTTTACGAAAATTTCACTGACTGATAGCTGTCGTTATAAGGAGTAGATAGGGCTTTTATATAACAATTGGGGTACAAACAAATAAAAACCCCTGAAATTGTTAACAGACGGAGAATCAGACGAAGTCGCGGGTAATTCCTAGTTAGAAAATAATAATTGATTTGCGCTACATCATCATTACTTGTACGAATGAACTCATACGAGTAATAAAATAAAATTGTTGAGTAATTGCGAACTTCAGTCATAAACTAAACTAATTAATTCATTTGGATTCTACAGCACAAAGTGTGACTAGAATGCATGGGCAAAGTGATATTCTGACAGCAATAAATTGTCTAAATGGCAAAATGCAAGCGGTTGACCACGTGGCATTTCCGTAGCGCATGTCAATGTCAAACGTGGCTAAATAATAACAGCCGCACGAATCGATCTTCAAGGTTAAGCAACGCTTGCCGAGGTTGGTCTGTGGATGGGTGACCATCTTAACATATCGAGATTCCTCCCTACCTCGAAGAGCATGTTAAGCCGTTGGTCGCGGCTGTAGACGTCGTCGCAGTGGTAGATCTTTGGTAGTCGTTACGGATTGTCAGAAGACAAAAAAAAATCTGACACCACTCTTGCCAAGAAGTACCGTGTTACCCAGTTAATGGGTTGTGGAGGTCTGGTAGGCAACCACTTCACGTAAAATACTGGTATATAGCTGGATTCGATTAGACTGAAAGCCGACTATTCTAGCCTTTTTGTAATTTTCGATGACCGGTATCACTGATGAAAATGAGCCCTAGGTTTGTTATGAGAAAGTAAGATTTTCTTTGGGTTTGGTTGGAATGCAATAGATATGTACATAATTATATGTATGTGATATAGTGATGCCACGAATAGTGATTTTGCCAAATGCGAGTATTTGGCTAGGCTCTCGGCCGAAGCGCAGTATATGCGGCGATATTTTGCGTTTGACAGATTTCGACCTGTGTCTTTGAAGTGTGTGAGGTAACTACGTTGTGTGTATATGTTTCATTTGCGATTCAGTTTAATCACAACACTCATTATTTGTTCATTGTAACATTATAGTAGTTTATGCAACGACGATATAAAAAGGGTTATTAAAACACGAGTGTGGGTTTATCACACGAGGCGTAGCCGAGTGTGATAATAGCATCACACGAGTGTTTTAATACCTAATTATATGCCGTTGCATACACTATTTTATCTTCACTCATACAGTTGAAATAAAATAAGTGGAAAAATAGTTTATTTCAATATGGCGGATATTCTCATTGCGCATTTGAATGACTGCGTAGCGCGCTCATCCATAGACAAAGATAAAAGCTGGCTCATTGACTTAAGTCAATGAGCTCGCGCCAAAAATTAAAAAGAAAAAGTGTGCTATAAAAATTAAAAAGTTATTTTATGATGCAGTTGTTTAAAAATCGAAGGAAAATGTTGAACTGTAATGGTTTTTTTTTTTAATTTTACCTATCCACGAAAAAAAAGTACGTGTTTATGCATTCGTTTTTGAAATCATATTTGGAACATTACGTTGTGAGTGTAGATAAAATGTTTTACTTAATGTTTTTATCCTGAACAACCATGGTTTATACACGAATATTAAAATTTTTTTATTCATCATGAATTACCACTAATAGATTTTAAGTAATAAACATGCACATTCTTTGTTTAAATATTATTTTTGGTGATTTGTTATTCGGTTTTCGGCTCAATATTCGGCCGAACACCGAATAGTAGAAAAAGTAGCCGAATAGGCCGAACACCTAATAATAGCCGAATATTCTTGGCATCTCTAGTGGAATATACGTACGACTTTCAACCTTCTCAATACTATTATTTATCATCGCAGAGAGTAAAATAATAAAGAATGTGTTACGGAAACCAGGCTAGAATCTTTAAGTACCTACTTGGTTCTACATAGTTAAAATCAAGTAGGTAAGGCTTTTTAAATAGTAGTCCTTGGAAAAATCTAGTATACCTATCATGTCTATCTGAACAAGTCATCTGACATGCAGTCACGTTGAAAACATTAAATATAATGGTTACAAACATGACATCTTCCTTAGATCATCTTGCATCTGCAGTGTAATTTTGTAAACATGTCGAAGATAAAACTTAAGCGAAGTGAACGACAAGTGAATTGTCAAACCAAACAAACAAGATGGACTGACAGCTCACTTGTCTTTCACTCCACCTGAGTGCTTCACGGTGAGATGTCGACAGAATAGACCGGCTCATGTATGCTGCTGTATGTGTGTGTGTATTTGTATGGTGTTAAATAAATAAATAAATAGTATAAATACACTTCTGTAATAAAATTATTTATTAATTGGTCGGTTCGTTTTACTCCACTTGTACAATTATATTATAATTTCTACTAGCATTATTAGATTAGCATTGTTATGATTCTTGGTTCTATAAAAAACTCCTTGTCTTTTTATCGTGTCAATCCATACTTCATACTAGAAGTAACTCTGTTTGTAGGTTACCTCTTCACTGAACGGATATGGATGAAGCTTGTCACTAGGGTAGACCATATCCTAGAAAAGGACAAAGAATACTTTTCATCCTTGGAGTAGGTCCTATGGTCTCTTGGGATAATTTTCGGCATGACATGAATCTAATCTATAGGTACTTAATGTAGTATAGATAGCTGAAGAGTTTGTTTGTTTTTTGAACGCGATAATCTCCAGAGATTAGCGCATTGCCGCATTATAAACTCTTTTTGTGTATGGTAGCCACATTCATGAGGAAGGCTGTAAGCTAGGGAACGGGAAAAAAACGGGAATTGCGCATACGAAGTCGCGGGCAAAAGCTAGTACTATATAAACTCAGGAACATCAAACTCTTTTATTTAAGTGGTAAGTTGGTTAAATAAACCAAATCAATGGGACAAAGAAATAAGGCAGACGAAGTCGCTGGCAAATAGTTTAACATAAGTATCACTATCTACCTTCCAACATAATATTATGAGTGTGATGTTGTGTTAAAAGTATTTTGGAGATGTTTTCCTGAAAGAGTCATTGACCCGGATTTAGTTCTTATCCGTCATCATGACTAATACCTCCGCCAATGCCAATAAAGCTGGCATAACGTGATAAAGGCCACTGTAGATGATAATCATCTCGTGTGTTCCTCGAAGGTTCAAACAGTAGGTGTTGGCACATCCACCTTTTTTTTCTAAATCTGGCTTTGATAGAGGAAAGAAGTAATTTCAAGGAAAAAATCTACCTACCCCTCTGCCTAGCCTTTTCCTAACTATGTATGTAGTATGTTGGCATTAGCTTCAAGTCTAACAGCAAGAAGCTGTATCATCATCATATCAGACGAAGGCGTCCACTGCTGGACATAGGCCTCCCCCAAATGGGAGGGCTTATCTTGATTTTGCCATAATCGCCACGCTTGGCAGGCGAGTTGGCGATCGCAGTGTAGCTGCCCATTCTCTGATGAGTCCCTTAGTCGCCTCTTACGACACCCACGGGAAGTGATGGGATGATGCTATTCTTTTACGTTCGACACCATACGAAACAGCAGCTGCAGCCGCTTTACAGCAGCATCATCGAGGAACAGCCTATCTTCGACCGACCACCGCAACCCAGTAACTGGGTAACACGTTACGCTTGTCAGACTGGTCTCCTCAGAAAGCGTCTAGCTTTACAATACACTAGTTGCCTACCGCGGCTCCGCCCGCGTGAATGTCGGTTAATTATCCCAAGGGAACATTTTTCCAGGATAAAAAGCATCCTATTTTTATTCCAGACTAGAATCTACCTCTGTGCCAAATTTCATCAAGATCTTTTCAGTAGTTTTTGCTTGAAAGAGTAACAAACATCCATATATGTATATACAAACTTTCGCATTTACAATATTAGTAAGGAGTTAGGATTCTTATTGACATGTAAAACAAACATGTTTCTTTTATGAGTTAGTAAATAAGATTGTAAACTACAGTATTGTGTTGTAAATCATTTTATATACACATGTACGTGCCTGTTTGCAGAGGATAACCGTGTGCTAGCCGACGTCAACAGTCATTATGCTGTCTGTCACACTCGTGATTACAGTGGATTTACACGCGGACATTAAATGTTTTTGAGATAATTTTGTACTACAGATGTTCGAAATGGTACCATATGGATTTGGGATATTTATCTGCACAATATTTCACTTCTATGTAAATTTAAACTAATATTACTAGGCTTCGTATGCGTACATTAGGTAGCCTATAATCAACTCCGAGGTCCTGACTTGGCAGAAAGGCCAGAGTTTTTGCAGATTTCGTTCGAAAAAGTCACCGCGGTCCTGGAACACAAAGGGCACTAGGAGGAGCACGGATGGGATTTAGTCAGTAAGAGTCTGATACTCCCTCCCACTCCACCCAGAGCGGAAGGAGTCATTTGATGACTTCCCATCCATAAAAAAAGGTCCCGTCTATTTCTATGTCAAAGTCATCATAATCATAATCAGTTCAGCGATTTAGGAGTGAAATCCTAACAGCCAAACTAAACATTCACAATTATAATATTTATAACTTAATACCGCAGCTTCTCAGTCGTAACTAAGTTTTCCCACGTAAACGTGCATTTGCCTGTTTAAAAATAACCTTTGAAACCCAGCAATAAAGTATTATTTATAAGTGAAAGATTTTTTTAAATCAGTTCAGTACTTCCAGCTGAACTGATTGGGGAGCTCGTAGCTTAATAATAACAGCCACACGGGTTGATCTTCAAGGTTAAGCAACTGTTTGTTTGGATGGGTGACCATCTTAACTTTCTGATATACCTCCGTGACTCGGAAAGCACGTTAAGACGTTGGTCCCGACTGTCATTTTTGTAGATCTTTGGCGTTACGGGTTGTCAGAAGCCAGAAAATCTGACTACAGTCTTTCCAAGAAGTACTGTGTTACCCAGTTAATGGGTTGTGGAGTTCGGGTAGGCAGCCGCTCCATGTATTCAGCTGAATCCGGTTTGAATGGAAACCGACCCTAACAAAGTTGGGAAAAGGCTAAGCAGATGATGAAACAGAAACGAACCAATGTACTTTTTTATAACTGCCTACTGCATTATTTTGTTACAGCATTGAAATAATCTTGCTCTAAGTGGCATCAGTGACGTACGACAATAAATGTGTTTCTTTCGTTCACTTAAAGTGAAACTTTCATGAAATAATTACATTTTCTCGACGACTATTCGAACAAGCGAAACGAAATAACTCTGTCTCGTAAAGCTACTAACGATGACAATTAATTGTAATGAGGTGGATTTTTTAGACATGTTATCATAGGTAGTATGTCCATTTTTTTTCTCGTGTCGATGGTTAACTCCTTATTTTTTTTTTGGCTGAGTATAGCTATATACATTAAAGCTAATAGAAATGCTAGTCTAAACTATTACATAATACAAAGAGATAAAGCTGTTTCTTTGTTCTTATATTTGTAAAATGTTTGTAAATGATAATCTCTGGAAGTACTCAACACACGTAAAAAAAACAGTACAGACGCCAGTATATCAAGCTATTCGAAAATGTCAAATTTTCCTAATCAACCTTGAACCTAATTATTTAGCGATAAAGTTGAAAATCTATTACAGGACAGATTGTTGTACACTATCGCTAAGAGCATTTTGTAATCTGGAAAAATGCACAGCAAATAGGCCACAGTGGGGAAATCTAGATTAAAAAAAACATAGCACTTGGGCAACTGTTGCTGTTTATGCTTAAATATCGGTCCCTACAACTTTTTTACTACGTATATCTTTGTTCACCATTTATCGCTCTGGGGGCTAATTCACGTAATTTTATGACGCGCCGATGAAGTTGTAGTGCAGTTGCAATTAAGTTCAAGTTTGAGTGCTAAACGGTATTCTTGTAATCGTTGAACTGCGCGTAAGCTGCGCGTGTACTGCACGTCAACTGTACGACAACCAAACTCTACCAAACCTACCTAAAAATATTACTCACTAAATAATCGAACAGAATCGATTACATCTCAATAAATATAACGTTATTGTAATATTAAAATAGTAATTGAAACGTAATAGCTGTCATTTTGAGACGTCAAACGAATAGTAGAATACCGATCATGGTGCGATCCGAATCGCGCACTAATGACGCGCAACAGTGGAATGCCGTTTTGCGCTCGCGTAACGCGCACTTGACGCGAGCGTGTCTGACAGCGGTAGAGAATACGAATAGCGTTGTTTTGATCGAAACTTAACTGCAACTGCACTGCAACAGCACTTCTTTTGTTACGTGAATTAGCCTACTGAGCAGTACAAACACACACTCCTACAATATCTTTCTTCATTGATATCTTCTGTTTGTCCCCGCAGTCACAAGCTTCACAATCCGTGCGCAAACGAACAAACACACAGTGATCTTGACAGTCAGCTGTTATGCTAACATTTACTTCAGCTGTAAATCATGTATTTATTATAGTTCTGACACGTCACTTACTAAGATAATAACTGTAGTGTCACGGACGCTTAAAGATAAATCATTGTTGAAACTAAAAGTATACGAAGGGAGATGTGTTGCTGGGTGATAGTTGTACCATTTTCTTTCTAGCTCATTGAATAACAATGAAGATGTTTTCATAAAGTGTGGTTTAAACAATAATGACGTTTCAAAAGTGCTGAATATCAACATTATTTTTCTGGCATCATGACCCTTGATGGTCGGGACTTAGCTAGCTTTCAGACATTTGCGCTTGAAAAGCCAACATAATAGTCTTTTATAAATATTGTCCCACGGAATAGAAAACCTATCGTCCTTGAGCGTTCTTTGATCAGATCGGCCACCAACCCATACGTCACTCTAAATACTTTCTTCTAACACCTATCTCTTCTGTTTCCTTCCAGGCTAGAAGAAGATGCAGCCTACACGAACGGCTACGTTAACAACGGTGCCAGCCTGGAGAGCGTGGTCACCGAGCAACCGGTCAACAATAACCACCTGCCACCGCGCGCCATCACCGGTAGAGAGGTCAACGAGATGCCCTTGCATGCTGACAAGCTCTATGAGGTGAGACACCACAGTTATAAATCAGAAACAAGTGTGTACATGTTACATTGTAAGTGTTATCCATCAGTGTCGTGACTCGCAATTCCAACATCTGAGACTTCAACACCAGACATGGCACTTCTTAGCGTATCGGTGGCAAATGTTTGGCCATTTTGACAAGACACTTGACACCAGGGACACACCTTTTAAGATTCCTTACCTCAAAAGTAACAAACGGAGCTCTTATAGGATCACGTAGTTGTCCGTCCGTCTGTCTATCCGTTTAAATCTGGTTCTGGCTGTTGGGCAGGCTGACATTTGTAGACTTTGACAGTCGTTACGGATAGTCAGAAGCCAGAGAATCTTTTAACAATCCTGCCAAGGGATACCGTATAGTCCATGTAAAATATTGGAACTCAGCTATATCCGGTGAGATTAAAAGCCCCCTCAAAATGGGAAAAGATTAGGCAGATTGACTGATAATGTTCTGTCGTCCAATTACTACTACTAGCTCTAATCAAATCTTTTCATCAAAACTAACATTATCTTTTCTCCATTCCAGGTATTCTCTAAATCTCTAATATTTAGAGATGACCACGAGTTGAAAGCAACAACTTCAAGCACAAACTCATTGGACGAGCTGGAGACCAAATCCGAACCCGACTACTTGTCAGACAGGCCAAACAGAAGCAAAGTCTACTTCGAAGATGAAATCAATTCACCTGTTACTGACTTCGAAATTATGTTCAAAGATGAACTGCTTGCTACCAACATGTTCAAGATTGACGAAGAAGAGGAAAGCGATCGACAAAGCCAGGATACGGAAGAAGGGCTAACAATGAATGTAGCAGTTAAGAAACAAGACGTTATTAAACCCAGTACGATTACAATCAAAGATGAAACGAAGATCACAACAGTTAGTCCTATATACAAGTACGATCCAGTGTCTTCAATGACGTTACCATCAGCATTCTCTTTACCAAGAGTGGAGAGTGTAAAAGGAATTCTAAGGTTAAGAGCAGATAATGAATTCCCGAGAAGTAATAGCTCAAAGACTTTGGACAGAGTTGACAGCAGCGGCAAGTTATCAAGACCAATGTTAAGCAGAGTCGATAGTTTGAAGAATATGGATCCCACCAAATTGAACAAAGTATTATCACGGGTACCACATAGAAGCGCATCGTTCTTGAATATCCCAGAACATTTGGCACCAGAGAAACCTCCTTTGATTAAAAGCAAATCAATGGTAGGAGTAATGTCAGCCACGGAAGAGATGAAACTGAGTAAACTACCAGACACTCCGATTATAAAGAGTAACAATCTGCCAAGATTCTTTGCGGACTGTCCATCGCTGCCTGAATACAAAGGCGAGACGAGCTTACAGAGTATAAAACAGCAATCGGCAATGATGTACCAAGAAGACTTCAGTATGCCAAGGTACTATGGAACTGTGTCGAAGTCGACAGAGCAGTTGCCAGTTCACGAAAGCAAGTCGATGCCAGATTTAAGGAACCCTACGACAAATTCTACTGGGAAAGTCAGCAAGCGACTAGTTAAGCTTCGCAGTAGATTAAAGCCATTAGTCATCAAGAAGAATTCCAATGAGAAATTGTAGATTTAAGTTTTAAAACAGTGCCTGTGTAAGATTTTCATGTTACTATTTTTGAAAATAATGTGAACTGTTGTGATGGAAAGTTGCTTGTGTGTTTGTATGTTGCCATTTTATTCCAAAACGGATGAATTGATGTATAGAAAACATTTTAGGCCCTGGAGCAGGCTTTTGAAAAGGTTTGTACTTATATGTAAAAATTGAAGCGGTTGTCGTGGGCCGGGTTATTAAAATTTACCTTGTGTGATTAGTTTTATCTTAAATAAAGTTAATTGACTAAAACTTGAGTTTACTGACATGAAGGAAGTGAATTTTAATCGCAGAACAAAATTATGTATCTTTTAGTTTTTTGCTCAAGGTTATGATCACAATTATTTTTTTAAATATCAGATATGATCGAAAATAATTCATGATTCAAAGAACCCATTTTCGGATTGATCATTATGATTTATCTTTTCTCTTTTTTATTAAAGCCTCGTATCCACTAGGCAACATTTGTCGCGCGACACGTGACGCTCAACAAGACCAGCAACGTTGCACAACAACGCGCGACGTGGCCAGCAGGCACGTAGCATTGACAATGTTTATGTTCCTCGTTGCCGTTAATCATGATGAGAAACGTTTTTTGCATCATGTTGCGCGTCTAATGTTGCCTAGTGGCTATGAGACTTATGTTCTTATTCATGTATCCTTTACCAGTGACTTGTTACAAACTATCTTTGAATATACTACTTAAGCAAATTACCAAAACCACTCTATTTAATGTAATTGTTGCTCAGAACAATTTGTGATTTAAAATTAATTATTGATAGACGTGGATAGTATTATGATCCTACCTATTATTGTTAGCCCTTAAATATTATTGTCTAGTCATTGCATCACATTGTTAAGGCGGTACACCTTTAATTGGGAAACAGCAGGATTTCTAATAATTTAAATTAATTAATTTAATTGTAGAACGACTTAACTATTTAATTATGGCTCCCACAGACAGGTGCAAGGAGACAATACGATATCGATTAAACGAGGCCATTTTGTAGAAATTGTTGCTTCTGAATAGAGTGATTTCAGAATATTTTATGAAACGGCGTCGTCATTATTATAAGTCTTTCAGTATTATATCAAGTTTTCATTGCACCGGTTGAATTAAATTATTTACTTGTATATTTTGCCCCTAAAACGTAGATTTTCGAACAAAATAACTACTAAGAACTGCATAATATCCATTGTTGGTAATAATTTAATACATACCTATCCCTGTACATACTTACTGTTAAGTTTTGAAGTTCCCAAATAAAGTGAATAAGAAGAAATGTAATCATTTGTCTCATTTAATATTATTCTCAAAGGGGAATGGTGACTAGTTTTTCTGGCAGAAAGGTCAATTTGAAAATAAAACCACTGCCTTATTGGCCTAAACCGCTATTGCTCAGCATGAAGGCTTTATGGTTTTTCCATCGCCTTTATTTGCCCAACAAGTGACCAAGCTTAAAGCGATATTAGCGGCAATATATTCTTCATCTTGAGTTTATCTAAGCTAATTACTCAAGCTCGCCTTTATTTATTAACACCCCATTACACGTGTCCACCGGTGTGTGCCTGCCTCTGATTACTGCAAATTACATAAAAAATAATAGACTTTGGTTCTGGCCACCTTCAATAACTGATTGAGCTACTGTCAGCATCGCTCAATCGCGTCAATTTGTGCCTATCACCGCTGATAAAAAGAAAAAAAAAATAGTTTTTAAAACAAACAACTGACTTCCAAATTTAATATACTAGTTTCGCAGTGTATTAAATTTGGAAGTCAGTTGTTTGTTTTAAAAATTATTTTTTTTAAATAACATTAATTGCAGAAGTCAATGTTAAAAAATTCGAAGAAATAAAACCAAAACAGAAACACCGACATCGAAATGTTCTTTTCTTAAACTTAAACCAATCATTCTATAAGGTAGGTAGGTAACCTACCCTACAGAATGATTGGTATAAGTTTGTTAAGGAAAGTACTACATCTACGTGGAGGAAGTCGCGGTCGAAGTGCTAGTCATATAAAAAGGGAAATAGTAGGTACTAATTATACTACGTTTTATGACTTACCACTTTTTGTTATTTCTATATCACGTAACGTGTGTTTCATGTTTGTGCTATTTTTTTTTTCATTCTCTTCGCCTGCGGGCAGCACCGAGGGCGACGGCTAGTAAGTAATATTTCAAGGTCTGGAATTCCTGTGGTAAAAACTCACAAACTACCAGGAACTCAGAATGATGAAGACATTCCGGGGCCTGGGGCTATCCCAACTGTAAAGTCTTCGCAGACTTGGTCGCAGGCAAAACCTTTTATTTTATTTCATCATCATCATCATCATCATATCAGCCTGCAGACGTCCACAGCTGGACATAGGCCT
This sequence comes from Melanchra persicariae, assembly GCA_947386135.1. Classification (NCBI taxonomy): domain Eukaryota; kingdom Metazoa; phylum Arthropoda; class Insecta; order Lepidoptera; family Noctuidae; genus Melanchra; species Melanchra persicariae. Next base: position 16,631,857 of record OX376667.1, on the reverse strand, counting down.
CCACCAAGTGTCGCCACAACAACCGGTCCTGTGCGTCTCGTATCCATCGGCTACCAGCGACCCTCACTAGGTCATCGGTCCATCTTGTGGGAGGCCTTCCAACGCTGCGTCTTCCGGTACGCAGTCGCCACTCCAGAACTTTTCAGCCCCATCGACCATCTGTTCTGCGAGCAATGTGCCCTGCCCACTGCCACTTCACTTATTTTATTTTATCATCCTATATTGTCTCACTGCTGGGCAAAGGTCTCCCCATAGCCTTCCACTCTTCCCGGTGTGTTGCTCTCTCCGACCTATCCGTCAGGAACTCCTCCAAGTAGTCACGCTAGCTTTTCCTAGGTCTTCCTCTGCAATGTCACCTGCCCTCTAGGCTGGCTCAGTTGGTCTCGATTGGTATATCATGTATGTAGGATGCATCAGGTGCATCCTACATACATGACCCGCCCAATCCTTTTCAGCCTACCAATTTGTTGCCCACATCAGCGATCCCTGTTTTAGAGCGAATCGTGGTATAACCTATTCGATCGCTGAGCCTAATACCTAGAACGCTACGCTCCGTCGCTCTTTGGCTAACCTTGAGTTTGGACTTTTGAGACTCGATCAGGGACTAAGTACGCACCGTAAGATGGGCAGAATGCATTAACGTCGATGAGTTTGCGCTTCAGGGATAGAGGTAGGTCACCCTTCATCAGCGACTTAATGGACCAGTAGCTCTTTCAGGCGTTTTTGACACGTGCTCAACTTCTTTAAAGCTAGTATGAAATAAAACAAGTGTGTAAAAAAGCGCACGGTTTATTACAGTATCACTATCTTATACAATTTCCGTTTATTTCATATTATTAGGTAAACTCCAACAATAAAACATTATTAAAACTTACGAACCTACACTAGAACGCGTCTAGTAGAACTGAAACTATTCTAATATACACCTAAACTTCATTACGATAGAGTTTAAAATTACTTTATCAAGGCGAATCTTAGACGACAGGAAAAAGGGTAAAACTAAATAAGTACTGAAGAGAGTTAGTTACATACTCTAAAGTTAGTTAATTTACAGTAATTGTAAGGAGTTTATATTTATTATAATGAAGATCACAAATGTCTACTTATATCTAAGGGAATACTATTTAGATTAGTATATAAATAGCATAACACAGGATTGCATGAAAAACGTCCCAGTTTAAACACTTGATTTACCTACTTATTTTTTTTTTATAACACTCAAAATTTATAAAAAAGGGCTAGATTTATAAATGCCTGTGAATGAGGTTTAAAATTGAAGCGTCTGTCAGCACCTAAAATGGATTGACCTAGATTGGATTTCACATGATTTTCACAATTTGGAGATTTCTTTTTGTTCGCACGATAAAGTTTTATAGGTAATTATTTTAGTTTTAGCCAGACAATTTATTTTGAATAATTCAAAATGGCCGATGGCTGAATTTAGTTGACTAAAGTTTGTTCTGAAAAAAAAAAGCACTAGGTAATTAAAAAACATACCTTTTAGTGATTTTCTTGTAAAATTATGTCGTGGCATAGTTCCATGTTACATTTTTCAAAAAGCTTTATATATTAATTTTATATTTATACAAGATTAAGCTAAGTGAGGCCGCACTACAGAAATCTAAATGGTTCTAGTATAAAATGACAAGCATAAGGAAGTTTGACGTTGATTGCTTGTATACAAATTATCAATTTCAGTGATTGTTCAACTGTCAATTTACTTCAATATTTGTTTCTGGTCTTGCCGTACTAGAACCGTAATGAAAAATCGCATAATTTAGGCTAACAGTACATTTTTCTAAATTTTATTAAAAAGGGAAAAGACTTTATACACTTTACAATGTTTTAGAATTATGCTACGCAATCCATTCATTACTTAAATGCATTATTTTAAATTTTAATTTAAGTATATAAAAAGTCGCAAGTTTTTCTTTTTCATAATAGTTTTTTTTATATAAATTAGCTATGAGCGAAGTTTGAATAGTCACGAAATATTTTTTTTTTTACATAATAGTTATGAACACCGTCATCTATTTCTTAACATAAATAATTTTGGTTGGTTCCTTATTTATTTTTTAAATTAAAATAGCTTTCCATTTGGTTTTTTTATTATTATAATAAATGTTAATAAGTAATTTTGTTTTTCTTATAAAAAATTAAGAACGGTGTTCTATAAATCTTACTTTTACCCTTACATCGAAATGGAACTATTTTTTAGGAGTTTAAATAATTATACAATCCAATATGCTAAATTACTAATCCCTTTAAGTTACAATTTCAATGCATAGTTGCTTGTTTAGAAAGTCGTTAATTAATATTTATTAATTTTTAATCACTTCACGTCAAACATTAGGCTGGATGTGTTAATTTAAGTAATGATGGTACTCGAACCAGTGTTGTACACTATCCAGACCTAAAAAGAGATGATGTTATCGGTCTTGCATAGCTCCATCTCTCTTTCGCACTGAAATAATTATCGCAATAAAACGACTAAAATATGTCAAATCTGTCTCGTTTAATAATGATCTTTCCTAAAGCCTTCTTTGATCTTCACATACCTTCTACTTAATTGACAGTACATTGGCTTATATTCTTCAACTTCAGTCAACCAATTGGTGAAAATTGTCTTGCCCTTTACTTGACGTGTACCAGACCGTACCAAATAGCTCTCTTACTATTTCTAATTTTATTACAAAAAAAAAACTCCGTTGTTTTTCTTACGCTATTCGTGTGACAAAAGGCTCAGGACAAAGTGGCATTATAGCAACCATTACGATTGTCAAAAAATATTTTAAAAAAATATGGTATTGACATGCGCAACTGAAATGTCACGTGTTCAATCCCAATCATATTAACTGTTTGACAATAACAAGGGCGCATTCATATGAGAAAAATTTAATCGGGCTGTGATTGCGTTAGGAACAGCCTTTAAATCGCGAACAAATTTCGCTGTCACCTTTAAACCTGTTGTCATAACGTACCTACATAATCAAGTACACGCATTGGTATCACATCCGACTGCTATTCGGTCGCTGAGCGTGTGTGACGAGCTTCACCATTTAACATTTAACGTTATGAAAAGACGCATAAAGTACAAATTCATCAGGAATTAAAACGAAACCCATAGATTAGTATTGTATTTGCTCGCTAGGTGGCGACACTTTCTTCGATCCTTACGTCTGTCAATGAAAGAGATATCGGTTCAGAAAATCTGTTTAGTTAGACAAATTATTATTTTGCATATTAAATTGACTATTAATAATATCAATGTATTTTCTTTATATTACAAAAAAGTCTTTGTATATAGTGCCGAATAAGTTTGCTTATGTGTAAACGCGCCCTAACGATTGATAGAATGTCACATTGTCTGGAACCTAAGAACTCATTCTTGGTACTAAGTGCGACACCTAATAGTGCTATTTCGGTACTTAACGAACTAAGTAGGACACTAGCTTCTAGCGACGATAGTGGAGAAGCCTAGTCTACAAGGCAGCTTACACGACATTATCGGATACGACTAGGTTTAGTGTACCTACTCTATTATTATTTTAATTTTAATAATGTCTATATAGTTAAGTGAGTTTCGAAATTATTGCGATGCGGGGGCACTTATTAGTATTTTTGGTTATCATGAAAACCAAAAAAAAAAACCATTCAAAGGTATTTTAAAGTATGTACCTATTTGTGTGTAAAAAAAAATGTTATGCAGCAAAAAAAAATTAAAAAACATTTTATTTTACATTTTAATAAATATCTGAAAAAAAAAACAAATGCTAACTTTTTCCTCGTAAATCTTCGTGTTACTTCAATAACAGTGGTAACCAACTGCAAAAAATCCTAAAATCTACTTTCTTGTACTGAATTAAGGTGTACTTAAAAACTGCAAATCTAAAATACTGAGACATTTCTAAGCTACAAACCAAGGGTTTTATCGGCCTTAGCAAATTAATCTTAATCTCAAATCATCTTAGACTAAACAAAACTAAATAATAATATTGAATGTCAAATATTTTTGATCTAATCTTTATAATATTCATGTGGGTAAGTACTTTAACTTTTTACAAAAAAAAATGTATTTCAGACCTGGTTCGTGTGCCTACCGATAATAATTTAACAGAGTGCGAAATAGAAAATAAATTTAAAAAAGTTTATTATGCTATTTCTAGTTTCAAAATAATAACACAATATTAATAAAAATTGAGGTGGCCAGCTAAAACTAAAACTATTAAAATGAGACTTATTTTGAATGGGTTCATCGCTAACATTTTGGTAGTTTTGATCCAAATAGCAAACGGTATAACAAATGTATCGAATGAGTGTAATTTATTGTCTAATCACTTGTTTCACCCGATGTCAACTACTGAATAACTAGGTAAGTATTATTTTATTTGGCCTAGATTTCATTCTAAGTTATATACCGATATATTTGCAGAACAAAATCAAATAATTTTCACTGTCAATAACCCCTTAAGGCAAATTGTACCAGGTATCCGGCTCGAAGGATCAATATTTTTAGGCCTTCGGGTGTGGATCTTTGATATAACTTATTTTTGCATGCTTTTTGATGGAAGATGTATTTTCCATGTATTTTGGTCTGCAAACTATCGAACCTATACTAGTTATCCTAGTTTTGGTGTCACAGTTTACTAAATTAAATTATTAACCCGTCGGTTTTTATGTGAGTTTATTTATTCGAGTGATTACTTATATAAATATTTCGAGTAATCTCTTTCTATAACAGATAAACTCATCAGAAGTGACGTTATCTTGAAAATTTATCTCTTAACAAACATGTGACACACAACTTTTGACGAGGACCGTGGTAGTCCCTAGTCGACAAACACAAAATAACGCATTCAAGTTTCTTCCTTTTTCTTTAAACCTTTCGATGTATCTTCTCCTTGGCTCGGTCTACATCCTCGATGCTCAAATCCATTATGGCTTTCCTAACATAGTTCTTAAAATATTCACTTTTCTTCTTCTTTCATATTCATATTTATAGTTCCTTATTCCTCTTTATACGCTACATAACAACAGCCGCACGGGTTGATCTTCAAAGTTAAGCGATGTTTGCCGAGGCTAGTTTGTGGATAGGTGACCATCTATTACAAGACGCGACTCCTCTGTACCTCGGAAAGCACAAGCCGTTGGCCTCGGCTGTCATTTGAAGATCTTTGACTGTCGTTATGGATATTCAGTAGCCAAAAAATCTGGCAACAGTCTTGCCAAGGTGTATTTTGTTACCCAGTTACTGGGTTGTGGATGTGGAGGTCAGATAGGCTGCATCTGGTTAAACTGGAAACCGTCCTCAATATAGTTGAGAAAAGCTTAGACAGATATTGAATTCTTCCTCTCAAACCACTTTAACGATAACCACATCAGCACTTAAAATGTCAGTAACCTATTCCATCATATTAATAGTCCTTAGAATTGGTCTTTCGCTCCCAACGGTGACACCAAAACTCGTGGTAGGCTACGTTTACCGAACTGTCTTGAACCGCTTGACCTTGATAGTGGCCTTGTTGGCGCAGAGCTTGAGCGCGGTGGCGCAGCCCAGCAGGTCGGCGGAGGAGACGTCCTTGCCGTCCACCGCCAGCAGGAAGTCGCCGCGCTGGATGCGGCCGTCCAGGTCCGCCGGCGTGCCCGGGAGCTGCGGCGAGAGGGGTTCTGGTTACAAGGATGCGTGGGGTTTCTGGCTCTTTCTTCTTTAAAGAGATCTGCACTTTATAACTTGCAACTACATAGTTTTACAAAATTGCCCGGAACAAATATTTGTATGGCCTACAGATACTTGTTCCGGGTCTGGCTGTTTGTGCACGTGAATTTATATGTTTGTAAACGCACCCACGATACGGGAGAAATTCCTAGCGTGGGGCAGTTTATTAAAAAAAAAGTTTTAACTGACCGATCTTGACAATTCATAATGGTTTATTAATGGGTTATTAAAAGGACTAAATGCTTTGAGTTTGAGCCAGACGTCTTTAGAATGTACATCAGCTTAAGGTATTAGAATATTTATCGTTTTATAATGCTTAGTACGATGTGATGTGGTCTATATTAGCTTCTCATCATTATTTCGATTTGATTTTGATTTTGCTAAAAATCTATAGTTTTATTATCTAGATGTCAAATCGAGAAAGAAACGGAGGAAGGATTCTCTCATTCTGGTCCTCCAATCTGCTAACCTTCGCCAACCAAAAGTGGATTATGTCCGTTTGACTTTTAAGAAGGCATTCAGAGATCCAAGAAATATTTGCAAGCCATTTGAAATGATAGGCATTCGTTGCTCAGTACTTTTTCTGAGTTGTATTGAGCTGTTTTAAGAGCAACCCTTCAGAATTTCTGGACTTATCTGAATACTCACAAGTTGTCCTATATACACCCCGGGTGCAGCCACAGGCGCGACGCAGGTCAGCCCGAGCGCCTTGCCTGCCTTGCGCGACAGGTCGATCTCAATCTCCTCGTACTTCAGCGGCTCTGGTCGGTGTACCGTTAGTTTTAGCTGGAACCAGAAGTAGGAGATTGTAAGAGAGGGAAACAGGTTTAAACTTCGTCAAGAGGCAACTTATTACGGAATCATTGTAGTGTGTGAGTCACCTATATCTAGAGGGTATACAGTGCAAGTCCAATATAATAATGCATTCAGTGTGTTGATGGAATTGCTGCGTTGCTGTAGTGCTTACGGCGTGTTCGCAGAGCCGGAAACTGATGGCTTTCACACCATCATGCGCAAACGATGCGCTTCATCATACACAGGGTATGTGCCAGCTCCAACAGCATCCTGAAATCTATAGCAGTGGAACAGCTCCATACTAGGACAGTAGATATGCCACATGTCACTGTGGCGTATGTATCTTACTAGGTACTATTATAAATTTTGGATGTTTGGTTGTTTGTTACTACTCTATCACGCCCGCCGGAGCGGCTGAAAAGCCGGTCTATTTCGACAACGGCTCACTATACGGTGATACTTTCTTACGACGTACCAGTCAGGTGGAGTGAGCGAGAAGAGAACTGTAATTCCATCTTTTTTCGATAGATTGATAGCTCACTTCGTGTTCACTTCATCTTAGCTTACACGATGAGAGGTTTGCAGAAGCGCACTGCCGATCTAGATGAAATTACTACAGATAGATAGTCAGAAGGCTTAAGGGTGCCCTAGTCGAATGGATGAACTCATTGACGGGCGCGGTTAAATGCATGCTATCTCATCCATTATCATAGGACGGAATAAACACTGTGATAAGTAATACGAAGCTAGTGCGCACACAAATTTACAGTTCCATATCATGTAAGATGATATACAACGAAACTGAGTTTGTAAAATTTATTGACATTTGGTAGTAAGGATATTATGAAAAAAGTGCTGAATGTATCTGTTTAAAATATTTAATTTAGGAAATAATCTATTCCTGTATGGTCAATACTTTGCCATTTTCGTACTACACAAGTTATTTATTTACGCCCAAAGTCGTGTAAAAATTTGGAAGTTAAGACAGAAATAACTTGCACATCAATATTTTTTATCTGTTTTATTTCCATAGGTACAGGGCTAGATAATGCCGTGATAAATAAATGTGACTTTTTTTCTGAACCTACACTGTCAATCAGTAGAGAAATCGCCAGACTACGTTTGTATGAAACAATGATTGACTAGGGCACCCTTAAGGTCTGATAGCCATCTGGCGGTACAGTCAACTTTGTGAAATACTGTGCTAGACAAAAATGATGAAGTACCTTAGCAGTTTTCTGCTTGATGGTGAGACAGACTCTCTCGTGTGCCATCTCCTTGGTGATGGCGATGCCGTTGCACTCTAGGATCTGATCTCCAGGCTTGAGGCGGCCATCTTTCGCAATGGCGCCATTGTTGTAGATGTCTAAGATTATTGCTGCCGCTCCCTATAATGTAACAAAATGACGGTCTACTATTATTCGGCACGTACAGTAAAATATATCTTTTGGAAATGGTTGTTTTTCTTGATTCTTTTTGAGAGAAGGCTTTTCGTGAGGTCTGCCTCTCCTTCGCGCATTCCGCCTCCTCTATTATTACTGCATAACTGCTGCATTACTGCTTCTCAGAAAGAGGTGACGGCATCCTGGCTAAGGTACTACCGCGTGCTAGATATTGATGAGTGTGTCGCTGACTCCCAGCATCAGGATGCCGAGCACCAGTGGGAATATTACAAGCAGATCATACTCACATTGATGAGTGTGTCGCTGCCTCCCAGCAGCAGGATGCCAAGTACCTGGTTGGCGGAGTTGATCTCTATGACGGTGTCCACGTTGGGCGCTACAGGCGCCGTCGCAGGGTCTGGAGGAGGCTCCACTG